>CM031598.1:111020116-111030116 GCA_018398815.1 Conus ventricosus
CCATAACTTCAAGTCTAACAGTGGAGGTAGAAGCAGTGACACAAGCACTCCACTGGCTGTCATTCACAGAACAACTAAGAACTCAACACGCCTTAATACTGGCTGACTACATGAACCTGCTTCAGAAAGTGTCGAGAGAAGTGGGAAGCCTGTTTGCCATGAAGTAATGCGCAACCTTCCCTTGAGAGTCTCGTGTAGATGTGCTGCCCAGGACATGCAGGTGTCAAAGGAAATGAGAGAGCAGAGACACTGGCATTCAAGGCAATAATAAGAACTTGATAACAACGTCACATTGATTCCGTCTGGCTGGAAACCCTGTATCTCCAGAATCTGACCTGCTGGCTTCTGTCGGTCAGTGCCGCCATCCACGGCCTGCATCAACTCCATCCACTCTTTGATGGCTGTCTCGCTGTGCCTGCATTCCCCACAAGACGTGCTTTCCATGATTTGATCCCGCTCAATGCTGTACGACCACATGGTAGTGTGAGAACTCTGCCATCTGTTAAGCCACCTTTCTTTGAATGTCTCTGAACTTCAAGAGCATCATCAGACTTGAGTGATCCGTCCTGACAGTGAACGAATGATCTGACACATTGTACTGGCATTGTTTTGTAGATCTGTCAAGATTGAGTTGCTTCTGGATCGTGCGATATCTCCTTTGTTCCGCTGTAGGCACAAAGATTCCATGTGTGATCAGTCCCTCCTCTCCATCCTGCACTTGACTTCAAACCACCCTCTTCTGTCACTAACATGTGTGTCCAGAATGGATGGTTGTGTGCTGTTTGGCAAGGCACTCTGTGCTCCTCCATCCAATGCTTGCCATAATCGCTGGCAGCTTGCTCGGCCCTCTGTCTGTGCTCTCAGGTGATAATCATGTATACCCAACGGGTGTGTACATGGAGACAGAATCTCTCTCTCTCTCTCTCTCTCTCTCTCTCTCTCTCTCTCTCTCTCTCTCTCTCTCTCTCTCTCTCTCTCTCTCTCTCTCTCTCTCTCTCTGTCATCCGTCTCTCTGTCTGTCCGTCTCTCTCCCTCTCTGTGTCTGTCTGTCTGTCTTTGTGTCTGTCCGTCCGTCTGTCTGTCTGTCTGTCTGTCTATCTCTCATTTGCCTATATTGATAGTCAGATGTAAAAAAAAAAGCTGGTCGGCAGTTATTGAAGGAACATTCGTTTGCGTGCTCTCTCTCTCTCTCTCTCTCTCTCTCTCTCTCTCTCTCTGCTTGGTATATATAATGGTATAATGGCTGATAGATGTGTGTGTAAACAGAGATCTCAAATACAAATGTTATTGAAATGAAAAAAAAAAAAAAAACAGCCACAGACGAAGGCAGTCAAGGACCAAACAAACCTACGTTCACCGCTCTCCTCAGCAGCCTACGCAGCGACCCGGCCTTCAACGGCACGGAGCTTTGATCGACTGATAAAGGCTATTGAGTCTGAATTCACTGGCACTGCACGTGCGTCTGTGGCCCAGCTCGTTAGTTCTCTCCCTTGGATCAGGCTGGCCGCAATGCTCTGGCTCTCTAGTCATACCGAACGTGCGCGCCCGCGCGCGTGAGCGCACACACACACACACACACACACACACACACACACACACATGGGCGCGCGCACGCGTACACTTATACACACATACATGCATGCGCGCACGCACACGCACACACGCATGCACGCACAGAGAGAGAGAGAGAGAGAGAGAGAGAGAGAGAGAGAGAGAGAGAGAGAGAGAGAGAGAGAGAGAGAGAGAGAGAGAGAGAGAGAGAGAGAGAGAGAGAGAGAGAGAGAGAGGCTCTGCGTTGTCATTAGTGAAAAAAATTATTTGTCATTCTCATTTATACTTTTCTTTCTTCTGTCTCTTCCCTTTGATCATTTTCCCTGTCCTATCTGTCTTTCACTTCCTTTTTTGCCCCCTCAAACACGTATCATTCTTCATCAAACCGCGCCATTCTATACGTTTTCCTTGACGTTTGATATATGACTTTCAAGGAAAAAGTATGACAATGTAGGACCATTGTGTGTACGTTTTAGTAGATACTGTCACTGCAAGTGGACTCCGAGATTCATCTCCCAAGATGGAACTTTATATCTTTATTCGCATCTGTTAGCGTGTTAGTCTGTCTGTCAGCAGAATGACACAAAAACCACAGAACCGATTTTTATTCAAACTTGGTGGAAAGATAGAATGGCACCTAAGAACGATCCCACTTAATATTGGTGCGGATCCATCGTGCCATAATGGATCAACGGATCCAGGACCCAGGACCCGTTTTGCAAGATTACCGTTAAAGAAATACGAACCAAATTAAAAGCAAATTTGGGTGGGAACAAACTTAAAAGAAGATTTACTGTTCCGCCGTACGAAAGAGACATATAAATTACAAGACAAAACAGGACGCGTTTCAACCTATTTGGTCTTCTTCAGGCAAGACAAACAAGATTCAAGCCAATGAAAATAAAGAACGAACAAGCACTTATCTCCTCAAACTGGACGCAGAATGGATCTAGGCGGATAGATGACCTGTGACCCCGGGACGAGTCCGTGAAATGGCAGCGTGGATCAGTTGAAGATCCAGTTGCGAGGGCGGCTCCAGGATCTTATGGGCTGGAGCGGAGGTCAGAGATCTCCCTGATGCATTTCTCCTCGTTATCAGTGATTGTGTTGTGATCTCCCTGACGCCATTCTCCTCGTTACCAGTGATTGTGTTGTGACCTCCCTGATGCATTTCTCCTCGTTACCAGTGATTGTGTTGTGACCTCCCTGATGCATTTCTCCTCGTTACCAGTGATTGTGTTGTGACCTCCCTGATGCATTTCTCCTCGTTACCAGTGATTGTGTTGTGACCACCCTGATGCATTTCTCCTCGTTACCAGTGATTGTGTTGTGACCTCCCTGATGCATTTCTCCTCGTTACCAGTGATTGTGTTGTGACCTCCCTGATGCATTTCTCCTCGTTACCAGTGATTGTGTTGTGACCTCCCTGATGCATTTCTCCTCGTTACCAGTGATTGTGGTGTGACAACAGAGCTCTGAGTTGTACAAATCGCAGTCGCTACGGCACGCCCAGTGATGGTAATTAAAGCGACCTTACATTTCTAATGATATTTACATTAAGAAAAAAAGATATATTGAAATCATTTTATTTGTATGTATGTATGTATGTACGTATGTATGTATGTATGTATATATGCATGCATGCATGCATGTATGTATGCATGTATGTATATATGTATGTATGTATGTATGTATGTATGTATGTATGTATGTATGTATGTATGTATGTATGTATTCACAACATTCCAGGTGCAGACGGGAGACACGTCCAAGCCCAGGATTACCAAGCATCGTGGCATTGTACAAGGCTGCCCATGGTCAGCTGTTGTCTTCATTCAAGCGTTGGACCCGTGGATTCGATGGATGGAGCAGCCGTTCACACCAGCTTCAATGCCTTCTCCATGTCAGGCATACATGGTTGATGTATGTGCCAGTGCTCGCTGTGAGGAGAGCTTACAAGAAATGATAACTTAGACGGAAACCTTCCTGCATTACACCGGAATGGAAGTGAAACACAGAAAGTGTGCCACCGTTCATGGACAACGCACAGGAAACAACTGGGCTTCTACAGATGTGACTGAGAACGTCCACGTGACGCTGCAAGGGGAAGATACGCCGATGTATGGAAAAGATGAGCCATACCAATATCTTGGATTTCAAACAAATCTGACTGGAACTTCTGAGAAAGAGCAACTGGCGCAGGCGAGCGAGGAATTCGAAAGAACGCTAGAAAAATTTCGCTTTCACCTTTACCGTTGTGCAAGAAAATTGAGGCTGTAAACGTCATGGCTTCTTCAAAATTGACCTTTTATTACAGCAATTCAAAATTCACAGAAAAAACTCCTGAAGACTCTGGAAGATAAGATAGTTGATTTTGTTCGCATTCATCTCAAGCTGAACTCTTCTACCAATGGAGCGCACATGTTCCTTCCCCGAAAACAAGGCGGCCTTGGTCTGTTGAAACCAAGTACCATGTACTACGCCAAACGCATCTCCTTCCTGATCTCTGTTCTGAACAGTGATGACCAACATGTCAGAATGGTAGCGCGCAACAGTTTCCATCTCCACATGGAAAAAGAGAAAAGTGCCTCACGCAGATCCAGACGACAGCAATTTTGGAGGATATGCCACAGACACCGAAGGGAAGTTAAGGAAAGGCAGCAAGGTCAACTGGTCACGTTCTTCCTTCGTTGAGCTCCATGAGCTGTGTGTGCGACTGGATCTTAAGCTGGAATTCGATGAACACAACGACAGTTTCGGAGTAGTACTCCCAGCTTCTGATGATGGGGTAGTTCAATTGCGCTACAATAATTCTAAACAATTGTACAGCGCAATCAAAAGAATGCAAATGGACAAAGATACACACCATTTTAAATTGAAGACCTAACACCATTTTCAGCAGCTGCAACAACAAGGGAGAATCACGGGTTGCAATTCCGAATGCGGCAGTGACCCACTCCATAGGACACCTCACCAACACCAACGTCAATGACCAAATAACCAGGTTCATCAGCAAGGGACGTCTACAGCTGCTGGAGACCAATGCAGTAAATAACATCTACTATCCTGATACTTACTGGAGACAGTGTGCTTTGTGCGGGTTCGTTCTGACACAAATCCCATGCCTTGAATGGATGTCGTCAACTGAGGGGCCTCTACACACAAAGACACGACAGATGCGTTGCGATCATCAGAAAGGAGCTACAGAAATGCATTGCGACGGATTTTGTGGATGTTTTTCAAAATAGGCCTGTCTCAATAAACGGTGTTGAAGATCTACCGAGGCTGAAACCTGATCTATGCTTCATCGACCATCGAAACTCGGTGGCATTCGTCATCGAGGTTTCAAACCCATTTGACACATTCATACAAACATGCTATGAGAGCAAATTTCAAAAGTACATGCCTCTTTGCTATGCTCTTAGTGATGCTGGATTTAGCACGAAAGTGGTTGTTCTTGTAATAGGTTCACTAGGCATAGTTCATAAAAGAGTGGTTTCAGGACTTTCAATGTTAGGTCTGCCCATAACAAAATGTAAACAACTCGCAAAATACTTGAGCATGTCTGTCATGATTGGGTCTAGGCGTGTTTGGTCAAGGCGGAATCACCTCATGAACCAGCATTGAAACTGACAGATGATGACTTTCAAACTGTGCTTTAAATAGTATCAGCTGACTAAAGCACTGATTGACAAAGAATTGGAGCCAGCCGGAGAGAGAAAGGGCGTGGGACAGAGAGAGAAAGAGGGGGAATAGAGAGAGAGAGAGAGAGAGAGAGAGAGAGAGAGAGAGAGAGAGAGAGAGAGAGAGAGAGAGAGAGAGAGTATGTGAAAGATAACTTTTATCGATGCGCCTGCAATCTGGACTACTGTGCATTGTTGTTGATTTGACAAGTTGATGCATTAAAGTATACTGAACAACATTAAAAACGCACCGTTTTGATTTGCCGATTTCCCATTTGGAAAAAATGTGTATTTGGATTTGGTATGTTAACACAATTTTTAAGGGACACAGATTCACACTGCCTCGGTTTCTCCGCGCTTGCCGACATTCGTGTGACGCCCCCGTGCAACTCGCCCAAAACACTTTTTTGGCCACTGGGGCCGAGACTGAACGTAGCTCATCTGTTTCTTTGTCTCAAATGGTGAGTTTGAAGTCATGCCGACTGGAAAACGGTATCAGTTGTCATTCGACCAGGCGAAGTGGTCCGAAAAACAATGCCGCGACTGTCTATGCAAGAACGCGAGCGAGCCATTGGAATGTTGATGGTCGGTATGTCATCGAGAGAGACAGCCAGACAACTGAACTGCAGTCACTCTACAATTGTAAGGCTATCACAACGTTTGGGAGCGACTGGTTCCACCACTGATCGGCGCCGAACGGGCCAACCTCGTGTTACCACACCAGCGCAGGATCGATACATTCGACAGCTTCATCTTCGTAATCGATTCCTTACAGCAGCAGAAACATGTCGCCAGGTGGTTGGTCGACGGGGTCCAGTGTCTGGACAAACCGTTCGACGTCGATTGCAAGAATCAGGGCTCAATGCAAGACGCCCTCATGTTGGCCCAGTCCTCACCCGTAGAGACTGTCAGCAACGCCTGCAGTGGGCCAACCAGCATCTGCCATGGACACGACGTCAGTGGAGAGCTGTGCTGTTCTCTGACGAAAGTCGCTTCGCGTTATCTCATGCTGACGGGAGAATGAGAGTCTGGAGGCGTGTCGGGGAACGCTACGCCAACTGCTGTGTGTTTGAAGCCGATAGATGGGGAGGGGCAGTCTGATGGTTTGGGGGGCATTCAGTCATGACTACCGGACACCTCTGTACTTTTTTGACAACCATGTGAATGCCAACACGTACCAGCAGGTGCTGCAGAACCACGTCGTCCCACTGTTTGGCCAGCACCCGGAGCTGCAGTTCTTCCAGCATGATAATGCACGACCCCACACCGCAAGAGCCACCGCTGCGTTTCTCCAGGCGAACAACATTGCCGTGTTGCCCTGGCCATCTCTGTCCCCTGACATGGCTCCCATTGAACACGTCTGGGATGAGCTGGGGCGTCTTGTGGCCCGTGGAAGACGTCCACAGACTCTCGATCATTTGAGGTGCGCACTGACCGAGGAGTGGGATGAACTGCCACAGGCGTTCTTGCACAACCTTGTCTACTCCATGAGGAGGCGCTGCCAAGCGTGCATCGGGGCAAATGGCGGACACACTCGGTATTAGAGCTCGCGGACGGACATGCTCGTCGTGGTGTACTTTTTGACAGGGACCCTAGTGAAGTCAACAGCTAATTTCAGATGAATTCGGCCATTCTTGTCAAGAACAGACATTTTGTTTAATTGAAAAATGGATGCGTAATCAAATATGCTTACTTTCATTAAATAATTCTGTACTACCAACGTTGTCTGGGTCTTTTGGCAAGCGGTGCGTTTTTAATGTTGTTCAGTATAATTGATATGTATGTATGTATGTATGTATGTATGTATGTATGTATGTATGTATGTATGTATGTATGTATGTATGTATGTATGCATGTATGTATGTATGTATGTATGTATGTATGTATGCATGTATGTATGAATGAATGAATGTATGTATGTATACATGTATGTATGTATGTACGTATGTGTATATGGATGGATGGATGGATGGATGGATGGATGGATAGAAGGATGGATGCATGTATGTATGTATGTATGTATGTATGTATGTATGTATGTATGTATGAATGTATGTATGTATGTATGTATGCATGCACGCACGCACGCACGCACGCACGGACGCACGTACGTACGTACGTACGTACGTACGTACGTATGTATGTATGTATGTATGTATGTATGTATGTGTGTATATGTATGTACGTAGGTAGGTGGGTAGGTAGGTAGGTAGGTAGGTATATCTACATTGCTACCCATCTACCCATCTATCTAAATACCTATCCATCTATCTATCTATCTGGCTGGCTGTCTGCCTGTCTAGTCTGTCTATCTTTCTATCCATCTGTTTGTATGTCTGTTTATCTGTCTATCTATCTGTCTTTCTATCTATCTATCTGTATGTCTGTCTATCTACATATATGTATGAACGTATGCATGTATGCATGTGTGTATGTACGTAGCTATGTTTGTATACAGATAAATAGAGAGAGAAACTGATGGATGTATGGAGAGAGAGATAGATAGATAGACAGACAGATAGATAGATAGACAGATAGATAGATAGACAGAGAGACAGATAGATAGATAGATAGATAGATAGATAGATAGATAGATAGATAGATAGATAGATAGATAGATAGATAGATAGATAGACAGATAGACAGACAGATAGACAGACAGATAGATAGACAGATAGATAGACAGATAGATAGACAGATAGATAGACAGATAGATAGATAGATAGATAGATAGATAGACAGATAGATAGATAGATAGATAGATAGATAGATAGATAGATAGATAGATAGATAGATAGATAGATAGATAGATAGATAGATAGATAAAATAGTAGATAAATAGATAGATGGATAGATAGATAGATAGATAGATAGATAGATAGATGACGCATGTGTGCACACATGTACATTGAATATACCAAACAGAAAATAAACAAACAGATACGAAAAATATAAAAGCACATCCACGTGCATACGTATCCCATCCCCCCACAGCTGCGAACTCCCACAAGATCCATGATGCATTGGCCCAGATACGCCACACGCCAACTCAATCACTGATTCAGCCGTTGTGCCCAACAGCCCGGAAATTCACGGATCGATAAGTACTACTCCATCCAGGACGCCGTTCCATCCCTCGAAAAAAAAACCTCTCGTCAACCATGGAGCAGTCACCACAGACACAGTCTGAGGAGAGGGAGGGGTGGGACGGATAAATGCCAAATGACTACCCTCTACTCCATCCAACTTTTTTTCTTCTTTTATTTTTTATCATGTAAGCCCAGCCGACCCCCAAAAAACCCATTTCGGGCCTGTCAAACATATACAGAGGGAGAACAGTCACATTCTAAAAAGTAAGATTATATCAACAACAACAAAAACTCCCTGAAAGAAACAAACAAGAAAGGCAGTTCATGACATGGTAAATAAAACTGTTGACATCCTCACAGCTGGTACATCCAGGTTGGCTATGATCGCTAGGCATCCTTGATTTTAACGCTTACAGCGGTTGTTTTTTTTAAATTGTAAAATAAAAATCCCCAGATGCCCAAAGAAACACTACACACACCACACACACACACACACACACACAACACAACACACACACACACACACACACACACACACGCACGCACGCACGCACGCACGCACGCACACACACACACACAACACACACACACACACACACACACACACACACACACACACACACACACACACACAGCCATAAGGGCAAATAGACAGTGGAGAATGAAAAGTTAGCAATCATTCTGGACATGTGTACAGATTTTACCCCCTAGTCCCCAGATTGAAAAGAAAGTAAATAGATATGTCAAAGCTGGTATGTCATAAACTGCTGTCAGGGAGAATTTTGTGTAAGAGTGTCCAGACGAGGGACCGAATAATGGTCCACAAAGGCAGAGAAAAGAACTGCACACAGTGATAACAACAAGATCAAAGAGAAAGCCAGAGACACTGACAGAAACGTGTAAGTCAAGTCAAGCCAAGTCAAGTCAACTTTATTATCTGAATTCGAGAAATTAGTTTGTGGTCACACACATTCACAGAACATGATTAATGACTTTGTCACATCACCCATTTTGTCACATATGACATACATTCATATAAAAGAGTTTGGACTGCATAATATAAAAAATAATACTATATAAAATTACATCCCTACAACGCATTTGACAATAGATTCTAAGATGAGATTTAAAGCTAAAATAACATAACCATTTGTTATCAAAATGCAACAGTACGCTCACTCTGACTTTAAATTATATGTACCTTTAAAAACAAAATGTAACGATAATCACTGCAAGTCACTGAGACGGTTTTCCGGACAGCGGGGGAGTCTATTTACTAAAAGAACCCCTACCCACAACACCACCTTCACCCAACCCCTATCATCCATACCATTACAACACAAGGTACCTCGACCAATGTACCCAAGCATGTTGCTCCCACCCCATCTCCACACTTCAATACACACATGCACAAACGTGTGTGCGTGTGAATCGTGCATAAATCACTCCCACCCCCCCCCCCCCCCTCTAGGCAACAGAAACGTGCACCCTAGCATCAAATGCTTATGTACAGCATACTAGGGTTCGTGAGTATCTACGTACTCAGTCGCCAAATTTGTTTGACTGACAACACGTCGTAACACACATGCCTGGAATTCCACTGACCTACAGTTAAATGCGCAAGTCAGAATTATGAGCTGATTCTGACAAAGCGGGCATTCAGTGTCCATTAGCATG
>CM031598.1:111037616-111049155 GCA_018398815.1 Conus ventricosus
TCCATCCTACTCTGTCCTTCCCGTTGCTTCCATCCTACTCTGTCCTTCCCGTTGCTTCCATCCTACTCTGTCCTTCTGTTACTTTCCATCCTACTCTGTCCTTCTGTTGCTTCAATCCTACTCTGGCCTTTCCGTTGCTTCCATCCCACTCTGTCCTTTTGTTGCTTCCATCCATCTCTGGCCTTCTGTTGCTTCCATCCTACTCTGTCCTTCTGTTCCTTCCATCCTACTCTGTCCTTCTGTTGCTTCCATCCTACTCTGTCCTTCTGTTCCTTCCATCCTACTCTGTCCTTCTGTTGCTTCCATCCTACTCTGTCCTTCTGTTCCTTCCATCCTACTCTGGCCTTCTGTTGCTTCCATCCTACTCTGGCCTTCCCGTTGCTTCCATCCTACTCTGTCCTTCCCGTGCTTCCATCCTACTCTGTCCTTCTGTTACTTCCATCCTACTCTGGCCTTCCCGTTGCTTCCATCCTACTCTGTCCTTCTGTTACTTTCCATCCACTCTGTCCTTCTGTTACTTCCATCCTACTCTGTCCTTCTGTTACTTCCATCCTACTCTGTCCTTCCCGTTGCTTCCACCCTACTCTGTCCTTCTGTTACTTCCATCCTACTCTGTCCTTCTGTTACTTCCATCCTACTCTGGCCTTCCCGTTGCTTCCATCCTACTCTTTCCGTCTGTTGCTTCCATCCTACTCTGGCCTTCTGTTGCTTCTATCCTACTCTGGCCTTCTGTTACTTCCATCCTACTCTGACCTTCCTGTTGCTTCCATCCTACTATGTCCGTCCCGTTGCTTCCATCCTACTCTGGTCTTCTGTTGCTTCCATCCTACACTTGTCCGTCTGTTGCTTCAATCCCACTCTGTCCATCTGTTACTTCCATCTTACTCTGGCCTTCTGTTGCTTCTATCCTACTCTGTCCTTCTGTTACTTCCATCCTACTCTGTCCTTCTGTTGCTTCCATCCTATTCTGTCCTTCTGTTACTTCCATCCTACTCTGACCTTCTGTTGCTTCCATCTTACTCTGGCCTTCTGTTGCTTCCATCCCACTCTGTCCTTCTGTTACTTCCATCCTACTCTGTCCTTCTGTTACTTCCATCCTACTCTGGCCTTCTGTTGCTTCCATCCTATCTGTCCTTCTGTTACTTCCATCTTACTCTGGCCTTCTGTTGTTTCTATCCTACTCTGGCCTTCTGTTGCTTCCATCCTACTCTGACCTTCCTCTTACTTCCATCCTACTATGTCCGTCCCGTTGCTTCCATCCTACTCTGGTCTTCTGTTGCTTCCATCCTACTCTGTCTTCTGTTGCTTCCATCCTACTCTGACCTCTGTTGCTTCCATCCTCCTCTAACCTTCTGTTGCTTCCATCCTACTCTATCCGTCCCATTGCTTCATCCTACTCTGTCCTTCTGTTGCCTCCATCCTACTCTGTCCTTTCCGTTGCTTCCATCCTACTCTGGCCTTCTGTTACTTCTATCCTACTCTGTCCCTCCCGTTGCTTCCATCCTACTCTGGCCTTCTGTTGCTTCCATCCTACTCTTCCTTCCCGTTGCTTCCATCCTACCTGTCCTTCTGTTGCTTCCATCCTACTCTGGCCTTCGTTGCTTCCATCCTACTCTGGCCTTCTGTTGCTTCCATCCTACTCTGGCCTTCTGTTACTTCCATCCTACTCTGTCCTTCTGTTGCTTCAATCCCACTCTGACCTTCTGTGCTTCCATCCTACTCTGTCCTTCTGTTGCTTTCATCCTACTCTGGCCTTCTGTTGCTTCCATCCTACCTGGCCTTCTGTTACTTCCATCCTACTCTGTCCTTCTGTTACTTCCATCCTAGTCTGTCCTTCCCGTTGCTTCCATCCTACTCTGTCCTTCTGTTACTTCCATCCTACTCTGTCCTTCTGTTGCTTCCATCCTACTCTGTCCTTCCCGTTGCTTCCATCCTACTCTGACCTTCTGTTGCTTCCATCCTACTCTGTCCTTCTGTTACTTCCATCCTACTCTGTCCTTCTGTTACTTTTATCCTACTCTGTCCTTCTGTTACTTCCATCCTACTCTGTCCTTCTGTTACTTTTATCCTACTCTGTCCTGTCCCGTTGCTTCAATCCCACTCTGACATTCTGTTACTTCCATCCCACTCTGACCTTCTGTTACTTCCATCCTACTCTGACCTTCTGTTACTTCCATCCTTCTCTGTCCTTCCCGTTGCTTCAATCCCACTCTGACCTTCGTTGCTTCAATCCCACTCTGACCTTCTGTTGCTTCCATCCTACTCTGGCCTTTCCGTTGCTTCCATCCCACTCTGTCCTTTTGTTGCTTCCATCCATCTCTGGCCTTCTGTTGCTTCCATCCTACTCTGTCCTTCTGTTCCTTCCATCCTACTCTGTCCTTCTGTTGCTTCCATCCTACTCTGTCCTTCTGTTCCTTCCATCCTACTCTGTCCTTCTGTTGCTTCCATCCTAATCTGGCCTTCCCGTTGCTTCCATCCTACTCTGGCCTTCTGTTGCTTCTATCCTACTCTGGCCTTCTGTTGCTTCCATCCTACTCTGGCCTTCTGTTGCTTCCATCCTACTCTGTCCTTCTGTTACTTCCATCTTACTCTGGCCTTCTGTTGTTTCTATCCTACTCTGGCCTTCTGTTGCTTCCATCCTACTCTGACCTTCCTGTTGCTTCCATCCTACTCTGACCTTCCTGTTGCTTCCATCCTACTATGTCCGTCCCTTGCTTCCATCCTACTCTGGTCTTCTGTTGCTTCCATCCTACTCTGGTCTTCTGTTGCTTCCATCCTACTCTGACCTTCTGTTGCTTCCATCCTCCTCTAACCTTCTGTTGCTTCAATCCTACTCTATCCGTCCCATTGCTTCCATCCTACTCTGTCCTTCTGTTGCCTCCATCCTACTCTGTCCTTTCCGTTGCTTCCATCCTACTCTGGCCTTCTGTTACTTCTATCCTACTCTGTCCCTCCCGTTGCTTCCATCCTACTCTGGCCTTCTGTTGCTTCCATCCTACTCTTCCTTCCTGTTGCTTCCATCCTACTCTGTCCTTCTGTTGCTTGCATCCTACTCTTGCCTTCTGTTGCTTCCATCCTACTCTGGCCTTCTGTTGCTTCCATCCTACTCTGGCCTTCTGTTGCTTCCATCCTACTCTGGCCTTCTGTTACTTCCATCCTACTCTGGCCTTCTGTTGCTTCCATCCTACTCTGGCCTTCTGTTGCTTCCATCCTACTCTGGCCTTCTGTTGCTTCCATCCTACTCTGGCCTTCTGTTACTTCCATCCTACTCTGTCCTTCCGTTACTTCCATCCTAGTCTGTCCTTCTGTTGCTTCCATACTACTCTGTCCTTCCCGTTGCTTCCATCCTACTCTGTCCTTCTGTTACTTCCATCCTACTCTGTCCTTCTGTTACTTCCATCCTACTCTGGCCTTCTGTTACTTCCATCCTACTCTGTCCCTTCGTTGCTTCAATCCCACTCTGACCTTCTGTTGCTTCCATCCTACTCTGTCCTTCTGTTACTTCCATCCTACTCTGTCCTTCTGTTGCTTCCATCCTACACTGACCTTCTGTTACTTCCATCCTACTCTGTCCTTCTGTTACTTCCATCCTACTCTGTCCTTCTGTTACTTCCATCCTACTCTGTCCTTCCCGTTGCTTCAATCCCACTCTGACCTTCTGTTGCTTCCATCCTACTCTGTCCTTTCCCGTTGCTTCCATCCTACTCTGTCCTTCCCGTTGCTTCAATCCCACTCTGACCTTCTGTTGCTTCCATCCTACTCTGTCCTTCTGTTACTTCCATCCTACTCTGTCCTTCCCGTTGCTTCCATCCTACTCTGTCCTTCTGTTACTTTCCATCCCACTCTGTCCTTCTGTTACTTTCCATCCCACTCTGTCCTTCTGTTACTTCCATCCTACTCTGTCCTTCACGTTGCTTCCATCCCACTCTGACCTTCTGTTACTTCCATCCTACTCTGTCCTTCCCGTTGCTTCCATCCTACTCTGTCCTTCCCGTTGCTTCAATCCCACTCTGACCTTCTGTTGCTTCCATCCTACTCTGTCCTTCTGTTACTTCCATCCTACTCTGTCCCTTCCCGTTGCTTCCATCCTACTCTGTCCTTCTGTTACTTCCATCCCACTCTGTCCTTCTGTTACTTCCATCCCACTCTGTCCTTCTGTTACTTCCATCCCACTCTGTCCTTCACGTTGCTTCAATCCTACTCTGACCTTCTGTTGCTTCAATCCCACTCTGACCTTCTGTTGCTTCCATCCCACTCTGACCTTCTGTTGCTTCAATCCCACTCTGACCTTCTGTTACTTCCATCCCACTCTGACCTTCTGTTGCTTCCATCCCACTCTGACCTTCTGTTACTTCCATCCCACTCTGACCTTCTGTTACTTCCATCCCACTCTGACCTTCTGTTACTTCCATCCCACTCTGACCTTCTGTTGCTTCCATCCCACTCTGACCTTCTGTTGCTTCCATCCCACTCTGACCTTCTGTTACTTCCATCCCACTCTGACCTTCTGTTACTTCCATCCTACTCTGTCCTTCTGTTACTTCCATCCTACTCTGGCCTTCTGTTACTTCCATCCTACTCTGTCCTTCTGTTGCTTCAATCCCACTCTGACCTTCTGTTGCTTCCATCCTACTCTGTCCTTCCCGTTGCTTCAATCCTACTCTGACCTTTCCGTTGCAGTGTGACCGTCCTTCCTCGGTTCCCCTTCCCTCCCCTATCCTACTATCCTTCCCTACCCCATCTCACTTTCCGTCCTCCACTCCCCCTCCGCCCGCCCTTTTTTTTTTTTTCTTTTTTTTTGCTGCGGTCAATGCCCCGTGTCCACGACTTCAGTAATTGGAAAGCCAGAGCGACTTTCACACAGCTGCTACTGGTTACTGTGAGCATACGTGATGCCACCTTCTGAAGAGAGGGGGAGAGTGAGAGAGAGAAAGAGAGAGAAAAGAGAGAGAGAGAGGAGGGAGAGACAGAGACAGAGAGAGACAGAGGCAGAGACAGAGGCAGAAACACAGAGAGAGAGAGAGAGAGAGAGAGAGAGAGAGAGAGAGAGAGAGTGAGAGAGAGAGAGGAGAGAGAGAGAGAGTTCACACCTGTTATGCTCACACACGCACACACACACACACACACACACACACACACACACGCGCACGCACACACACACACACACACACACAACACACACACACACACACACACACACACACATACACACATGACAGAAGATGGGGCTAGAAAAACTAATCATATAAAAGCAAGCACTACTCAAGTATCTGGCGTGAGAGGAGACTAGAGTGTGTTCATGAAGATGACAGAAACAGCAATGTTTCCTTTTCCCTCTTATCCCATTTTCGAAGGTCCTGCGGTGTCATTATACCCCCTCCACTCAGTCCGGCTCCTTCACACACACACACATCCAGTCTTATCCAGTGGGAATCCCGGCACCAATGGCAACAAAAAGAGCGGTTAATATCAGATCGAACTGAGGCAACCCACCGGAGGAGACTCTGCACTACTGCCGTGTCAGTTTGGTTCGGTGTTCAGGCAACTAACCACCTGCTGACACCGATAACTGTTTAGTCACGGAGCCAGTAAGAATGAGCGTCCTCCTCTAGAGGGTACCATCACGTCCATCCAACGAAAGTGTCCATGAGAGCTTGACGATGCTGACTCACTTCGGCATAGACGCGAAGAGGAAAATTTGACATTGTTATGATGACCAGTGAGGAGAAGAATGATTGATATGATGCTGCGGAGTTATATTATCAAGGGGAAAAAAGATACACCCAAAGGTGCTGGTTGGGACCCAGAGAAATACTTTCTTCAACTTCCCAGCAACCCAGCTGGGAGCAATCCTGCACCAGCCTTGGAAGCTGGACTGTGTTCACATAGGGTGCAGGCACGCACAGGGCATTCCATTAACACGTGGAGGGACATCATTGCTCCCTGGCAGATGCCATTGTGTAATAGCCACTGGATGAGACACGATAGAGCCTTCACGGTGAGCGTCCCCATGGGTGTACCAGCCCATAGGTCATGACTGCAGAGCCCACGGACGAAAAACGCCACTGTCACGCGACTGCCGTGAGCATCCCGTAGCCTCTCTCGAGTTCTATGATCATCTAAACCACATGAAAGGACCGCGCTCAATGCTTCCTTTCATACTCTCGGTGTCAACTGGGCCCTAGACAGGAAATTGGAGCAAGACTCTCAGAGACGCATCCATTACGTGGATGACTCGACGCTGTGGGTCCAGAGTTTCTATTCGAGCCCATAGCACATTCAACTTTAGGCTGGGACCAGTCGGGGCTGAAAATTCCCACAAGTGCAGGCTTCTCGTGAGACTTGAATCCACCAACTCCATACCTGTTAATCCGATACGCTAAGCACTGCTCCATCGCGGATTATAATGCTCGGTTTCAAACTCCTCTCGCAAGCAAGAAAAGTGTCCAGCTCACAGGTATAATATCAGGTCTGAGAAGGTCTCTGTCTTCTTTAAAATACGGTCATGACCTACATATTAGCCACTGCTAGTGGATGTATACTTGTCCCGCAAAGGATGGTAGTTATCTTCTTTCAGGTATGCCTGCAAACCATAGCGCTAATCACTCCACCACTGTGAGTGGGAAGATTAGCGAAAATGAACAGCACTTTCTGTTTTCTTTATAGACTATCAATCCTGGAAAAATAAACAAACAAATGTTTTGCTTGGAATGCCATCAAGGAAGACATTTTTTTTTTGAATGTACTGTATTTTGGTCATTCGATGAAAAAATGCAGTATTTCCCTCATGAAATTTATAGTGCAAACACAATCTGTGGAGAGTTTTGTTTTCTCCAAGAGTACCACCTTACCTTCCTACTTCGGTTGGTAGCCTGTGATTACTGCGCCAAAATCCAATAAGGGAACTAAGATGTCCACGGTGAGATACTATCAGTACAAATGCCTCCTCTGCCTTATGAAAGTTTTGGGGCTACTAACTTCCTTTTTCTGTGATTCTCTTTGACTCGACCTTGTTTTCTGCTTTTAGGTTTGTAATATTTCTTTCATGATTTCCCTAGGATGTGAGCTTTTTTTCTTAAATGAGTTTAACAGCACTGAATATATTCAATGTGTTCGGCTAGGCTGTGTAATGATAAAAAAAATAGTAAAAAGAAACAAACATAGATATAAGGGAAATATCACAGTACTTTTCTCAACTAAAAACTCTCTGTAGTGTTAAAAAAGGCGTGTTGTGCTTTAAAATGTCTAAGACTCCTAAAACAATCCACTAAATCCGATCTGCATAATTGTCTTTCGCATACATTTTAATCGTGAGGATATACACATAAAATGTATACAATTTTTGAAATTCCAATTATAATTTGTAGGAATATATTCATAGCTATGTAATTAATCACACCCGAATTTTATTATACGATAATTCACAAGATTGAAAATGAAACAACAACAATAACAATAACAACAACAACAACAACAGTTTTATCTCACTATATTTGGAACATAATGTTGCCGTTTAAACAGCACGTATCTTAAGATTCTTTATTTGTCTGAAATATTCTTAATTTGTCTAAAACAATGGAATTTCAATTATCTCATATTTCTTAGGCATGTATGGTGAAACACAAAAAAGGTTTAGGAACATATCGAATATTATGGCAGCTAACAAGTTATATTTCATCTTATATGGAGTAACAGGACTATGCATTGTTGTAATTAAAGAGTATAGCTTTTTGCGTTGTAAAAAATACACACATCACAGAATATTACAGCAGAATATTTCATATATCAACAATTTCCAAAACAGTATTGCCGTACTTAACATTTCTGTGTATTTTTTACATAACTATGAAATTACATAAATGCGTGTTGATGACCGGTTTCAATGTCTTACATCATTCATTACAAATATCGATTGATGTTTTGCAAAGCTTCTCTAGATCCTGCCCGCAAAATTTTGTTATCAGCACGTACACGATAGTTGAAGCAGAAAATGAGTCAACAAATCAATGATGTCTTCTAATTCATGAGAACGATTTAACCGTTGGGTGATTTATACCATTCTTCGATCAGTCCGACATAGCCTACAGAAATGTTCACCTTGTCGAACACCTAAGTAACTATTGAATAATTCTGACTTTTTACCATTCACATAAACGCATTATTTAATGCATAGATAAAAGGTGAGAAGTGCTCTTAATATGTTGCCATTTGATTCTGCATCTGTAAGGGGAATTCAAAGTCTGTGGCTCTAAAGACATTCAAAAGTTTCTTGATGATCAACAAATGTACAGATTTTGGTTCAAGTAGTGATTTGAATGGAAACATATGATCTGTTGTTGAGTGGCTATGTTGAAAACTAGCCGTTTTTTTCAGAAAGTAGCCCCTTTATCTAAATAATTAGACTTGTTTTCAATACACTTTTAAATGACTTGTAAAGCAGCCGATGACATAATGCCTCTCTAAGCAGCCGATGACGTAATGCCTCTCTTATTATCGCGGTCTAAAACATCCCCGTCACCTCTGTGTAGTGGCAGAATTGATGTTTAAGCCATTCTTATAGCATATTTGTAAAGATAAGAAAACTGTTATGTAGCTCACAAATTGTAGCTTATAAAGTATGTAAAACAATTCTCTTTCTATTTTTTTTTTCATTCTTAATTTTACAGACCTCACTATTTGGTTCCAAAACAATTATGTTCGCATAATGATCATTTTGTTCATACCTGCAACATTAAAATCTCGTTTTCAGAATACCAGATGTTTCTTCTCAATCTTAATATACGCCTTTAAGAGAATCGATCAAACTATGGAAGTCCGCAAGGAATCGAGAATTCTTTACATCATCTGAAATATGTATCGAACAGTCATAATAATAATAATGAATATTTCTATAGCGCAAGTCCTAGATTAGCTCTAAGCGCTTTACAATGCAAGGACTAACGAAACACGCACGCACGTACGCACGCACACACACACGCGCGCACGCGCACGCACACACACGCACACGCACACAACACACACACACACACACCACACACACACACACGCACACACACACACACACACACGCACACACACACACACGCCACACACACACACCACACACACACACACACACACACACACACACACACACACACACACACACACGCACGCACGCACACACACACACGCACACAAACCGCATACTCAGGCACGGGGAAGCAGATACGCACAGCACACACGGGAAAGCAGACACGCACAACCACTCACGCGCACCTTCGCACACACGCACTCGCACAAACTGACGTGTGTGCATGACCGGGGCTTTTGAATTATCAGCCGAAATAGACGGGGGAAAAGATGGGTTTTTAGTTTTGTTTTAAAAACTGGAAGAGTCACAGTGCCTGGTGTCGTGTGGAAGAGAATTCCAAGTTTTAGGAGCCAGGAAGGAGAAGGAACGCCCCTCCTTTTTCTTGAACGTCCCGGGGTTTACTTTTGATCCATTATCAGCAAAACATTTTTTCCCCCATCCAAAACCAATTTATTCAAATTTTTCCTCCACTGGGACGGGCTCTTTCCGGGTCCGATTCCACCTTTGAAGAAACGTCCCGGGACGGAAATTTGACAAAAATTTTGGGTGCGTTTTTCGGTGAAACCCTTTTATCGCTGGGAAAAAATATAAAGGAAAAACCCCTTGTTCTCCCCCAAAAACAATCGTTAAAAAGGCTTTTCCGTGAAGCGTATGGCATGTTCAGGGTTTTGCTGCCTAACGCCCCTCATTCCTGAAGCCGCCGGAAGATGGCCCTCCTGACTAATTGAATGCCAGTTTTTCGCCCTGCATTGGCCGGAGCAAACCTTTGTCTGGATGTTTGTTTGTGTCCCTGCAGTAAAGGGCAAAATTTCCGGCAATCAAAGTTCGCGGCTGCTGAGAGTGGCAGTATTTTTTTGGGCTACGGCTTGCGCTCACGCTGTTGACTTATAGATTACCCACTCTCACGCATACTCACCAGCTTACAAGGGAGTTCTGTTGCCCATGGGCTGGAAGTCCTTCGGGCACACAAAACATCACGACAGTGCAACGCGCGTGTCGGTGGTGAGCGCTGTCCTCTCTTCTCTTCCTCTTTCTCTTCTCTTCTTCTTCCCCCTCTCTCTCTCTCTTCTCCCCCTCTCTCTCCTCTTCTCTCTCCAAAAAAAACAAACAAACCCAATCAACCAACAAGAGGATCATGCACACTCTCTATATTCATCTAGGTAATAAAAGATATCTAGAAGCAAAGCAAACAAACAAACAAATGAGGAAGGAAAAAAGAACCCAAAAAATTTAAAATATTTTCGCGCGCACCCTTTCAGCCCCCTCTTCGTTGCGCTGACATGTGAAACCAGTACAACTGTACACACAGCCAACCCGCTACACCACACACCCAAAGCGTCCACACACACGCCAAGCTGTCGCTACACACACACCCAAAGCTTCGCTCACACACGCCAAACCTCGCTCACATCTTACGTCTCTTAAATGGACCCCGTCTTGGCTTTTTCGCTGCCACAGGATTTTTCCCTGTGCAGGGGCTTTCCCACTGCCCCCAGCCTTTCCCCTCAGAGTCGACCGAAGGGAGAGAGAAAAAAACGATATAATCGAAAGTACCGGGGGACACAATAGAACTACCCTTTAGCTGCCACCTAACTGCTGGGAAAATTCCCGCTACCTTTTGGAACCGGTATCAACATGTCTTAACAGATCAACTCTGCCGGAAATACTTTTTTTTTTTTTTTCTCCTAAACGGCCCTTAATACATACGACTCTGCCGAAAAATACCAAGAAAAAAGGGGGGTTCTGCTTTGGGCCGCCGTGTTTTTTTCTCGCGAAAAACCCCCTATTGCTACAATTTCAAATCGCTGCGTAGCTCTGTGGTGTGTGGTGGTGTGGTGTGTGTGTGTGTGTGTGTGTTGTGTGTGTGTGTGTGTGTGTGTGGTTGTGTGTGGGTGTGTGTGTGTGTTTGATGTATTTGTGTGTAAAAATTTGTGTCCCGTGTCTTGCATACAGTGGGATGTGTAGCGGAGCATTTTTAATACATTTTCTATTCTTTCATTAAGTCTGTTTTATTCCTGCCAACATTTTCCCCCCCCTAGTTGTTTTATTCATTAAAACACCACACCCCCACACACAACACACAACACACACACACACACACACACACCAACACACACACCACCCACCCCAAAAACCACACAACACCCCACCGTGCGCGCGCGCCGGCGCACAACCCCACACACACAATGTCCTTCCTATGCTTGACATCTCTCCCTCTCTCTCTCCCCTCCTTTTCTCTCTTCTCTCTCCTCCCCTCCCCTCTCTTCTCTCCCCCTCCTCCTCTCTCTCAGACCCACTTGCAGAGATCACAGTACTTTGCTATGTTCGAGTTTCCAGTAGCGACAGATGTGGTTGCACAATGGCACCGTTATGTAAATGAACTATACTCGTTGCTGTATTCCTGTAGTATAGGGATTATTGCTTTTCTTATGATATATTTATCGTGTACTGCCACATTATGATGAT
>CM031598.1:111054255-111059255 GCA_018398815.1 Conus ventricosus
ATTAGCAACAACAAAACACCACACACACACACACACACACACACACACACACACACACACACACACACACACACACACACACAGGGAAGAAGGAATCGAAGGGGAGGGGGAGAGAGGGGGAGACAGACAGACAGAGACAGAGGCAGACAGATAGACAGAGAAAAGGACGGAGAGAGAAACCGAAAGAGAGACAGACGGACAGAAAGACAGAAAGACAGACAGACAGAGAATTCTGTCACGAAAATAAGATCTGTGATCTGCAGGATTTTTGGTGTTGGGCCTATTTACCGTCAGCAGACGTTTTTCTTGTGGCCATTTGACAAGGATTTACATCATATGAGAATGTTTCTGTCTTTGCTGTCGTCTGCCCACCTTTAACTGCCTTCGTGGTCTTTTAGCCCCTCTTCGTTCTGCAGTCTTCCCATCCCCCCCCCCCCCCCCCCACCTCTTGTTCTGGCGCCAGTTTGTCTGTTGTGATGAAGCCATTGGGCAATGAGACTGCATACACTGTCCAAAGCTGGCCCTGGCTCTGCCATTGGCACTATTGGCGAGCATGGCTCTTGACGTGTAGTTTGTGGCACTACTATGTTGTTGTTGTTGTTGGGTTTTTGTACTCCCAGTTCTTAAAGAACAGGGAGTACTTTAGAATGGGAACGAAGGAATGCTCAGTGTGTGTGTGTGTGTGTGTGTGTGGTGTGTGTGTGTGTGTGTGTGTGTGTGTGTGTGTGTGTGTGTGTGTGTGTGTGTGTGTGTGTGTGTGTGTGTGTGTCCGTGGTCAAAATGTGTTCCACTCGCTCCAGACAAAACTACTGGGCCGATCTTTCTGAAAAATTCTGGGTATGTTCACTATGGGTCAAAGATGATGCCCGATGTTTTAGTTTACCGTTACAGCCATTACTAACGGCTGTAACGGCCTGTAACGGTTTTTCTTCTCCATGGAATATCTCAGAAAGTACTTGGCTGGTCTTTGTGAAAATTAGCAGGTTTGTTCACTATGGGTCACGGATGACGCCCGATGTTTTAGTTTACCCCGTTACAGCCGTTACTAACGGCTGTAACAGCCTGTAACGGTTTTTCTTCTTTATGAAATATCTCAAAAAGTACATGGCCGATCTTTCTGAACATTTGTAGGTATGTTCATTATGGGTCACGGATGATGCCCGATGTTTCAGTTTACCGTTACAGCCGTTACTAACGGCTGTAACGGCCTGTAACGGTTTTTCTTCTTTATAGAATATCTCAAAAAGTATTTGGCCGATCTTTCTGAAAATTTGTAGGTATATTCATTGTGGGTCACGAATAATGCCCGATGTTTTAGTTTACCATATATACCGTTACTAACGGCTGTAACGGCCTGTGACGCTTTTTCTTCTTCATGGAATATCTCAGAAAGTACTTGGCTGATCTTTGTTAACGTTAGCAGGTATGTTCATTATGGGTCACAAATAATGCCCGATGTTTTAGTTTACCGTTATAGCCGTTACTAACGGCTGTAACGGCCTGTAACGGTTGTTTTTTCTTTATGGAATATCTCAGAAAGTACTTGGCTGATATTTGTGAACATTAGCAAGTATGTTCCCTATGGGTTACGGATGATGCCCGATGTTTTAGTTTACCGTTATAGCTGTTACTAACGGCTGTAACGGCCTGTAACAATTTTTCTTCTTTATAGAATATCTTAGAATGTACTTGGCCGATCTTTGTGAAATTTAGCATGTATGTTCATTATGGGGCACGGATGATGCCCAATGTTTTAGTTTACCGTTATATCCGTTACTAACGGCTGTAACGGCCTGTAACTGTTTTTCTTCTTTATGGAATATCTCAGAAAGTACGTGGCCGATATTTCTGAAAATTTGTAGGTATGTTCATTATAGGTCACAGACGATGGCCGATGTTTACAGAATAGCCATTACTAACGGTTATACCAGTCCAAGACGGTTTTTTTCTCTTTATGGCATATCTCACGCGTATTCAGGATAAACTGGGAGTACGTTTATATGCTTTGCATCTTGTTTCTCTCTCTTTCTCTCTCTCTCTCTCTCTCTCTCTCTCTCTCTCTCTCTCTCTCTCTCTCTCTCTCTCTCTCTCTCTCTCTCTCTCTCACATTGCGACAGTTGGATGGTAATGGCAAGAAGACATGGGCTACCAATGTTCGTCAGTGCTTAAATTCTTATGGCTTTGCTTATGTTTGGGACAACCAGGGCGTTGAAAGTATATCGGGATTTTTGAAATGTTTTAAAACAAAGAATGATCGACTGCAGATGGCAAGACTGGCATGACCATATCTATAGCAGTGACAGATTTGCACAATACAGACTCTTTAAAACAGCACATGTGGTTGAACCATACATTGAAATGAATATAAATAGATATGTTAAGAGTGCATTGAGTAAGTTTAGATTTGGTGTCTCTGACATTGCTTGCCATCGGTTTAGATACAGTGTTCTGAAAGATAAGGAATTGATGTGTCGCTTGTGTAATCAGGCAAAGGAAGATGAAATACATTTTTTACTTTGCTGTCCTGCACTCAGTGACCTTAGAGTTAAATTTGTTAAGGCTAAGTATTATTGTGACCCCTGTAGTTTTAGAGTCAACTTGTTGTTAGCAACAAGAAATGAAAATGACCTTTTCGATCTTGCTATGTACATATATGAAGCTCAAAAGCGAATACGAACAGTCTTTTCATAATAATGTGCGTAGTGCATATACGTGTAACAGCTTTTTCTTTCCATTTTCTTACTGAGAATTGTTCTTGTGTGTTGTATTACGGGTGTCACCCTTCAGTATGGGCTATGGCCTTTATCTGAATAAATCATTCGCATTCGCATTCGCATTCGCATTCGCATTCTCTCTCTCTCTCTCTCTCTCTCTCTCTCTCTCTCTTCTCTCTCTCTCTCTCTCTCTCTCCTCTCTCTCTTCACGTTCTGATTTAGTTTCATATGTCTTAGGGATGTGACTACTATTCTGGCCCGAGAATAGCTCAGTTGGATAGAGGGCCGGACTGATGATCATGGTGACACTGGGGTCGCGGGTTGGAAGCTCCAATGAGCTCATTTGAAAGAAGGAAATGATTACTGTTTCACAGGACAAAAGGGACAAACAAATGACAAGACAAAACACGACGCGTTTCGACCTCTTTGTTCTTCTTCAGGGAAAATGAACAACATTCAGGACAATGAAAACGAAGAACGAGCAATCACTTGGGCTTCTCAAACTGCACGCAGAATGGACAGCTCCGCGCCGATGAGCTGTATTGGTGGGGGGAGGAGGAGGGGAGGCTGGAGGAGGAGGGGGGGAGGGAGGATTTCCTCCGAGGTTACCATTGGTTATGACCCTATTTCCCGACAGCTTGTCCGAATGAGAATATAAACACGAGGTCCCGTGCGTGAATGCACGAATCACATTTTGCGCACATGTAAAATCACATCACCCATATTTTGGAAGTGAAGGTCAGTTTGGATAGCACGTATAAACGAAGCATGCGCACTCCGTGAAAATATATTTTTTAAAAGCTGGGGGGGGGGGGGGGGGGGGGGGGAATGGATACTGATTTGACTGAATGGCACGGGAAGCGAATGATTAGCGCCAACGTAATTAAAAAAGTGGTTGATGATACTATCCGACTGAACGGCACAGGAAACAACGATTAGCGCCAGCATAATTACCCAAAAAAAGTTGGTGATAATATCGACCAAAATGGCACGGAAACGAATGATCAGTGCCAGCATAACTGAAAAAGTGGTGGATAACATTCGACTGAATAACAAGGGAAACGAATGTGTAGCGCCCGCATGACTGAAAAGGTTGGTGGTCATATCCTGAATGGCACGGGAATCGAATGAATTAGCGCCAGCATGACTAAAACCAAAAGAGCGGGTGACAATATTCACCTGAATGGCACGGGAAAAGAATGATTAGCGCCAGGATAATTTAAAAGTGGGTGATAATATTCGACTGAATGGCACAAGAAACGATTAGCGCCAGGATAATTGAAAAGTGGGTGATAATATTCGACTGAATGGCACAAGAAACCGATGATTAGTGCCTTGCGGCAGCTCTTCAGTCGATTCTACCCATGTAGACTTCCCGTTGTGTAAACGAGAGCGTAGATTTTAAAATCGTGGAGCGTATAGAGCTGGACCTCTAACCAAGGTTTGATACTACACGAGTGTTCTCAATTATCATCATCATCAACATCAACATCATCATCATTATCATCATCATCATCATCATCATCATCATCATTGTCACGACCGACCCCTGGAGGTCTGCCCTGACAGGATCGGTCTAGGTGGGAGTGAAGGGAGTGACTGACCTCACACGCCCCGCAAGAGACCACACAATAAAGATTACGATACAACACCCCATTTATTCACACCAACATACAGTCATAAATAAGCATTCCAACACACACAACATGCACAATCACAATCAAGCATTTCAACACACGACATACACACAATTAAGCATTCAACACACACAGCATGCACAATTATAAATAAACATTTCACCATACGACGTACACAATCACAATCACAACATTTCAACACATATGGCATATACATAATCATAAATAAACATTTCCAGCATCCATCCCTTCCCACACCATGGAGTGCCTCCACACCCCTGCCTCTCCAAAGTCTACTAGGAGCACCCTGTCGCACTAGGTGCTCCAAACCGGGTCGGTTCTTGAAAAGAGTCGTTCAAGGCCGACACCCTTGACACGCACAAGCAGACAGTGAAGAGCGCGTCCTGGGGGGGGGGGGGTGGGGGAAACGTGGCGTTGTTACTGGAGGTCCTGGACGGGGAACAGGGCCGGCCAGTCAAGCCGGCGGGCTTTTCTACCAGTCCGCGGTCCCGACCAGAGCGTGGCCTCAACCAGCGCGTGGCACCAACCAGTCCGCGGTCCCAACCAGAGCGTGGCCTCAACCAGCACGTGGCACCAACCAGTCCGCGGTCTCAACGAGAGCGTGGCCCCAACCAGAGCGTAACACCAA
>CM031598.1:111068032-111070532 GCA_018398815.1 Conus ventricosus
AGACCTTAGGGTACCTTCGATGTCCACCAGGCAAATAATCTGATAGACGATAATTTGCCACAATTTTCACTGGAGACCAAATAGACCACATCCCGGGCCCTCCAATTTCTGCCTAGAAATCTCATGGAAATGTTAGCCTCTAAACACAAATGTGTGTGTGAGGTGTGTGTGTGTGTGTGTGTGTGTGTGTGTGTGTGTGTGTGTGTGTGTGTGTGTGTGTGGTGTGTGTGTGTGTGTGTGTGTGAGTGTGTGTGTGTGTGTGTGTGTGTGTGTGTGTGTGTGTGTGTGTGTGTGTGTGTGTGTGTGTGTGTGTGTGTGTGTGTGTTCGTTCGTTCATTCTTTGTTTTTACGTCTTTTCACCATAAGTGATATAAGACCAAGGTGTGCGTGAGTGAGTGCATTCTGTCTGTGAGTGTCTGAAAGTGTAAATGTGTGAGGTAATGAAAACTGTGAACACTGCATCAACAGTAAAGAGGAAATGTTAAAGATACATATAACAAACAAAATGCTAAATACAGAAACGTGGGTGGGTGGATGTGTCCCTCACCACTAATTTACATTGGAAGAAGAAAAACAAAATCTACAGGAATGACCTGATGGGGTGTGAATTAGGGATTCGGCAATTTGTTGTAAAACCTTTGTGTCATGTAATAAATCTTCTATGTTTTCCTCCGAAACATTCTTTGCTGAGACTGAATCAGGTAGAAAACATCGGAGACTTTTACAATGAAATAAAATGTGATTAACTGTGATTTGTGCACCACACAGGCAATATACATTTTTGGAGAATTTTTGTTTTTAAAGCGTTAATTTTTAGGCGGAAAAAAGGGAAGTGACAAGTCTAGAATAATAATAACGGTGCATTTGATAACTTCCTTGATACAATTTCCAACGGAACTGCAGCTGTATTTTGTGTTAGAGTCTTTTCATCATAACGTCTGCTAAATCTTTTCCATGCTGTTGTTTCTAGCAGCCTGTAATTTTCATGTAGTGACAAAGGAAGTGTCATGTCTACAGTCTTCTCTAAACCTTTTGCACCTCTTTTAGCAGCTCTGTCGGCCATTTCGTTTCCATTTATGTTACAGTGCGAAGGCACCCAACAAAACTCAATGACTGTGCCTTTAGCCGACAAGCAATGTAATAAATAATGAATTTCGTACACAAGGTCAGCCGTGTATCGGTACTGAAGGAGTTCAGTGAACATAAAACCGATTTAGAATCCACCAATATCACAGTTTTAAATACTGTCATTGGAAAGTTCACCAAGAATGCTAAAGCAAGCATGATGGCTGTCAATTCGGCTGTAAAAATGGACAGTTTTTTGCCGATGTAGAAACATTTTTCAATTTTCAGTGCCGGTATGACAAAGGCCGCACCAACATTATCATTGTCAAGCAAGGAGCCGTCTGTAAAAACCTGAAGATGATTTTGATATTTTTCATAGATATGTGTTTTTGCAATTGAATTCATAACATTTACATTTTCTACTTTTCTCAATTTAGAATAGCTGATATCATATGACGGTTTAATGTTTCCCATGGTGGTATAGGCGTGAATGATGGTCTTACTGACATGTCTTTGATGTTTATTCCTGAACTTTCAATTAAATTAGAGGTATATGTTGCTATTGTCATAGCGACGATATATTGTTTGCCCTTTTTGGAAAATCACACTCAGTTCTTAGTTTCAATTCTTCCCCAATGAAATTGTCACTTGTACTTGCTCTCAACACAAATTTTAAAGTAGCAAGTTCACGATAATCATCAAGCGGTAAGATTCTAGCTGCTCTGTATGTTTCTTTGTTTGACGCATGACTCGGAAGGCCAAGAAATAGTTTATAGGCTTTACAGTCAATACTTTGTAGTTTTTGTAATAGGTATTTTGGAGCACTAAAATAAATTTCTTGTCCATAAGAAAGAAAGTTTAGACCTAACAAGTGCTGTAGAAAGATGAATTAAGGAATTCAGGGTCCATTCCCCAAGGGAATCTACTAATGGTCTTTAAAAGATTTAGGCTATGTCTTGCCTTTGTTAGAATATACTCAAAATACATATTCCATGTCAGCTTTGATGTAAGAATTAATCCCAAGAACTTGACGTTTTGTTTATATTCTAAAGGTTCACCAAGCAGTTTTAAGATCGGTAATTTTGCTGGATTACTACCAGAGTTAAATAGTATCATATTAGTTTTTTTTTCAGGGATAAAGATAGTCCATTTTGAAACATGTATTTTTCAATGTTATCAGGGTCAAACTGGTACAATCTTCTTATGTAATTTTGGCTCTTTGTGGTGTCGACTTTTTTAAGGTTACGTCCATCCACATACATATATCATCTGCATATTGGACGAGAGTTACTTTGCTTGATACCGCCTTTGGCAGGTCATGTATCATGATGTTGAAAAGTATAGGTGCAATCACTGAGCCTTGAGGGATACCCATGTCTAGACTCCTAGGGGCAGAGTATGCTGTTCCCACTCTGGCCACCATTGACCTGTTTTG
>CM031598.1:111075532-111080532 GCA_018398815.1 Conus ventricosus
ATGGGCGTTGATCACTTATCTTCATCCAATTCGGCTAAAGATGGGCGTTGAACGCCCATCAAAACCCATCTTGCGCCAAATTGGATGAAGATAAGTGACTGCTCGTTCATTTTCGTTGTCCTGAGTGTTGTGTATCTTGCCCGAAGAAGACCAAAGAGGTCGAAACGCGTCGTGTGTTGTCTTGTGATTCGTTTGACTACGCTTTTTGGCGGAGCCTTATAGATCATTTTTCAAATCTAAATATAATCAAATCTTAAGTTCACGAGATATGGTGTGGCTTAGCCATTCAACAAACATGAAGTATTCCGAAATGTCCAAGAATCATGGCGCAATACATGTCGTAAAAATACGTGGAACCTTCCGGAAGGATCAACGAGAATCACTTGTCACAGCCGATCAAAAGAAACCAGGCTAGAAACTTTTCGTCCTTTTACCTTATTCTAGTAATTTTAGAAACCTCTTGTATCATAGCATAGAAGACGTGTTTGCACCAGTTGGTACACAAACATTGCATCAAATTTAACACATTCAAAGCGAGACCCAGTAAATGCAGATACGAACCGACCGATAATGATTGTCATAAGTGAAGTCGAACTGTTTGTCACACACACACACACACACACACACACACACACACACACACACACACACACACACACACACACACACACACACACACACACACACACATTTCATGTTTACTGTCACAAGATAACATGCTACGCAGATCAAAGCCTTCAAAGAAAGCCAGCGTGGGATTCCAACCATTGAAGAAATTTGCTTTCTCTGGATTTTCTCCGCTTTTCGGCAACAGTATTGAAAGTGTATATAAAGGGATTGATAGAAGAGTTCAAGGCAGGATGAACACAGCCAGCACCACGTTCACATCTCCAGGGATGGGCACGCCAGCCAGCGCCAATATTCCACACATCCCCACAGGAAACCAGCACGTGAAATCCGTCACTGCCACAGAGATTAAACGCCGCGCTATGTCCATGTCCTGGGACACTTTCGTTGTGTTAGTCTTCAAAGCGTTCCTCTGTATCGCCCCGTAGATCAGCACCTGACCAGCTGAGACAAGTATGAACAGAACGAAATTGAGCAGAATTAAGACGCTGAAAGAATAAGATTTCCCTTTGAATTCTCGCCTTGTCACTGGCAGGGGAAGGCAGATACCTGTCTGGCTGTAAAATTCCCAGTGTGACGTCACAGGAAGTAAGGGCACCGAGGCAAGAAGCCAACCAACCAGCCACGAACAGACAAGTCACTGTTGCTGATTTTCTGTCAAATCGCAAATCGCTGAAAGGGAAGCGAAGGACAGTAAAACGATCCAGGGTGATCAGCCAGATGATCAGAGCTGATACCTCACTGGACAACAGAGACAGAAAACCAGCCACCTTGCAGGTCACACTGCTTTTCCATGTGTTATCATGATGTAAGTACCTTCCACGATATTGTTCATCAGCCACTCCTATAATAGCAATGTAGACACCCATCAGAAAGTCCGCTAGAGTCAGATTAGTGACAAAAACACCAAAACCACTTAAAGAGGTCATGCTCCTCGAAAACAAGCGTGCACAGAGACAGAAAACATTACCAGTCAATGACAGACAGGTGACCAACCACAGAAACCAGCGATAGGTCCACGATTGTAATAAATCCTTGCACGAGGAAATCTCGTCTTCTGGGGCAAAACACGAACCTTCAAAACTGTATGGAAGTATTTCCCTACAGCAAAGTTTGAAATTTTCTGTTGATATACTTTGCAGATTCGTGAGGTCTTGGAATATATCGGATGGAAATGATATGAGTGGGTTACCAGTCATATTCAAAACATTTTAACTCTGATAGCATTTTGAACCCCCCAGCGCCAATGGTATGGATGGGGAAAACGTTACATTCATTTCTTGCATATGTGGGAACGGCGCGAAAACGTCGGTATTCAGCACTGTAAGGAAGGTGTACGACAGATCTATCTTTGCTAGGGTGGTTTGTTGGAAAGTATTTACAAAGTCAATGTGCAGGGACGTTACTGGATTGTGGGACAGTGACAAGATACGAAGGTTTTCTAAAGCCCCAACAGATACCATGCTAATCTGCTCTAGTCTGTTATCACGAAGGTCTAAAACTCTCAGATTCAGCAGCTTCAGTTCAGGGAAAGAGAGCAGAGAGCACCGGACAAGGACCAGGTGAATAAGATAGCTGTTGTTGCTGAAATCAGACAGAGTCATACCTGAACCTGTGCGGTCCAAGGAACGGAGCTGAGGAACGTGTGTGGCATAGAAAGCCTGTGAGCACAGGAATGTAAAACCTTGACACTGACAGCCTTCTGGGCAAATGACGTCACATGACAGCTCATCATCCTGTTTGGGACAGTGAGGCCAGCCATCACACAGGTGATCCACGTGAACACAGATTACAGACTCTCTGCACCTGAAGAATCCTGGACACGTCATTTCCTCACATCGCTTTTCGTCCTCGTGGCCCATGCAGTCAAACACTTCATTGCATCGTGTGTAGACAGGCAGGCAGTCATTGTAGTCTCCAGGACACCGATAGTGGCTGTCAGGACAGAGCTCACTGGAGTTCATTGGGGCAGAGGTGAACTGCTTGACGCCATCAAAGTCGACGAGAGCTGGGAATGGAAAACACGATGTTTGAATGACTGCCTCTCTGAAAGCACGACAGTTGCTTTCATCCGATTTATCAGCACAGTCATACAGCTGGTCACACAGCGTGTCGTAGGACAGACACTGACCACTTGAAGTGCATGTATACTCACCGACACAACGAGCATGTCTACAAAAAGACTCATCACTCCTATCCTGACAATCAGTGATGGTGTCACACACCAGGCTGTACGACAGTGTGGTGACCTTGTCACTGCATGTAAACACAGAGGTTGTGGTGATAAAGTGATCAGCTGAATCCAAACTGTCAGTGTTAGTTAGAAGACTGTGAAGATAACGACATGACGTGTGTCCTGGACCACACATTTCGTATCGATTGGAACCGCATAAAAAAAAAGTGTGGGGTTAAATGACCAGCAGGACACAGTGTCAGAGACTTCTGTTCTGATGACAGTAAAGTATGTGTGGTGTTTATCAAAACTGTTCCTGAATCATAGGAGTTTCTCCTTAGTTTCATTTCTACTGAACTCACACACTGCCCCGTAATTATGCGTCGCTGCTATCCTTACAGCACAGTCAAAAGCTTTGTAATTTGATTGAAAACACCTTTTCTTTCCACGATGTCGTAACTTGGTAAAAGGAAAAGAGTGATACACAACAGTTCTGTCTTCACCTATAACACTATGTACGTACAGACTAGGCAACGATATATCATTAGAGTATAAACCAGCCCAGAGGTTCCCCAGCCGTTCGGGGTGTACATGTGTTCTTTCTCCAAGAATTCTGTTCCAGTTAATCCCACATCGAGGCAAACTCAGTTTAGCACCAAGCAATATGCAGTATTCGTTGGTCCAGCCGTTCACATCTGTCGCACTGCTATTAAAATCACGTATGTTCTCAGCAGCAACAAATTTGTAACAACGGTCACAAAAGGCCACTAAGCCCTGACAGCTGGTGCTGCTATAGGAGCACTGTTCTGTTTCGTCCCGTCCATCCTCACACTCAGTCTTCAGGTTACATGCCAGGTGGTGATGGAAGCTACGGTAATGGTCCACAGAGCAGTTCCACAAACCACTGGGGAGTTGTTGTGGTGCCAAGTGCCTTGGAAAGTAAGAAAAGAACAGTCGGAAGCAAGTAGTATTGAGACAGGCATCTCTGTGAACTTGAACATTGAGTTTAAAAGCTTTCAGCATGACAGCAAAATCAGACTTAGCATCAAGACCCCTCAAAACACCAGCTGAACGATTTTCTAGAAGACCGAAACGATTGTAAATCTTATAATGACTGTATACCATAAAAGAATTCAGCTGCAGCACTGTTTCTTTCAAACTGATCATGACTCTATGTCCTTTAGGGACAGATATACTTTTCCCCAAAAGATAAGGATCATTATTAGTGACATTTGGTCTGACGGAGATGTACCCAGATAATTTTGACGTCATGATAAGATCCATATGTTCTTGTTTTCCTTTGTTTCGTATATCGGAAGACATGATGTTAATCAGAAGACATGATGTTAATTAGAAGACATGATGTTAATCAGAAGGCATTATGTTAATCAGAAGGCATTATGTTAATCAGAAGGCATGAGGTTAAAGGATGAAACATGAATACACTGTGCCACCACTCCCTAAATGTAGCTTAAAACAGCCAACAAAGTAATCAGGTAAAATGCGGCTAGCTACCAACCTCTCAACCAGAGAGGTGAACCGTTAAACTGACTGAGTCACCCGATCAGAAAAACAAAATATTGATAACTAAAGCAGTCAATGGGGATGGAATTCAGCTCATGCTGTTTGCAGCCTCGCCGACAGGAGAGATCATATCCGGCTGTTGGTCGTTAGGATTAATTCCACATGAGATTTTTGCAAAAGAAATTGTGTAATAAATAGGCATAGGAATGAATTTGCAACTCTCTGTGCGACAATTGGTACAAGCATTGTTTTTGTTAAACTTGTTCCTCCTCCCACCCCCACCCCGTACCCACTTCTTCGAATACCAATGACCATGACCCAAAATTACCAAGAGGATTCATGTGACGAAATCAAAACACAAGTCAATACAAATACCAAATACCAAATTGCCAATATTTTCCCATAGATCAGTGATGTGGTTGTAGAGATGAGCAAGGCTCTTTGAGATTTCGTTGTCAAATTTGCTTGGCTTAAAAAATAGAGAGATATAAGCACTGGTTCTTCATAATGTGTTCGTACTGATCTGATACAGAAAAACCAATGCAGAAATTCTTTGTATATTCACTAACAGTCCCGACACTACATGTAAACTATCCAGGAAATAAACGGTGCATTTAACAACTTTTTTACAATGGAGAAAGAGAGGGGTTAATTACCGCCAAGGACATAGACAAAC
>CM031598.1:111083032-111084686 GCA_018398815.1 Conus ventricosus
TATCTATACTGAGAGGCAATGAAAACGCAATCCCATTTCGTCCCCGAAAAATGTCACCTCAGCCAAATAATTGTGAATTATGCACGAGGCATGCAACCTAGCACGCGTGTGTTGTATGCGACGATCTGTATTGACAGGCACAGTTGGGTTCATGACGTCATGAGTAAACCACTCCAACAATCTTTTACTGATAACTGCCAAACACGTGCAACACAGGCATACTGTGATTGCATGCAAACAGCACATGACTGTCCCCCATAAAAACACACATTGGCGTTTTACTGACACTCGTACGCACCATGCCGCGGTTAAACTACAGACAGAGAAATCAAGCCATTGGCATGCTGAGGGCAGGCACTGCTCACATCAGGGCCGCACAAACATTTCAATGTACACCCATCAACCATAACCCGTCTTGCGACTCGGCACCGAAACACTGGAAGTGTAAACGACCGTTCACGCCCAGGCGTCCAACGTGTGACGACGGCACGACAGGACCGCTACAATGTCCACGCAGCACCTCCGGAATCGTTTCCAGCCAGCTGCACAAACAGCCGCAACACTATTGGACTAGAGAAAGACAATCAGCAGCCGTACCGTGCGTCGGCGTATGGCAGCAGCAGGGCTACGGGCACGTCGACCATACCAAGGAGAGAACAGTATTTTACCAATCCTGGCTCACTTGCTCCTCCACCGAGTTTTTGGGCGAAAGTGGCCTAAAAGCCGCCTTTTCCTGTTCTCTGACAAGTAACCAAAAAATAACGATTATCTACAAACAAACATACTGTGTAGGGTTATCCGTTTTCAATACTAATTTACTAAACTTTTCAGATTTCAGTTTTTGTTTAATCCTGTGTTTTTCCTGGTCATTTTCAATAACATCATTTTTCACGCAAACATTCTTCAAATGAGTCTCTGTCTTTCATGTGAAATAACACTACAGTCTTTAAACTGTTCTCTAAAGTCTTTTAAAACTGAGTTATATTTTTGGCATAAAATCCACACACTTATCCTGGCATGCCTTCCGCTGAAAGCTAGTTTTGACAAAGTGTTTCTCTTTTTAACTATGTCTCTTTCTGCCGAACAGTCATCTATAATAAATAGTGTTTGCGTTCCTTCAAACAGTCTATAAAACTGTTCTAAACACTCACTCAGTTTATTGCTAGGATCAACTAAATATATGTCATCATCTGCCCATATAAACCTTCTATCATGATATGCTTTGTTCCATTTAAGTGTTGGACAGAAAACCACATATGATTAAAATTATAGCGATAAACTGTTTGTAATAGGTCTAGGACAAATATTGTTTTTCCACAACCAGTCTGCCCACAAATTAATGAGCAATGAGGAGTTTTTGTCATAAAGTTTAACTGCTCCATAGTTTTATAACAGAACTTAATCTAATCCGGTTATTGTTTTTATCATACCCTCTGTTAAACTTGTTCAGTATAATAAATCCTATAAGGCCTAAGTGTGTAATATTAATCCAATTCAGTGCTGTAAGATTGTTTCTATTTAGACTAATATTGATTTTGTTGCTTGTTGTTATGACCTTAAAATCCTCACCATTGTGAAGAATGACAACAGTACTTAAGCTGTAACGTTTAAGTTTTGCAGCTAATTAGAATCCTTTAAAAGGGTCCTAGAATCC
>CM031598.1:111085686-111100686 GCA_018398815.1 Conus ventricosus
TGAAAGTGTCGAGGACTTCAAATCTGAAGAAGCCAAAGTACATGTGCAGGCATGTGTAATGCTGAATATACAACCAAAGCGCTTCTTGGTGTCCAGAATGAAAGTTATTAATCTGAGACTTATTGAAGTGGACTAAAACGCAACTAACCAGCTCCGTGGCGGGGGAGCAATGTGTAACGTCAAGGATTCCATGCTGGAAAGTCATGGTTCAATTCCCATCAGAACCATTACATTTTGGGGTGTTTGGCATGTGACCAGCTTTTGCCCAGAGTATAGTTTAGTATAGGCTCAATGAAAATACTGGAATCACACAGTCGAGTTTCACCTGCTTAATGTATGCGTCTCAGTGCGCATTGCTCAGATTCCTGACCAACACTGCAGGTGTCTGTATCCCTCGGGCATGACAGACACCGGCTTCTGTACTTAAAATTCAGCTTATAGTACAATACCTTCATGTATTTGCAAACCAAAAAAAGATCTCTATGGCATCACCTTCATCATCCTTTATCTTAAACGATCAACATAAAAAGACACTCAACTTTTGTAGCCCTACAAGCTCTACTTTCATAAGGGTGGACCGCCAAGTGACCTGGTCTGAAGCTGCTGTCTCCAGTTCTGCTGGGTCGAGGCTGCCTGCCGTCAGGTCGCGCTTGCATACGTCTTTGTAGCGTAGGGCGGCCCGTACTGTGGTCTGTAAACTGTAGCCAGCTGACAGTACAGCATGTTTTTTGGGGATGCGCCCGTCGTCCATGTGGTTGCCGTGGCCAAGCCGGTGCAGGCTCTCTTTGTCAGCATGACGTCCTTGTTGGTGATGCGGTCCTGGCAAGTGATGCCCAGGAGTCTTCTGAGGCAGCGCAAGTGGAAGGCGTTCAATCGGCGTTCTTGTGAGAGTACAGGGTTCATGCTTGGTGCACTTTCATGTTGGCATTTGACGTTAGCATGGTATTGTCCCAGACTCTCTTCGTTAAAGGGGCCATTGCTGTTGCTGCCTTGCCGATCCGCACGTTCAGCTTGCGTCCAGAGAGAGGTTGCAGGAGATGGTGACCCCAAGTAAGTAAAGTCATTGACCATTTCGAGGGTGTAATCGCCGATGGAGATGGGGGGAGTGCTGCTGACGTCTTGGCCCGTAATGTTTTTTTTTCTTCAAGCTGATAGTGAGGCCAAACTCGGTGCAGGCATCAGCGAAGCAGGTGATGAGCCGTTGTAGCGCTTCCTCGGTGTGGGCAGTCACGGCGACATCGTCTGCGAAGAGCATCACCCTGATGAGGACTCTCCGCGCCTTCGTCTTTGCTCAGAGGCGTGCCAGGTTGAAGAAGTTTGCGCCACTCCTAGTGTGGAGGAAGATGCCATCTTCAGGGAGTCAGCAGGCGTAGCGAAGCTGCAAGGGATGAAGATGCCTAACAGTGTTGGAGCGAGCACGCACTTGACCCCGCACTTGATTGGGAAGGGGTCCAAAGATGAACCATCGAACTGGACTCTGCAATTCATGTTGTCATGAAAGGACGTGATCATCTTCAGGAGCTTGGGGGGACATCAATCAGGTCGATGAACAAGTCTGTTATCTGCTCGCGGCACTTCTCTTATAGCTGTCTCAGGAGATTACCATCTGGGTCGTCGACCTCGCAGCTCTAAAGCCACACTGCCTCTGGGTACACTCGTTTGGCAAGTAGCTGCTGCCTGTTGAAGACGACACGGGCGAAGGTTTTGCCGACAATGCTGAGGAGGGATATTCTACTATAGTTATTGCAGTTGCTGCGGTCTCCTTTGTTCTTGTATAGCGTGATGCTGTTTGCATCGCGCATGTCCTGGGTACGATTCCTTCCTCCCTACACTGAAGCAGAATCTCATAGGGGTGACTGAGGAGAGAAATCTCCATGCCGGCTTTTAGACTTCTGTCGAAACGCTGTCTCTGCCCGGGCTATCAAGTCGATGGCCTTGCTGAGTTCCTCAATAGTGGTTAGGGCGTCCAGCTCCTCCAGGGCAAGCAGGGAGGTGGTGTTCTCAATGGATGTGTGGGTGACTGAATTCTCCCTGGAGTACAGCTCCTGGTAGTGCCATGCACATCTCTTCATCTATTTGCTGTGGTTGGTGATGACCTCCCCCAACGTAGATTTCAGAGGAGCAATCTTAATGGCGCTAGGACGAACGTATTCTTCATGCCTTCGATGTTTCCACAGTCAGCAGACATCTGGATGCCCTGGCACAGACTCAGTCAGTACTTGTTGCCGGATTTACGGGCGGTCCGCTTGGTGTTGTCATGAGCTTTATGAAGTGTGGCTAGTGTCTTCTTTGAGGTTCTCTTTTGTAATTGAGGAGCAGCTTGCTTAGCATGAATGGCAGGCTTTATTTTCACGACTTTCACTTCAAACCAGTCTTCATTCTTTCCAACTCTCTCCCCATAGGTGTTTGAGGCGGATCGGTAGTTGGCATCGCGGATGTGGTTCCACCATGATCAAGTGCAGACTATTGAGCAGTGTTCTAGGGCCTAGCAAATGGCTCTGGCTAAGGGGTTCGCACACTTAGGGCACTGACGTCATGACTGTGTTGATTAGAGGACGTCCCTTCTGCTTGAAGCTGTGGCTTCGCTTGGGCTGAAGATACACCTGACTGCCGACCTGGGAGTGGTCAGTGCCGCAGTCAGCACTATGGTAGCTGCACGTGACCAGCACATGGTTGAGCAAGGATCTTCGGTGATCACGAAGTCCAGCTCATGCCAGTGACGGAATCTGGGGTGAATCAAAGTCACTCTATGGTGTCGCTTGATGTGGAAAAGGGTGCTTGTGTTACAGAGGTCGTGTAAGAAGCAAAGCCCAAGTAGCTGCTGTCCATTTTCGTTGAGCTTGCCAATGCCGAAGTGGCCGATGCAGTGGGGCCAGGAGCTGTGGTCTGCACCAGTTCTGGCGTTGAAATCCCTACGCAAGAACAGGTGCTCCTTTGAAGGTACCTCTCTGATCTTGGCTTCCAGCTCTTCATAGAACTCCTCCTTAGCCTCGGATGCAGAGCAGAGTGTGGGTGCGTTGACGCTAAGGATGTTTGTTGGTCCCGAAGAGGTCGTGAGCCAGAGAAAGAGGATTCGCGCTGTCCCTTTAGAAGGTGATTCAGCTAAGAATAGGAGAGAGGTTTGCACTGAGAATCCTTGCCAAAGGAACGTGTAGTCCTTTTCCCAGAGGCTTCCGTTGGAGGGGAGTCTTGTCTCTGGCAGCGCAGCAATGTCGATATTGAATCTCTTCAGCTCGGGGTCGATGATGGTTGTTTTCCTGGCGTCGTCAACTCGCTGGAGTTAGAAAGGCCAGGCCACGTCGTTCTGACGTTCCAGGTTGCCAGTCGCAAGGCTGGTAGTTTCTGTCTTCTTTTATTGCCTGGTGCAGGTTTACAGACTGCTCTCCGATCTTTCCCCTGAGCTGAAAGCACCCATTGAAGCATGCAGACTGTGGTGAGTCAGCACCTTATCGGCAAGAGACTGCCCAGCTTGAGGCGGGCGGTACCTGACCAGTGGAACGCGATAGTCCCTCCCACTGTCGAAGACAACCCGTAGCGATCGAGCCTACGATAATACGCTCTGGGTTTATACCTCGTAACTGCTGTCTCCCGTGTTGTTTCTGTTGCTGGGATAGTGGCATTGGAGTGACCTCTCCAGGGCGCAGGCCTGGCAAAGGTGTGGAGATCCTGGGGTGCCCGATCGCTAGAATCCCCCTCTCGGCTATGCTGACAGGATCCAACTGAAAGGACAAGCCAGTACAGTTTGGTGCCAGTGCAGCTGCAGGAGTTGCCAGACTATTTCACGGTGTGTCGACCAACCTCCTTAGGGGCTCCACTCTGAGTTTTCTTTCAGGGTTTACTCCAATAGCCCTTGTCCCCCAGTCACATCCATATAGAAAAACAGCAGCACTGCTTCGAACCGTTAGATGTTGGAGTGTGACAGAAAGGTGGATGCATGGTTGGGTTAAAATGCTTTCTGTGTAGTTCTGTTTCATGGGTTTTTTGTGGATCTTATCTTCATCCATTCATTTAACTATATTTTACTCTTACAGGGGCTTTTTTCATGGCTGCTGAAATCAGATTGAAATTTTTTTCAATTCGTTCTTCTCCTTTCATTCTTCGCTTTTATTTTCCCCTTTTCAATGCTCATCTGTTTTCGTTATTGTTATGTGATGACGTTGTTCTGATAGTCAAGTGTATGTCAACTGTGAGTGCTTGCATATGTCTGGATCAGGTCTTGTTTGTTTGGTATCTGCTCTCGCTTACATTGGTCTGAACATGTTTTTTTTTAAATTTTCAACTGTTTAAGCATTTCGCACCTGCAAGTACTGATAAATCCCTGAGTTTTGTTTATTGCATGTGCTCTGGTGTGTATATGCTATTTGCAGCTGTCCGTCTTAGTGACTAACAGTATCTTTAACTCAATCAAGTCTTGTCGGAAGCGGGTTTCCGACACTTCACATCGCTTGAAGGCGTGTCGGACGCATACATCCGACAGAGTTTGACGATGTTTAATTCATACCGCCTTTTATCAAAGGACAATAAATCTCGTTTTAGGGACAGCTAAGCTTTTTTGCAATTGATTCCCTTAGACCATTCTTTATGTATTCTGTAGTAGTTTTATACAGATTTGAATTGTCCTACTCTCAGTTCACACGATTTTGAACATGATCACACGATTTTGAGTGGATCAAGCATTTTGTGGTCAACGTTTTGTGTTTTATGCAGTTGTCATAAATATACTTTTTTCTGTAGGTCATACCAAGTGCTCAGAAGTGTAATTGAACTTGTGTGGAGGATAGAGAGCATGAAGAAGTGGATTACAGTGTGCCAAAAAGGTTTTGTTTTTCTGCAAATGTGTATCATTTTGGATTACTTACATCATGTGAACTGTGTGGAGACCTCACTGAGGGAAGCATTTTTGATAAATGTATTGTTTCTTCTACCAATGGTGTATGTTTCATGCTCCTTGGTGACGTGGTTGATTTTTATGATTTTTTGAAAATTGCCAAAAATTGTGTGATCTGAGGACAAACTGGTCCATTTTGGCTGTGACTTGATTGAGTTAAACATTATTTCACAACCGTTTTCATTACAGTTCTGTAAATCTGTCCTATGCCTGTAATAATGTAGCTAATATGTATAAAATATATATATATATATATATAATATATATATATATATATATAATATTATATATAATATATATACTAAATATATATATATATATATATATATATATATATGTATGTATAGATACATGTGTGTGTTGTGTGTGTGTGTGTGTGTGTGTGTGTTGTGGTGTGTGTGTGTACTAAACAGATTTGAAATATATTTGTCTGTCTTTCATTACCTCAGCATACCTGCATCCCACTCCCACCCCCACCCCCATCCCCACCCCCCTGCTCTTTTTTGACAAGAGCCTCAAATTGCAGGTTATGCCAAATGATGATCGGATACCCACATAAAGGTAAAGAAACACGTAAATCTTCTAAGCGAAAGACGAGGTGGTCACCTATGTAAAAAAAAAACATTCCAGAACATATAGATTTGCTTCAATGTTTAGGACAGGTCAAACCGTAAACAACAGGAGAAGCTTGATTTATTTAGTTGACTGCGCCCAAAGCCAAACATGTGCACTAAGAAGGGAATTGGGGATGAACCAAAACCATGACCAAGCTGTCAGAGCGCTGATGAGTCACCTGCAAGAGCAGATCCAGCATTGTCCCTGAGTCATCTTGGTGGTGTTCAATGGTGCCTGTTTTGATCCGCAAACTACATAAAGATCTCGTGCAAAACCCTTGTCTCCACGCCTTGCCGACCATGATACGGATCATCAGTCTGGGTCAAGACAATACTCATTACCTCCTTTGAGGTAAGCATGTCATGATATAACGTCTTACTTTTTTCATTCAAGTTGTTCTCAGGGCCATCCGTAAAAACCCTGATAAGTATTTTGTCATGAAGGACGGCCTTCGATAGGAAATGGTTCGGTCTATGGCGGTACCAGCTAATAACTGTCTGGAAAAGTTCGTGTCTACCACTATAATTATTGACGTGCTGTCTATGACAGCAGTGAGATATGACGGATTTTCTTTCACTGTAACTGCTAATGGCAGTGTTCAGTGGTAAGATGCCCGTCTCTGTGCAAGTAGCCTGGGGTACATGCAGTTAGTTTTGAAACACGTTGCACCTTTGGCTGCTGGCATAGAGTGTGGAAGCCAATTCATGATTTTTCCTCTTCGATCGTAATTTTTGAGAAGATTGTAAACAGACTTTGGCATCTCTCTTGTTTGTTTAACTAGTCAAATACTAGTTCCTGATCAACAAGCATATGATGTGACAGGTTGCATGAACATAGCTTAACGGAAGGAAACTGCCAGGCTATTGGTGTAATTAAGTCCTTTTGTTTCAATACAAGTCATTCGTTTCCCCTCGATTCTTATTTACATTATTGTCGTAGATGATACAAACACGGACAACACCACCATTATTTCACTTAGTATAACCGATGTTTGTCCTGGTGTTGAATATTTCAACCGTCAAAACAGCACACATAAGCCAATCTTCAACGTGAATGTAAGTAACTGTGTATACAGCCTACCAGAATACACAGCACGGCAAGGAGTGTTTATGGCACGTGTGATTCTTCCACCACTTATTGTAAAATGCACGTGAAGTTGCAATGGGGAATGCACGTGCAGGCTCGCGTGGAACGTTTGAAGTACTGGTGGGGGTCTAGAATCTGGAAGACGGTATTCAGATCGTGGAGACAATATGACGTCACCTGTGGCTACCATAGCTAAACGAAATGTACATAGAGTCACCTCAACGCAGCATGCTAATAGAACACACTAACAGCTCTCCGTGACTATAACGCTGCGTGCCATAAAACATTATAGCATCATCAAGCGACTTCCATCAGAAAGGCATGGGTACTAATACTGTCACATATTCTAGGTGTCAGTGGTTAGATATGAGGGAAAATTAACAGATCCCCTGGGTATGTCATCATGCTTAGCGTTCGGCAGTCACATAGATGACAGGGTTTGTGTCTGAAGACCAGCAGGTGAAACTGTTCTATACCAACTACACAACACACACCAGACCGCTGCACATCTATGTATGAATTTTTCTGCACCTGCTACAGTAATCTTGACCATGCATCTTAATGTTCAGATCTCTTATTCTTCCAGGGATCATTCCGGTCTCAGAATGTATTTCTCCACCCTGTCTCTGCAGAACCAACCGGAAACCTACCCAGTGGTAAATTCAACTGTTCTGTGTTCCATTATAGTGAATTTCAACCCCATCTGGATTGTAATTTAAAACTAGAGTGTGAAGATGGGCGAGATGAAACCGAACACTGCGCCTTTAGCAATGCCGACTGCCAGGGTCTGGTCGCTTCACGTAACAAGTGCTTCAAATTCACTGTTTCAGAAACGAAACTCTCTATCACATTATTTGACTTTCAGTGTAGGATAAGACAAGGAACACTAGCTTCAATAAAAACAAGGAGGAATCAGCAAGACATTTTGACCTTTTTCAGAACTATGCACGTTTCTTTGTCCTGCTAGGTGTCGTTTCAGGCTGGGAGTCTGTGCCTTTTGTGTACAGCAGATTCCGTCGTTGGGTTGACAAGACCTTGATTTATAACATGAATCACTTTTCAGCATTTCGTCCATATCTTCCTTCAAGAACTGCCAAATCTATGATCTTTCGTTCCATGGCGTTGTCTACGGAAAGAGAACTAAAGTCCATATACTCGAGAGTAGCACTCTGTGAAATAACATCGCAACAACCTGATGCTTTTTCTTCCCAGTTTCTGATAACCTATAGAAATCTGCCTCCATCCATCTTCAGGAATACCCTGCAGGTTTTAACTGTTCATCCAGAAAATCACTTGACACACACTTTCTTGTTAGGTCCCATCAGTCTTGTTTCTCACTTCCAAAATGCCAGCGTGGGGGCGGATCTTTTTCACAATCTGTCTCACACGTATGCCAAATACATATGTGATGACAGTGTGTCAACAGTGCCATATACTGCAGTGTGTGACTTCAGGCCAGACTGTCCAGTAACAGTGATGAATCATTCTGTGAACACCCCCCATGTCGAGGGTTTCTGTGCTCCAACGGTCAATGTGTCATGCACGGTCAGCGGTGCAATGAGTTCTCAGACTGTCTGGACGACTCTGATGAAGTCGGCTGTCCTGAGGAAGACGCCACTGATCCATGCGTGTACTGTCACCGAGTCATAGAGACTGGCCCCAAGCACAGGGTTTTACACCAACCTTGATGGGACTGGCTATTTTACTCAGCAGGTCATGAAAGACAAGAGTCCTGTCCTGACACTCATTATAGTTGTCCGTCTGAGTGGTTCTACTGTCATCCTGTCTACACTCGATGCAATGGGTTTTCTGACTGCATTCACGGTGAAGACGAACAAGATTGTGAGATAATGATGTGTCCTGGTTTCTACAAGTGTCACTCCACCAGAGTGTGTGTACATGGAGATTATCTGTGTGATGGCTGGGGTCAGTGCCCACAGCAGGATGATGAAATGACCTGTGACATGACCTGTCCTGAAGGCTGTCTGTGTCAAGGCCGGTCTTTTCTATGTGGTAACTATTTCCTGCTATTTCCCTGCTAACCTCTTTCCCCTATGTTGACGCCACAGGCTCAAAAATGTCGCTGGCCACGTTCTGTACACTTGCTTTTCTAACTCACCTACGTCTTTCTCGTTGTTCCCTGTTTAATATTTCAGCTGTAAACCTTGCCAACCTGCAGTTTATTGATCTAACAAATAATCATTAAAAGTGCTTAATTTTGGCTATTTTTTCTACGTATGCCAAATTTGAGATTATACAGTTTAACAACAAAACTCTATCCTTCATGTGATAAGAACGTTTACCAAATACGTTCATTACGAGCTGAGACGACTGGACATGTCCACAGCATGCTTTGCCGCACTTGACAAGGAGTTGTCTTTTTATTCACCACAATTTAAAATTTTTAAATATATCCTTTTCTGCAGTGGAGACTGTTGTCAGAGGTTTTCAGAATATGCCAAAGTTGACTGTTCGGGAAACGCGAGGGAAAGCCCGATTAAGAGCTTTCCGCTGGACTTGTTTTCAGAGTCCACTCATTTAAAACGTATCTCTTCCTCAAATATAGACTTTGCTGTAAACTGTTACTCCCCGTCCAGTCGCCTAAGTACGTTGTTTGACTCCTGACGTCATCCTGCCTTCATGCACAACATTACCCCCGACACAACTGTACAGTAGTTCTTTACATCATATGTGCATCTATCGTTATAGGCTGCCCAATCTGCATTCTTTCGTTATCCTTATCCAAAGAAGTGTAATGGGTCAATGTTTCATTTTCTCTCGTCCAAATTTGCAAATTGCTGCCGTGTGCATGGGCATTAATATCATCATCATTTTGATAGCCGATGAAACGTTCCATGGATATTACCTCCTGGTTGAGAAAATATGGACCATCAGTGTAAGCTGCAAGGTGGCGTGGTTTTCATACTTTCTGTCCTGTGAGGTGTCCATCTTCATCCTGTGGTTCATCACCCTGGATCACATCCTTGTCCTCGGTTTGCTTTAAAGGGTCGTGGAAATTCAACCACGTTTCGAATGCTATCGTGCGCACATTCCCTTGGGCTGTAGGAACCTGTTGTCAGTGATCCCCTTCCTTCCCAGACTGTCACAATGGCAGAAACTACGGCCAATCCGGTTTGTGCCGCCTGGGATTATTTGACCATTACAAGGCTCAGCACGAGGTGTTGTGGTTCACCGCGTTTGTCAGTGTCAACTGTACCTTGTGTTTGATGATGTGGCTGGACAGGCAGCCATCTACAGGGAAAAAATCCGAGGTACAGAATCATGCTGGACCCCGAGAAGAGACTGTGTGTTCTTCAGTTCACCTTATAAGAACCCTGGCTATCATGGATGGCGTTTGCTGGCATCTGTTCGCCTTTCTATGATGATGTGTCGAATGGGGTCACTTTTCAGACAAGATCCGGGCACCACAGCTGTGTTCATGTTGCAACTCAACTCCGCTCTTAATCCACTTTTGTTTCTGTGGACATTGGTAACAGAGCGACGACAGCAAGCACAAGAACGAAAACTGATGGAAGTCTTTAAATCACGATTAACATGTCAATCCCAAAAAAACATCCGTGACTAAATAACAAATTAACAAGTCACATATGCTTCACATTTCATGACAATCTTGTATCTGAAAACATGATTTGCATATGCATCCTGTTTCAAACACACTTGAACAAGGATCGATCTCTCTCTCTCCTCTCTCTCTCTCTCTCTCTCTCCTCTCTCTCTCTCTCTATATATATATATATATATATATATATATATATACAACAAACCCAATAAATTCCAAAGAAAGTACTGAGCCCCTTTTCCAGCAACTTACAGAGCAGCTTGGTGTTGCAATGACTGCAAAAAAATATTGAATTATAAACAAAGTTTTGCTTTTATGTCTTAGATGAAGAAATAGGGGAGATACGCATTCATACCTGCAGTGGCAGATGATTCTGCCTAACTAACAGAAATGTGCTGAGTGGTGGAGGGGGAAAAAAAGAAAATAAATGCTTCTCAAAATGAGCCTTCAGTAAGCTTATATTCTCCAAGGGGGGAGAGACATCCCCAATAGGGAGGGAAACTCACTAACATATAACTCCTTGTCATATACCGATATTTCGAAACTTGGGGTTTTCTCCCCCAGTGACCGCGGAAAGTGGTAGTTTGACTCCTCTGCCTTTTCGTTTTAAGAAGAATGCAATCCCAGAAAAGGCTGGTGTGCAATACTGTAGTAGGTTTGTTGAGTTTTAAAAAAACCCAAACCCAAAAGGGGCCCATCTAAGAAGCAAAAGAAAATCATGAAAGAGCAAAACCAAGCTACATTTTCTTGTGAAAAGTAGAAAAATAAAAAAAATAAACCTCTAAGACACAAGTGCTGAGGGGGCCCGTTCTTGGAATGAATACGCAAAGGGGCTAAAATACAACAAACTAATAAATTCCAAAGAAAAAGGGACTGAGCACCGTTCAGCAACTTACAGAGCAGCTTGGTGTTGCAATGACTGCAAGAAATATTGAATTATAAACAAAGCTTGCTTTATGTCTTAGATTGAAGAAAAAGGGGGAGATACGCATTCATACCTGCAGTGGCAATGATTCTGCCTAACTAACAGTATGTGCTTGAGTGGGTCGATGGGGAAAAAGAAAATAAATGCTTCTCAAAATGAGCCTTCAGTAAGCTTATATTCTTCAATCTAAGACATAAAAAGCAAGCTTTGCTTAAATTCAATATTTCTTGCAGTCATTTCAACACAAACTGCTCTGTAAGTTAATGGAACGGTGCTCAGTACTTATCTTTTGGGAAATTTTTTAGTTTGTTTGTATTTTAGTCCCTTGCGGATTTCATTCCCCAAAAACGGCCCTCAGCACTTGTGTCTTAGAGGATATCTTTTTATATTTTCTACTTTTCACAAGAAAATGTAGTTGTTTGCTCTTTCATGATTTTCTTTTTCTTCTTAGATGGCACCTTTGGTTGGTTTTTTGAAAACTCAACAACATACTACAGTTTTTGCACACCAGCCTTTTCTGGGATGCATTCTTCTTAAAACTGAAAAGGCAGAGGAGTCAAATTACCACTTTCCGCGATCACTGAGGAGAAAACCACCAAGTTTCGAAATATCGATATATGACCAGGAGTTATATGTTAGTGAGTTTCCCTCCCTATTGGAGGATGTCTCTCCCCCTTGGAGAATATAAGCTACTGAAGCTCATTTTGAGAAGCATTTATTTTCTTTTTCCCCATCGTCCCACTCAAGCCATACTGTTAGTTAGGCAGAATCATATCCACTGCAGGTATGAATGCGTATCTCCTCCTATTTCTTCAATCTAAGACATAAGAGCAAGCTTTGTTTATAATTCAATATTTCTTGCAGTCATTGCAACACCAAGCTGCTCTGTAAGTTGCTGGAACGGTGCTCAGTACTTATCTTTGGAATTTATTAGTTTGTTGTATTTTAGTCCCTTGCGGATTCATTCCAAGAACTGGCCCTCAGCACCTGTGTCTTAGAGGATATCTTTTTTATATTTTCTACTTTTCACAAGAAAATGTAGCTTGTTTTGCTCTTTCATGATTTTCTTTTGCTTCTTAGATGCACCTTTGGTTGGTTTTTTGAAAACTCAACAAACATACTACAGTATTGCACACCAGCCTTTTCTGGGATTGCATTCTTCTTAAAACTGAAAAGGCAGAGGAGTCAAATTACCACTTTCCGCGGTCACTGAGGAGAACCACCAAGTTTCGAAATATCGGTATATGACCAGGAGTATATGTTTAGTGAGTTTCCCTCCCTATTGGAGGATGTCTCTCCCCCTTGGAGAATATAAGCTTACTGAAGGCTCATTTTGAGAAGCATTTATTTTTTTTTTTCCCCATCCACCCACACAAGCACATTACTGTTAGTTAGGCAGAATCATCTGCCACTGCAGGTATGAATGCGTATCTCCCCCTATTTCTCAATCTAAGACATAAGTGCAAGCTTTGTTTATAATTCAATATAATATATATATCTATATAATATATATATATATATATATATATATGTGTATGTGTGTGTGTGTGTGTGTGTGTGTCCAAAGATATCAAGTAGAAACAAACCTACCTGATGTTTTTTGTCGGATGGGTAACAATCATGCACTCTGTTTTGGTAGGATTTAAGTGCATTGCATTATCTTCACACCAGTTTTCTACTTCCATGAGACTGTCTTATTAGTGATCATTAATATTATTTTCTTTTCAGCAGTATGTAGAGTACCATCATCAGCATACAACTCACATCATACACTGTTATCTGAGATGTGTAAATGTAAATCATTAATAAACAGACAAAAGAGGAGGGGGCCTAAAATAGAACCTTGTGGTACTCCTTTTGTGACTAACTTTTCCGCAGAACAGGATCCATTGAGTAAGACTCGTTGATATCTGTCTCAAAGATAACACTCAGAGAAAGCTGTTGTTTGTGAACTTTTTCTTTTTTTTTTTTTTTTTTTTTTGCTGTTGCTGTCCCAACCTCTGCGCCACCTCAGAGGCAGTGCACCCACACCGCTCATTCCGACAACCCGTCCATAGCCACAGCCCGGTCGGCCCCGCCGCAGCCCCGGCACCGGCAATCCACAGGGAGCAGTCAATGTCAAGTCGTCAAGAGGCAACCCACCGGAGGAGACACTGCACTGCTGCCGAGTCACTTCGGTGGTGTTCAGTGGCGCCTGTTCTGATCTAACATACGCAGGACACCACCTACTGAGCCCCTACTGACGACAATAATTGCTTAGTTGCGGAGCCGGCGTGAGTGAGCTCTCCCTCCGAAGGGCGCCACCACGTCCGTCCAACGACAGCCCCCATGGACTCGCCGATACCGGTGACCCCGACGGAACCAAACCAAGGCCACAGACGCTGAGAGGACATCGAAATTGAGGTCGCCATGAGAGCTGGGCATGAAGGGCCACAGAATTTGAGACTTTTTTTTTAATGCTGATCGATGAGAATGAGGATGATTAAGATGATGCTACGGATTTCCATTTCGGTCTGAGACTACATGACAGGGCTGTACTCTACGCTTCCTTTCATAATATATCCCGGCGTCAACCAGTCCCGAGAGATACAGGCACCTGCAGTGTTGGTCAGGAAATTTGAGCAACACTCTCAGAGACGCATCCATTAAGTGGATGAAACTCGACTGTGTGGTCCCAGTCTTCCCAACTGAGTCCGCAGCAAACTCAACTCTGGGTAGGAGCCGGTCGGGGCAGAAAAACCCACATGACTCTGATGGGATTCGAACCCACGACCTCCCAGCCGGGCTCCGCGACGCTAACCACTTCGCCACGGCGGCTGGTTGTTTGTGAACTTTTAGTATACATATAAATCTTTTCTAAACAAAATGTCATGGTTAACCAGATCAAAAGCTTTTTTAAGGTCTGGGAACATTACACCAGTTAGTTGAGAATAGTTCATTGCAGACAGTCATGTGTCCAACAAAATGTGTTAAAGTTGTATGACAGGAATGTCCAGGTCGAAAACCAGACTGCAAAGGGTAGATGAGGTTATGTTTTTCCAAATAACTTAAGAAATTGTTTGTGAACATGCTTTTCTAAAAGTTTAGATAATATTGATAAAAGGGATATGGGTCGATAGTTGTTATTTCTGTAACTTCTTTTGTTTGGGGAAAAGATGCTATCTGTGCTTTGCAACTGGAAAGGCATGTTTCTGTATGCACAAATTATATTTTAGTTAGTTAGTCAAAAAAGGAGTATACTCAACGTTTATTTTAAAGTTAAAACATTTTAATTAAGGTGCCTTTTCCCTACTGTATACAAACGTGATTCGTGTTCAGGATCTGAGGGTGGAGAATGCGAGCTTTTTACTGTCACAGTCTGTACCCCCTGATTAAGGCAAATAAAGCCGAAAAATTTGGATATTTTAATCTTGTTTGTTTGGATTTTTATCTACTTAGACTGCTTATATATATATATATATATTATATATTATATATATATATATATATATTTTTATATATATATATATAACAAACTAATAAATTCCAAGGATAAGTACCGCATCGTTCCAGCAACTTACAGAGCAGCTTGGTGTTGCAATGACTGCAAAAAATATTGAATTATAAACAAAGCTTGCTCTTATGTCTTAGATTGAAGAAATAGGGGAGATACGCATTCATATCTGCAGTGTAGATGATTCTGCCTAACTAACAGTATGTGCAGAGTCGGTGAATGGGGAAAAATAAAATAAAATGCTTCTTAAAATGAGCCTTCAGCAAGCTTATATTCTCCAAGAGGGAGACATCCTCCAATAGGGAGGGAAAACTCACTAACATATAACTCCTGGTCATATACCGATATTTCGAAACTTGGTGGTTTCTCTCAGTGACCGCGGAAAATGGTAATTTGACTCCTCTGCCTTTTCA
>CM031598.1:111105686-111123186 GCA_018398815.1 Conus ventricosus
TGATGGCAGGCTCATTTGAGAGTTGAGTTGGATTGAGCAACAGCCTCTGTCAGAGTATGACGACCAAATGGGGGTATGATGGAGGATGCTTGGATGGACGCTTGTGGGAAAACTGCTGAAATCTTTTGAATGAGCTGGACCCATGCAGTTTGTTTGACTGAACCATTTTCACAGATGTGGATAGCTACATGGAATGTAACGTGTTTGATGTGTTGATGTGGTTGGAGTGTCTAACCATTTCTGCAAGTCAGTGACAGTGAGTCCAGATGCAACAGGTTTGAACTTGGAAGTTGCGCAAGGACATTTTCTGTGTGTTTACACCTAGAGTTTATCGTCTCCAATCAATATTGCCTTTGACTGGGGAAGAATGCACTGCTGGGAGACTGAGTATGGGCTGATGTTTTCCTGTGCAGTTTGATGTCGAATTTGTAAGTTTATTTCAGGTTTGTTAGTGTCAGGATCGGGGCCATCTATTGATCTGTGTCAAGTGCAGCCAAGCGGTTTAATAGGAGATGGGGAAGTTAACGTCTGCGTATAGTATATTATTATTATATATATATATATATATATATAATATATATTATATATATATAGATATATATATTATATATATTTATTATATTATATATATATATATAATTATTATATAATATTGGGTATTTATATAGGCCTATCCGGTACAGACCAAGCTCTAAGCACTTACAATAAACACACTACCTCACTCACTCACTCAAGCATGATGCTGTATGTGAAGTGGTGTTTTCATGCTAGTATCTGTCGACTTGTTGGAGGTCGGTGGAGACTTATGTGACTGGCTAGGTTTGCTTGAGTGGTTTAGATCAGTATTGTGAACAGCGTTTGCGTTAGAATCCAGAAGTGGTTGTGTTGTGTATGCGGTATGCTTTGGAGATGAGGTGGATGGTTTGTCTGATGTGCATCAAGTGCTTTCTTGAGGTCTGGTAGCGTGTTTTGGCTGTCTCTACTGAGTGAAAGTTTGGTTAATTGTTTTATAGGGTTGCATTTGCTTGTGCTGTTTTTTTTCCAGTGCTTCATTCACTGATAGTTCTGTGGTTTTAAAAATCTGTTCAATGGCACCAATGCCATTTTTTGTTTTGACTCATTGTCCCTAACAGTGCTTTCCAAGATGTTGTGTTTGTGCTGTAGTGTCATATCTTAGGGTGGCCAGCTGAGTTTGTACAGCAAACATTTTATTTGACATTTGTGTTATGTATTGATCAGTTCAGTTAGTTGCTCTGATGCTACACATTTGCATTGCTGGATGGAAGGGACTGGTAAACAGACAGGGGTGTTCATATCTGTACTGTTGCTTTCTGTTGTATGAGGAGGGCTACCAGCACTACATGCAGAGCTGGTGGTGCTAATTTGAGTGGAGGGAGGACTGTTGACATGACTGGGTTGGGACGGTTTTATGTGTGTTTTATGTATGGGATGGTGTGTGTTGACAACACCGTCCGGTGGTGGTGATGGTGGTATGTTGTCCTCCTTGACAGCATCGTCAGAAGGTGGTGGTGGTGGCATGTGGTCCTCTTTGTTGACAGCACCGTCAGGTGGTGGTGATGATTGTACGTGGTCCTCCTTGTTGACAGCACCGTCAGGTGGTGGTGATGATTGTACGTGGTCCTCCTTGTTGACAGCATCGCCAGGTGGTGGTGATGATTGTACGTGGTCTTCCTTGTTGACAGCATCGTCAGGTGGTGGTGATGATTGTACGTGGTCCTCCTTGTTGACACCATCGTCAGGTGGTGGTGATGATTGTACGTGGTCCTCCTTGTCGACAGCACCGTCAGCAGGGGGTGGTGGTGGTGCCTGGCCCTCCTATGGTGGCAGTGGTGGCATCTGTTCGTCTACGTTATCATCGTTGCCAGCACTGTCGGATGGCGATAGATCTCCGTTGGATATAGTTACCAACTGACCGCCTGATTCCGATTTCTGTGCACTGTCAGAAGATGACTGAGTCAGTAGGAGAAGGTGTTGAGTGATGGATGCTGGCAGTTCATCAGTTTTTGTTTCATTGTCATTGTCAGGGGATGGTAGAGCTAACTGGGTGGAGGAAGACGATGTGAGATATTCACTAGCTCGTTCGCACATCATTTTTTTTTCCACACAGTCTTTCAACATATCAAACTCATGGTCCACCCATTTCTGACAACATCTCCCTGGCACTCTGATCAGTCCTGTGGTATAACATACTGTTACTGTTATTGATTTGGTGGCCGGCTGGCTCCTGGCATGTTTGAATAAGGGTGTTGTGTAGACTGTCTGAACAAGGAAGGAATATAGGAGATTGAACATGCTGGTGTGTTTTGTCCCCATCACTCAATCGTGTTGCGAAATGTGGCCAAGGGGTCCTTCGATGTAGGGTTGGTATCGGGCTTGCCTCCAGAAGAAAATTCTAGTGCTGTCGGTTTCGAAATTTATCTGAATTGGATCACATTTTTGTTGATTGTCACTAGAGTTGTATTTGACTTTTTCGCAAGTGATCTTGTCCAACTCCCATGCATTTTAGACTGTTGTTGTCATCTCCCTGCTAACATTTTAGCAACACATTTTGTTGATCATAAGCGGAAAAGAGAGGGGATGGGGAGATACTGAAGGGGAGTGTGGGAGGGCCACAGACAGGTTGTCTGCTGCCATTGTCCAGCGGTCAGGGATTAGCACTGTTGGGAGAAGCGTTACATGACGACCAGGCGGAGAACGAGGGGCATATGGAAACAGAGTCCTGGGAAAGGGTGGAAGGCGGAAACACGAGGGTCACTGTCACTGTCTTGACAGAAGTGTCGGCGAGCTAAGAGGACACAGCCGTCTGAAGCTTTTGTGAAAGCCGGGTACTGGTCACTAAAGTCGCCATACGCCATGCGTCACGCTTGGTGGAAAGAGAGGAGGAAAAAGAAGGAACTGAGCTCTGTGTAAGTGGCCAGCTAAACATACTGCACTGCCACCTGGGTCTATGCCTGGTGTCTGGTGTCTGGGAACTGAGCTGTGTGTAAGTGGCCAGCTAAACACGCACTGCACTGGGTCTATGCTGTGTTGGTGTCGGGAACTGAGCTCTGGTAAGTGCCAGCTAAACATACTGCACTGCCACTGAGTCTATGCTGGGTAGGTGTCTGGGAACTGAGCTCTGTGTAAGTGGCCAGCTAAACATACTGCACTGCCACCTGGGTCTATGCCTGGTGTCTGGTGTCTGGGAACTGAGCTCTGTGTAAGTGGCGCTAAACACACTGCACTGCCACCTGGTCTATGCCTGGTGTCCTGGGAACTGAGCTCTGCGTAAGTGGCTAAACACATTGCACTGCCCCTGGGTCTATGCCTGGTGTCTGGGAACTGAGCTCTGTGTAAGTGGCTAAACACACTGCACTGCCACCTGGGTCTATGCCTGGTGTCTGGGAACTGAGCTTGTGTAAGTGGCCATAAACACATGCACTGCCCCTGGGTCTATGCCTGGTGTCTGGTTCTGGGAACTGAGCTGTGTAAGTGGCCAGCTAAACACATTGCACTGCCACCTGGGTTATGCCTGGTTGGTCTGGGAACTGAGCTGTGTGTAAGTGGCCAGCTAAACACATTGCACTGCCGCCTGGGTCTATGCCTGGTGTCTGGTGTCTGGGAACTGAGCTTGTGTAAGTGGCCAGCTAAACAATTGCACTGCCGCCTGGTCTATGCCTGGTGTCTGGTGTCTGGAACTGAGCTGTGTGTAAGTGGCCAGCTAAACACATTGCACTGGCGCCTGGTCTACGTTTGGTGTCTGGGAACGACCGTCACCATGTGAACAGGATTAGCACAACTTGGCGCTCCAAGTGCTGAGTCACCACACACATTTTCAATCATATGTTTAAAAAGAAAATTGTTTCATACCTTCGCTTTGCGTTCAACACACCAACAACCAGTTACAAAAAGACTGCCCACTACAACACAAGCACCTTTGTTGACTTTTTAGCACTGATTTACAATGGCAGCACCAGAAAAAGGCAATCCAAAACAATCCAACACAGAGCCAAGGCAACACGTCCGTTCACGGCAACGGCCCCCGCGAGAGGGTGAAACAAGCATCAACAACAACAAAAGAAGAAGATGAAACAAGCATCAACAACAACAAAATCTGAGAGAATGTTCAGTGACCACGTCAGAAGCAGTGAGGTGAAAAGTTTAGTCTCTACTCAATGTTCTCTCAGTCAAATGTCACAGTTCCATGGAAAAGGTCAGAGATTTGGGGTATTGTCATCCTGCAATTACGCTACTTTTCGCTGTAAAGAAATCATCAAATCAGGCTTGTTACCATCTGTTTATTACATTAGGACATGTGCTTCCCAGATAGACCCTAACAATCATCGTCGAACAATCACCTATCACACATTAGCATGTCGCTAAAAGGCATACAAGAGCACTCAGCGCAAGCGAAAGTAGGTATATGATATGTCAAATTGAAATGGTGTTAAGATATTTTAGCTTGATTATAAAGAGACACAAACAGGAGTCACTGACTGCAGGCTAATCCTAATATGCTACACGACATTTTAGATATGAGACACAGTGCCCAGGGATTACAGCAATATAAATTACGAAATAAATAATATAGAAGAGATTTTGAGATGGACGAGATTTTACTGATGCCTAGCTTTAACATTAAACCAATGCACTGATCTTACCTTTAAAAAGATAACACAGTAACTTCGCTCAAATTGTAAGGACAATGATGACGAAGCAAGGGGAAGAGAAGAACGAGAAGGACAAGGAGAAAGAGGACGAGGAGGAGGAAAAAGAGGAGGAAGGAGAAGAGGAAGAGGTTTAATGACCACATCGTTCGCCTTTGGACCTTTTCTTCTTCGTTCTACTAATGACTTTCCTATCCATCTCAGAACACCTATTGAATTCAACTTATACAAAATGGAAGATACAAACAATGTGGATTTTGCCACTTCGCGATGCTACGCATTAATCTCGATCTGCTAATCGAGGCTAAGATGATTAATTCATTACCTGCGTGCCTAAATTCACTATGTTTTAAGTCAGTTGTACTTCTGACAACGCACTAAAACAGCAGTTCATTTAGTTAGCCGCAAGGTTCACGGCATCAGCAATGAAACATTCGGTTTCAAATAGCTTGGGTTTTCATTCGAACACAGCAAATGGTTATGTCCATTGTTTGTGAGTGTACGCAGGTAGACGGAAGCAACATATTAACCAGTCGAACACGATTAAGATGACAACAGGTGAGTCGGGAATATTTCTTGAACAGTAACAGGACAGTGTGATTCAGACAATGGAAATCTATCGATCAAAAATTCGACTAATTGTAGTCACTGGCTCAGAAAGCAAACAGCCGAGGCACACATATTAAAAACAGTCCCCCCAAAACGCACCAAATCTCATGAACACCAAAAATGGTCACACGTTTTTGCCAAAAGTCCTCAAAATGGGACTAGGAGCTGTCAGCAGCCACATGCCCGGTACGTGATCGCGAAAAACCCGCCAGCAAGAAACGGTTCTCTGAGGAATTAGAATGAGAGCTATGGGGTGAGGTGATACTGTATGTTCTGTGTGTCCAGTGAAAAATATTTTCCCTAAAGAATACAGTTGAGGTGCATGAACATTTTATCATGAACAGTCATTCTTGATTTACTAACATGAGCATGTCTTTTCGATATTATGGTTTTGGCCTTACTTTTTTACTCTTTCGGCAGTGGGCAAGTCCTTTGGACTTGTACGGGAAGCTGGACGTTCCCGCCCCACAGTCTCCACTATCTTGCGAGCATACCGCAAGCAAAGCTGGTAAGTGTGACGGGTCACCGACCTCACTCAAGGGCTTGTTACCTTGTATGCGAAGCTGAATTCGGCAGACTGCGTGGAAGAACCCACTGTGGTTCAACGGGCAGAAAGGCGATTTCCAGCAACGCGTTGGGGAGCGCACAGGACGTGTCAAGACACAAAAGACGTCACGGTCATCCACTGCAGCCCAATCTATCTCCAGCCGTCTCGACTTCGTCTTGCCACCGGACACAGATGGACTGGGGCGAGAGAGTGAGGCTGACGACGCGCAACTCTCCCTCACTATAATCCAAGTCAAGCGCAAGTCATGACTTCAAACCCACAGCGCAACCTCAAGTCCTGTGGCGATGGGTAAGTGGCGAAGGCAGCAGGTGTGGACACACTGGGAGCTGTCAGTCATGAGCCTGCACACAGGTGGCCGTGGGCATGTGGTCGCTCTCTACTGGACGAAGCAGAAGTGGAGTCGGCAGCCAGCAGCCCTTTTTAGGACCGCACTGCTCACCTCCATAGCAAGGGGAAAGGGGGCTAGACAAGGTGCCCTAAACATTGCCTGCTTTACCTTACCCTGGCCAGCAAACCGCAGCTGGTGGGGTGTCCCTCCCAGCAGTCGAACTACAAAGAAAACAAACACAATGGTGCTCAACCTAGGCACGTGGAACGTGCGAACTCTACTGGACAACGCCAAGACAGACAGACCAGAGTGAAGAACTGCACTGGTCGCCGAAGAACATGCTCACTACAACGGTAACATACTTAGCGAATAACGCCTAACGGACAAAGGCCAACTTGCAGAATGTGGTGGAGGATACACATTCTTCTATAGCGGACACAGCAGCACTGAACGGCGAGAGCAGGCGTGGGATTTGCCATCAGATCCCATCTCACCCGGAAACATGTCAAGCTCCCGGAGGGCATAAACGATCGCCTGATGACACTCCAGCTTCCACTTGGAAACAAGAAGAGTGCAACACTAATCAGCGCATACGCCCAACAATGACCAACCAGATGACATCAAGGACAAGTTCTACGAATAACTAGACCCTCTCATCGCAGCAGTCCCACTGTCTGAGAAGCTAATCGTACTCGGGGACTTCAACGCCAGAGTGGGGACCGATCACCAGACCTGGGAAGGGATCATTGGGAGACACGGTACTGGCAACTGTTACAGCAATGGCCTCCTGCTTCTCAAGATGTGTGCTACTCATGACCTTGTCATCACCAACACTGTTCTGCCTCCCTACCGCAACAAGACATTATGGAAGCCCCCACGATCCAAGAATTGGTATCTGATTGATTATGTCATCATCAGGAAGAGAGATGCGCGAGAAGTGAGAGTTACGTTGGCCATGTGTGGTGCCGACTGCTGGACTGATCATCGCCTCATCGTGTCAAAGTTCAAACTCTGCATCCTGCCCATGTGAAGACCTCAAGGTCAGAAGACTGTAAAGAGGCTCAACCTGTCCAAGCTCAAGGATAGCAAAGTTGCAGAGATTTCTCCAATGACCTAGATGGCAGGCTGCCCAAGACACGAGAGGATGACCACTGCAGAATTGAAGAGCATTGGGAGGCCGTCAGAGATGTAGTCCACTCTATTGCCCTCGAACACCTTGGACCAGCAACCCGTAGAAACCAAGACTGGTTTAATGAGAAGGATGCAGAAGTGCAGAAGAGGCTTCACGTAATGCAGGATGCCTGGTCCAGCAAAAAGGCCGATGAAATCCAGGGCTAAGCAGACAGTCATGACACCAAGTGTTTCTATGATGCTCTGAAGGTTGTGTATGGACTCCAGTCCTCTGGTTTCTCTCCCCCCCCCCCCCCCTCCTCAATGCAGATGGGACCCAGCTGCTGACAAAAGAAGCAGATTCTGGAGAGATGGGCTGAACACTTTAACCAGGTTATCAACCGCCCTGCCTCAATCAACGACGAGGCCTTGCACGCCTACCTCAAGTGGAGATCAGGCAAGAAGAAGAAGCCAGAAAGGCAATCAAACAACTGTCCTGTGGCAAAGTGCCAGGATCTGATGCAATCTTTGCCAACGTTTACAAATCAGGAGGCCCAGCCTTGACACAAAAGCTGACCAGCTCTTCCAGTCCATGTGGAATGAAGAGAGGGTCCCACAACAGTTGAAAGATGCCAACATTCTTCACATCTAAAAGAGAAAAGGCAACCACCGCCAGTCCTGCAACAATCACCGAGGCATCTCTCTCTTGTCCATAGCTGGGACGATATTGGCCCGTGTCCTGCTCAACCACCTTCTACTACACCTTGAGCAGGGTCTCCTCCAGAAAGCCAGTGTGGCTTTCGTGCAGAACGTGGAAATGCAGACATGATATTTGCCGCACGACAGCTCCAGGAAAAATGCCAAGAGCAGCAGAGCGATCTGTTCGCGACTTTGTCGATCTGACCAAGGCCTTTTATACGGTCAGCAGAGATGGATTGTGGAAGATCATGGAGAAATTTGGCTGTCCCTGCAGGTTCTTTACGATCGTCCGACAGTTCCACGACAGCATGATGGTGAAAGTACTGGATGATGGAGACGAGTCAGAAGCCTTTCCAGTGACCAACGGCGTAAAGCAAGGCTGCGCTCTTGCCCCTACACTCTTCAGCATGGTCTTCTCCGCTATGCTGACTGATACCTTCGGTGACTGCCTGGGTGGTATACACATCAGATACAGAACTGACGGTGAGCTGTTCAACCTCAGGCGACTGCAGGCTGTTATGAAGGTGAAAGAGACCGTCATCAGGGACTTCTTGTTTGCTGACTGCGCCTTCAATGCCAGCACAGAGCAGATGGTGCAGCACGAAATTGACTGCCTCTCACAAGCCTTCGACAACTTCGGTCTCACCATTAGCACCAAAGAGACCGAAGTGATGTATCAGCCTGTGACAGGTAAACCCTACCAGGAACTACACATCATGGTAAAGGGGCAGAACTTGCAGGCAGTTGACAACTTCACCTATCTGGGCAGTATTCTCACGAGTTGTTGAACGTTGACGCAGAGGTCAGGAACAGGATTGTCAAAGCCAGCTGTGTGTTTGGGAGACTCTGTGAAAATGTCTGGGAGTGGATAGACTAAGCCTTACCACCAAGCTGAAGGTCTACCATGCAGTGGTACTAACCACTCTCCTCTGTGCCAGTGAGGCCTGGACTGTCTAAAGCAGACACGCCAAACAGCTCAACAATTTTCACCTCAGCTGTCTCCGCAGACTCCTAGACATCAAGTGGCAGGACAAAGTCCCAGACACTGAGGTCTTGGAAAGATCCAGCATCCCAAGCATCTACACTCTCCTTTAGAAATCCCGAGCCAGATGGGCTGGCCACATCGTCAGAATGCCAGATAGTCGACTGCCGAAACAACTGCTGTACGGCAAACTGAGTCAGGGCAAGCGCAAAGTTGGGGGGGGGGGGGGGGGGACAAGAAACGTTTCAAGGACTGCCTCTAAGTGTCCCTCAAAGGCCTGGACATCAACCTCAACACCTTGGAGTCGCTTGCCCTGGACCGCCCAGCCTGGCGAAGCAGCATCACAAAGGGTGCATGTACATCAGAGAGGAGACGCACAGCAGAAGCGGAGAGAAAGCGAGCCGCACGCAAGGCCAGAGCTACCTCCACCTCCACTTTAGCACCCACCCACATGTGTCCCACATGTGGGCGTTCCTTCCGGACCCAGATCGGCCTCACCAGCCACCTGCGGACACACACTCAGCAATCTTCCATCTGAGATTGAAGTCATGGTCATCTTCGAAATCGAAGGACAAACAACAACACTTTTTTACTCTTTCTCTCTTTACCTCTCCATCAGTTTATTTATCCCAACCGAAAAAAAAAAGTTAAATGTAACTGTGTATGAGTGAAGGCTGACTTCGCAGACAAAGATTATGGAAGAAGTGGCTGACTAGGCCAGTGCAGGATAAGCAAGCCTGGCTGCACTGGCTACAGGTAAAGGTCTGATCAGGGCTGGATGTTACAGAATTACGCTTTTTCCTCTTGCCACCTTTGTCCACATGGGTGGTCCTGTAAGCGTTTTTTGGAAGAAGCATCTTTGTTAAGTGTGACGCCAGGCGTTGCGATCCACAACTATCCACACAGCGTGTGATCCTGTGCAGGCGATGATCCTTCATCCTGGAGATGTGCCTTGCCCGTTGCTGGGAATTCAGTAACATGGCTTCGATTCTAGAGCTCTGCCTGTTCGAGGACTTCAACGTTGGTGACGAAGCTCCAGTCAATACAGAGGATGGAGAAAAGGCAGCTTTGATGGAAGCACTCCAGGAGTCAGGTGGTGACAGTAGGCGATCCACGATTCAGAGCTATGCAGAAGAGTGGTAACTACCCACTGCTTGGTGCAAAACCCGTTTTAAAACGTTCTGTCAAACACTTTAGATCAAAGTTTGATGGTTTAATGTTTATGATACAGGATTCATGTACAGCATGACTTGCCATGCCCACTGTGTAGAAAAAACAAGAGAATATGAAGTACGTTTTGCAGTACCACAGCTAATGATAATGTAAGAGAAAAAGTACCTGAACAAGTTTCACGACCAATCCTGTTTCTTTGACTTGTGTTTTGTTGATGGCTTTTGCCAATTAAAGTGTTGTAAGAACAAGTTTGTGTCTGTTCATAAAAAATACTTTCAGAATTGAATGTAGTCCGTTCTTGGTACAGGATGATTTGACAGATGCTTATGTAAGAATTTTGTACATCAGTATTGTAAAGAATGTTGAACGTGTCACACACCCTTTTATTTGCAGCTGCAGTCTTTTATAGTAAACCATTTCATTATCTCTGATCTATCAGTTTACTATTCTCTCTCTCTCTTCTCTCTCTCTTCTCTCTCTCTCTCTCTCTCTCTCTCTCTCTCTCTCTCTCTCTCTCTCTCTCTCTCGTGGAGAGTAAATGGGAAGCCCTGCCTGTATGAACTAATGTGCAACCTTTCATTGGACAGCCTCATATGGATGTACCACCCTGGACATGCAGGAGTTAAAGGAAACAAGAGAGCAGACACACTGGCTGGCAAGACACCGATAAGAAATGGATTACAGGTTGGCCGATCTGATATGATCAGAAATCTGAAGAATCATTTACGCAAACAAGAGCAAAACCACTACACCACAGACCATCTTTCAGATCTGAACGTCAAGAGAGGAAGTGGCTGCACATCCAGACTTAAAGGAAGAGCAAGAAACATTACCAACCAAACTTTGGAATAATCTCAATGCCAACACTACAAAGACTCCTAAAGACTGGGGCAAACTCATACTGGGTCTTTCCAATAACAGACAAACAAGATCAAACATATGTCAACTGAGATAAGACTTTGAATCTCTCAAGGACCCCAGTGTATACTGTAGACTTGTGTGCGCTGGTGTGTATTCATCGGTGGGTAATTCAGGCGTGTAAACTGGAGAGTCTACAGGTGTGAATGTCCAAGCCTTGGAGTATGTGTGTGTGTGTGTGTGTGTGTGTGTGTGTGTGTGTGTGTGTGTGTGTGTGTGTGTGTGTGTGTGTGTGTGTGTGTGTGTGTGTGTATGTGTGTGTGTGTGTGTGTGTGTGTGTGTGTGTGTGTGTGTGTGTGTGTGTGTGTGTGTGTCCACAGTTGTGGACGGCACAGCCAAGGATTGCATGGTCTGATGTTTGACATCAAGGAACGGAGCTGACCTGTGTGGAGAAATGGTCTTGTCTTCTTCATTTTTGCTCCCTGGGCTGCGGTTGACCTCCATCTTGTTGGGCTGTGAAGGAGTGGTGTGGTCAGTTTTACTCCATATGTTAAGTACTTGTCTGGTTCCAGTTTTATTCAGTATGATGTGGGCTTTCATGATTTCGTAAGTTATCTTCCAACGGACTGTCTTTTCACCATTGTCTGTCGCCTCTAACACGTTTTTGTGAATGACTCCATTGGCACTTTTCATATGCGGGGTTTGTTTTCTTGTGGAGTCCATGGAGGTCTTCTCTCTGGGGTCTGACTGCATTTGGATTCACGAGGGGCTGTTATATGGCCGGGGGTTAATTTCCTTGGAATCTCGCCTGCTGTCTTTAAATGTCAGCCATTTTCAATCCATTGAATACGATTTTTGCACAGATTCTGGAGCATGTACTTGTGCCTTATTAGTCTTTTTAAAGATAGTCTTTTCCACTGTCTTCGGGGGAACTTAGACTCTTTAGCTCTTAGGAATTTGAGGTATTTGATTGGACAGTTCTTTGATCAGTGTCTCTCAGGCTGTTTTCTTTATTCGGTCTTGAACTCATCAAACGGGTTGTCCCAGTTGCCTTTTCTAACAGTGACAGCATTACACCAGGATCTTGTGTCTCTCAGTTGAGGCCTGGCCAGTGTCTGTTCATGGCTGCCAGTCACTGACAGCCCAACTGGCGTTGCTTTGGATGGACCTCTTGTGGACTCACGTGCCTGCTTTCCATGTATAATTTCCTCTGTACTTGCGTCCTTTCCACTATTGTTGGCATTGCTCCTTGTGGTCCTTGCTCCTACAGCTCAGAGAGGTGCCCCCACCTACATTTTCTTATGCTGCTGTTTCGGCATGTCTTCTCTTTTCCTTTTTATTCGATGAGCAACAATGCCACAGCTTGACACCTGGTGATCACTTCTTCAACAGAATTTGTGACAAAGTGCAGAGACCCATTGGCCTTCCCCAAAACCTAAGAGACTTACATGTGCAACGTGCGGCGCGCGCGCACGCGCACACACACACACGGCACAACACCACACACACACACACACACACACACACACAGCACACACACCACACAACACACACACCACGGTCAAGTGCGCGCGTGCACGGCGCTACACACATGTGCGGGTGCGCGCACCACACACACACACACCACAACACACATACACACCGCGCGCGCAGCGCGGCAGTGCGAACACACACACACACACACATACACGCGCGCAGCACACACACACACACACACACACACACACTGACACACACACAAACACACGACGACGAGAGAGAGAGAGAGAGGAGGAGGAGAGAGAGAGAGAGAGAGAGAGAGAGAGAGAGAGAGAGAGAGAGAGAGAGAGAGAGAGAGGAGAGAGGAGAGAGAGAAGAGAGAGAGAGAGAGAGCGCAGCAAATTACTTCCCAAACTGTCAGATTGTGACCCAGTCGCTCATTCCTGTAAGATGTTTTTTATTTGTCTGCACATGGCCATGGACAAAGATAATAGCAGGAAAATACTAAATGAGAGAACAGAAAAGAAATGTGACAAAATGGATATTAGAATTGTACAATGACTCAGTGCTTTGGAATAGTTACAGACATGACGAGAAAACAAAATAGCAGCTTTCTTCATGTATCTGAGACTTGTTGACAAACCAGTTTATTCAAGGACACAAGGCAGAAGGACAGCATGTGATGCCATTGGGCCTTTAAAGGGCATGTGAAACACGTGTACAAAACAAACAAACAAGCAAATGATCAGCCGCAGTATCTGACAAGTCCATCCAATCATAGGCGAAAAACTAACAACGTTTAATCACAGATGCGCCATCCTGTAGTACTTTGCCCGAATAAATCAGACAAGTTCAGCGTTACACTCTTCTGATAGAAGACGAAAACAAGAACTACACATGGACGCTATGCGTGTCTCGGAAAAGTTCGACCAATTTGTCAGGTTGGACTGCTGAGGGACGTTGAGATTAAATGTGTAACCCATCTTTTGGGAACAGAAAGATATGTCAACTATAACAATATCAAAACACTAAAGGACGTCTGCTGAGTGTGGCTCAAAATTTCTGATCAAATGTACAGATATCTGTATCTCTTGGGTCTTGAAGTCTGAACAGATGATGAAGGAGCTGCACGCGGGTCTGTCAAGTATCCTCAGATCGCAATGGAAACCCTATGTGACAAAAATACAAACGAATCTCAAATGATCTAATCCTGCACTGTTTTCGTCTGATGACTGCAGTTTTGATTGCCCAACAACATGCATGTCTGTGAAAACTTTATATCAGAATGTCCAATTCAGCAGCATCATTGTAAGCCATGATTTCACCCAAGTGCACAAACTCAAGGTCATAATCATATCCGGAAAGAAAACCGTATTGTTGCAAGAATATAACAATGTGTCAATAAGAACACCTACAGCAAGCACCCATTTTTAGCATTTCTCATCTGACTCCAGCCTCTGACAGACTTACCACACCTGCTGTGCATAGAGACTCCAGTGAACTGCAAAGTGTTGCTATTATCTATAAGAGCAGAGACCGCAAAGTAGGATGACATGACAGTGTTTCGAATGTTACGAGGACATTTGGCCTAAGTACAGCATACTCTTATTCTGTTTTATAGTAGGCCAAAAGACGAAGCAGTGTAGGCCATCATTTGATTGCTGATTGCTTTGATGTGAAGTATGATTTCATTTTGGGTTCATCTGATCAGTACGTATATCCATTTGCATTGAGGGAACAGAACCAAAGATTACAGAGAGAGAAAACAGGATCAAGACAAACTCAAATACCCTTGCCCTGAAAAGCTTGTGCTGACCCGAAGAGTGTGAACCATTTATTCACCTTTGAATGGTGAACTTCCGGAGGTACGTTTCACACAAAAGCCCGATACAAAAAAACACCTAAACGTTTTGTTCGTATAGGCCTGTGATGAAGAACTGTGGATTAAAGTCAAGGTGGTTCGTGCTTAAGGACAATAATCGAGAGAAACTTAGATTTCAAAAACAGACAGGCACCAAAAAATAACTGAAAGGCTCGTGATGCAAACATAAACATTGCCAGTGCTGCACAAGTATGAGTCAATGAAACCCTTGGAATATCGCTCGAACACACTGTTGAACTGCTTGTTCAATGAATCTGGATCTTTGAAAGTTATGAAATGTGGAATGGGACATGTTGCTGAACTGCCTTTTGAACAGCTGTGGACCTGCGAGATCTATAAAAAAAAAACCAGTATGTGCTTAACAGACAAGACACATTGACAATGATGGTGATTCTCAATGCCATTGTTGTAATAATCATCGCAAGTATCCATAAACTACAGAAAAAATGATCAACACGACCATTCTCACCATCATCAAGATTCACATTCAGAATGGAATGTGCTTTCAAATCCAGCACTAGCAGGACCCAAATAAGCCGCAAGCTGGATGTCAGAAATGAGCTGACTAAAGGGTAATGTTGACTGATTGTAGTCTTTCCACCTGACTGATGACGTCATTCCAGCTATTGACGTCACACCGGTGGTTGAAGGGAGCGGCGCGAGTTGTGACGGATGGGAGAGAGTGAAGGCTCTCAAGGCCAGGCCTGTAGCTCTTTCTGTCGCTGCTGCTTTTTTTCCTTTTGGTGTTCCACTGAAATCAGAATGCAATGAATTACAACACACACACACACACCACACACACACACACACACACACACACACACACACACACAACACACACAATATTTTAATATATATATATATATATATATATATATTATATATATATATATTCTCACACACACACACACACACACACACACACACACGACTCATCCACTTTCCATTCCATTCTAACCAAACGTGTGACAATACCATCAATTATTCAGTACGTCAATCGATTCGAACCCGGCCACATTCTAAATTCAAGTGTCGTGTATTGTGGCAGACAGTGGAGCAAACTGGGCTTATGTTGTCACTAACCTTGCATGTCAGCAGCCATCGATTGAGGCTACCATGGCATCCAGTGCCAGTTATCGATCCTCTCTTCTTAACAGATTACAGACCCTGTGAGGAAACAAACATCAACAACATCATGGTCAGTTTTAACCGTCAGTCAGCACTGTTACTATCATCAGTGTCATTGTTACTGCTGTTATTGTTATTCTTTCGTGTTGAAAACGGGTGTTCCCCACCATGGCTTGTTCATTAAAAACGGATTTCTGTATGTGAATCATGAACTGCAAACTTCCAATTCCTGGCCTGAAATAGGTCACCTTCTTTAAGTGTCCATTTATGTCATAATCCAGTATGTGAAAAATGCTTGCCACTTTTCACGCCATAACCTGGCCACGTTCGAACTCTTGAATATATCGTTCTTTCTGGATGTGTGTCTGAAGCAAAAGAAATCCACAAATTCAAAAGACACATGCTGTCCTGAGGCAACCCGCCAGTGAACACACCGCACTGCTGCCTTGTTACTTCTGCCACATACTGTGGTGGCATGCATGCACAATGACACCACCTTCTAAACCTTTTACCGTCAACAGTGACTGTTTTAGTTATGGACTCTGCATGAAAGAGCGTTCCCCCCAGCAGAGTATCTTCTTGTCCATTCAGCAACAGTTTCAAGGAATGGGCCTAAAGAGAAGGGATCACCACGAATTCATCACGGACATAAAAGTGAAGATACAGAAACTAAGGTCACCATGGGAGCAGGACATGAAGGGCCACAAAATGGTAAACATTTCTGGTGACGAAGGAGATGAGAACGATGAAAATGATGACGCAGAGTTCATTCTAGTCTAAAACTGCGTGACAGTGTAGTACTCTCTACGCTTCCTAAGTTTCCTTTCATTATACATAATAGAATTAACCAGGTCTATAACATAAGTACCTGCAGGGTTGGTAAGATAATTGGAGCAACTGTCTAGAATACTTTTCGACTGAGTGATTCCAGTCTTCCTATTTGAGTCATGATGTGCTCAACTCTGGGTAGAGACTGGCCAGGGAGAACAATTCCACAAATAAAAACCAATGATGGGACCCTAATCCCACGATATGCCAACCTGTTGGCCTGCAAATGTAACCACAAGACCATGGCAGCTAGTGCATTCGTTTGTTTGTACTCCTTCTTTTGTTCCTTTTTCTCTTCCTCCTTCTCCCCCTCTTCTCAATCTTCTTATTTTCCTTCTTCCTGTCCTTCTTTCTTCTTTTCCTTTTTCTTCATTTTCTTCTTCTCTTCCTCCACTTCTTATCTTTTCTTTTTTCTTCTTTTTCTTTCCATCGTCCTTTTTTTCTCCATCCCTCCCCCTCTTCTTCATCTGTACATCTTTGGCTTCTTAAAGACATGGCTTCGGACATCGTTCGCACAAAAGCAATCAAGATACTGTGCACATCGATTGGGTTATCGGTGATGAATTTTAATTACTCTGTTACACTATGGACCGCCCCCCCCCCCCCCCCCCCCCCCCCCCCCCCCCGCGCGCCTCGGTTTGTTTCATTCACATTTTTATGGGCAGAGAGAGGTTCGTTTATTCGACGAAAACCAAGGTTCAAAATACCATCGATAGAATACAATGCATAGAGGGTATATTATGGAGGAAAAAGTATGGTACAGGGTTGGGGAGGAGTTGTAGGTGGAAGGAGTTGGAGAAAGATATTACGAGGGTAGTGGAAGAAAGGACAACGTCTTCACCAAAGAAGCGTCACAATGCAAGGCCAGACGTGTGGGTAGGGTCCTGTACTGCGTAGACATCTCTCAGTCCCTGTCTGCCTATTTTCTGTCCGCCTGTCCGTCTGTCTGTCTGTCTCTCTCTGTCTCTCTCTCTCTGTCTCTGTCTGTCTGTCTGTCTGTCTGTCTGTCTGTCTGTCTGTCTGTCTTTCCCACTCTGTCTCTGTCTCTCTGTCTGTCTGTCTGTCTGTCTCTCTCTGTCTCTCTCTCTGTCTCTATCTCTGTCTCTCTCACTCTCTCTCCACTCTCTCTCTCTCTCTCTCCTCTCATCTCTCTCTCTCTCCTCTCCTCTCTCCTCTCTCTCTCTCTCTC
>CM031598.1:111138186-111140686 GCA_018398815.1 Conus ventricosus
TATTCATTTGTAGATTCATTTATTCATTCATTCATTGTATATACACTCCATTTCCCTGCATCTTTACCACCTCTGGCTCCATGGATTATATTACACTTCCTCATCCTTGGGTGTTTCCTGTTACCTGAACAAGAAGGGGGGTGGGGAACTAATGGTGAAGGTGGTGGTCTATAAATAGTGTCAGTGAATGCAAGTTGTTCCTTGTCGAGATCAATACACAAGCCAGCCTGATAGGGTTGCTGGTTGCAAGGAAGGCAAGTGACACCTATGGCCTTCAGTAGTCCATGTTATCAGAAATGTATCAGCCGCCCAGAAGTACAAACGTGTACGCACCGCTGAACAGTTTATCCCTCTCCCCTCTGTGTATGAACAAATATTACAGCAAGCTGACAATCTTTCCCCACAGGGACACAGTTAATCCCACACCAGCTGTCGCCAAAGGGGCTTCCTCAGGAATGAAATACTTCACAAAAAGACAGCCCAATGTTTTCAACATGATGTTTCCTCAACAGATACAACAGCTGTCTGTTTAAAACAGGCACGTGCGTGCGCCTGCACACACACACACACACACACACACACACACACACACACACACACACACACACACACCAAATGAGACAGACAGCAAATAGGAACTAGACATACAGAGATACAGTGAACAAGCGAGCGAGCCAGTGAGTGAGTGAGAGAGAGAGAGAGAGAGAGAGAGAGAGAGAGAGAGAGAGAGAGAGAGAGGAAGACAGACAGACAGACAGAGGACAGAAGAGAGACAGACAGACAGACAGACAGACAGACAGAGACGAGACAGAGGAGAGAGAAGAGACAGAAGACAGAGTGCGAAGACAGACGAGACAGACAGAAGAGAGAGCAGAGAGAAGAGCAGACGAGAGAGACAGAGAGAGAGACAGACAGACAGACGGACAGGCAGACAGAAAATAGGCAGACAGGGACTGAGAGATGTCTACTCAGTACAGGACCCTACCCACATGTCTGGCCTTGCACTGTGACGCTTCTTTGGTGAAGACGTTGTCCTTTCTTCCACCTGACCTCGTAATATCTTTCTCCAACTCCTTCCACCTACAACTCCTCCCCAACCCCTGTACCATACTTTTTCCTCCATAATACCTTGTATGCATTGTATTCTATCGATGGTATTTTGGACCTTGGTTTTCATCGAATAAACGAACCTCTCTCTGCCTATAAAAATGTGAATGAAACAAACTGAGGCGCATGGGGGGTGGGGTGGGGGGTGTCCAGGACGGGGGAAATCGTGATGGTATTGCTTAATGCACTAAGTTGATGTATTATTAGTCAGGGTTAACACACCAAGGTTATCGTTGCACTCATACACGCATATGCACACTCATGCGCCCATCAATCATTCGCCTCTCTCTGGGAATGGGATGTCACGCATTCGTTTCTCTCCTAACATGACTGAGCACAAGAAATACAATTTCTATGCTACTTATAATCGAACATGAAAAATCCAATTACACAAAATGAACAAATCAACACATGAAAGATCAATACTTCCTAATCCGGGTTATAATAAAATGACTTCTTACCTGGCCAGGTTTTCACATACACAACCACGCTTTCACACCACACCACCGTTCTTGAAAAAAGTCTCTTCACGTCTTCTTCAGCACTGCTTGATGGTGATGCCCTTGGTCGACTGCTCCAGGCTTCAGGACTGGGTCTTCGTGGTCGTCTCTGGGATCTTGACGTAGAACTCTTCTTCTTCGTCTCTTTCACCCACCTCTGGGTTCAATTTCAGTTTGTCTATTTTCACCCACCTCTGGGCTTCAAACTTAGTTTCCTTCTCTTCCAGCTTGTCTTTAACTCTAAGACTTTGCTGTCTCTTCTATCTCCCAGACCACGTTTTCTCGACCCTTTCTCTGTCCTGCTCACTCCTCTCCTCTCTCTCTCTCCTCTGCCTTCTCTCTCTCCCTCGTGGTGTTATTCTCCCTGCACGTTGTTCTCCCTCATTTATATGGGGATGGAAACAAAGGATTCCCTTTCGGGCCATGCCTTTGTCCATGCTGCTTCTCAACCCTAGTTCACAAGTACCATTCGCTACATTCTCCCACACATCAGCATTTACACACATCCCTACCTAATTGATTAGCAAACAACCACTTAGCACCAGATGGACATCGAAATTTCCCGCCGACTTCGGGGGCCACTTTAACACAGTAATTATCTTAAACAGGGCTACAACAACCTCCACGCGCATTCAACCACCCTGACAATAGAACCAACACACTGACCCACAGCAATACCATCCGAACGAGTCCAAGACTCCTGCTCTTCACTGACTGTTTACAAAAGAACCTCAGCTGACTAAGTGTCTAGCGCTCACTTGGAGCACTGAGGTCGTACTGGTTACATCCCTTCCCCCTTTCGCTATCGGGCAGGTTCGAACTCTCCACTACCTTAGGTGCCATCTGTCATCTGACCACTTCGTCCTCCTTGACACAGTTCAGCATGTGCGATG
>CM031598.1:111145686-111150686 GCA_018398815.1 Conus ventricosus
TGTCTACGCTTTTTGGCGGAGCCTTATAGATCATTTTTCAAATCTAAATATAATCAAATCTTAAGTTCACGAGATATGGTGTGGCTTAGCCATTCAACAATCATGGAGTATTCTGAAATGTCCAAGAATCATGATGAAATACATGCAGTAAAAATGCATGGAACCTTCCGGAAGGATCAACGAGAATCACTTGTCACAGCCGATCAAAAGAAACCAGGCTAGAAACTTTTCGTCCTTTTACCTTATTCTAGTATTTAAAGAAACCTCTTGTATCATAGCATAGAAGACGTGTTTGCGCCAGTTGGTACACAAACATCGCATCAAATTTAACACATTCAAAGCGAAACGCAGAAAATGTAGATACGAACCGACCGATAATGATTGTCATAACTGAAGTCGAACTGTTTGTCACACACACACACACACACACACACACACACACACACACACACACACACACACACGCAAACGCACACGTACACACACACGTACACACACACGTACACACTCACACACACACACACACACACACACACACACACACACACACACACACAACACACACACACACACACCAAAAAACATTTCATGTTTACTGTCACAAGAAAACATGCTACGCAGATCAAAGCCTTCAAAGAAAAGCGTGGGATTCCAAGCCATTGAAGAAATTTGCTTTCCTCTGGATTTCTCCGCTTTTCGGCAACAGTATTGAAAGTGTATATAAAGCGGATTGATAGAGAGTTCAAGGCAGGATGAACACAGCCGCACCACGTTCACATCTCAGGGATGGGCACGCCAGCGTGCCTATATTCCCAACATCCCCACAGGAAACCAGCACGTGAATCCGTCACTGCACAGAGATTAAACCGTCGCGCTATGTCCATGTCCTGGACACTTTCGTTGTGTTAGTCTTCAAAGCGTTCCTCTGTATCGCCCTGTAGATCAACCACTGACCAGCTGAGACAAGTACGAACAGAACGAAATTGAGCAGAATTAAGACGCTGAAAGAATAAGATTTCCCTTTGAATTTTCGCCTTGTCACTGGCAGGGGAAGGCAGATACCTGTCTGGCTGTAAAATTCCCAGTGTGACGTCACAGGAAGTAAGGGCACAGAGGCAAGAAGCCAACCAACCATCCACGTGAACAGACAAGTCACTGTTGCTGATTTTCTGTCAAATCGCAAATCGCTGAAAGGGGAAGCGAAGGACAGTAAAACGATCCAGGGTGATCAGCCAGATGATCAGAGCTGATACCTCACTGGACAACAGAGACAGAAAACCAGCCACCTTGCAGGTCACACTGCTTTTCCATGTGTTATCATGATGTAAGTACCTTCCACGATATTGTTCATCAGCCACTCCTATGATAGCAATGTAGACACCCATCAAAGTCCGCTAGAGTCAGATTAGTGACAAAAACACCAAAACCACTTGAAGAGGCCTTGCTCCTCGAAAACAAGCGTGCACAGAGACAGAAAACATTACCAGTCAAAGACAGACAGGAGACCAACCACAGAAACCAGCGATAGGTCACGATTGTAATAAATCCTTGCACGAGGAAATCTCGTCTTCTGGGGCAAAACATGAATCTTCAAAACTGTATGGAAGTATCTCCCTACAGCAAAGTTTGAAATTTTCTGTTGATATACTTTGCAGATTCGTGAGGTCTTGGAATATATCGGATGGAAATGATATGAGTGGGTTACCAGTCATGTTCAAAACAGTTAACTCTGATAGCATTTTGAACCCCCAGCGCCAATGGTATGGATGGGGGGAAAAAACGTTACAATCATTTCTTGCATATGGGGGAACGGCGCGAAAACTTCGGTATTCAGCACTGTAAGGAAGGTGTACGACAGATCTATCTTTGCAAGGGTGGTTTGTTGGACAGTATTTACAAGTCAATGTGCAGAGACGTTATTGGATTGTGGGACAGTGACAAGACACGAAGGTTTTCTAACTCCCCAACAGATACCATGCTAATCTGCTCTAGCCTGTTATCACGAAGGTCTAAAACTCTCAGATTCAGAAGCTTCACTTCAGGGAAAGAGAGCAGAGAGAAACCGGACAAGGACCAGGTGAATAAGATAGCTGTTGTTGCTGAAATCAGACAGCGTCATACCTGAACCTGTGGCGTCCAAGGAACGGAGCTGAAGAACTGTGTGGCAGAGAAAGCCTGTGGGCACAGGAATGTAAAACCTTGACACTGACAGCCTTCCGGGCAAATGACGTCACATGATAGCTCATCATCCTGTTTGGGACAGTGAGGCCAGCCATCACACAGGTGATCCACGTGAACACAGATTACAGACTCTCTGCACCTGAAGAATCCTGGACACGTCATTTCCTCACATCGCTTTTCGTCCTCGTGGCCCATGCAGTCAAACACTTCATTGCATCGTGTGTAGACAGGCAGGCAGTCATTGTAGTCTCCAGGACACCGATAGTGGCTGTCAGGACAGAGCTCACTGGAGTTCATTGGGGCAGAGGTGAACTGCTTGACGCCATCAAAGTCGACGAGAGCTGGGAATGGAAAACACGATGTTTGAATGACTGCCTCTCTAAATGCACGACAGTTGCTTTCATCCGATTTATCAGCACAGTCATACAGCTGGTCACACAGCGTGTCGTAGGACAGACACTGACCACTTGAAGTGCATGTATACTCACCGACACAATGCGCATGTCTACAAAAAGACTCATCACTCCTATCCTGACAATCAGTGATGATGTCACACACCAGGCTGTACGACAGTGTGGTGACCTTGTCACTGCATGTAAAACACAGAGGTTGTGGTGATAAAGTGATCAGCTGATCCAACCTGTCAGTGTTAGTTAGAAGACTCTGAAGATAATGACATGACGTGTGTCCTGGACCGCACATTTGGTATCGATTGGAACCGCATAAAGAAAAGTGTGCGTTAAATGACCAGCAGGACACAGTGTCAGAGACTTCTGTTCTGATGACAGTAAAGTATGTGTGGTGTTTATCAGAAATGTTCCTGAATCATAGGAGTTCTCCTTAGTTTCATTTCTACTGAACTCGCACACTGCCCGTAATTATGCGTCGCTGCTATGCTTACAGCACAGTCAAAAGCTTTGTAATTTGATTGGAAACACCTTTTTTTTCCACGATGTCGTAACTTAGTAAAGGAAAAGAATGATACACAACAATTCTGTCTTCACCTATAACACTATGTACGTACAGACTAGGCAACGATATATCATTAGAGTATAAACCAGCCCAGAGGTTCCCCAGCCGTTCGGGGTGTACATGAGTTCTTTCTCCAAGAATTCTGTTCCACTCAATCCCACATCGAGGCAAACTCAGTTTAGCACCAAGCAACATGCAGTATTCATTGGTCCAGCCGTTCACATCTGTCGCACTGCTATTAAAATCACGTATGTTCCAGCAGCAACAAATTTGTAACAACGGTCACAAAAGGCCACTAAGCCCTGACAGCTGGTGCTACTATAGGAGCACTGTTCTGTTTCGTCCCGTCCATCCTCACACTCAGTCTTCAGGTTACATGCCAGGTGGTGATGGAAGCTAAGGTAATGGTCCACAGAGCAGTTCCACAACCACTGGGGAGTTGTTGTGGTGCCAAGTGCCTTGGAAAGTAAGAAAAGAACAGTCGGAAGCAAGTAGTATTGAGACAGGCATCTCTGTGAACTTGAACATTGAGTTTAAAAGCTTTCAGCAGGGACAGCAAAATCAGACTTAGGATCAAGTCCCCACAAAACACGAGCGGAACGATTTTCTAGAAAACCCAAACGATTGTAAATCTTAAAATGACTGTATACCATAAAAGAATTCAGCTGCAGCACTGTTTCTTTCAAATGATCATGACTCTATGTCCTTTAGGGACAGGCATACTTTTCCCCAAAACATAAGGATCATTATTAGTGACATTTGGTCTGACCGAGATGTACCCAGATAATTTTGACGTCATGATAAGATCCATATGTTCTTGTTTTCCTTTGTTTGGTATTTCGGAAGACATGATGTTAATCAGAAGACATTATGTTAATCAGAAGGCATGATGTTAATCAGAAGACATGATGTTAATCAGAAGACATGATGTTAATCAGAAGGCATGATGTTAATCAGAAGACATGATGTTAATCAGAAGACATGATGAATCAGAAGACATGATGTTAATCAGAAGACATGATGAATCAGAAGGCATGATGTTAATCAGAAGGCATGATGTTAATCAGAAGGCATGATGTTAATCAGAAGGCTGATGTTAATCAGAAGACATGATGAATCAGAAGACATGATGAATCAGAAGACATGATGATCCCGAAGACATGATGTTAATCAGAAGGCATGATGTTAATCAGAAGACATGATGAATCAGAAGACATGATGAATCAAAGGCATGATGTTAATCAGAAGGCATGATGTTAATCAGAAGGCATTATGTTAATCAGAAGGCATGATGTTAATCAGAAGACATGATGAATCAGAAGACATGATGTTAATCAGAAGACATGATGTTAATCAGAAGGCATGATGTTAATCAGAAGGCATGATGTTAATCAGAAGACATGATGTTAATCAGAAGGCATGATGTTAATCAGAAGGCATGATGTTAATCAGAAGACATGATGAATCAGAAGACATAATGAATCAGAAGGCATGATGTTAATCAGAAGGCATGATGTTCATCAGAAGACATGATGTTAATCAGAAGGCATGATGTTAATCAGAAGGCATGATGTTAATCAGAAGACATGATGTTAATCAGAAGGCATGATCGTTAATCAGAAGACATGATGTGAATCAGAAGGCATTATGTTAATCAGAAGAATGATGTTAATCAGAAGACATTATGTTAATCAGACGGCATGATGTTAATCAGAAGGCACGATGTTAATCAGAAGGCACGATGTTAATCAGAAGGCATGATGTTTTAAACAGAAGGCATGATGTTAATCAGAAGGCATGATGAATCAGAAGACATGATGTTAATCACAAGGCATTATGTTAATCAG
>CM031598.1:111155686-111183186 GCA_018398815.1 Conus ventricosus
AGTTTCACCTGCTTAATGTATGCGTCTCAGTGCGCATTGCTCAGATTTCCTGACCAACACTGCAGGTGTCTGTATCCCTCGGGCATGACAGACACCGCCTTCTGTACTTAAAATTCAGCTTATAGTACAATACCTTCCTTTGCAAACCAGAATAGATCTTTATGGCATCACCTTCATCATCCTTTATCTTCAACGATCAACATAAAAGACACTCAAATTTTGTAGCCCTACATGCTCTACTTTCATGATGGTGGACCGCCAAGTGACCTGGTCTGAAGCTGCTGTCTCCAGTTCTGCTGGGTCGAGGCTGCCTGCCGTCAGGTCGCGCTTGCATACGTCTTTGTAGCGTAGGGCGGCCCGTACTGTGGGTCTGTAAACTGTAGCCAGCTGGCAGTACAGACATGTCCTTTGGGATGCGCCTGTCGTCTATGTGGTTGCGGTGGCCAAGCCGGTGCACGCTCTCTTTGTCAGATGACGTCCTTGTTGGTGATGCAGTCCTGCCAAGTGATGCCCAGGAGTCTTCTTAGGCAGCGCATGTGGAACGCGTTCAATCGGCGTTCTTGTTGAGAGTACAGGGTCCATGCTTGGTGCACTTTCATTGATGTATTTGACGTTAGCATGGTGTTGTCCCAGACTCTCTTTGTTAAATGGGCCATTGCTGTTGCTGCCTTTCCGATCCGCACGTTCAGCTTGCGTCCAAGTGAGAGGTTGTTAGAGATGGTGGAGCCCAAGTAAGTGAAGTCATTGACCATTTCAAATGTGTAATTACTGATGGAGATGCGCAGAGTGCTGCTGACGTCTTGGCCCATAATGTTTTTCTTCAAGCTGATAGTGAGGACAATCTTGGTGCAGGCATCAGCGAAGCAGGTGATGAGCCATTGTAGCGCTTCCTCAGTGTGGGCAGTGAGGGCGACATCCTCTGTGAGGAGCATCTCCCTGGTGAGGACTCTCCGCGCCTTCGTCTTTGCTCGGAGGCATGCCAGGTTGAAGAAGTTTGCGTCACTCCTAGTGTGGAGGAAGACGCCATGTGTGTGTATGCGCATGCGCGCGCGTGCGTGCATGTGCTCATGCTAAGGAATGGTATGAATTGGTTGTTTTCGGTCCCTATAAAGTGAGCAGTGCAAACGATAGTAACAACTATCGATGTTTTCACCATTGTGATGTTATTAGTAAGATATGTATTACTGTTATAAATAGTAGATGGTAAGAATGGGTCAAATTGAACAATCTTACATGAGAGAATTGAGTGTTTTTCAGTGTTATAATACAATAGTCATAAAATGTTCACTTTGGAGCCATTTATTCAAAAGCGTTTTATTTTAATCGAAGACTGAATTTTGCTTTCATCGATGAAAAGAAAAACCTTTGATTCTATGATCAGAAGTATTGTATGTATTGTTTTCATGAAAGAAATGGGAGTTATGTAACTTTCTTTTAATAATTATTCAATGACAAAGAGATTGACAGCATTCAACTTGTCGCAAATGACAATAATGCTATGATAAAAATAGAGAAGAAATCCAAAGAGGCCTGCTTCTGTTTCGGCTTCTTTTCGTTTGACACCAGGATTATTCGATGCAAGCAGGACAGGTGTGATCTTTCGGATAATAGAAGTTCACGTCTTTAGGGATTATCTGCTGCTTTCCTTTCCACTAAGCTGTATCAGAAATTCACTCACGGCCACTGACTAGCAATAACTCTCTCAGATTATTTTCACTTTTCTTATAGACAGCTTAACAATGAATGTTTAGATCTTGAATTATTGTGAGGCCCCAATACATTTCATCAAACTGAGACCAAGAATAACATCTGAAAGATTGTGTGGTGAGAAGGGAGGAAGGAATGGATGCATATGGGTATTCCAAAGTCGGAATTCGGAATGTGAGAGGAAAACGTAGTTTCATTACATAAAAAGCGATGTTTTGACATGTCATTTTCATCACCATAGTTGAGCTTTGACAGAAGGGAACAAATCACAGTCTTCACACCATCGAACACATTGACGTTTTGTTGTTGTTGTTTTTAACTCGACTGGCGTGATCACTGCAGGAGGATCACACTAACCCAGAGGCAGGCTATCTAGTTTGCAAACTTCACGCATACAATGCATTTTCTTGGCCCTATTAATACGGAAAAAGGTGGAAGTTTACGAACACGAAGTGTTTCATTTCGGGGAAAAAATGGACGAAACATTACTAAATGAAACGATGGTGTCAAGAGCATTTCTGGGGAATGGTTCAGGGAACAAGACAGTCTGAAGGTGTCGAGGACTTCAAATCTGAAAACCCACAGTACACGAGCAGGCATGTGTAGTACTTGAATATACAACCAAAGCGCTTCTTGGTGTCCAGAATGAAAGTTATTAATCTGAGACTTATTGAAGTGGACTAAAACGCAACAAACCCAGCTCCGTGGCGGTGGCGCAATGTGTAACGTCAAGGATTCCAGGCTGGAAAGTCATGGGTTCAATTCCCATCAGAACCATTTACATTTTGGGTGTTTGGCATGTGACCAGCCTTTGCCCAGAGTATAGTTTACTATGGCTCAATTGAAAATACTGGAATCACACAGTTGAGTTTCACCTGCTTAATGTATGCGTCTCAGTGCGCATTGCTCAGATTTCCTGACCAACACTGCAGGTGTCTGTATTCCCTCGGGCATGACAGACACCGGCTTCTGTACTTAAAATTCAGCTTATAGTACAATACCTTCACTTTGCAAACCAGAATAGATCTTACGGCATCACCTTCATCATCCTTTATCTTCAACGATCAACATAAAAGACACTCAAATTTTGTAGCCCTACATGCTCTACTTTCATGATGGTGGACCGCCAAATAACCTGGTCTGAAGCTGCTGTCTCCAGTTCTGCTGGGTCGAGGCTACCTGCCGTCAGGTCGCGCTTGCATACGTCTTTGTAGCGTAGGGCGGCCCGTACTGTGGGTCTGTAAACTGTAGCCAGCTGGCAGTACAGCATGTCCTTTGGGATGCGCCTGTCGTCTATGTGGTTGCGGTGGCCAAGCCGGTGCACGCTCTCTTTGTCAGCATGACGTCCTTGTTGGTGATGCAGTTCTGCCAAGTGATGCTCAGGAGTCTTCTTAGGCAGCGCAAGTGGAAGGCGTTTAATCGGCGTTCTTGCTGAGAGTACAGGGTCCATGCTTGGTGCACTTTCATTTTGGTATTTGAAATTAACATGGTGTTGTCCCAGACTCTCTTTGTTAAATGGGCCATTGCTGTTGCTGCCTTGCCGATAAGCACGTTCAGCTTGGGTCCAGAGAGAGGTTGCTAGAGATGGTGCAGCCCAAGTAAGGGAAGACATTGACCATTTCAAAGGTGTAATCGCGATGGAGATGCAGGGAGTGCTGCTGACGTCTTGGCCCATAATGTTTTTTTTTTTCTTCAAGCTGATAGTGAGGCCAAACTCGGTGCAGGCATCAGCGAAGCATGTGATGAGCCGTTGTAGTGCTTCCTCGGTGTGGGCCAGTCAGGGCGACATCGTCTGCGAAGAGCATCACCCTGATGAGGACTCTCCGCGCTTTTGTCTTTGCTCAGAGGCATGCCAGGTTTGAAGAAGTTAGCGTCACTCCTAGTGTGGAGGAAGATGCCATCTTCAGGGAGTTGGCAGGCATAGCGAAACAGCAAGGGGATGAAGACGCCTAACTGTGTTGGAGCGAGCAGCATCAAGGGAATGAAGATGCCCAAGAGTGTTGGAGCGAGCAGCATCAAGGGAATGAAGATGCCTAACAGTGTTGGAGCGAGCAGCATCAAGGGAATGAAGATGCCTAACAGTGTTGGAGCGAGCACGCACTTGACCCTGCACTTGATTGGGAAGGGGTCCAAAGATGAACCATCGAACTGGACTCTGCAATTCATGTTGTCATAAAAGGACGTGATCATCTTCAGGAGCTTTGGGGGACATCAATCAGGTCGATGAACAAGGCTGTTATCTGCTCGCGGCACTTCTCTTATAGCTGTCTCAGGGAGATTATCATCTCGATCGTCGACCTCGCAGCTCTGAAGCCACACTGCCTCTGGGTACACTCGTTCGGCAAGTAGCTGCTGCCTGTTGAAGACGACACGGGCGAAGGTTTTGCCAACAATGCTGAGGAGGGATATTCTACGATAGTTATTGCAGTTGCTGCGGTCTCCTTTGTTCTTGTATAGCGTGATGATGTTTGCATCGCGCATGTCCTGGGGTACGATTCCTTCCTCCTACACTGAAGCAAAATCTCATAGGAGTGACTGAGGAGAGAAATCTCCATGCCGGCTTTTATGACTTCTGTCGAAACGCTGTCGCTGCCCCGGGCTATCAAGTCGATGGCCTTGCTGAGTTCCTCAATAGTGGTTAGGGCGTCCAGCTCCTCCGGGGCAAGCAGGGAGGTGGTGTTCTCAATGGATGTGTGGGTGACTGAGTTCTCCCTGGAGTACAGCTCCTGGTAGTGCCATGCACATCTCTTCATCTATTTGCTGCGGTTGGTGATGACCTCCCCAACGTAGATTTCAGAGGAGCAATCTTAATGGCGCTAGGGACGAACGTGTTCTTCATGCCTTCGATTTTTTCCACAGTCAGCAGACATCTGGATGCCCTGGCACAGACTCAGTCAGTACTTGTTGCCGGATTTACGGGCGGTCCGCTTGGTGTTGTCACGAGCTTTACGAAGTGCGGCTAGTGTCTTCTTTGAGGGTTCTCTTTTGTACCTGAGGAGAGCAGCTTGCTTAGCATGAATGGCAGGTTTTATTTCCACGATTCTGACTTCAAACCAGTCTTCATTCTTTCCAACTCTCTCCCCACAGGTGTTTGAGGCGGATGGGTAGTTGGCATCGTGGATGTGGTTCCACCATGATCAAGCTCAGACTGTTGAGCAGTACTCTAGGGCCTAGCAAATGGCTCTGGCTAAGCGTTCGCACACTTAGGGCACTGACGACATGACTGTGTTGATTAGAGGACGTCCCTTCTGCTTGGAGCTGCGGATTGACTTGGGCTGAAGATACACCTTACTGCCGACCTGGGAGTGGTCAGTGTCGCAGTCAGCACTATGGTAGCTGCAAGTGACCAGCACATGGTTGAGCAAGGATCTTCGGGTGATCACGAAGACCAGCTGATGCCAGTGTCGGCATCTGGGATTCATCAAAGTCACTCTATTGTGTCGCTTGATGTGGAAAAAGGTGTTTGTGATACAGAGGTCGTGGAAGAAGCAAAGCTCAAGTAGCCGCTGTCCATTCTCGTTGAGCTTGCCAATGCCGAAGTGGCCGATGCAGTGGGGCCAGGAGCTGTGGTCTGCACCAGTTCTGGTACTGAAATCCCTACGCAAGAACAGATGTTCCTTTGCAGGTACCTCTCTGATCTTGGCTTCCAGTTCTTCATAGAACTCCTCCTTAGCCTCGGATGCAGAGCAGGGTGTGGGTGCGTTGACGCTAAGGATGTTAGTTGGTCCCGAAGAGGTTGTGAGCCAGAGAAAGAGGATTCGTGCTGTCCCTTTAGAAGGCTGTTCAATTTAGAATAGGAAAGAGTTTCGCACTGAGAATCCGACTCCATACAGTCAGTGCTCCTCTGGCTCCAATCCTTGCCAAAAGAACGTGTAGTCCTTTTCCCAGAGGCTTCCGTTGGAGGGGAGTCTTGTCTCTGGCAGCGCAGCAATGTCGATATTGAATCTCTTCAGCTCGGGGTCGATGATGGCCGTTTTCCTGGCGTCGTCAACTCGCTGGAGTTAGAAAGGCCAGGCCACATCGTTCTGACGTTCCAGGTTGCCAGTCGCAAGGCTGGTAGTTTCTGTCTTCTTTTATTGCCTGGTGCAGGGTTTACAGACTGCTCTCCGATCTTTCCCCTGAGCTGAAAGCACCCATTGAAGCATGCAGACTGTGGTGGGTCAGCCCCTTATTGGCTGGAGGCTGCCCAGCTTGAGGTGGGTGGTAGCTGACCAGTGGAACGCGATGGTCCCTCCCACTGTCGAAGACAACCCATAGCAATCGAGCCTACGCTAATACACTCCGGGCTTATAACTCGTAACTGCTGTCTCCCGTGTTGTTTCTGTCACTGGGATAGTGGCACTGGAGTGACCTCTCCAGGGCGCAGGTCTGGGCGAAGTGTGTGGAGATCCTGGAGTGCCTGATCGCCAGAATTCCCCTCTAGGATATGCTGACAGGATCCAATGGAAAGGACAAGCCAGTACAGTTTGGTGCCAGCGCAGCTGCAGGAGTTGCCAGACTATTTCACGGCGTGTCGACCAACCTCCTTAGGGGCTCCACTCCGAGTTTTCTTTCAGGGTTTACTCCAATACCCCTTGTCTCCCCAGACACATCCATATAGAAAAACAGCAACACTGCTTCGAACCGTTTGATGTTGGAGTGTGACAGAAAGGTGGATGCATGGTTGGGTTAAAATGCTTTCTGTTTAGTTCTTTTTCATGGTTTTTTGTGGATCTTATCTTCATCCATTCAATTTAACTATATTTTACTCTTACAGGAGCTTTTTTCATGGCTGCTGAAATCAGATTGATTTTGTTTCAATTCGTTCTTCTCCTTTCGTTCTTCGCTTTTTTTTCATTTTCAATGCTCGTCTGTTTTCGTTACTGTTATGTGATGACGTTGCTCTGGTAGTCAAGCGTATGTCAACTGTGAGTGCTTGTATATGTCTGGATCAGGTTTGTTTGTTTGTTAACTGCTGTCGCTTACATTGGTCTGAACTTTTTTTTTTTAATTTTTCAACTGTTTAAGCATTTTGCACCTGCAAGTACTGATAAAATCCCTGAGGTCTTTTTATTGCATGTGCTCGGGTTTGTGTATATGCTATTTGCAACTGTCCGTCTTTGTGACTAACAGAATCTCAATCAAGTCTTGTCGGAAGCGGGTTTCCGACACTGTTCACATCGCTTGAAGGCGTGCCGGACGCATACTTCCGACGGAGTTTGACGATGTTTAATTCATACCGCCTTTTATTAAAGGACAATAAATCTCGTTTCAGGGACAGCTAACGGCTTCTTTTTTTGCAATTGCTTCCCTTAGACCATTCTTTATGTATTCTGTAGTAGTTTTATACAGATTTGAATTGTCCTGCTCTCAGTTCCCGCGATCACACGATTTTGAACACGATCACACCATTTTGAGTGGATCAAGCATTTTGTGGTCAAACCTTGTGATTTATTCATTTGTCATAACTATACTATTCTCTATAGGTCATACTAAGTGCTCAGAAGTGTAACTGAACTTGTGTGGAAGGATAGAGAGCATGAAGAAGTGGATTACAGTGTGCGCAAAAAGGTTTTGTTTTTCTGCAAATGTGTATCATTTTGGATTACTTACATCATGTGAACTGTGTAGAGACCTCACTGAGGGTAGTATTTTTGATAAATGTATTGTTTCTTCTACTCAATGGTGTATGGTTCATGCTCCTTGGTGAAGTGGTTGGTTTTGTATGATTTTTTGAAAATTGCCAAAAATTGTGGGATCTGAGGGACAAACTGGTCCATTTTGGCTGTGACTTGATTGAGTTAAGCATTACTTCACAACATGTTTTCATTACAGTTCTGTAAATCTGTCCTACGGCCTGGTAATAATGTAGCTGATATAAATATATATATATATATATATTTTATATTATATATATATGTGTGTTTGTTGTGTGTGTGTGTGTGTGTGTGTGTGTGTGTGTGTGTGTGTGTACCAAACAGATTTGAAATATATTTGTCTGTCTTTCAGTACCTCAACATACCTGCATCCCACTCCCCCCCCCCCCCCTCCCCTTGCTCTTTTTTGCCATACATTAAATGACAACAGCCTCAAATTGCCGGTTATGCCAAATGATGATCGGATACCCACTTAAAGGTGAAGAAACACGTAAATCTTCTAAGCGAAAGACGAGGTGGTCACTTATGTAAAAAAACCATTCCAGAACATATAGATTTGCTTCAATGTTTAGGACAGGTCAAACCGTAAACAACAGGAGAAGTTTGATATATTTAGATGACTGCGCCCAAAGCCAAACATGTGCACTAAGAAGGGAATTGGGGGATGAACAAAACCATGACCAAGCTGTCAGAGCGCTGATGAGTCACCTGCAAGAGCAGATTCAGCATTGTCCCTGAGTCATCTTGGTGGTGTTCAATGGTGCCTTTTTTGACCCGCAAACAAACAAAAAAGATCTGTGCAAAGCTTTTGTCTCCACGCCTTGCCGACCTGATATGGATCTCAGTCTGGGTCAAGACAATATTCCCATGGCCGCCAGGAACCCCACCCTTAACGCGACCGGGGGGCGACACAACCTGCCATCGGTGTCCCTCCTCACTCATTCAGTCGCATTTTCGTGAGTTCGCTCACGGCGGTGCGCACTGAATCCAGTTCTCAACCCCAGTTGCGCTGAAGAAGTCGGCCGGTCGCCGACGAAAGTACGCCAAACAGTGAGTAGCCTTCTTTAAATGAGTGAACCGTTTGTCTGGTAGCCGTTAAGACAAATTCATTACCTCCTTTGAGTGGTAAAGCATGCCATGAATAACGTCTTTCTTTTTTCATTTAAAGGGGTTTCAGGGCCATCCGTTAAAAACCTGTAGTATTTGTCTGAAGGCAGCCTTCGTTAGGAAAACATGGTCAGGTCATGGCGGTACCAGTCTAAAAACTGTCTGGAAAAATTCGTGTCTACCATAAATTATGACGTGCTGTCTATGACAACGGTGAAATATGATGGGTATTCTTTTTCTGTAACTGCAATGCCCTGCTCAGCGGTAACGATGCTCGTCTCTGTGTAAGTAGCCCGGGGTAATGCGTTAGTTTTGAAACACGTTGCACCTTTGGCTGCTGGCAAAAGAGTTTTGGAAGCCAATTCTGATTTTTCCTCTTCGATGGTAATTTTTGAGAAGATGGGAAACAGATTTTGGAATCTCTTGTTTGGTTAAAATAGTCAAACCTAGTTCTGATCAAAATTTTAGCATTGATGTGACAGGTTGCATAAACATAGCTTAACGGAAGGAAACTGCCAGGTTTAGTGGCAGCATAAGTCCTTTTGTTTCAATACAAGTCATTCGTTTCCCCTCGATTCTTATTTACATTTTGTCGTAGATGATACAAACACGGACACCACCACCATTATTTCACTTAGTATCACCGATGTTTGTCCTGGTGTTGAATATTTCAACCGTCAAAACAGCACACATAAGCCAATCTTCAACGTGAATGTAAGTAACTGTGTATACAGCCTACCAGAATACACAGCACGGCAAGGAGTGGTTTATGGCACGTGTGATTCTTCCACCACTTATTGTAAAATGCACGTGAAGTTGCAATGGGGCATGCACGTGCAGGCTCGCGTGGAACGTTTGAAGTACTGGTGTGGGTCTAGAATCTGGGAGACGGTATTCAGATCGTGGAGACAGTATGACGTCACCTGTGGCTACCATAGCTTAAAAGAAATGTACATAGAGTCACCTCAACGCAGCATGCTATTAGAACACACTAACAGCTCTCCGGTGACTATAACGCTGCGTGCCATAAAACATTATAGCATCATCAAGCGATCTTCATCAGAAAGGCATGGGTACTTAATACTGTCACATATTCTAGGTGTCAGTGGTTTAGATATGAGGGAAAATGTAACAGTATCCCTGGGTATGTCATCATGCTTAGCGTTCGGCAGTCACATAGGATGACAGGGATTTGTTCTGAAGACCAGCAGGTGAAACTGTTCTATACACAACTACACAACACACACCACACCGCTGCACATCTATGTATGAATTTTTCTGCACCTGCTACAGTAATCTTGACCATGCATCTTAATGTTCAGATCTCTTATTCTTCCAGGGATCATTCCGGTCTCAGAATGTATTTCTCCACCCTGTCTCTGCAGAACCAACCGGAAAACTTACCCAGTGGTAAATTCAACTGTTCTGTGTTTCATTATGGTGAATTTCAGCCCCATCTGGATTGTAATTTAAAACCAGAGTGTGAAGATGGGCGAGATGAAACCGAACACTGTGCCTTCAGCAACGCCAACTGTCAGGGTCTGGTCGCTTCACGTAACAAGTGCTTCAAATTCACTGTTTCAGAAACGGAACTCTCTATTACATTATTTGACTTTCAATGTAGGATAAGACAAGGAACACTGGCTTCAATAAAAACAAGGAGGAATCAGCAAGACATTTTGACATTTTTTCAGAACTATGCACGTTTCTTTGTCCTGCTAGGTTTCGTTTCAGGCTGGGAGTCTGTGCCTTTTGTGTACAGCAGATTCCGTCATTGGGTTGACAAGACCTTGATTTATAACATGAATCACTTTTCAGCATTTCGTCCATATCGTCCTTCAAGAACTGCCCAATCTATGATCTTTCGTTCCATGGTGTTGTCTACTGAAAGAGAAATAAAGTTCATATACTCCAGAGTAGCGCTCTGTGAAATAACATCACAACAACCTGATGCTTTTTCTTCTCAGTTTCTGATCACCTATAAAAATCTGCCTCCATCCATCTTCAGGAATACCCTGCAGGTTTTAACTGTTCATCCAGAAAATCACTTGACACACACTTTCTTGTTAGGTCCCGTCAGTCTTGTTTCTCACTTCCAAAATGCGAGTGTGGGGATGGATCTTTTTCACAATCTGTCTCACACGTATGCCAAATACATATGTGATGACAGTATGTCAAGAGTGCCATATACTGCAGTGTGTGACTTCAGACCAGACTGTCCAGATAACAGTGATGAATCATTCTGTGAACATCCCCCATGTCGAGGGTTTCTGTGCTCCAACGGACAGTGTGTCATGCACGGTCAGCGGTGCAATGAGTTCTCAGACTGTCTGGACGACTCTGATGAAGTCGACTGTCCTGAGGAAGACGTCACTGATCCATGCGTGTACTGTCACCGAGTCATAGAGACTGGCCCCAAGCACAGGTTTTACACCAACCTTGATGGGACTGGCTACTTCATTCAGCAGGTCATGAAAGACGAAGAGTCCTGTCCTGACACTCATTATAGTTGTCCGTCTGAGTGGTTCTACTGTCATCCTGTCTACACTCGATGCAATGGGTTTTCTGACTGCATTCACGGTGAAGACGAACAGGATTGTGAGATAATGATGTGTCCTGGTTTCTACAAGTGTCACTCCACCAGAGTGTGTGTACATGGAGATTATCTGTGTGATGGCTGGGGTCAGTGCCCACAGCAGGATGACGAAATGACCTGTGACATGACCTGTCCTGAAGGCTGTCTGTGTCAAGGCCACTCTTTTCTATGTGGTAACTATTTTCCTGCTAACCTCTTTCCCAGCTTCGTTACGTGGACGCCACGGGCTCAAAAATGTCGCTGGCCACGTTCGGTACACATGCTTTTCTAACTCACCTACGTCTTTCTCGTTGTTCCCTGTTTAATATTTCAGTTGTAAACCTTGCCAACCTGCAGTTTATTGATCTAACAAATAACCAGTTAATGACACTTGATTTGGCTATTCTTCTATATATGCCCAATCTGAGAATTATACAGTTAACAAACAACTCTATCCTTCATGTGATAAAGACGTTTACCAAACACGTTCATTACGAGCTGAGACGACTGGACATGTCCACAGCATGCTTTACCGTACTTGACAAGGAGTTGTCTTTTTATTCACCGCAAGTTAATTATTTTAACATATCCCTTTCTGCAGTGGAGACTATTGTCAGAGGTTTTCAGAATATGCCAAAGTTGACTGTTCTGGACGCGAGGGAAAGCCCGATTAAGAGCTTTCCGCTGGACGTGTTTTCAGAGTCCACTCATTTAAAACGTCTCTCTTCCTCAAATTATAGACTTTGCTGTGAACTGGTACTCCCCGTCCAGTCGCCTAATGTACGTTGTTTGACTCCTGACGTCATCCTGCCTTCATGCACAACATTGCTCCCGACACAACTGTACAGGAGTTTCTTTTACATCATATGTGCATCTATCGTTATAGGCTGCACAATCTGCAGTCTTTCTTTATCCTTATCCAAAGAAGTGTATGGGGTCAATGTTTCGTTTTCTCTCGTCCATTTGCAAATTGCTGCCGTGTGCATGGCATTAATATCATCATCATTTTGATAGCCGATGAAACGTTCCATGGATATTACCTTCTGGTTGAGAAAATATGGACCATCAGTGTAAGCTGCAAGGTGGCGTGGTTTTCATACGGTCTGTCCTGTGAGGTGTCCATCTTCATCCTGTGGTTCATCACCCTGGATCACATCCTTGTCCTCGTTTGCTTAAAGACTCATGGAAATTGCAACCAAGTTTCGAATGCTATCGTGCGCACATTCCCTGGGCTGTAGGAATCCTGTTGTCATTGATCCCGTTCCTTCCCACACTGGCACACTGGCAGATCTACGGACAATCTGGTCTATGTCGCTTGGGAATGTTTGAACATTACAAGGCTCAGCACGAGGTGTTGTGGTTCACCGCGTTTGTCAGTGTCAACTGTACCTTGTGTTTGATGATGGTGGCTGGACAGGCAGCCATCTACAGGAACACTCCGAGGTACAGAATCATGCTGGACCCAGAGAAGAGACTGGTGTGCTCTTCAGTTCACCTTATAAGAACCCTGGCTATCATGGATGCTGTTTGCTGGCATCTGTTCGGCGTATTTATGGTGATGGTTTCGAATGGTGTGGCTTTTACAGAGAAGATCCGTGGCGCCCTAGCTGTGTTTATGTTGCCACTCAGCTCTGCTCTTAATCCACTTTTGTTTCTGTGGACATTGGTAACACAGCTACGACAGCAAGCACAAGAACGGAAACTGGTAGAAGTCTTTAAATCACGGTTAACATGTCATCAAAAGAAAATGTCTATGAGTACATAACAAATGAACAATTCACCTATGTTTCACATTCAATGACCACCTTGTATACGAAATAACAATTTGCACATAATCTTATTTCATAACATGCTTACATCATTCATCGTTAATATGAGGGAACATTCGTATGTAACATGTCTTTCTTTAATGTTGCAAGGTCTGCTTCAATGTGTTGTCAATAGGCACTTTCTGACATACAGTTCCACAGACTTAACAGCAGATGAAACTTTTCCCGTCTTCGTATATTTTGAACACTTGACCCCTGCAGTTTTTTTTAAAACTATCTAAATGAAATAAATGGAACATACGACGTCTGTATGTATATATATATATATATATATATATATATATATATATATATATATATATATATATATAAAAACAATGATTAAAAGCAAATCTTAAAACCGGGACTACAAATTTGTTTCGAGGTCTTTCCTCTCTTCAGATCCCGTGCCAAATCCCCTGCTACTGACCTCGATCGTATATATGTGTTTTTTGGATTGTGAACTGTAGTCCAGGGTTGGGTTGCACGGTTTGCAGGGGGGGGGGGGGGGGGGGGGGGGGGGGGGGGGGGGGGGCCTTTCAGGGTTGTAAGTCTATTAACTTTATTGAGTAGAGGGGTTGTGTTGCACGTGTTGTGCAAGGGGGGCCCTGTTAGGGTTGGAAGTCTTTCTTTCTTTATTGAGTATGAGGGGTCCTATCAGGGTGTGCTATTTTATACTGTTGATAAAAAATTCCTTTTGTGCCTGCAACTGTCTACGATTTCAACTCTTGTGTTCAATGTAGCCATACTAGGTTTGCATGAATCATCACTTTTCTGTGTGCAAAATACATCTCTTTGTGCTATTATTGTATGCTCCTGCTTTTCTGATTATTTTTGCATGTGATGTTAAAATCTGTATTTGTTTTCTTAAGATCCCATATATGTTTACTTAATTCTGTTTGGTGTTTGTATTTTTCATACTTAAAAGATTGCTTGTGATTGGCGTACCTGGCTTTAAATTTGTTTTCTGTGATCCCTATGTATGTCTCTTTGCCTCTTTTCGTTGTCACAGTGGCTTGGTATACGATGTTATCAGAGAGACATTGGTTGTTCAGAGGGCATTGCTCTTTGATTGTGCAATTGCAAGTTTTCCGTTTGTCACCCTCGTTTTTGACGTTGGTTTTCTTTTTGTTTGAAGCATCAATTATTTTTTTAAGATTTGGCATACAAGAGTAAGATAGTTTGATAGTGTTCCTATTGAATATTTTGAAAAGTTTATGGTCTTTCTGGAACGATTCTGTTAGTATTTTGAAGAATTCTTTGCCAATGTTGGTTTTCACTCTACCATCATATGGTGGGTTGTACCAGGTTATTTTCCTCTTTCTGTTTTTCTTCCTGCTTCCAGTGGTACTTTCAGGTTCATATTTCAACTTGTAGTTGTGTCCACTTTTCAACAGTGCTTCTTGGTAGTCTGTTGCTGCATCGTTGAATATTTCTTCGTTGCAGGAAAGGTTGGATAACCTCTTGTTTATCCCTTGTGGTATCGTTTTTATGATTGTTGGTGGGTGGTTACTCATGAAATATGAACCTGAAGGTACCACTGGAAGCAGGAAGAAAAACAGAAAGAGGAAAATAACCTGGTACAACCCACCATATGATGGTAGAGTGAAAACCAACATTGGCAAAGAATTCTTCAAAATACTAACAGAATCGTTCCAGAAAGACCATAAACTTTTCAAAATATTCAATAGGAACACTATCAAACTATCTTACTCTTGTATGCCAAATCTTAAAAAAATAATTGATGCTTCAAACAAAAAGAAAACCAACGTCAAAAACGAGGGTGACAAACGGAAAACTTGCAATTGCACAATCAAAGAGCAATGCCCTCTGAACAACCAATGTCTCTCTGATAACATCGTATACCAAGCCACTGTGACAACGAAAAGAGGCAAAGAGACATACATAGGGATCACAGAAAACAAATTTAAAGCCAGGTACGCCAATCACAAGCAATCTTTTAAGTATGAAAAATACAAACACCAAACAGAATTAAGTAAACATATATGGGATCTTAAGAAAACAAATACAGATTTTAACATCACATGGAAAATAATCAGAAAAGCAGGAGCATACAATAATAGCACAAAGTGATTTAATTTGTGCACAACAGAAAAGTGGATGATTCTATGCAAACCTATATGGCTACATTGAACACAAGAGTTGAAATCGTAGACAGTTGCAGGCACAAAAGGAAATTTTTATCAACAAGTATAAAATAGCAACCCTGACAGGACCCCTCATACTCAATAAAGAAAGAAAGACTTACAACCCTAACAGGGCCCCCCTTGCACAACACGTGCAACACAACCCCTCATACTCAATAAAGTTAGATAGACTTACAACCCTGACAGGCCCCCCCCCCCCCCCCCTTGCACAACACGTGCAACCCAACCCAACTGGACTACAGTTCACAATCCAAAAAACACATATATACGATCGAGGTCAGTAGCAGGGATTGGCACGGGATCTGAAGAGAGGAAAGACCTCGAAACAAATTTGTAGTCCCGGTTTTAAGATTTGCTTTTAATCATTGTTTTAGCTGCTCCCGCATGGTTGAGCACTTTTTTTATAAAAAAAAAGCCGGAAAATATACTACCAGCTATATATATATATATATATATATATATAATATATAATATATATATATATATATATATATATATATATAATTGAATTATAAACAAATATTGAATTATAAACAAAGCTTGCTCTTATGTCTAGATTGAAGAAATAGGGGGAGATACGCATTCATACCTGCAAGTGGCAGATGATTCTGCCTAACTAACAGTATGTGCTTGAGTGGTGGATGGGGAAAAAATAAATAAATGCTTCTCAAAATGAGCCTTCAGCAAGCTATATTTCTCCAAGGGGAAGAGACATCCTCCAATAGGGAGGAAACTCACTAACATATAACTCCTGGTCATATACCGATATTTCGAAACTTGGTGGTTTCTCCTCACAAAATCAAATCACATCTTCGGTTATTATCAATTCATAAAAGCAGCACTCCCTAGTTTCCTTTTTAATCGATGTCCTTATCCACGTGAAGATATCATCAAAGAAGATGGGGGAAAAAACAATAGCAACACAGTCTGAGAAACCGTTCGGTAATCACGTCAGAAACAGTACGGACAAAAGATTTAGAGTCTGTAATGAACGTTCTGTCAGTCAAATGTCACAATTCTCACGGAAGAGGTCAGAGACTGTGGGCGTTATCATCCGCCAACTCTTTTCTCTGTAACGAAATCACCATATCAGGCTTGTCACTGGTTCTGTTTATTACCTCAGGACAAGCGCTCATCAATAAGATCCATAAACCCCTTGTGGAACAGTCCCCCTCTCACATATCATCAGCATGTCACTGAAAGACCTATTGGAGTGATCGTGAAATTAGGAATAGATCGTGTCAGATAAAAAAAAATGGTTTTAAACTATCTTTCGTTCGATTTTAAAGAGACACAAAGAGGTGTCGCTGCGTGTAGGCTAATCCATGTATGCAACGCAACATCTCCCACGCTAGGAGAAACAGCGTGCAGGGCTCACAGCAAGATAGATAAGTAACGAAATAAATAACATAGACGAGGGCTGGAGCTGGACGGGACTTCACAGGTGCCCAGCCTACGCACTGACCCAACGCACTGTTCAGACCCTGAAAGGGGTAACACGATCAGATTATAAGGATGATGATGACGAGAAGGAGGAGGAGGAGGGGAAGGAGGAGAAGGAGGAGGAGGAGGAGGAGAAGAGGAAGTAAAGGAGGAGGATTGATGGTTGTCCTTTGGATCTTGCAGACACTATTTTTTCTTCATACTTATAATAATGATTTTCTTGTCAATGTCGGAACACCTTTTGAATTCAACTGATACAAACTGTAGGACACAAAGAATTTGCCATTTCATGGTGCTATGCTTGAATCTCGACCTGCTGATGGAGGGCAAGGGTGATTGATTTATTACCAACGTGTCCAATGCCATAACGTTTTGTTGTTGTTTTTTTTTTTTTCCTTTTTTAACATCAACACAATAGAAAACAACAGATTATACAATTAGCTGCGAGGTTTGCGGCATCAGCAATGAAACATTCCATTTCAAATAGCTTAGAGTTGTCATGACAACACATATAAGATGATTCTGTCAGTCTGTTTGCGAGTGTGCGCTTTTAGTATGAATCCGCACTTCATCTAGTCGCACACGATCAAGATGACAGCAGGCAAGTTGGTCATATCACTTGAATAGTAACACGTCATCGTGGTCCAGACAATGTAGAGTCCATCGACCACAGGCGGGGCTAACTGAAGTCATTGGCCCATAAAGCACACACCTGTCCACAACAAGCACACCAAATGTCATGGCCGCCCAAAACTGACACACCTTTCTGCCCGAAGTCCTCAACATGGGGTGCGAGTTATAATTAGCAGCCACAGTGCCTGGAACGTGAATGCCAAAAACCCCTCCAGCAAGAAACATTTCTCTGCGGACTTGAAATGAGAGTTATGTGGTGCCGGTGAGGTGAAACTGTTCTCTGTGTACTTCCAATGAAAAATACTTTCGCTAAAGAATACGATTTCTGGTACATGCATATTGTATCATAAACAAAGTCATTCTTGATTTACTTTACAAACACTTCTTTTCTAGATGACGGCGGGCCTGTCTCCTTCTCTCTGTTTTGACAAATTCATTCTATCCTCTCTGTACCTCTACATCACTTTATTAATCCCAATCAGAAAAAAATCAAAATATGGCAATTGTTTAGTGAAATACCTCTTTCTGTAAAGCTGTTCACAGTCCCAGTTTTAAAATGTTTTGTCAAATGCATTACATGAAAGTTCCGATTTGGTGTGTCAGACATAATGGTTTATTGTTCACAATACAGGTTACATGTAGGTCATGACTTACTATGCCCGCTGTGTAGTAAAATCAAAAGAAGTTGAAGTACATTTGTGCAGCACCGCAGCTAGCCATAATGTGAGAGAAAAGTGTACCTGAGCAAATGTTCTGACCAATCCTGTTTCTTCCACCTGCGTTTGTTGACGGTTTCTGCCAGTGAAAGTAGGGTAGCACGGGGTAAAACGTCCCCCTTAAGCAAAGAAACGTTGCAACTTTCCTTGCAGAAGGCACAGAGAAATGAAAGTAGGCTCAGACTCTGGCGAAATGTCTATGCTACAAAATATCTCTAATACATATTGATACAAATAAAAGAAAAGTACTGGTAGGTGAAAAATGAAAAACAAAAATGCCCTTCTTGCCCCACACACGGGGCAAAACGCCCACACACATATGGAGCGAATCGCTCATAGTAGGCGTTTAACCCCATGAGTGTAGGCGTTTAGCCCCACAATTGAAATTTACGGAAAACAATCCAAAAATACCTCTACTAAATATAAAAAAAGGTAGAAAAAACACTTGAACCCACATGGGAGGAGAAGAACTGGGTACTTCGGTTCGTAGAACCTTCAAAGCAGCTAAAGAGAGCGGGTCACTGTCACTGCAGGAAAAAATTATGACGTCGATGGAATATCTCAGTAACGAAATACATTATGACGTATGGATATACTGCAGGGGGTGGTGGGGGTGGGGGTGGTAGTTGGAAAAAGAGGTGAGAAAGAATCTAGATAGTGAGGGGAAGGGGGATGGTGAAGATGAGGGGGGAGAGGGGGAGGGGAGCAAATAGGAAAAATGGGGAGGGGGGGGGGTAGGGATAGCTGTGATTTGATCTAGTCTTTAATGTTGAGGCCATCTGGCGCTGTGGTACCCAGATGGTGGATGATTTTTTTCTCCATGTTTTTTCTTTTTAAGAATTCCCCCATGCGGTTGCGCAAAGCACCTGCAAGGAAATGGGTGATTTTTGGGGGGGTCGGTGTTGAAGGGGGCTGCCACGGGGGTTTGTTTTCTCTGGGGGGATGCTGTCCCTGTCCTCCTTGCAGCGCTCTCCATGTGCGGTATCTCCCTCATAAGACGGCCGCATAGGCACAGGGCAATGTAACCAATCACTGGTCGGCAGGGAAGCTGCTTCATGCGAACTGGGTCCTAGGGCCCCTTTGAAGGTGATTTAAGACATGACATTTTTGTGCACTTCAGTCCTTCACGTTAGTATCATTCCGAAAATCGCACTGAAAAACAGTTGGGGCAGATGAACGTGGGAAGTCTTTAGCACACCCCCTTTGGGGCCCAAAGACGGCAGGACGGGCAATTTACCCCCACCTTTTGGTCGCTGCAACTCAGGTTCACAGCAGATAATAAGGGCCATCCCCCCTCTTCCCTTTTGTTTTTTCCCCGACTGTCGCTGGCCTTTCTTTCTCCCCCTCCAGTTTTGGCCTTGTTCCTCTTTTTTCCCCCGACTTTTTTCTTGGTGGATTTTTTCCATGCTTTCCCTCCCCAGTGCACCTGTGAAATGGCTGTCACGAGTTTGCACGGGCCATGACGAGACCATCTAGGGGGGTGGAATTATTCTTTTCATTGTCTTTTGGTTTGTCGGTACCTCCCTTAATTTTGGGGCTTGTGGTGTGTTTCCCCCTTAATGTCTTTTAGCTCAGGTTGGGTTTACTTTCCTCCCCCCTCTAATTCCACTCCCCTGCAATCATCCTCGGTTTCCGGGTGGCGGGTACCTTTCGCTTGAAGGGGTCCCCTTATCCCCTCCCCTGCTTTTCTGCCGCACTGCTCTTCCCCCTTTTGGGTTGAGGTATTCTCACTGTACGTGGGGTAATTTTGGTTCCCATCGGTTGGGCGGTTTTTCTTCATGGGCGGAAGAGTCCCTGGGAGCGCCTGCCCCAGTTGGTTTTCCACTCGTCAAAGGGGTAGGGTCGGTACCTTATTCCTACAGTCGGCCTGTAGGGGGGGGGACATCACTCACTCATCTTTTTTCCCATCTCCCTTGCTGGTCCTCTCGACTGGACAGGGGGCAAGAAGTCGTTTGACCCGCCACTTTTGGGCCCCCGGGTAGCGGGAAGCATCATTTCGTGGTTTGTTTTTTGTTTTGTTTTTGTGTTACCCGGCTTTTTCCCCTTTTTTGCGAAATTTTTCTTTGGTTTCAAAATTATAAAAGAAATATTTTTTTGAGACCAATTTTTTCTGGTTAATTAAATTTTTTTAAACCCTGGCCAGTCAAAATTATACCAAAAAGTTTTTTCTCCTTTTTATGCATCGGGTGTTTTGCGGTAGTCGGGGGATGGGGGAAACCCTGGGATTCCAGGGTTGGACTTGCTTGGTCTCGCTCGTCCCCCCTGTCACAATCACGGTCTCTTAGTCTTGGGCCACCGTCTTTTTGTGGTACAAGGGGAACATTTTATTTTTGCGAGGTGCGTACCGGGGATTTCTTTTGGGATGCGTGGTTGGAGAATTTTTTTTTTTGAAATGTTACTAAAAAATGGGGTATAACGTACCAGAATTATGATTATTTGTAAATGTGGTGGCATTTAAAAAGCAATGATTGCGTATTTGTTCTTTCCTAAGAAAGGAAAAAATTTTGAACGTGAGTGAGGGAAGGATGAAGAATAAATTGCTTTTCTTTGTTTAGCCTTTTAATGTAATTTCCTTCCCTGCTTCGTGTGAGGAGACCTTAGCGAACTTTCCCTCATTTGGTTTGTTTACGGTTATGCCATCTGTGTTGATTGGTGTTACTAATGTATTCGAAAACACCCCCCCTCGCCCCCATGCGGGGGCTGTTTAGGATTAAGCAGAAAAATTTTCAGACCGACGACTGGGGGGTTTCCCGTACCCCTTTTTCTTCTTTCCTTCCAGTTCCTTCCGGTTTTTCCTCCCGGGGGTTTCACCCAAGCTTGCCTGTTGGGGCCGCGCAGTGTGAGGGCGTGTGGACTTCCGGGGGCCCTAACCCCTGCCGGGACCTTCAGCAACAACCCCCCTCGTCCCACGGACGCTTTTTCCCCCACTCCTGGGACTTCCTACACCCCATGCACCAGTGGGTTCGCTCGTGCGGCAATTTTGGGTGTGTGTGTGGTTCGGGGGTGTCGGCATTGAAGACTCGTTCGGGAACAGCCCCGGGTTTGGGGCACCTGAGTCAACACGGTACTCTCAGGGACTTTGGGGGAACAGAGGTGGGGGAACCACAAGAAGCACGGAAAGGAATATGTGTTGGAAAATTATTTTGATTTTTTTTTATTTTGTGTGCGGTGAACTTGTTTTTGCTAGTTATGTTGTGTGGTTGAAATGTTTAAATTGTGATTGTGCATTGTGTGTGTTGGAAGCTTATTTGTGACTATGTGTGGTGGTGTGAAAAAAATTTTTAAGGGTTATTTTTTTGTAATCTTCTTGTGTGGTCTCTGGGGGGCTATGGGGCAGTCACCCCCTTCACTCCCTTTAGACAGTCCGTCAGGGCAGACCCCCAAGGTCGGTGGAATTTGTGGGGGCCGTCCGGGATGTGAAGGGCTGCTGTTCTCTCTCTTTTTCGTGGAGTGCCTGCCTTCTGTCTGTTTTGTATAGTTTAGTCATTTTGTGGTTTGTTTGGGGGTGGTGGCTGGGTGACTCAGCGGTGGGGAGTCTTTTGGTGGCCTGAAAGAACCCCCCGGTGTACTGGGAGTCGAGTTGAAGAGGGAATCGACCGGCCCCGGACCTCTTTCCCCCGGGGGTGCCTCACGCAAAAAGGGCCCGTAAGACTTTCCTTTTGTTGCCACTCCTGCCATTCCTGATTTGAGTTAACCTTTTTTCTTTCCAGGTGGTTTTAATAGAAGGGGGTTGTATCGGACGTTATGTCACATTTTTCTTTTCCCGGTTCCCCTCGATATTTTTTTTTTTTTTTTTTTTTTTGCGGTGACCCCCCACCGCATGTTCTCATGTCGTGAAGCGCGGTGTTCCCAAGTGGGAGCCCGGACATTTTTTTTTTTTTTTGGGTGAGCCCCACCGCACGTTGCCTGTTTGGAGCGGGGTGTTGCCAGAGTGGGGCAGCCGGGCATTTTTTTTTTTTTTTGCTTTTTCACTCAGTCCCCAAGAGACGTGACTTTCCGTGCGGTATCTGTTTTTCAAGTGAATTGTCTTTCCCCGTATTTGATAACCGTAGGGATAAGTTGTAGGAACGTCCGGTGCTGGTGGATGGCACGCGTGGTCAAAGAAGAAAGGTTTTAAAAATGTAGCCCCTACTTTTTATACCAGTAACTTGACACAGTAAATTTCCTACTTATTCCGGCGTAGCCGATAGCCACGAGTACTTTACTACTATTTCGCTGGGGGATCTTCCGCTAGACCCCGATGGCACTTCCTCGGAAGGTCAGGCAACGAAGCAACTGTGGGCTTCTGTTGGTGCAAAAACCGAAACCCCCCCCTTCCATGTTCCCCTCGAAAGGATACCCCCGGGAGACTTTCCTCAGGGGAAAGCGAGACCCAAGGGAAGGAAACGGGTCACCTCCCTGTCGGGGGTGGTAAACCCTGCCCAGGATATCGCCCCTGATGTTTTTGGGCGACAGCGACAGAGGATGAGCCCTCCGTAGGGAAGGGCACTAAAAGGGAACCCCCGCGGGAAGGGGATAGGAGGGGCTCTGCGCAGAGGGGAGACTGCCAACGGGAAACTCTGCTAGGGAAGGGGAAAACCCGGGCATGGGGAAAGGTGTCAACAGAGGCCCTCCGTGGGGGGATTAGACCGGGGGAGGAGGCGGGCCAACAGGAAGCTCTGGAAGAGGGGGCCCAACAGGAAGCTTGCGGGGAAAGAGATGGAACAACTTTTTTCGGGGACCCCCCTTTTGTAAATCGGGGGGGGGAAATCAACAGGCAGGTGGTTTAGGGGCCCAAAAAATAAAGTTTCCCGAGTTCAGCCCCAGTGAGGACATTGTTTTCTTAGGCTTTTTGGGCAAGAGCAATTCGTCCAATTGCCGAGAAAAAAAGGGGCCATGCACCTTTTTTTGTTTTATAGGGCGCAAGGGATGTGTGCTACTCAAATAAAGGGCGCGTCTTATCAGACAGCATTTGGGCTCTGCGTAAACGTTTCCACCTTCCCCCAAGAGTACAGGAGAATTTCAGGCCCATAAAAAGAAAAACGACGAACCTTCGTGAGTTTGGGGTAGGCGCGCAAAACGCTGGGGATGGCGTCGTTGGCTAAGCGGAGTTTTGAGGACTGATTCCATCGAACAGCTTCCCAACCCCGTTCCCCAGGTTGAGGATCCGTAAGGCGGAAAGCACCACGGGTTTTTCGCGGCTGCGATTCATCCCGCAGGTTTTTGCTGAAGCCCGTGAGTTTTTGGGGCATCGCCCAGATAGGGACAGGAAGCCCCTCCAAGGTTTGGGGAAAATAAAGCGCCGACGACTGCTACGGGCGAACAAGGCAGCTTTTCAGGGGGACCTCACCCCCCAACTGGTTTTCTTTGTGGTGTCCCGGCCACATTGGAAAAATTTGCCCTAAAGCCCCCGGTAGTCAGGGGGTTTTCTTTCAGCGCCTGTGCCTCCAAAGTGGGTTCCATCCACTTCGGTGGAAAAGTGTCCTGTTTTTTTCTGTTGTTGTTCTTCCTTGGTCGCTCCTCAGGGATTTGGGGGGCTCAACGCCTTTTTTGGGTAAGGATTTTGGGTTTTCCCCGGGGCTCAGCGGGGCCCAGTTTGGGGGTTGCGGGTTTTGGGGGCTGGGGGTTTTCCCCCCACCCCTCCTTCTGTACTCATTCCCATTCCCCCCCCCCTACTTTTGTGGCGAAGTATGGGCCCATCGCGGTGGCCCACCTATGTTTTCCCTTTTCCCTAGGGGAAAACTACACCTTGCGCGGACGCGTCTCCGTTCTACGGATCGCCCCTACAGGGGGTGTGGGGAGTTACCCACGCGCCAAAGAAGAAGCAAAAAGGAAAAGCGTCCCGTTCTTAGCCCATCTTGACGAGGTTTTTTGCAAGGGCCGATCCTGTACCATGGTTGTCTTCAGGCCGGGGCTTGGATTCCAACGCTACAAAAGTGGGAATCGTCCCGCTCATGGCCCCACATGCCAAGGTGAGCTTTAAGCTCCCCAAGGGGCCTTTAGGGCTTCACTCAGGCAGATAGGGGGGCCAAGCAGCAGCGTTCCCCCCCCAAAAATTGAGGAAAACGTTTTCCGGAGGCCCTGATTCACCCTTGGCAGGCCCTAAAGGCTCAAACGACCCGACGATAAACAAGACTTTTTCTGGCCGGGGATGAATTTTAGGTTACAGTACTCCCCCAGTTGCGATGCGCCCCAAAGGGCAACGCCAAGGGTCGCTTGAACTTTCCCCTGGGTCAGGCCATGGTTGGGGAGCCATTCGAAGGTGGTGTCGACCCTGGGGAACCCCTTAATAACCATCCGATCCGGTCACCGCTACATTTTGGGGGTGGTAGATACCGACTCGATACCCCCAGGGCTGTCCCCTTAGGGCAGATGCCCCTACGTTGCGAACCTCGGCAGATTTGGACGCGCACTGGGTGCCCAAGAAGAAGTACGCCGAAAGTTTTACTGGAAGGATCATCATCCTCTCCAGTGCCTGGGTCGGATTCGGCCCGTCCAGTCGTCGACTCAGAGTTGGGCGGGAACGCGAACATTTTTGCCAATCAAGGGTTCCAGCAAACAGCTGACATCTCAGCCCGGTCCATGTCAGCAACCCATTGGGAAATCAGTCAGGGGCAAAATTCCCCCCAGCCCGGGTTATGCCCCTTTTTGGTTGGTACCAGGGGTGTGACAGTTTTTACGGTGAACATCACCTGTCTCGGATTGCTACTTTTATGTTGGAAGGTTTGCTTAGTTGTTTAAAATTAGTTTATTATCTCCCTGTAAAATTCACGGGAATGTTTGTAAGGATTTTTTCGTACTCTTCGATCACAGAGGATTGGGTTCGGTCCCCTTTTTGTGAATTTGCACTGCGTCAGGTTCAAAGGACACGTATCTCAGAGAAACAGATGTTTTAGAAGGGGGGGGTTTTTCACGAGTTTTCACGGCCCATGACGATTGACCCATCTGGGGGGTGGAATTATTCATTTTTTTTTTGTCGTTTTTGTTTTCATTATCCGTCCCTTTAAAGTGGGTTGTGGGTGTTTGCACCTTAAGGGCGTTCAGCTCAGGTAGGTTTTTCTTTCTCTTCCCCTCCCCAATTCCACGCCCGTGCAATTCATCCGCGGTTTAAAAGGGGGTGGACCTTTTGCTTGAATGGGTGTCCCTCTACGGCCCCACCTGTCTTTTTACCTGCCGCACGTGCTCATTCCTCTTTGGCTTTAGGTTTCTCACGTGCGTATGGGATTTGTTGCCATCGGTTTGGGAGGTTTTCTCTTTACCGACGGAAGATTCCCCGGGAGCGCCCGCCCCAGTTATGGTTCCTACCACTTCGTCGAAGGGACGGTCGTACCTTCATTCCTACTCGGCCTGTTGGGGGGGGACATCCCAAAAACGTCACTCTTTCCCTCTGCCTCGGTCCTCCGACTGGACAGAGGCAAGAGTCGCTTACCCGCCCCTTTGGGGCACCCCGGGTAGCTGGTAAGCATCAGTTTTGGGTTTGTTTTGTTGTTGTTTTTTTTTGTTGTTAGCCGCTAATTCTTCCTTTTGCGCAATTTCTTTTGGTTTTTAAAATTATAAAAGAAAAATTGTTTGTACCTTTTTTTTCTGGTTTTAATCAATCTTTAACCGGCCCCGTCAAAATTATATCCAAAAGCTTTTTCCTTTTTATGCATCTGTGATGCGGATCGGGGGGGATGGGGGAGAACCCGTGTTTAGGGTTGTACTTTCTTTGGGCTCGTCGTCCACCCCCGCACAATCACCCGGGCTCTTAGTCTTTGGGCCCCCGTCTTTTTTTTACAAGGGGAACGGTTTTATGTTTTTCGAGCGTCATACGCGTGATTAGTCGTTTGGATGCGTGGTTGGGAATTGTTATTTTGAAAAGTTACTATAAAAAATTGGGGTAAAACGTACCATAATTAGATTATTTTAAATGTGTGGCAGCTTAAAGCAATGATTTCTTATTAGTTCAGTTCCTAAAAAGGAAAATGTTGAACGGAGTGAGGGAAAGGGTAAAATAAAATTGCATTCGTTTTTTTCCTGTTAATGTTAATCTTTACCTGCTTTGTGTAGGGGACCTTTAGCGAACATTTCCCCATTTGGTTTGTTTTCTGTGTTTGCTCAGGTCTGTGTTTATTGGTGTTACAAAATATTTACAAACCCTCCCCTCGCCCCCCATGCGAGTGGCTGTTAGGTTAAGCGCAAATTTCAGACCGTACGAAGCGGGGGTTTCCCGTACCCCTTTCTTTTTTCCTTCCAGTTCCTTCCGTGTTCCTCCCCCCGGGGGGTTTTACCCGAACTTCGCTATTGGGGCCGTGCAGTGTGAGGGGCGCTGGACTTCGTGGGTGGGCCCTAAACCCCGTCCGGGACCCTTTAGCGACAACGCCCCCTCCCACGGGGCCGTTCTCCCCTGTCCCGGACTTCCTCAGCCCAGCCCAGGTGGTTCGCTCGTGTCGTGCAATTTGGGTGTGTGGTGTGGTCGGGGGGTCGGCATTGAAAGACTCTTTCGGGAACAGACCCGGTTTGGGGACCTGAGTCAACACGGGACTCTCAGAGGCTTTGGGGAGACAAGGGTGGGGGGGCCACGAGCAGGGAAAAGGGAAAATGTGTTGGGAAAAGATTTTTTATATTATGGTTATGTTTGTTTTGCGGTGAAATGTTGTTTGGACAGTGTATGTTTGGTGTTGAAATGCTTAATTGTGATGTGCATGTTGTGTGTTTGGAATGCTTTTTTTTGTGACTATGTGTGTGCTGGGTGAAAATGGTGTATTGTATTGTAATTTCTTGTGGGGTCTCTTTCGGGGCGTATGGGTCATCACCCCCTCACTCCCATCTGCCGATCCTGTCCCGGGGAACCTCCGAGGGCGGGCGTGAAAAGGGGATGAGGTCAGCAGTGCTGCAACTGTTTTTCCTGATCTTGGCCTTTTCATGGCAGCTTTGGGGAAGGGGGGGTAAACCGTGATGACTTCCCCAATGCCCTCTAGGTTTTTGAGGCAGAACGCTCCAAATTGACTGGATAGTGAAGGGGGGATGCAGCCGTAGTGGGGGTTTGGTTCTTCGTATGTGTTGATGGGTTTCCCAAGGGTAGAACACAGTTGTAGTGGCCAACATCGTGGCCAAAGCGGGTAAAACTGGACGGTCAGGTGTGGTGCATGTGGTTGGTTTGTGGAGTTTCCTACCGTTGTTCCTCCTGGCACTGCTTATCTATCACCACGACAGACCTGTTGAGAACTTTGCTGGCTGCGATGGTCTACTCGCAGGCGGGGATGGGGGCTCTGCCATGGCAGTGATCCGTTCTTCCAAGGAAGAATACCGCAGCCATGGGGGTAGATCAGCATTGATGGTCTCAGTGTCCAGGTGGGCATAAGCATTGTAGTCGTCACTCATGTAGTGACCGCTTGGGCTCTGAGACTGTCTGCTAAAGTTTTCTCAAGAATTTCCAAAATTTCCTGATGATTCTTGGCAGGTCTTGAAGCTATGGGCGGCTCTTTCAGGCAAAGCTGTCCTCAGGAACGCCTTTGCAGAAAGACCAGCCATGTCATAGATCAAGATCCGTCGTCCTGGATTGACACCTTCCAACTGTCAGCTTCAGCGCTGAAAGCACTCTTCAGATGCTTGAAAACAGGGTCTGTCTTTGACACCTTCCAACTGTCAGCTTCAGCGTTGAAAGCACTCTTCAGATGCTTGAAAACAGGGTCTGTCTTTGACGCCATCCAACTGTCAGCTTCAGCGTTGAAAGCACTCTTCAGATG
>CM031598.1:111188186-111198186 GCA_018398815.1 Conus ventricosus
TGAAGTCATGCTCTGATTTTCTGACCAAGACTGTAGGTGGTCTGCAATCTCAGTCCTGGATGACGGCCGGGATACGCTAGAGACAGTGTCAGACCAGATTGTTGTTGTTGTTGTGTCGTCTGCGTACCCTGGCTAAAAGACTACAGGGATCATCCGAACAACCGAAGCACTTGAACACTTTGGTACAAATGCATCAGCTAGGGATGAGAACATTATCACGTGTGTGACCGTTTTGGGGTTACCCTGCCACGTGGACAGCCGCACTCCGAATGGAACTTCATAGCTCATTTCATCATCCTCATCCTCGTCATCATTTTCATCATCCTTATCCTCGTCCATGGATACAACAAAAGTCTCAAATTCTTTTTCCCTACATGCCGTATTCTCATGGTCATCTCAGTTTCGTCTCCATGTCTGTGCTTTTAGTGAGTAGGGTCGGACGCTTCGTAATGACTGTTGTTTGAAGGACGAGGTGGCGCCCTTGAAGGGGAAGCTCACGCAGGCTGGCTCCACAAGAAAGTAGTCATCGTCTTCCTTGGGGTGTGTTTAGGTGGTAGCCCACTGAACACCTCCAGTCTCTCGCAGCAGTACAGTGTCTTCTTTCCTGGGTGACCTCATGACGACTTGACACTGATTCTGCACATGGACTGCTGGTAATGGGAATACGACAAGACGAGGCCAGGGTGTGACCGTAGACAGCGGCTGGAATGAACAGCGTGGGAGTAAGGCCACTGGAATAGTGCAGAAGATACGACAACAACAAAACAAAACAAAACAAGACAAGACAAAACAGAAAAAGAAAAGAAAAAAATCAATACGTTGTTATTCTTTGCTTTGGGCAAGCAGCTGTCATAGTTTTCTTTTTTGTTTGTTGTTTGTTGGTTGGTTTTGTTTAAAACAAGTTAGGGTTAAATGACGACACATCAAACGTCTTTCAATATTTCTATTTTCGTTCAAACTCGCCGCAATTTTCAGTGAGTCTATGCGTGTTACAAGTACCCGTCTTTTACTCTTTGCGACGAGTTACTCAGTCCAACTAGTCAATAATTCTCAAACAAAATGACTTGGCCAGTTATTGTTATACCTGCAGCACGAATCTGTTACTATTTATTTTGAGCAATGTGTGTTTCCCATGTCCAGCACTGAATAGCCGATTTTGAGTTCTATTCAGCAATCGTGTCAGATGAAACATCTTGGACTGACCACCTTTAGAATCTACGGTAAATTATACCCTTGATCGTACACAATCCAATATTCAATTGAAGAAAAAACATGTTTAATGGTGATAAGTTTGTGACATTGTATTACCATTGTCTCCCAATCCTTTCTCGGGAAAAATGGGTTTAACAGATATGACCGTGTGTAATCTGCACAATACAATTTTCTGTTTAAAGCATGCAGGGATGAACAAAAGGAATTTATTATTTTAAAAAAAAATAGGAGGATTTGAAAGAGTGTCGTGAGGTTGTGTTCCATTCCTCTTGCCGGAGATTCTGGACATTTCTGGATTTTCGGTTTTTTAGGTATGTGAACAGAATGATTTCTTGAGGATATCTTCACTTGTGGCATCTTCGCAAGTGGTCAGAGCTTTCTTGCCCTGAAATGCCAAAATGAAACAACAATCCAAACGAGATGAGCCGATGTGGCAAAAGTGGTTTGCGTCAAAGACTCCCAGGTGGGAAATATGAGTTCGATTCCATCAGAGCCATTTCTCAATTTTGTTGGTTTCTTTCGCACCGATTTTCTGGCTGAAAACGAGAGCTTTCCCAGTCCTGTTGGTTGCACTCTTACCTCTCATTCACGAGCAGGAAGACGAGCATTTCACAGGGAAGCAGCTTCTTTCCCACACTTTTTAGCATCGAAGAAAGGATATTGTCAACTCTATCTGCCAAGCAACAACTTCCATGTCAATGTTTCAGCAGATCATAAGGCTAGCTGAAGAAGTCATATGTTTTTAAGGGTCAGAATTTGAAGTTGTTTCGATATAAAAATAAAAAAAGGCTCTGAAACTGTCACACCTGGCCATAGGTTATCTTTTGTGTTTGACTTTAAGTTTAACTTTAGTTTGACTTTTTAAAAGTCTGAAACCCATTGGGTGATGCTGAATAAGCGTGTTATTACGGGGGGGGGGGGGGGGTCTGTTATCAAAGTTTCAATCATTTTGAGAAGGGGTAAGATGAAAAAGCGCTCGTCCCTTCAACGGTCTTGTTGATTCTCTTTTTTTCGCCACATGTCGAATATTTAGAGTGACAATCTCCCAATGAACGGGACGTTTTTATGCGCTGTACCGTTCACTTTATGCTGTTAGGTTTCTGGCAGTCTTTGCTGTACCAAAGAGTTTAAACATCGTAGCTTATTTGTGGGTTGATGAATTGTGCGCAGTTCAAAGTGATATAGATAGGGTGTAGAAAACATTGTCCTTGTAAAAAAATCTTTTCAGGTTTCAGAGACTAAAAGTTTATGGTAGGTTCATGTGAAATCGAAGCACGCTGGGAGACTCCTATCCAAAAGTGATCCATAACCAGAATACTTGGGAAAGGTCGCTGCTGGGCAGGTCATCATGAGCTCTCCGCTCATGTCAAAGACTGACGAGGGCTCGCTCACAGACTGACCTAGGCCTGACGCGCACTGAAGGCGCATGAAAAATAGAATAACAAGAACCAGCCCCCCCCCCCCCCCCCCCCCCCCCCCCCACCCCCCCGAGATCCTCCAACAATTGTTACATAGAGATATGTTGGTTGACATCAACCAGCAGCAGCAAGTTTATCAATAAGTTCGTCTGGTTCTTTCGCCTCAACGTGGCAGATTGCAGTGACTGCTTCATATCAGGTAACTCTGCTGCTACTAGTTGTGGAGAACAAGTCGGAGTAACTGGACGGACCAGCCACAGAATCAAGCAGGTATTGACAACATCCACTTGTGGAGACGTGTTCGAGTTGGATCTGCCAGTCTTTGAAGAGTGTTTCATCTCGTCAATGGAAACAATTGATCATTTTGACGAGTTTTTGTTGTGGGGCCGGGACGCTTGTGTAAATCACAGAGGAGTTTTGTGTTCTTCAAATCGTGACTAAAGATCAAGGATATATATGGGGTAGCTCTTTGCCTTGCCTCCATGTTATTCACTGTTTCTTAATGGGAAAAAAAAGTCCTTTTTCATAGAGAAGTCCCTTCTCTCCCCACAATTCCACTCCTCTAATCCCTACCCGCACCCCTTCCCTCCTGCTCGTCACCATTCCCCCATCTCCCCCTCGGGGCTTCATCTTTGCCCTGTTCCTATTTCTACCACTAATCATAACATTGAAATGGCATGAAAATACTCATATTGATGTCTACTTTCACCGACACTAATCATAACATTGAAATGGCATGAAAATACTCATATTAATGTCTACGTGATACTTCAGATACTTCACACGATACTGTTTCTCAATTGCGATTTTAAAAAGAGCTTGGTAAGTTTAGGAAACTCTCTCTCTCTCTCTCTCCCTGGCCTCTCTCTCTCTCTCTGTATCTCTCCTGTTTCTGTCTCTTTCTCGCCATCACTCACTTTTTTGTCACAAGAGAGAGAGAGAGAGAGAGAGAGGGAGAGAGAGACAGAGACGAGACAGAGACAAAGAATCAGTCAATCAATTAGTATGCACTATTGGTTAAAAACTACCCAACAAACAACCTTTCATCTGTCACATTGCGCCAAATGGGAGTTGCCTAAGGCATCGAGTCCACATGAACGAAAGACAAAAGACATGAAGAACGATGGGAAACGAGACCCACAAGACACCCCCCACAACAGAAAGGAACTCACCCGATCCAGGCAGAACGATGTTGAGGACGAGACAGACGACCGCCAGGCGGACGGGCAGGAAGGGAATGGCTGCCCTGATGGCGTCGTCATGCATCATCATGGACTTGGGTTTCTCCTCTACGCCTGCTGCCGGCACCACGGACTGCATGGCAGACACCTGAAGTCCACGGACTTGCGAGACATGGAGTCCACGGACATCCTCACGGAGTCCCTTCTGGAGCCCAGGGATGCCGTCTCGTCCAGTTCGGAGGGCACGGGGACCAGAGCTGTGGACGGCACAGCCAAGGATTGCATGGTTTGATGTTGTCATCAGGACCGGAGCTGGAGCTGTGTGGAGAGGTGGACTTTTCTTCTCCATTGTTGTCCCCTGGGCCGCGGCTGACCTCCAAGTTGTTGGGCTGTGAAGAGTTGCTGTGGTCAGATTTATTCTTCATGTTAGCTGCTCGTCTGGTTAATAAAGCTTTATTCAGTAAGAGGTGGGCTTTCTTTTCTTGGTCAGTGATGTTGTCTTGCGTTAGATTGTCTTTTCTACCATTCTCTGTCGCCTCTGACACGGTTTTGTGAAGGACTCCATTGGCACTTTTCATACGTGAGAAGGGTTTTTTGGTAGGATCAACAGAGGTTTCATTCTCTATGGTATGATTGGGTTTCAAATCACGAGGAGCTGTTGTCTGGTTCGGATTAATTTCTTTGGAATCTTGTTTGGTGTCTTTACTGTCAGCCCTTTTCAATGCCGTTGAATTGGATTTTGACACAGATCCCGGAGCATGTACTTGTGCTTTATCATTCTTTTTAACGATAGTCTTTTCGGTCGTCTTCAGGGGCGTTTTGAATTCTTTAGATCTCGGGGGTTTTAAGGCATTTGATGGGAAGGTCCTTGACGTTTTTTGATCAGTGTCTCTTGGGCTGTTTTCTTTGTTTGGTCTTGAATTCATCAGATGGTTCGTTCCTGTCGCCTTCTCGGAGTTTTGGGGCCGGGCAGGCGTTAGTCCAGGGGCTGTGCCTCTCGGTTGAGGCTGACCGACGTCTGCCCATTGCTGCAGCCGCTGATGGCCCAGCTGGCTTCCCCTGTGGATGGCCTCTCGCGTCTCACCTGCCCGCTTTCAACTGTTGGCACTTTTCTCTGTCACTGCTTCCTTTCAACATCATTGGTATCAAAATCGTCGATCGTACTTGAATTTGTTGGATTGATGTACTGCTGAAGGATCTGCTGGTTCTCATCTTTGGATTCTTCTGGTCTGGCGGATTTTGGTTCTTGCGTTTCAGCCACGCTCTTAGATTTAGGAAGAACTTGACTGTTACTTGGGATCTTTGGCGTTGGTGGAAGGATCTGCAGGCTCTCCATCTTGCTGACTGGTTTTAAATCATGCAGAAGGCTGTTCTCCTCCGCTTTGATTTTTTCGGCACTGTTTGTCTTTGAGTTCCTTTGCTGTCTCAGTCTCGGTGTGCACTGTTGTTGTGGAGGTTGTGTCTTTTTTACCTTGTCCTTTTTTCTTGGCTGTCCCTTTCGTCGATCCCATGGTGTGTGTGGACTCTGTGTCGGGGGTGCGTTCTGACCACGTTACCTGATCAACAGCCAGGGAGGACTCTGCTTCTTCCCTGTGGTCTGGCTGTTCTCCTGCAACTCAGGGAGGCGCGCCACTTCCGCGTTCTTGGGCTGCTGTGGCAGCATGTCTTCTCGTTTCCTTTTCACACGATGGAGCGACAACGTCACGGCTTGACAATTCAGTGCACACAGGTGATTGGATCTTCAGCAGGATTGGTTTAAACAAATTAATGGAACATCAGGTTCGGATTTATTGTTCCTAGTCGCTGGGTCAGTGCTGTTTGTTGTGGGACTGATTACATTCTGCACTGGTAATTCTGATCCACTCATAACACCATGAACGACCAGCGAATCCAAAGAAAAACCTATGCACCCAAGAATTTCAGCTAACGCCTTTTTAACTTTCCGGATCTTTGCACGATTCTTTATTTAACGTCCGTGCTGTTCTGATTTGCTGAAATAGTTTTGAAATTGAGACTGCCACTGTGTTCCTTACAGACACGGAGAGGTGATGCACGGTTGTGCTGACTAGTGCCTAGGCACAAGCCCTGGTGTCAGTAGACAGTGGTCACTGGACCTGGTGTCATTTAGACGTGGTCACATGACTGGTGTCAGTAGACGTGGCACTGGACTGTGTCAGTAGACAGTGGTACGGACTGGTGTCAGTAGGACAGTGGTCACTGGACCTGTGTCAGTGACTTGTTCATGGCTGGTGTCAGTGCATGGTTGGCTGGGTATAACATTGGCACTGGACTGTTCAGTACATGTACTAGCACCTGTGCAATAGATCCATGAAACTGACTGGGCACAAGGCGGACGGGAGGCGTCTGACTGTTCAGCAACTGGTCTGGACTTTCGGACTGGTCACGTCCAATCTGTAAACGTACAGTCTTAATTGTTTAAATATTTTTAAATTGGTGCTTCTGTGCTCGTTCCGGAAAAACGGATTCATGATGAAGGTGTGGAATACTTTTTTTTGGCATTAGCTCTAACGATTCGTAGACAGTTGGTCACTGGACTCGTTGTCTAGGTGGTCATTGACTTGCAATTAGCTGTAGGTTCATTGGTCCGGTTGTTTTCAGTAGTACAGTGGCAACGGACCTGGTCAAGCAAGTGTAGTGGGACCTGACTGTGCAGGGGACAGTGTGGACTGGACCGAGTTTAGTGCAAATGTTATCACTGGACTTGGTGTCGTTAATGGGCATTTACTGTTCAGTAGCAGTGGTCATGGACCTGGTGTCAGTAGCCATGTGTCTGGACCAATCTGAAAGAGAACTTCAACAATAGTAGTGAAGGGATGTCTTTAAATTGATCTTTCTCATTTCCCCTGGGACCAAAATACATTTCCTGGTTACGAATTATTTTGGAATGCATGATGACATTAAACAACGTTCAGTTAACGGAAATCATTAAGCGTTGGTAATCAAAGGTGGACGAAGGGGGTATTATTGAGAAAACACACACAACATTTAAATTTTGAAAATCACATGGCCGATATTCAGTACACCTGTCACGAGGCAGGGAGCGGAGTCAATGAGGACAAAAAAAAAAAAAAAAAAAAAACAAAACAAAACAACAACAGCAACAACAGAGAGGAGAATCCAAGACAAACATAGAAGAAGGAAAATCAAGCTAAAACTGATCCAGTCATTTTGAAAGAGAGTTTCTTTGTGCTATCTTGACAATCCAAAATGTCATTCAACTGCAGGTACCATTCAGAACTTTGACTAAAGAGTTTAGTGAATGACGTTTTGGGGAAAAGTTGTCCTGACGACCTATGAATTTTGACACTAACAGAGAATGTTCTCAGGCCAAATTATCGTGCAGTGAGCGTCCCACATGGAAGAACTGTGGACCTATATGTGCGCAGGTGTTGACTGTCCTTTGTGTACGTCAGACAACGAGAGTACTGACCATTTCCCTTCACGATAGTGGGTTTGTTTTTTCTTTTAGATTTCTTTTTTTTTCTTTTGGCAGCATATTTTTATGATATTCCTTAAAGGGAAAATCGTATCTTCTTAGAATTGAGTATTTCACTTGAGAATATCAGGCTTTTTTGAATTTTTAGATTTAATTTCTTTAGAAATGTGGATCTGGACAAACTGTATTATGCACAAATATTTCATGATATTTTACAGCAGACATATGCGACAAAAGTATTCATTGCTGCGAGTAACAAACGATTCCACGTTACAATAGAGTTGACTTTTTAATGCCTCTTAGCGCGCGCACCCACACACACACACACACACACACACACACCACCACACACACACACACACTCTTTTTCTACCTCTAACACATATCCACACACAACACACAGCACAGACACACACACACACACACACACACACACACACACACACACACACTGTTCACATGTTCATATTTCTAACAATACACAGGCAATCCTCAAAAGGAAAATCCTCAATGTTCCATTGGAAGTTCTGCCCCCTTGATCTCTTTATTCATGTCTGGAATAATATTGATCAGAGACGAGTGGTGGCTATGACAGTCAATACGAGGAAAACTAAAACACAGCTGCTGTTTACACTGACACAGCTTAAAAACCCTCTTACATCACTAATGCATTTACTACACACACACCACACACCACACACAACACACACACACCACACACACAACACACCACACTCGCGCCCACACTCATAGACGGATTTCTCTCTTTTCTTCTCTCTCTCTTCCCCCTTTTCTCTCTCTCTCTCTCTCTCTCTCTGTGTGTGTGTGTGTGTGTGTGTGTGTGTGTGTGTGTGTGTGTTGTGGTGTTGTGTGTGTGTGTTGTGATAACGCTCTAGTATGGTCTAAAAACAACTTTAGAAAGCAAATACGGCAGCATTCGCAGGAAAAAAAAGGGTCGTTCAAACAAAAACTCATCAGGGAGGAGGGGGGGGGGGGGCATTGCCAAATTGAGGGAGAAACATTAAACAGGGGGGGGAAAGGGGAGGGAAGGAGAGAGAGAGAGAGGAGAGAGAGGGGGGAGGAGGAGAGAGGAGAGAGAGGGAACGAGGAGAGAGGGGAGTGGAGAGAGGGAGGAGGAGGAGAGAGGGGGAGAGAGGGAAAGTTTGGGGGTTGGGGTTTTTTGGTGGTTTTTGTTTGTTTTGTTGTTTTTTGAGGGGATTTGGTGGGTTTTTTCGGGGGGGGGGGGGGGGGGGGGGGGGGGGGGGAGGGTTGAGGGGGGGGGGGGGGGGGGGACGGTAGGGGGGGGCGTAGGGTTTGGGGGGGTTGGCATGTGTGACACTGGCAGTAAAATTCGCTAAACATACTCCTGTTAACATATTTCAGGGCAGTGAAGCGTCCAGGTTTCCCTGTGGTTGTCAAAAATCTTTCAGCGAATGTCTTCCAACAAAAATCACAATCTGCAGAATAGCGATTCGAACATTTCATTCGCTTTTTTCGAGAACGAAACAACAAACTCTGCAACCACCGTGAAGAAAGTTTTAGACGATTAGGTCAATACTACAGCATGTTCACGATGAACTTAGTAGATGACGTACCAGTGTTGGAAAACCGCTGTGTGAAAAGGCACAAGGGCATTCTCTATACTAACTGGAGCAGATATTTGGGGAAAGGTACAAGTCGATTCTTGTCACGAAGAAATGTCATCAGCAACTGGTTTTATGGTTTTTAATGGACAGCAAGAAATTTGAGCAGTACTCAAGAAATCCAGGGAAAGAATGGAATAGAAGCAGATAAAGATGTCAAAAAAATGGTGAATCTTCATATCAACGTCTTTTGCAAACATTTTATTGAAAGTAAAACGTCATAACCGACGAACCTGTTAGTAAACGGTATCACTTGAAAGTATACCATACACACATCAACAGTTACCTCTGTGTGTGTGTGTTCTGTTGTTGTGTTGTGTTGTGTGTGTGTGTTGTGTGTGTGTGTGTGTGTGTGGTGTGTTTGTGTTGTGTGTGTGTGTGTGTGTGTGTGGTGTAAAGTTTGGCATGAGTAAGTGCTTATGTTTTGTGTCTGGTGGATGAGAGCGAGAAGAGAGAGAGAGAGTGTGGTGTGTGTGGTTTGTATGCACATGTGTATGCCTGTATATATATATAATATATATATATATATATATATATATATATATATATATATATATATATATATATATATATATCTGTGTGTGTTGTGTGGTGTGTGTGTGTGTGTGTGTGTGTGTGTGTGTGTGTGTGTGTGTGTGTGTGCATGCACGAGGTGTGTTATTTGCATTGAATGTGTACAAGTGCACATACGTTTTGTTCGTGTCAATGCGAATATGTGTATGTATCTATATCATACCTGTGTATATGCGTACTGGTTGTTTACATGTGCATGTGTTTGTGCGCATGTGCATGCGTGCGTCTTTATAAGCTTGTATGTGTGAATATGTCTTTGGTTATGTGTATTTTGTACGTACATATCTTTTGGGAATAGTATGTATGTTGTATGATAAGTGTAGCGGTGTCGGCGCGCACACAAACACACAACCACACACACACACCCCAAAAACACACACTACACTCACTACAACACAACACACACACACACACACACCCACACACAAAACACAACAACTCCACACACACACACCACACATACCCAACACCACCCCTACACACACACACCACACACACACACACAAACAACACAAA
>CM031598.1:111203703-111206203 GCA_018398815.1 Conus ventricosus
AATAATTGTAACAAAGTTGTTAAAAAGTATTTACACGTTTGAACAAAATCTCTACTTTAATAAAAAAAATTTAATAACAGCACATTTATGATAACACTAAAATTATAAAGCTTTCAGTTTGCACAGTATATATATTAATCCAAAAAGTGTAAATTTGGGAATATGCCTGCAGTGGTTTTGTACTTGTTTGCGCGGTTTTTGAAAGTCTAAATTTGGCCCTCTTCTCTGCCCTCTAGTGACTCTTCCCATTTTCTGTGTTTCGTTTGTCTGGGTCACTGGCGCGGCTATAAACGCCCGCAAACCCAATGTGGTCACTGGCGCGGCTATAAACGCCCGTAAACCACAATGTGTTGTGTTTGTCTGGGTCACTGGCGCAGCTATAAACGCCCGCAAACCCAATGTGGTCACTGGCCGCGGCTATAAAACGCCCGTAAACCACAATGTGTGTGTGTTTGTGTGTGTCCTAGGAAGAGTCACTGAAAAGGGGGTGAGAGAATTGCCCCAAATTAGACAAACTAAAAGCAGGCAACCAAGTATAAGAAATACCACTATTAGAGGCATATTCCCAAAACCCTTCACATCTTGGCCACATTATCTGTGATCCTCTGGATCTGACGTGGGGCCCTGGGGCCCGCCATAGGGTCTCAAGTTAGACCCAGGGGTGATCAGCAATGTGGCCAGATGCGAAGAGTTTTGCACTTTTTTATAATGATTTTATGAGAGAATGTAAATATGTTTGTTCACGATCACCAAATCTTATCTTGCACGTAAGCCCCCATTTTAATGTGCTGATTATGTCGATTTTTGGAGGTTTTGTGTGTTAATTTTGTTTAAAAACAGGTGTTAATTTTTGGGCCAAAAGTGACATGAGAAGGACGTGATTTGTATGCGAAAAGGGGGGTTTTTCGTGCAGAATAACATGGGTGGTCTTGAACGAAGATATTTACATTCTCTGGTGTACATGAATTTTGAAAACTAATAATATCAATGAAAAACAAAAAAGCTTTAGGGCCAGACGAAATCAATTCGAGTGTATTAAAATGATCTTTGCCCTATATTGCACAACGCTATTGCAGAAAGCACACACACACACACACACACAGACACACACACACACACACACACACAAACACACACATATATATATATAATATATATATATATATATATATATATATATATATATAATGCTGAACAATTAAGTAGTGGGGGAAAACAAGTGCAGATTAACAATTCTTCCGTCGTTATAGTAATGACTTGGCAAAGATTTGAACTTAATATATAATATATATATATATATTATATATATATTATATATATATATATATATTATATATATTGAATTTATAAACAAAGCTTGCTCTTATGTCTTAGATTGAAGAAATAGGGGGAGGTAAGCATTCATATCTGCAGTGGTAGATGATTCTGCCTAACTAACAGTATGTGCTTGAGTGGGTGAATGGGTAAAAATAAAATAAATGCTTCTCAAAATGAGCCTTCAGCAAGCTTATATTCTCCAAGGGGAGACATCCTCCAATAGGGAGGGAAACTCACTAACATATAACTCCTGGTCATATACCGATATTTCGAAACTTGGTGGTTTCTCCTCAGTGACCACGGAAAGTGGTAATTTGACTCCTCTGCCTTTTCAGTTTTAAGAAGAATGCAATCCCAGAAAAGGTTGGTGTGCAATACTGTAGTATGTTTGTTGAGTTTTCAAAAAACCAACCAAAGGTGCCATCTAAGAAGCAAAAGAAAATCATTAAAGAGCAAAACAAGCTACATTTTCTTGTGAAAAGTAGAAAATATAAAAAGATATCCTCTAAGACACAAGTGCTGAGGGCAAGTTCTTGGAATGAATCCGCAAGGGACTAAAATACAACAAACTAATAAATTCCAAGGATAAGTACCGCACCGTTCCAGCAACTTACAGAGCAGCTTGGTTGTTGCAATGACGGCAAGAAATATTGAATTATAAACAAAGCTTGCTCTTATGTCTTAGATTGAAGAAATAGGGGAGGTAAGCATTCATATCTGCAGTGGTAGATGATTCTGCTTCTCCACCAAGTTTCGAAATATCGGTATATGACCAGGAGTTATATGTTAGTGAGTTTCCCTCCCTATTGGAGGATGTCTCCCCCTTGGAGAATATAAGCTTGCTGAAGGCTCATTTTGAGAAGCATTTATTTATTTTTACCCATTCACCACTCAAGCACATACTGTTAGTTAGGCAGAATCATCTACCACTGCAGATATGAATGCTTACCTCCCCCTATTTCTTCAATCTAAGACATAAGAGCAAGCTTTGTTTATAATTCAATATTTCTTGCAGTCATTGCAACACCAAGCTGCTCTGTAAGTTGCTGGAACGGTGCGGTACTTATCCTTGGAATTTATTAGTTTGTTGTATTTTAGTCCCTTGCGGATTCATTCCAAGAACTTGCCCTCAGCACTTGTGTCTTAGAGGATATCTTTTTATATTTTCTACTTTTCACAAGAA
>CM031598.1:111211203-111234444 GCA_018398815.1 Conus ventricosus
TGTGTAGTTGTGTATAGACCAGTTTCACCAGCTGGTCTTCAGAACAAACCATTGTCATACTGATCGACTGCTGAACACTAAGCATGATGACATACCCAGGGGATACTGTTAAACGTTCCCTCATATCTAAAGCTCTGACACCTATAATGTGAGACAGTATTAAGTAGCCATCCGTTTCTGATAAGGATTGTCTGATAAAATTGTAACGTTTTATGGCATGAAATGTTATAGTCACCGGTGAGCTGTTAGTGTGTTCTATTAGCATGATGTGTTTAGGTGATTCTATGTACATTTCCTTCAAGGTATGGTAGCCACAGGTGATAGTATACGATCTCCACGACCTGAATACCGTCTTCCAGATTCTAGGCCTACACCAGTACGCCAAACGTTCTACGCAAGCCTGCACTAGCATACCCCATGGCAACTTGATGTGCATTTTACAGTAAGTTGTGAAAGAATCACAAGTGCCATAAACCACTCCTGTTGTGCTGTGTAATCTGGTCGGCTGAACTCACAGTTAGTCACATTCACATTTAGGATTGTTGTACTTGTGCTGTTTTGGCGGTTGAAGTATTCAATACCGGGGCAAATATCAGTGATAAGAAAAAGGACGGTGTTGTCCGTGTTTGTATAATCTGAGATAGTGTTTAAGAAAAATCAGAGAACAGCGAGTGAATTGTATTAAAGAAAGGGCCAACTGTCGGTACTTTTTAGTCTGGCAGATTTCCTTTCATTACATCTATTTATGTGAACGATTGCACCATGCCCTGCTTGTGATCAGGGGCTCGTTTTTATCAGTGAAAGAAACGAGAGAGAAGTCAAAATCTGATCACGATCTGCTTAAAACTTCCAACAAAGGTGAAAAAATCATGGAGTGGCTTCTATACCCGTGCCAGCATCCAAAGCTACAACATGTTTCAAGACTAACTTCATGTACCTCAGGCTACTTACAGAGAGGTGAGTACCCTAGCACTGAATATTGGCATTACACAGTTGAAAACCAAATCCGTCATATCTCACCATAGTCATAGGCAGCAAGTTCATAAATATGTTGTTAGACATGAACTGTTTCAGACAATTATTAGACTGGCATTGATATTGATTTAGCCATGGCCTCCTATCCATAGCCATCCTTTAGACAAAATTACCAACTGGGGCTATGCCTTTAACTCGATGCTTTGACAACTGCTTTAATAAAAAAAAAAAATATGCTGTGGCAAGCTTTACCGCTTCAACTGGGTAATGTGCATTGTCTTGAGATCTGACTGAGGAACCACTATAATGGTTGGCAAGACGAGGAGGCAAGGGGTTTCATTTGCGATTTTGACTTCGTTTTTGTATCAAAATAGTACGACTGAACACCACCAAGATAACGCAGAGATATTGCTGAATCTACTCGTGTACTCGACTCATCAGCGCTCTGATGTGGATAGCTCTATATCATGGTTACATTCATCCCTCAATTCTCTCTATATCATGGTTACATTCATCCTCAATTCTCTCTATATCATGGTTACATTCATCCCTCAATTCTCTCTATATCATGGTTACATTCATCCCCAATTCTCTCTATATCATGGTTACATTCATCCCTCAATTCTCTCTATATCATGGTTACATTCATCCTCAATTCTCTCTATATCATGGTAACATTCATCCCTCAATTCTCTCTATATCATGGTTACATTCATCCCTCAATTCTCTCTATATCATGGTTACATTCATCCCTCAATTCTCTCTATATCATGGTTACATTCATCCCTCAATTCTCTCTATATCATGGTTACATTCATCCCTCAATTCTCTCTATATCATGGTTACATTCATCCCTCAATTCTCTGTTTAGTGCACATGCTTAGCTGTAAGCGCAGTCAGCTAGAGAAATCAATCTTCTATGACAAAAGGCATCCCTGCTCTAAACGATTTGACCTGTCCTAAATATAATGATCTTCTCGCCTTTCGCGTAGAAGATTTTGGTGTTCTGTCACTTTTAAATGGATTTCCGGGAAACATCTGGCAATAACTGTTGTTGTCATTTAGCGTGAGAGGAAAAGAAGAGCAGTTGGTTGGGGTATGGGCGGGCTGTGGGTGATTTGAGATAATGAAAGAGAGGCAAACTTTGTAAGATTAACACCGATCTAGTCAGTAAAAGTAACTACACTGCATAGATTTATTGAACAGATATGAAAGCGTGTTGTGAAGTAATGTTCAAAACGCTTGATCGTGCGAGCACTTTGAATTGTTTGTCACAAAGACAGACTGTTTCAAATACACCCAGTACGCTTAACTCGAGTAAGGGATAAGTCGAAGTTCGCATAACTCGACGTCTTTTTCATTCCCCGGCCGTTCGTGCTCTTTGAAAGACTAATTTTCAAACGGATATGTCGAAGTCGTGTATCTCGATTTTCATGTAACTCGAAGTGTTTTTCCCACCTGTATTCAGTGGTAAGTCGAAGTAGAGAGAGAGAGAGAGGGAGAGAGGAGAGAGTGGAGAGAGAGGAGAGAGAGAGAGAGAGAGAGAGGAGAGAGAGAGAGAGTAGGAGAGAGAGAGAGAGTTTCCATCTGTTGTTGCTGTTTGTATAATTACAATGTAACCACGAGTTTGTGTGACAGTGTATGTGCCTGTGTGTGCGAGTCTCTCTCTCTCTCTCTCTCTCTCTCTCTCTCTCTCTCTCTCTCTCTCTCTCTCTCTCTCTCTCTCTCAATAAGAATTAATAATGATTTGAAGTCCAAAGACTGGTTTGACACTGAATGTCATCAAAATAAAAGAAAAGTTCGTAATTTACTTACGAAATTTAAACGTACACATGACAAAGAAGATCGTAATAGTTACTGTAGGGCGAGAAGAGAGTATAAACATTTGCAAAGGATAAAGCGGAAGCAATTTAACAACACATTACTGACAGAACTGATCGCATCTATAGAGAATCAAAAAGAATTTTGGAAGAACGTACATCGGGTTTCATTAAAAAGAAGACAACCAGCGAACAGTATTAGTATGGAAACCTGGTATGAACATTTTACGACACTTCTAACTAAAGATTTTGAGCATAATCGTGAATTTCAGTGGAATCAAGACGAAGGGAAAATGATCATTTAAACCGTCCATATCCAAAGAGGAGGTAGTAATTGCATTAAGGAAAGTTAAAAACCGTAAGCTGCTGGGCCAGATGGTATAATTGGTGAACTGTTGAAGTATGCATGTAAAACAGATGTAATTTTGAACTTCTTTGTTTCCTTCTTTAATTCTTTATTCAACAAGGGAATTTATCCTGAATGTTGGACTGAATGTATTGTTCTACCACTGTACAAAAAAGGCGACGTGAATAATCCTAACAATTATAGAGGAATTTCTTTAAGTGACACGAGCAGCAAATTGTACAGTACTATCATCAATCATAGGCTGCAGGGATGGATTGAAGATAATAATATAACTGGCGAATATCAGGCAGGATTTAAATGCAATTATTCAACAGTTGACCATTATGTTTACTTTGATGGCCTTTGTGCAAAAACAGTTTTCTTTAAATCGTAAGTTATATGTAGCTTTTATAGACTTTGAAAGGCATTCGATTTAGTGAATAGAACTCTTCTCTGGCCTATTCTGTTAAAAGCTGGCGTTCATGGTAAGCTGCTTAAGTGTATAATAAGCATGTATTCCTGTGTAAAAGCTAAAGTACGGTGTGGGGGTAACATGACTGATTATATTCAATGTACATCAGGTGTAAAACAAGGGGATGTGTGTAGTCCTGTTTTATTTTCTCTTTTTATTAACGAGTTGACTTTAGAAGTTGTTAAAACTGGAAAACATGGTGCACAATTTACCTGTGATATTCTAGAATTGTTTATACTTCTTTTGGCTGACGATGTTGTTTTGATGTCTGAAACTGTTATAGGCTTGCAGACTCAACTAAATAGTCTGTTCCGATCTGCAACGTCACTCCAGTTAAAAGTCAACATGTCAAAAAGCAACATTATCGTGTTTAGAAAGGGTGGGTATTTAGGAATTAGAGAAAAGTGGACTTACAATGGAGTGGTGATGCCTGTAGTTAACGTATATAAATATTTGGGAATATATTTTTCAACAAAATTAAGCTTCACTTGTGCATGTAAAGATCTTGCAAGTAGAGCCAAGCGTGCATTACTCTGCATTATGCAACAGCTATCAAAATTAGAAAATACATCTTTAAAATTATTTATGAAATTGTTTGACTCTCAAGTACAGCCCATCGCACTGTATGGAGCTGAACTTTGGGGCCTTTATGATTCTGCTGCTTATTGTGAAAATGTTCATTTATTTGCGCTGAAGAAGTTTTTACGAGTGAGCATGCGAACACCTAACGATTTAATCTATGGCGAAGTAAACAGATATCCGATATATTTGAATTCTGCTATCAAGTGTATACGTTATTGGCTAAAAATAACACAAATGGAAATCTCAAGGTTGCCAAGGAAAGCATATAATATGTTATATGATTTGGATGCGAGAGGAAGAGTAAATTGGGTTTCAAATGTGAGGGTTAGATTATATGAACTTGGTTTTGGTTTTGTGTGGTTACAACAGGGTGTCGGAAATATGAATGATTTCCTTCGGATATTTCGGAATAGACTAATCGATTGCAGATGGCAAGAATGGTCATGTCATATTCAAGAAAGCGACCGTTTTGCTTTTTACAGACAGTTCAAAAGTGTGCATTGTGTTCCATCATATCTATCAATTAAAATGGACAATCATTTAAGGTATATTATGACAAATTTCAGATTAGGTATTTCTGAAATTTTTGTTCATTATTATCGTTACAGGAAGCATAGCAAATGTGATCTTCTCTGTCCGTTGTGTAAAAATGCCGAAGAAAATGTGGTCCACTTTGTGTTCTGCTGTCCTATTTTGAATGATCTGAGGAATCAATTGATTGATCAAAAATATTCTAAGCATCCTTCTTTATTTCGACTCTCATTACTTATGGCATCCACAAACGAAGCCACCATAAAACGTTTTGCTGTTTTCTTGTACAAGGCGTTTAGGATTAGAAGTATAGTATGCAGTTAAGAATTAATTGTTGTGTACTGTTTGATATTCAGTTAGTCGATTACCTGTTGCACTTTGATGAATATTTGATTTATTTGTTCCTGTTTCTTTTTCGAAAGATTTGTTCACATTACCCCTTCATTATGGGCTAGGGCCTATATGAATAAAACATCCGTATCCGTATCCGTATCCGTATCTCTCTCTCTCTCTTCTCTCTATCTCTCTCTCTCTCTCTCTCTCTCTCTCTCTCTCTCTCTTCCCTCCCACCCCCACCCCCCCACAGCACACATCATTGACTTTTTGCGAGAATGTAGTCCAAAGTCTGGATCTATTCAAGTCACTTTTCATTCAATTAAAAAAAAAAGCTCCGATACTGTTGACTTTCTTAAGAGGACAAATTGTGAAGTCATACGGCTCATTCTGCGATCATAGTTCGCCATGGCTGAACGTAAATTAAAACCGCTCTCCCCGAAGCGCAAACTGGATCTAATTCGTGAAGTTGAGAGGGATCCTTTGAAGAAACGGAAAAAAAACATAGCATTGTCAAATATCATGAGGGACTGCGAGAAATACAAAAAGCTGTATTTCAGCAACGAGACTTACTCCCTCCAGGAAGCAGAGAGTTCGCCATGCTGCACACCAGAGCATCAACCAAGCTCTTCTTGACTGCTTTGCCAATGCAAGGTCAGCTAATGTTCCTGTCAGTGGTCGAATTCTCAACCAGAAAGCAGACGATTTCTCTTGCAATGTGGGCATACCAGACGGAAACAGGTCACTAAGTCACGGGGCCGCCAAGTCACAGGGCCGCCAAGTCACAGGGCCGCTAAGTCACAGGGCCGCCAAGTCACAGGGCCGCCAAGTCACGGGGCCGCTAAGTCACAATCCCTTCTTCTCCAGGACCGCTAAGTCACGGGCCGCTAAGTCACAAGCAGAAACAGACAAACAGACTTAGTTGCCCTGTGACTTAGCGGCCCTGTGACATACTGGACCCTCTGGCAATTTGCTGTAATTTATGTGACTTGGCGGCCCTGTGACTTAGCGGCCTGTGACTTAGTGAGTGCTTCCCCACCAGACTGGCACTGCAACAATGTCTGGCTATCCATATTCAAAAAGAGACATGCTATCGTTTTCAAGACAGTGAGCGGTGAACAACACTGTAGACGAGCAAGCTACAAACGCATGGACTGAGAGCGTGTTAATAACCTACCCTACGCAGATACCAAGCAAAAGACATCTTCAACGCTGATGAAAGTGGCTCTTTTGGCGTCTTTTGCCAGATAAGACACTGACGTTCAAATCTGAGAAATACTTTGGTGGCAGAAATCAAAGGAAAGAATTACATCCTTGCCTGCACGAACATGGATGGGTCTTGGAAAGTGCCACTCTTCAACATAGGACGGTTTAAGAGGCCACGGTGTTTCTCGGGTGTCAAAACGCTGCCAGTTGAATACGATGCTAACATCAAGGCGTGGATGACTGCAGAGCTATTTGAGAACTGGTTGACAAAATTGATCTAACAATAAAGCGGAAAGTGTTGCTGATGATGGACAATTGCTCTGCACATGGAAAGTTTCATCATCATCAGAAGGCCACGGAGCTGTTGTTCCTACTTCCCAACGCCACAACAAAGCTGCAGCCACTTGATCAAGGGATCATACAGAATGTGAAGGTGCACTACAGAAAAGCCAACCTATCGAAACTGGTCACAAATCTGGACGCTGGAATGCCAAAGAAACCTTTCACATCAGTCTTCTCGAGGCCATGGCAACACTGAAACAGGTGTGGGATCGTGTTACGCCCACTACCATCAGAAACTGCTTTAGAAAGGCAGGGTTTGTGACCACCTCTTCCAGCAGTGTTCCAAGTGCATGTTCTAGTGATGAAGATGCAGAGCCGGAACCACTTCTGTCCAGACTGTGCAGTGAATGGAACATTAAAGCAGAGGATTATTTTGACATTGATGCAGATCTTCAGATATCAAGCTGCGAGGCGACACCAAAGAACACATCACACTGCCACAGCATCATCAACTCCATCAACAGCAACTGTCAGTGACCATTCTGACTCGGATTCCGAGCATGATGACTGGGGAGCCAGAGCGTGTCACCTATAGAGAGTGCACAAAGTCAACATCTACTGTATGCAAACCCGTGGGTCCCAGAGTCTCCTGGACCAGTTCCACGAGTTTACAGAGAGTATCAACAGACATGTGGCAATGTTATGAGTCAAACTACAATCGATCAGTTTTTTTTTTTAAAGGATAGGTACAAAGAGAGAGGAAGGCGTGAGAAGTGAAAGCGAGAAAATGCCAGCTGGAAGTGAGAGAAAATGGTGTGAGAATCAAAGGAGTAAGAATGAAAAACTGAAGCAAGGCCAGAAAGACAACAGAGAAAGTACATGTGTGGACAATGACAAAGACAGTGACAGAGAGAGGAACGATGGTAACAGAGAAAGTGAAGGCGAGTGTGGAGAGAGAGGAGAGCGAGACATGGAGGAGAGTGATACAGAGAGCGAAAGAGACTGTGGAGAGAGAGAGGAGAAAGAGACCTAGAGGAGAGTGAAGGAGACTGTGGGAAGAGAGGAGGAACAGACATAGAGGAGAGTGAAGGAGACTGTGGGAAGAGAGGAGGAACAGACATAGAGGAGAGTGAAGGAGACTGTGAGAAGAGGGGAGGAACAGACATAGAGGAGAGTGAAGGAGACTGTGGGAAGAGAGGAGGAACAGACACAGAGGAGGGTGAAGGAGACTGTACAAAGAGAGGAGAAACAGACACAGAGGACAGTGACAGAGAGTGTGAAGAGAAAGGAGAAACAGACATAGAGGAGAGTGACAGAGATTGTGGAGAGAAAGGAGAAACAGACACAGAGGAGAGTGAAGGAGACTGTACAAAGAGAGGAGAAACAGACACAGAGGAGAGTGACAGAGAGAGAGTGAAGGAGACTGGAGAGAGAAGAGAAAGAGACACAGAGGAGAATAAAAGAATAAGGAGACTGTGGAAAGAGAAGAGAAAGAGACATAGAGGGGGGCGACAGAAAAGGGGGGTCGGAGAAAAACGTGAGGAAATAGAGGACGAGAGAGTCTTCGTCACAGGCAATCAAATGGGACCTGAGCAAGCATTCGTTCCAACAAATGCATGCTGGCGTGCGCGACAATGTGCACGGCTTGGTCTCCCCAGGCCTCGCATGTTGCCAGAACGGAAGCGGCAGGCAGTCCTGACAGCCCCAAAGATGTCAGCAATATAGTTGGGGATGGCAACTGTCTGTATCGTGCCTTGAGTTTAGGAGTGTGTGGGACACAAAACTTCCACAAAGAAATTCGAGCACAAATCGTAGATTTTATGTGCGTACATCATGAGCCATTCTCCAGATACTTGGGACAAAATCTTGAAGAATATCTCAATGAGAACACACTGGAGCTAGGGGTCATGGGGCTCAGATGTGGAGATTTTGGCAGCTGCCATCATGATGCAAACAACAGTTGTGGTTTACACAGCTGTCTCCCAAGAAGCAGGATGTGGCTGTCTTACAAGCCGCTGTTTCCCGGGCCTCTGATCAACTTAAGCGAAGAAAAATCTACATCAGAATTCTCTGTAAGCACTTTGAAAGAGTGCTTTGGGTGCTTTGAATTGACCATTGAAGTCTACTTTTGCACGAATTTGGTGTGGCTTTTACATCTGTTTCAGTTGATTAGTGTTCTAATGTGTTACATTCAACGTTTACTAACGGCTGTAACGGCCTGTAACGGCTTTTCTTCTCCATGGAACATCTCAAAAAGTACTTGGCTGATCTTTGTGAAAATTAGCAGGTATGTTCATTATGGGTCACGAATGATGCCTGATGTTTTAGTTTACCCCGTTACAGCCGTTACCAACGGCTGTAACGGCCTGTAACGGTTTTTCTTCTTTATAGAATATCTCAAATATTGCTTGTAGACTTAAGCGTTGTGTTTGCCGGAAAAGAAGGTTAATTTTAATCTTTATTTTTTCTTTTTTTTAATTATTTTTTTTAAAAATATGCTTGCTTGTTTTTACTGTCATTTTTAATGAGCTCACATAGATTTACTTTGGCTTTGGATTCTCAACACTTCACATTACAAAGAGCAAGGATTTGGTTTCGTCTTGAAAAGTTTCTCTGTTCAAATGTTGTACTTTTTTCCACAAAGTGATTATGATGTGTGTTGTTGCTGGTGTTGTTATTAGTTTTTTTTTTTTTTTTTTTGGTTTGTTTTGCTTTGTTTTGTTTTAATCGGTTGAAATGATTAAATGGAAAATAAATCCCCCCAAAATCGAATGTCTGAAAAAGGTGTTGAATAAGTAGAGAGAGAGAGAGAGAGAGAGAGAGAGAGAGAGAGATGAGAGAGAGAGAGAGAGAGCACCCCCCCCCCCCCACACACACACACACACACGTGCCCGTGCTATACTGTATAATACACGTATAGTAGTTACATGTAAGTTGACGTGTCTTCTCTAAAACTACGGTAAATTCGAGATATCCGTGACAAACGGATACGTCGAAGTACGCATAACTCGACACAAAATCTGTTTCCCCTGGAGCGTCGACTTAAGCGTACTCGACTGTAGCACACACACACACACGCACACGCACACGCAGACGCACGCACACACACACACACACACACACACACACACACACACACACACACACACACACACACACACACACACACACACACACACACACACACACACACACTTGAGCACATACACTCATGCAAAACACTGGGACTTTTCAATAATTTCAGGTAAGAAGAGCACAGACAGTCAAACGTAAAAAACGGTCTAACAAATGTGAATCCTGGCAACTAACAAACAAACAAGCTCAATTCCAGACATGTGCAAGGAACGACAACTGATATACCCTTGAATATTAGAGAAACAACACCAGCCACATTAACAATATTAATTAAAACATTGAATGTTAAAAAGTGAAGGAAGACGAAAAATAAAATGAAATATCTAGGGAAGTAGATGTCAGGCTAGTCTGTGCCATGGTGATGTCAAGATTGGACTACTGCAACTCTGTTTATGCTGGGCTTCCCGCAAACAGATTGCTCGGCTGCAGAGAGTCCAAAATATCCTGCATGACTTTTCTTGAAGAGGAGGAGGTGTGAGCACATCACTCCATGCTGATCGAACTGCACGGCTTCCATACAGTATCGGTGGCAATTTAAACTGGCAGTTCTTGCTTTCCGCCACTTCAATGAATCTCTTCCTCACTATCTCTCTCTTCTCTTGCACCTACCAAAGCTCTCGTACCCTTCGCTCTTCTTCACAAAACTTTTGAAAATCCTAAGCGTTCTCTGAAATCTGTTGGCGAAAGAGCTTTCAGTTTTAGAGCACCTTCTATTTGGAACTCCCTCCCTGAAGACCTTCGTAATCAGCCTATTCCTTCTTCTTTTAAATCTCATCTCAAAACTTACCTCTTCAAAAAAGCCTATTCTCTTCTGTAGATGACTAGATCTCTTCTAAATTCCTCCACAACTAGTTCGGTGAGGCAGTTTATGCATGTAGGTGCGTCTGTCATTGTGTATTTTCTTTTTGCTGTGTGCTTGAATATTGTATGAATAAGTGCAAATGGTGGATGTAAGCGCATTGAGTTGTACAACAAGAAATGCGCAATATAAGTATTATACATTATTATTATTATTATTATAAATAAATCGATATTGTTTGAGCAGCCCATGAAAATGCCCATGCACTGTTAAAAAAACAACAATAGTTAAATGGAATATATGGAAATAGGGCCCACAACACGCATCAGTCAAACAAAAAAAATCACACTGCAGGCATTTTAAATCAGCCATGCATCCATGTTTCTGTAACACTCAGATACTTAACATTAGGAAACATTTGCTGCTTTTCACTGATATGTTCTTATAATGATTTATCTTTATGTGATTTGGGATGCACAATCGTTGAATGCTGTCAATTTCTTTGCCAGTGAAGAATGTTTTATATCCGGCAGTTGCACTATAAATAAACAACATATAATTGTATCATTGTCTGTCTACACCTATGATTATTATGTTAAGAAATGACTATGGCTATTATGTTAAGAAAAGACTAGGTCAGAAATGGATTTAGTTTTAAACGCATGCTTGAGCTATTCTTCAAATGTGAGAAAAATCATGACATAAAATTCGCCATGTGTACACAGAACCTCAACATGAGGCCTGTACAAATGACAGAAAATCACCAGATAGTCTGATATTTTTTCATTGAACTCGAAAATGCGTCTGGTTTTTAATTAAAGGAATTCATGTCCAGATCATTTACTGAGGTATTAGAACTATTCCAAACCTCAAAGCATAGAAAATTAAGGAGAGGAGAAAAGACAGAGAGATACATACACAGATCCTTTATGTAAAGAAAAGACATAACCATCCATTAAGAAGGGGATGGTGTGCGCGTACAATCCATAAATACACCAGCCGAGTCGTGACAAAAGTGGACGACAGGATTTCTCTCCCTTGAGGCGAGTCGTCCAAGTCCGGACGACGGACAGACAGCATTACAGTCTGCCGTGTCGTCCACAATCAGACGACGGGAACATAGAAAATTCCTACACTTTCCATGAAATGGTCCAAGGGAAATAAGCTCTGTAACTAGTCTTGGGGATGTTGGAACGAGTTGTCGACCATACTTTCAGTGGCCTATTGTGAACTTGGCTGACCCCAAGAGCTTTGAAACAAAGCAAGTGACGGCGCGCGCCACGTGGCACGGCACGTATTTCCTGTGTGAGAAATGTCGGTCAGGCAAAGGGGTGGTAGCAATTTCTCGCTCAATGAAGCGCTTGAAATCGTATTACAAAGTGGATCTGGTGATGAGGGGAGTTGAGTGTTTGTTCTTTCCTGTGACACCTAACACAAGACTGTCAGTTGTTGTAGAGTACCGTAAAAATAAATTAGAAAGTGGTCAAATCTGTGCGTCAGTAGGGAATGAGCGCTGTGTGCGCGCGTGCGGCACCAGGGAATCGTGCCGTCGTGCCCCTGTAAAACAAAGAAAATGAGAATGACATCACTCAAATTCAGCCAATAGACCGGATTTGAAATATCTGATGAAAATAGACAGCAAATTGTTTATAACGTCCAGCAAAATCGGAAGTAAAATAATCAAAATAAAAAGGTTGTCCATGATATTCTGTAGAAAAAATGGTTTATGAGCCTGTCTAGGACTGGTCGGAACACACAAAACAAAATCTAACTTTCACGAGCATATTTACAAAATGGATATACAATTTCAAGCTCTGTACACCGTTTATAATAACCTACACAGATGATCACTAACATCAGACAAGTCAACCTAAATCTTGCCACTATAGACTCCAAACGCCGGTCCATTTTCATAAATAAGCAGGCTGAAATACACGAGTCAATCTAAATTTTGTCACTTTTGACTTCTAATGCCGGTCCATATTAATGAATTAGTATGTTGGGATACATGGGTCAAATCTAAATCTTGCCACTATAGGCTTCTAATGCCGATCCATTTTTATGAATTAGTAGGTTGTGATACGACGCAATGAATTGATATGTCCATATAAATCATAATTTTGTATTATATTTTTGTTGTGAGCATTCAGTTATTGCCATCTATAATCAGCACGCCTTGAATGGAAATTCTTTAAAAATGTGGTCTTTTTTACGTCTTGGTTACCCTGTGATTTTTACCGCCGTGAATGTATGTAATCTCATTTTTATTATTTTTCGTATTCCAATTTGCATTGCCCTTATGAACTCTTTGTGTAATCTTGTATCTTCCATATAGAAAAAACAATAACTCTTACATTTCATATGAAAATTTAAATGTATCTGATCTCTGCTTGTTTTGACATGAACTGAATCATTTGATGTTTAACAAATACACACAGAACGTTCTTCAGGGCAGACACGCAGACGTTTTCACAAATTAACGCAGCATTTCAGATCCATTCTGTACAGTAACAGGCTGGACTTGAATTCAAACAGTTTAAGAACTGCATAAAGATACTTATCACCAAACCAAGATAGACTCTGCATACATGATTAGCTCTGCATGCTAGATCTTTACAAGCTGCAGAAACAGTTAGCTGTGTTGAAAACAAAAATCCCAATCATTAATATATTTGAAAAATTGACATCCAGTTTCGATTACAATGCCATCGTTTTCTGGCACGCAAAAATGCGCTGTTTTGACCACTATTATAATACTTTTCGATATCTTTACCCAAAATTGAAGCAAAGTAGCAGATCTACATAAACTGTCTTGTTGCGTTTGAAGACCAGTGATTGAATCTCATCATCTTTTGAAAGTAGTGTAAGTATTTATAGCATCTGCATAGTAGACTGTGCACCATGTTCCCATGACTAACAATATTAATAAACCAATTAACTGTTTAACACAAAAATACTATTGGGCTTCACATATCTCCTTGTTTCATTCCACTATACATAATCTGTCAATTCCCGCCCCACCACCTACCTGACTTTAGTATTCACTGTGTCACATGTATTCGGTATGCACTCAAACATTTTTACAGGGGTCCTATTTCTGTAAACGAACAGTCCATGAGATATTTTTTTAATCACAGAATCAACAGATTTCTTATCATCCGTGTAAGCAACATACAGTTTACGATCTAAGAAAAAATGGTTCTGAATAAATGCCACTGAAGTAAACGTGTGATATACTGTGGATTGATAACACTTAAACCCACCCTGATATTCTTCTGGAATATTTTCTTCCACCCATTCCTCTTATGTGTAATTCATAATAGTGCTCTCTCTCTCTCTCTCTCTCTCTCTCTCTCTCTCTCTCTCTCTCTCTCTCTCTCTCTCTCTCTCTCTCTCTCTCTCTCTCTCTCTCTCTCTCTCTTACAAGTTATATCACAACAATGAACACCTGTATAACTGTAACAATTGTTCACATTGCCTTTTCTCTAGAAAAGGACAACTACAGAATCAGTCAATTGCTTAGAGTGAGCGGACACACACACACACACACACACACACACACACACACACACACACACACACACACACACACACACACACACACACACACACACACACGAACGCACACTCACACGCGCACACACACACACACATACACACACACACACACACACACACACACACACACACACACACACACACACACACACACACACACACACACACACGCACGCACGCACGCAGAGAGAGAGAGAGAGAGAGAGAGAGAGAGAGAGAGAGAGAGAGGAGAGAGAGAGAGAGAGAGAGAGAGAGATCTCCGACGCGCAATATGAACTGTCTAAATAAAGGAAAATAGTAGTGATTTACGACTCATTTAAAGGTATCCTCGCTTTCGGGATGTCTAACTTTGTGATCAATCACTCATTCGCACTCGTGCTAACACAAACAAACACACAGACACAGATAGAGACTCACACAGACACACATACACACAGACGCACAGACACACACACACACACCACACACACACACACACACACACACACACACACACACACACACACACACACACACACACACACACACACACACACACACACACACAAGTCGAGAACAGAAATCAGCATTTCTACATCCATGGACGATACGAGAGATAAAGTGAGAAAAGGGGACTTTACGACTACAAAACATGGGGAAAATAAGATAGATACTACAACTGAGAATGTGAAATAAATACATATATAAACAAAATAACCCCAACAAGAGAAATACCCTGAAATTGCACAACTGCAACATGAACAAACACCACCTTTAAACGACAATGAGGATTGATGATATAAAATTATTTCTTGGAACTTAAAGGTTTCAAAGAAAAAAATAATGGTGAAAAACTCAATAAATTTGAAGAGGATGAGGTAATTGAAATAATATCGAAATACGATATCATATTTATACAGGAAACGCATTTGGATAAGGACTCTTACAGCAAAATACAAATACCAAATTTTGCACCTGGTATACATTACTGTCGTTCTAAAAGAGCAAAGGCTCAGAACGCATCAGGGGAGATTTTAATTTTTATTAAGCAACACCTAAGAGAATTTATTACTCTATACCTCAGAATGATAGTGACATTGTTTGGTTAAAAATGAAAGAAGAGGTAAAACATTTTATATAGGCAGTGTATATATACCACCCGAAAATTCATCTTTTGGAAAGATTACACAAATAAAATTTGGGATAATATAGAAGCTGATCTTGTAAAATTATCATATGCAAACGAATAAGTAATACTATATGGTGATTTTAATGCAGTCAGGAACGATTCCTGATTTCATTAATGAAAGAGAAAGCAAAATATTTCTTTGCCTGAAAAAAAAAAAAATTTTTTTTTTTTTTTTGGGGGGGGGAATTTTTTTTTTTAAAACCCAAAAAAAAAAAGGGGGGAAAAAACCCAAAAAAAAAAGGTTTTAAAAAAAAAAAATTTGGGGGGTTTTGGGGAAAAAAAAAACCCCCAAAAAAAAAAAAAAAAAGGGGAAAAATCAAAAACCAAAAAGGGGGGGAAAAATTTTTAAAAAAAAAAATTTTTTTAAAACCCGGGAAAAAGGAAAAAAAAAAAATAAAAAAGGTTGTCCATGATATTCTGTGAAAAAAAAAAAGGGTTTAAAGACCCGTCTAGACTGGGCGGGAAAACCCAAAAAAAATCCAACTTTCACGAGCATATTTTCAAAATGGGTATACAATTTTAAGCTCTGTACACCGTTTTTTAATAACCTACACAGATGATCACTAAAACAGACAAGTTTAAACCTAAAAATTTCCACAAAAGACCCAAACGCCGGGCCATTTTCTAAAAAGCAGGCCCGAAATTCCCCGAGTCAATCTAAAAATTTTTTCACTTTGACTTCTAAAAGCCGGTTTCCCTTTTAAAGAATTAGTAAGGTTGGGGTACATGGGTCAAATCTAAATCTTGCCCCTTAGGTTTTAATTCCGTTTCCCTTTTTTTGGGAATTTAGTGTTTGATACAAACCAAAAAAATTTTATATGCCCCTAAAAAAATCAAAAATTTTTTATTATTTTTGTGTAGCATTTAGTTAATTTCCCCTAAAAACAGCACCCCTTAAGGGAAAAAACTTTTAAAATGTGGTCTTTTTTTCGTCTTTGGGTTTCCCTGGATTTTTTCCGCCGGAATGTATTTTAATCCATTTTTATTATTTTTTTGATTTCCCAATTTTCCCTTGCCCCTTTTGAACCTTTTGTAATCTTTTTATCTTCCCTATAGAAAAAACCAATAACCTTACATTTCATATGAAAATTTAAATGAAACTGATCTCTGCTTGTTTTGACATGAATGAATCCCTTTGATGTTTTAAAAAAAAATACAAAACAGAACGTTTCTTTAGGGCAGACACGCAAAACGTTTTCCCCAAAATTTAAAGCAAACAATTTTAATCCATTCCGTAAAATTTAAAAGGCTGGGCTTTTAAATTTAAACAGTTTAAGAACGGGATAAAGATTTCATCAAACCCAAAACCCAAAATGCCCTGCTTCATGATTAAACTCGCATGCTAACTTAAAAAGCCAGGGAAAAATTACTGTGTTTTTAAAACAAAAAACCCAATCATTAATATTTTGGGAAAAAAATTTACATCCCGTTTCCCATTACAAAGCCACGTTTTCTGGCAAAGCAAAAAGCGCTGTTTTTTACCACATTATAAACTTTTCGTTTTCTTACCCAAAATTTTAAGCAAAGTACAAATCTACATAAAAATGTCCTTTTTGCGTTTTTAAGACCAGTGATTTAAAAAAAACATCTTTTGAAAGAAATGGGAAGGGATTTAACATCGCAAAAGTAGACGTCACCATGTTTTTCCCCGACTAAAAATATTTAAAAAACGCCAAATTAAAATTTTTAAAAAAACCAAAAAAACCCCATTCCCCCCACGGGTCTCCGTTTCCCCCCCAAAAACAAAGCAATTGCCCCCCCCCCCCCCCGGGTTTGTTTTTGGTCAAACCGATTCGAGCCCCTCAAACCCTTTACCCGGGCCAAATTTGGAAACGAAAATAGAATAATTTTTTTAAACCTTAACAGATTTTTTTCCCCGCCGGAACAACAAAACTTAACGATCCCCAAGAAAAATGGTTGGTCAAGAAATTGCCAAACTGAAGGAAAGGGGGGGAAATATCTGGGGGGGGAAAAAACAATTAAAAATGAACCCAAATTTTTTTCCCCCCACCCCAGGATTTTCATTAGGCTCTCCTTTTTCCTTTTTTTTCCCCCTCCACTTTCTGCCCTTCCCCCCTTTGGCCTTAGGGAAAAATTTTTTCCTTTCTTTCTCTTACAAGGATACAAAAATGAAAGGAAAAGAAACCAATTTGGGTTACATTTTTTCTCAAGGGAAAAGGGGGGAAATTAGGGAAAGAATTGCTTAATGACAAAAAAAAAAAAAAAAAAAAAAAAAAAAACAACCACCAAAACAATCAAAACAAGGAAAGGGAACACTTTTTCAAAGGAAAAAAACAAATTTTAAACACCCACAACCCACCCCATAAAACCCACCACCACAACCAAACCCCAAACCCACCCACCACACAACCGACCAGGCCCCGCAGAGAAAGAAGGAGAGGGGAGGAAGGAAGGGAAAAAAAAAAAAAGAAAAAAAAGAAGGATTCTGGGAATAATTGAACCCGCCTAAATAAAAAAAATTTGTTTTTGATTTTTTGATTGCGTAGCCATGTTCTCCATCGACATCACCCGAGGTTGACATAGCCAATTAACGTTTAAACAAAAATACTATTGGCTTCACATATCTCTTGTTTCATTCCACATACATAATCTGTCAATTCCCGCCCCCACCACCTACCTGACTTTAGTATTCACTGTGTCACATGTATTTGGTATGCACTCAAACATTTTTACAGGGTCCTATTTTTTGTAAACGAACAGTCCATGAGAATATTTTTTTTATCACAGAATCAACAGATTTCTTATCATCCGTGTAAGCATAATACAGTTTACGATCTAAGAAACAATGGTTCTGAATAAATGCCACTGAAGTAAACGTGTGATATACTGTGGATTGATAACACTTAAACCCACCCTGATATTCTTCTGGAATATTGTTTCTTCCACCCATTCCTCTTATGTGTGATTCATAATAGTGCTCTCTCTCCTCTCCTCTCTCTCTCTCTCTCTCTCTCTCTCTCCTCTCATCCTCTCTCTCTCTTCTCTCTCTCTCTCTCTTAAAAAGTTATATCACAACAATGAACACCTGTATAACTGTAACAATTGTTCACATTGCCTTTTCTCTAGAAAAGGACAACTACAGAATCAGTCAATTGCTTAGAGTGAGCGGACACACACACACACACACACACACACACACACACACACACACACACACACACACACACACACACACACACACACACACACACACGAACGCACACTCACACGCGCGCACACACACACACACACACACACACACACACACACACACACATACACACACACACACACACACACACACACACACACACACACACACACACACACACACACACGCACACAGAGAGAGAGAGAGAGAGAGAGAGAGAGAGAGAGAGAGAGAGAGAGAGAGAGAGAGAGAGAGAGAGAGAGATCTCCGACGCGCAATATGAACTGTCTAAATAAAGGAAAATAGTAGTGATTTACGACTCATTTAAAGGTATCCTCGCTTTCGGGATGTCTAACTTTGTGATCAATCACTCATCCGCACTCGTGCTAACACAAACAAACACACAGACACAGATACAGACTCACACAGACACACATACACACAGACGCACAGACACACACACACACACACACACACACACACACACACACACACACACACACACACAACACACAAGTCGAGAACAGAAATCAGCATTTCTACATCCATGGACTATACGAGAGATAAAGTGAGAAAATGGGGACTTTACGACTACAAAACATGGGGAAAATAAGATAGATACTACAACTGAGAATGTGAAATAAATACATATATAAACAAAATAACCCCAACAAGAGAAATACCCTGACATTACACAACTGCAACATGAACAAACACCACCTTTAAACGACAATGAGGATTGATAATATAAAAATTATTTCTTGGAACATAAAAGGTTTTCAAAGAAAAAATTAATGGTGAAAAACTCAATAAATTTGAAGAGGATGAGGTAATTGAAATAATATCGAAATACGATATCATAATTATTTATACAGGAAACGCATTTGGATAAGGACTCTTACAGCAAAATACAAATACCAAATTTTGCACCTGGTATACATTACTGTCGTTCTAAAAGAGCAAAGGCTCAGAACGCATCAGGGGGATTTTAATTTTTATTAAGCAACACCTAAGAGAATTTATTACTCTATTGCCTCAGAATAATAGTGACATTGTTTGGTTAAAAATGAAAGAAGAGGTAAAACATTTTATATAGGCAGTGTATATATACCACCCGAAAATTCATCTTTTGGAAAAGATTACACAAATAAAATTTGGGATAATATAGAAGCTGATCTTGTAAAATTATCATATACAAACGAACAAGTAATACTATATGGTGATTTTAATGCCAGATCGGGAACGATTCCTGATTTCATTACAATGGAAAGAGAAAGCAACATATATTCTTTGCCTGAAGAATTATTCTTTTGGTAATACAGCAAACAGATGCTCAATGGATAAATATGTTCATAAATACGGGAAAAAAACTTTCATCCCTGTGCATTGACTGTAACATGTGCATTTAAATGGGAGGACTCTGGGCGATCTGCAGGGGCAATATACTTGCTTCACACCCAAAGGCTGCAGTGTGGTCGACTATTTCTTCTGTTCACAAAAATTATTGAAGGACATAATAGACATGACAGTTCATAATTTAACAGATTATTCAGACCATTGCCCAATATTGTTCAATATGGTTAAAATTCATCAACATCTTCCATACAAAACGGAATGCCAGTTAACTGACAAAGATCATGTAGAAATAGAATTCCATGTCTCGCAGGATAAAAATGTAATGTTCTTTTGGGATGAAAACTCGGATATGAAATTCCTAAGGGTATTAAAATCTTCAGAAATGAAAAAGCGCATAAGTCAATTAATGACATTATGATAATAGATGACAAGAAGCATTTTAAATCCACGACAGTTGTGAATAATGTCATTCAAGAGTTCACACAAATGCTGTATGACACTGGCAAACAAAGTATTGCCTATAAAACAAAAAGGAGATGGAAGAAAAGAAAAAAGAAAGAATAAAAAGCGGTTTGATAAGGAATGTCAGTCACAACGTCGAGAAACTAAATCTTTGTTAAACGCACTAAACAGACAGCCATTCAACAAAATACTTCACCAAAAATGTTTCTTTGCAAGGAAAACATATAACAAAATTGTTAGAAAGAAAAAGAGACTGTACAAAGCCAATCTAATAACTTTATTGAAAAAAACTTGTCTGAAAATCCAAATGCAGTTTGGAAAACCTTAAAGGAATTACAAACCATGGAGACTCAAGAACACACACAACACCCACCAATCAAAAGATGGATGACACATATTGAAACATTAATAGGAAAAGAAGTTTAAATAGAAAATAAAGAAGTAGTAATAGAGGAGAATCAAGGGAATAAAAGTATGAAAGCAGCTCCGAGTGACGTTCATGTAGATATGAGATATCAGATATAGAAATCCTAAAAGCAATCAAGAATTTAAAAAAGAAAAAATCTACTGGAATAGACGGGAATAAGGAATGAATTTTTAAAAAATGTGATTTCAGAATTGCTACCCACATTGAAAAACATTTTTAATTTTAATTTTGAAAACTGGTCAATATCCAGGTTTATGGAAAAGGGGCCTTTCGGTTCCTATTACAAAGGAGGAGACAAAACGAACCCTAGCAACTACAGGGGAATAACTTTTAATTGTTCATTTAGCAACGTATATGCCAAATACTAAACACTCGAATAAAACAATCACTTGGAATCAAATAATCTTTTATCTAATATTGTCACACTGTCACTTTTGCACACACGCATTCATGACAGCATTTACTCCATACGCACACGCAATCTTTCCAATCAACCAAAAGGCGCACTACCGAATGTTTTTCTTCTCCCCCTCTCCTTCGGGAAAAACACTTTACTAAATCACATCAAACAATTTATAAACAGAGTTTATACATGTATCTCTTTTTTACACTGAGAGATAAACTAATTCATTCAAGATTCTATAAAGTCATGGCCTTCACATTACATTAGCCCAAAATCCAGACCAGGAGAATAAATCATTCCTGCCATCATTGATGCCATGCCCGCATCACAGATAAGACTCGCTCCATACTGTCATGATTCCCTGTCTCTCCCCAGACAGCGTATCGCCCCCTTGAATTCTCTCCGTCACTGGAGATGATGATTCCAACTCCTCTCCCTCGACTTCTTCTGTCACTGGAGAGATGATGAGTTTCAACTCCTCTTCCTGGAGTCTTTAATTGCTGGGGCTGAACTACCGGTGTGTTCCCCACACCATGGCCATCTTTAACCACCTCACGGGGTGAAAGTTGAAGGGTGAAGGGCGAAGGCTGAAACACGAATAAGGTTCGTGTAAGTAACCTGCTTCCCAATTTAATTATGAATTCTTTCTTTCTCTTTTCTTTAGGTTTTCCCCTGTAGCTTTTCCCAACTATCTATGGCTCACCTGGTAATGACTGGTCAGCAGTGAGGACAGCGTCCTGACAGGTTCGAGTCTCTAGGCCATCTGCTGGGCTAACACTGATTCTTTTCTCCTCCTCCTAGTGAGTGCATACTCAGTGTTCAAAACACATGACCAGCACCTTACCAGCCCTTGTTAAAACTATCTCTCAGTGGTCACTTTCACCCAATGACCACTTTTGTTTAATCAATGAGTATATCTCACAATTATTTGGGGACGCCCGCTACACTAGTCAAGCCACATAAATATTCTTCCTTTTTAGCTGTGGCATGGGGAAATGATTCATATCACTAACTACATGTGATGGAGCGTCACATGCCTTGATGTGAGGCTACGTCACATGACACCCCCCATCCTGGGGTGAAAAAATTTTCTCCAGAAAATTTTTTTTTAACGGATATACAACTTCACTTAAAACACATCTTCAGCCATGAATCTCAAAATGTGTATCCATCACACATGATTCACCAAATTAATAATCAACGTATAGAATCAATCATCGTGATCCACCATAAATAGCATATTTCAAACTTTCAGTCTTTCTTAAAAAAAAAAAGTAATGTATAATTGATCACCACATGTCACAAATTACATTTCACAAATTACACGTACAAAACAACTAGGGATATTAACAATTCAAAGTACAAATTGTGTTTATATATTAAGATGTGAAGCACATATTTTCCCTTGATCTTTGTCTCACATCATATGTTACAAAACCCTCATGAAAATGAGAATATTTCTAGTGTAAATGTTTCTCAATAGACATGTAAACAAAATAAACATAGTTTAAACATAGTTTTTCCCCACATGTAATGTTATAGTCACTGTACCTGGGGTATCTGTCAACACATCCTGAAAGTCTTTCAAAATGTCTTTGAGCTGTTCTGTTTGACTTGCAGACAAATCATTCGACAGAACCACATCGTCATAGGTTTCACCTTTGATAGACAGAGTAGGAAGGGGTACAACATCATCTGCACTGGTAGATGTTAACACTCCTACATTTGCTGTTTTCACAACCTTTGATCTGTCCCTGTACGTTACGTTGGTACAAAATCATCACTGATAATATCTGTCATGTTGACATCAGTTTTCTGACATAGGACATATCCATTCAACTGACTGGTTGATGGCAACATTTGTACGTTCAACATAATTCTTCAACATGTTCACATGGAATACCTTCTCAGTGTTTGCCATTTTGATCTTATAATTAACTGCAGAAAGTTTTTCGACCACCTGAAAAGGACCCTTCCACATAACACGAAGCTTGTTATGTTCATCAGTGAGTAGTACAAGGACTTTATCCCCTACACTGAAGGAACGTGCCTTTGCTTTTCTGTCTGCAAAGACCTTGTACACATCTGTTTTTCTATCAGCTGACTGTTGGGCAAGCTCACATGCATCCTTCAAACGATTATGCAGTTCATAAACGTATTGGTAAACAGTTTTACTGTCAGGTATGTTCGTCTTTTTCGTCCATTGTGTCTCGTAGATCCAAAGGACCCTTAGTG
>CM031598.1:111243569-111255384 GCA_018398815.1 Conus ventricosus
GATCCATTCATGGGAACCTTTCTCAGCATGGACTTTAACGTTCCATTGAAACGTTCAACCATGCCATTCGATTGGGGATGATATGGCGTGGTTGAAATGGAAGAGATTTACAACAGTCTGTAAATTTCTCTCATGAGATCGGAAATGAATTGCTTTCCCACAATCCGAGAGAATTTCGTCTGGAAGACCCACTCTGGAAAAAATCGCAAGTAGGGCTTCAGCGACAGACACTGTATCAATTTTCTTCAGTGGAATCGCTTCTGGATACCTTGTCGCTGTATCACCAAAGTTAAGATATAGCGATATCCGGAAGAAGACAGTGGTAAAGGTCCAAAAAGATCAATAGCCACCTTCCGAAATGGGACGGAAATGAGAGGCTTTTTGTGCAAAGGTGCACATGGGACGCGACCTTTCTGAGATGTCTTTTGGCAGATGTCACATGAGCGGCAGTATTCTGTAACTTCCTTTGTGACACCTGGCCAATAAAAAAAATCAAGAACTCTCTTTAATGTTCTTTTGATTCCACAGTGACCAGCGAACAATGCATCATGAGCCGTGTGTAGTACTGTCTCTCTAAGTGGCTTTGGAACGACAACTTGTTTGTTGTCCTGTCCAGGTACACACCTGTAGAGAATGTCAGAGTCCAGTATGTACGTGGTTTGTTCGTTGGTATGTCAGTGACAGTCTGTTTAGCAGCAGAAAGTATTGTCGTCAGCGTCTCGTTTTTTCCCTGCATTTCTTTTAGATCATCTGGGGTAATCTGGAGTTCATCCAGTTTTGAGACTTTTAGCGGCTTTTTAGCTTTTCCCTGCTCTATGATGTCTGATCTGGTACTCACAAGACAAGGAACGAACGATCCTCCAGCACCACCATGTACTGTAGCGACACCTGGCAAATTCCCCAAGATCAAGTCGCAGACTGGGTTATCAATAACACAGGCGGTAAGAAATCCGGAGTAGTACGGTGTTACCGACCGAATTTCGCCAGCGGAAACGTTTCAATCTTGCCTCCAAACGACCTACACTTTTGGACTGTGTTGAGATACTGGTTTTGAAGCACGAAAGATTTACTTACACCAGCGGTGGTACACCCAGTGTCTCGCAAACCAAAGCCTGCAATCCGTTGATGGCTCCGTTTTCTAACACCAGTCCATCAACAGATTGATGTGGTGCCAAAAGGCCTTCTTCACAATCAGTGGAGACTAATGCGGATTTTGAATCATTTGGTTTGAAAGGGCAATTCTTTTTCAAATGGAACTTGCAATCACAAAAGAAACATCGCATTGTCTGATCAGCAGCTGATGATTTTGTGAATTCTGTTCTGTCCACGAACTGGCCCAAAAGGTCTCCGCGGTGGTCGTTGTCCAGGGACCTCGGAACGTTGCTGAGGAGCAACGGGTTTTTCGGCGGTGAGTACTGGTACTGACGAAAGTCACTCGAACCGGGGAAAGATCCCTGTCCATTCCTAGGATAAGTATATCCTTGAGGACACAGAAATGACCCACGATTTCCTTTCCTGTAATTTCCCTGTCCCGATGGGATAGTACATGACGCATGAGACTCAAAGATGGAAAATTCTCCTTTCCTAGCCACGCCCTTATCTGGGTGAGCGATACAATACTGATCAGCCATCTGACACATTTCCTCAACGCTTTCAAATTGCCTTTCTTTAAGGAAAGTGGCCAGATCTTTGCTCACGCTCTGGAAAAGTTATTCTCTAAGAAGGAGATCTCGCAGTGATTGAAAATTTTGTTCGTTTTTGATAAATCGATCCATCGATCTAAGCAATGACTCATACGAATTAGAAACGACGGAAACGATTCTCCTTTGTCAGGGTGCACAGAACGGAAACGTTCGCGAAAACGATCGGCAGAACACTAAAATTTCTTGAGGAGTTCTTCCTTCAATTGATCCCAATTTTAAATTTTGTTTCGCCGCGAGTGTGTGGTACAGTGTCAAAGCGCTACCCTTAAACAACGACGCAATATACAATGTCCCACTTTTCCTTTGGCCAACCACAAGACGTTGCGTGACTTTCAAATCGGAAAAGAAAACTATCAATGTCATCCGTTTTTTCCTCGAAAGGCGGTAACTTTGGAATATATGCTGTTTTTGGTTGAGGCGCGCTTACGGAACTGACTGGTGGAAATGGTGGAGGTTCTCTCGAAAGCCTGTAATCTTTTAATTTCAGCATCAGTCTCTAGTTCTAACTGCCTCAACTTAAATTGACGTTCTTTATCTTCAGCTTCCCTCTGTAGTCTTTTTTCTTCAATTTCAGCTTCCCTCTGTAGTCTTTTTTCTTCAATTTCAGCTTCCCTCTGTAGTCTTTTATCTTCAAACTCTAGTTTCCTTTCTTCACTTTCTAGTTTCCTTTGATTTTCTTCTCTTTTTTAGTTTCCTTTGATTTCTTCTCTCTCTAGTTTCCTTTGATTTTCTTCTCTCTCTAGTTTCCCTTTGATTTTCTTCTCTCCTCTCTTAGCCTGTCTGCCCCATCTATGCATTGTTGCACATAGTAAGTTTTTCTCCATCAAAACCCAAGCGTTCCGCTTGTTGAACATATTTATCAAAATCATCCATAATGAACCGTCAACAGATATAAACACAAAACAATTTTTAAGTATGAATAAAAATAAGGCGATATATGATGGCGCTTTATGTTTCACAAAAAAATGTAATTATAGTATATACAAATAAAGAATTCAATTTCCGGTGTAAACAGAAAACAGCTTACTAAAACAAGGTAGATATGAAACACAAGGAATGTATTTTTCCAGAAGTATTTTGTTCTCGAAAACAGGTATCAATTTGTAATTTAAAAAAAAAATGACGTTCAATGCTAATCTGTTTTTTCCTAAGAAAGGAAAAAAACACAATAAAGTTTTCTGAAAATAAATTCTTTATAAAGTTTTAGTTCTTAAATGTTCTTGTTGTCAGTCTTTCTTTCTTACTTAATTTCAAATGAATTTACAAAACAAATGTATCGCCTTATACGATAAATGAATATAAATTTACAAAACAATGGAATCACAAACAATTAAAAAGAGGGAAGAAACACAAACTAGCGGAAATCCTACCTAAAGATGAAAATGTTGAAAAGAAAACTAGACAGGAGCTTATTGTAAAGAAGTGTAGAGATTTTGAAAAAGGGGTGAAAGGAAATGAAAGGATACACAGGATCGGAACAGTGAGAAGAAATCAAGAACAGCAAAGGAAGCCCTCAGACAGCACCCTAGTGGTCACTGTCTCCCGTGAAACTGGATACGGGAAAAAAAAAATCACGCACAATATACACAACACTACAGTAATAATACAAAAATGATTAACAATCAATCAATAAATAAATGCACATTCACCCAAACGCAAAGAAAATCTCACAACACCAAAAGAAAAAACAAAAATTTTATTAGGAGAAGTCTTCCCCGCACTTGTCAACCTCGTCCTATTGAAGGAGACAAGGTCGGTTCAAACTTGGGAAAAGGGACTACTTGAAATGAAACAATAGGACAGAAAAAGAAAAAAAAACAAAATAAACCTAATAAGGGCGATCACGGCTGCTCCACTCTTAAACTAACCGCTCAATGTAGCGAGAAACGGTGGGGTTCACCGATCGGGGGAAAAAATTAGGAACCAACAAACAAAAAACACTAGCAAAACTCAGAGTCAGAAATAAGAGAGAAGTCCTCACTCGCACTGAAAATTAACTCACTCACACACATAAACAGGAGAAAAAATGCAAATACACAATAAATAATTAAACTTCCTTTTTTGTTTTCTTTCCTCAAACCCTTGAGGGTACAAATCAAAATCTTTTTTCTTTTTAATGAAAATATATCATCTTTTTTTTTCAAACCCGAGGGGACAAACAGAAATCTTTCCTCTGAGGGTACAAATAGAAATCTTTCTTTTTTTTTTTCCAGGGGAAACAAAACGGCAGCTACGTCGGGGTCACCACTGTCCCGCTGCCACTTTTGCACACACGCATTCATGACAGCATTTACTCCATACGCACACGCAATCTTTCCAATCAACCAAAAGGCGCACTACCGAATGTTTTTCTTCTCCCCCTCTCCTTCGGGAAAAACACTTGACTAAATCACATCAAACAATTTATAAACAGATTTTATACATGTATCTCTCTTTTACACTGAGAGATAAACTAAAATTTATTCAAGATTCTATAAAGTCATGGCCTTCACATTACATTAGCCCAAAATCCAGACCAGGAGAATAAATCATTCCTGCCATCATTGATGCCATGCCTGCATCACAGATAAGACTCGCTCCATACTGTCATGATTCCCTGTCTCTCTCAGACAGCGTATCGCCCCCTTGAATTCTCCCGTCACTGGAGATGATGAGTTCCAACTCCTCTCCCTCGACTTCTCCTGTCAATGGAGAGATGATGAGTTCCAACTCCTCTTCCTGGAGTCTTTAATTGCTGGGGCTGAACTACCGGTGTGTTCCCCACTCCATGGCCATCTTTAACCACCTCATGGGGTGAAAGTTGAAGGGTGAAGGGCGAAGGCTGAAACACGAATAAGGTTCGTGTAAGTAACCTGCCCCCAATTTAATTATGAATTTCTTTCTTTCTCTTTTCTTTAGGTTTTCCCTGGTAGCTTTCCGCAACTATCTATGGCTCACCTGGTAATGACTGGTCAGCAGTGAGGACCAGCGTCCTGACAGGTTCGAGTCTCTAGGCCATCTGCTGGGCTAAAACTGATTCTTTCCTCCCTCCTCTAGTGAGTGCATACTCAGTGTTCAAAACACATGACCAGCACCTTACCAGCCCTTGTTAAACTATCTCTCAGTGGTCACTTTCACCAATGACCACTTTTGTTTAATCAATGAGTATATCTCACAATTATTTGGGGACGCCCGCTACACTAGTCAAGCCACATAAATATTCTTCCTTTTTAGTTGTGGCATTTGGGGGAAAAGATTCATATCACTAACTACATGTGATGTAGCGTCACATGCCTTGATGTGAGGCTATGTCACATGACAAATGTACAAGCCGGTTTCAGAAAAAAACCCACAGAACTGCAGATCATATTTTTGTCTTAAAAAATATAGTAGACCATGCATTAAAATCGCGTAACGGCAGATTATACATGATTTGTCGATTTTCAGAAAGCATTGATTTGATAACATTTCCCACGAAGGGTTATTAATAAAATTACAAAGATTTGGCATTCGGGGTAGATGGTTTGATTTAGTCAAAAACATGCACACAAATGCACAACAAATCTTTTCAATTGGCAAAAACGGAGCCTGCTATTCAGTATATGTACGAAGAGGAATTTTGCAAGGAAACTCCTTGATCCAACATTATTCAATATGTTTATAAACGATCTAACAAACACGATTCCAACTGAGGATTCACCATCACTGGATCATTCGAGCAATACAAGAATATCTGCTTTATTGTATGCAGACGATCTTGTACTCATTGCAACATCGAAACTAGGTTTACAATCAAAATGAGACCAATAACATTTATATTGTAAAGAGTGGGGGTTACTAATTAACATCGAAAAGACGAAAATACTAATATTTTCCAGAACAGAACCCAAAACTCGTTATATTTTTTAAATGTGGTACAAATTTCATTGAAACAGCAGAGCAATACAAATATCTTAAAATAATATATCATAAATCAGGAAAACTTGACATCACAGCAGAACATCTAAGTAACCAAGGTAATAAAGCAACATATTCCTTAAAAAGAGCGTTTAAAAATCAAAATATTAATTTTCAGTTTGTTCTAAAGTTGTTTGATAGTCTTATTTCACCAATATTAATGTATGGCGCGGATGTATGGCTACCTTTTTGCTTAAAATTAATAATAATTTCAATTTAGAAAATCTATTCAATCATTGCCTTTCAAATAATTTACCACAATGAACATACTCAACACAAGTTCTTCAAGCAAATGGTAGGTGTACACTAAAAAGCTATAAACTTAGCTGTAATTGGAGAAACTCGGAACTTTTCCAATTAGCTTAACTATAATCCATCAGATAATAAAGTTTTGGTATCATATTTTAGAATCTGAAGACAACTCGCTTATCAAAATCATATACACTAACATGTTAAACAACAAAGATCATCAAACACCTTGGTTTAAATTTGTCAAACAAATTCTCAGCTAATGGGATTGAAGCATGTTTGGAATAACCAGCATACTTTTAATATTAACAAGTTGTGTTATGTGGTCAAGAATAAACTAAAAGATGAATATGTATTATTTTGGAAAAGAAAAAAATCAGAAACAGAATCAAAACTAAAAATTTATGACAATGTTACTACAGATTACAGAATAGAACCATATTTAGCAAACTCTTTCATAAGCTTCAATCAAAAACAAGCATTATGTAAATTAAGGATTCTTGTCACGATCTTAAAATAGAAAAAAGGTAGATATACTAAGACACCAAGAGAAAGAAGACTGTGTTTGGAATGTAATGAAGTAGAAGACAAAATTCATCTCTTAGATAAATGTACTAAATATAACGATATAAGGAGGCAGTTTTTAGAACACATCAAAGACAAATACAATATACAAAATGCGCTGCCATCTATCTTAATATCAAATGACGTACTTATCAGCGAGACCTCAAAATATGTGTATGCTATTTCAAAGTGTCGATAAGGTAAATGTATGACAAGGACAACTTGATATAACACAATGATAGTTGGATACAACAACAAGCATGAATATTTGTGTTTCGTTATTTGGTTTCGTTTATCTTTCCTCTATTTATTTGTGTCATATAAACCTGTTACGGTTTTCAAAGGCATTAAACTATTGAATCACACACACACACACAGACAGATATATATATATATATATATATATATATATATATATATATATATATATATATATATATATATATATATAATATATATATATATATAATATATCAACAAACTAAATAAATTCCAAGGATAAGTACCGAGCACCGTTCCAGCAACTTACAGAGCAGCTTGGTGTTGCAATGACTGCAAGAAATATTGAATTATAAACAAAGCTTGCTCTTATGTCTTAGATTGAAGAAATAGGGGAGATACGCATTCATATCTGCAGTGGTAGATGATTCTGCCTAACTAACAGTATGTGCTTGAGTGGGTGAATGGAGAAAAAAATAATAAAATAAATGCTTCTCAAAATGAGCCTTCAGCAAGCTTATATTCTCCAAGGGGGAGACATCCTCCAATAGGGAGGGAAACTCCAAGCTGCTCTGTAAGTTGCTGGAACGGTGCTCGGTACTTATCCTTGGAATTTATTAGTTTGTTGTATTTTAGTCCCTTGCAGATTCATTCCAAGAACTGGCCCTCAGCACTTGTGTCTTAGAGGATATCTTTTTATATTTTCTACTTTTCACAAGAAAATGTAGCTTGTTTTGCTCTTTCATCATTTTCTTTTGCTTCTTAGATGGCACCTTTGGTTGGTTTTTTGAAAACTTAACAAACATACTACGGTATTGCACACCAGCCTTTTCTGGGATTGCATTCTTCTTAAAACTGAAAAGGCAGAGGAGTCAAATTACCACTTTCCGCGGTCACTGAGGAGAAACAACCAAGTTTCGAAATATCGGTATATGACCAGGAGTTATATGTTAGTGAGTTTCCCTCCCTATTGGAGGATGTCTCCCCCTTGGAGAATATAAGCTTGCTGAAGGCTCATTTTGAGAAGCATTTATTTTATTATTTTTTCTCCATTCACCCACTCAAGCACATACTGTAGTTAGGCAGAATCATCTACCACTGCAGATATGAATGCGTATCTCCCCCTATTTCTTCAATCTAAGACATAAGAGCAAGCTTTGTTTTTAATTCAATATATATATATAATATATATAATATATATATATATATATATATATATACTGTTCAAAAAAAGAAACGCAAAATGAAATTTTGCCACCTGGGTGGACCATACAGTTGAGAACACCCAAAAACCGGCCCTGATGTATGTCTTGAACGTCGACGTGCTAGGATAACATTGATTCCGGTTGTCACTATGTGCACGTGCGTGTTGTGGGCCAGGTGCGACAGTGCAAACGTTGGGTTGTGCTTCTGTTGTTTCGCCTGCAAAGCATGCCAAACTCAGTGTGAACACACACACACCATGGTCATAGTGCAGTATAAAAGCCGGGTCATTTTGGCAACCGGCAGGCACACCGTACCAAAAAACAGCATGCCACGTTTGAGCCCAGCAGAGAGAGAAAACGCCCTGGGTCGTTTGCAAGTTGGTCAGAGTGCAACTGATGTGGCCCGTGCTTTGAATGCTCCCCCAGTACCATATGCCGACTTTGGACTCGCTTCCAGAGGACAGGGTCATCAGCTGATGCCCCGAGGTCAGGCCGACCTCATATCACAACGCCAGCCCAGGACCCGCTTTATACGGCTAAGACATCTCCGCAATCGCTTCCTGCCAGCCTCGTCCACTGTCCAGGCATGCGCTGGTGTCCGTCGCATCTCCGACCAGACTGTCCGGAACAGGCTGCATGCTGCTGGGCTGAGGGCTTACAGGCCCCTACGTGGCAACGTATTGACGGGGCGCCATCGACAGACCAGACTGCAATGGGCTTACGCAACACAGACACTGGACACTGAGGAACCATTGGCGACACGTCTGGTTCTCGGATGAGTCACAGTTTCTGCTGCAGCGCCATGACAGGAGGCGAAGGTTTACCGCCGGGTTAATGAACGCAACCAGCAGAACTGCGTCGACGAGGCACCTCCGCATGGTGGCGGCAATGTCATGGTATGGGGGCCATCAGCAACACAGGCAGGAGCCAGCTGCTGCGCGTGGAAGGTCACCTGACAGCCCAGCAGTACGTCCAGGTCATTGTTCAGCCACACGTCCTGCCTCTAATGGCCACTCCCAGGGCCGTGTTCCAGCAGGACAACGCCAGGCCCCACACAGCACGCCTGACCACAGCCTTCTTTACCGCCAACAACATCAACACCCTGGCCTGGCCCTCTCTTTCCCCCGGGTTTGAATCCTATTGAGCACGTTTGGGGCGTTTTGGACAGACGCCTGAGAGTGAGGGCCAACGCCCCAGCGACTCCAAATGAACTGTTCCGGACATTGCAGGCCGAGTGGGCGGCCATCCCACAGCAGACAAACAGGAACATTATTGCTTCATTGCCCGAAGATGCCAGGCTACCATTGCAGCCAGAGGGGGTCACACCCGTTACTGACTTTGGAAGCGGCCTGCCGATTTCCCTGAGGGTCTGGGGCTGGTTCTTTACCACAGCATTGCAGGGGAGACTTCTGTCCTACTGATGACCTGTTTTTGTCATTTTCACATTAAACGTGTTGTCACACTGAGCTTCAATAAATTGTGTTTCAAATCGGCAGCTTGGCATTTGCGTTTTTTTTTTGAACAGTATATATATAGTTAAAACAAGTAAAAGAGGAATCTTAAAACTATCTACAAATTTGTTTCGAGCGCGTTGCGCTGTCATCAGGATAGTTTTTGGTTTGCCCACCGCCGATGTTATATAGCGTGTGGGCTCCCGTTTGCGGTTGTTTGCACGTACGGGTTGGCTGCACGTGTTTTTTGGGGGCTTTCAGGTTTTCGTTTTGGGTGTATTCACTAACAACGATTTCCATTTATGCCTGCAGTTGTTTACTATTCTGTTTTGGTGTTTAAAGTTGCTAAGTGTGGTTTGCATAGTATTAACCATTTTTCAGTTAAACATAGGTTGCACCTTTTTGAAACATTGCTGTATGGTGATGCTCTTTTTATAATTTTCCAGGATATATTGTAGCTTGTTTTTGCGTCTTTAAGTTTCCAGATATATTTGCTCAGTTCTGTTTGGTTTTTTATTTTCTTATTAAATGACTGTTTGTGGTTTGCATAGCTGGTTTTGAAGTGGTTTTCAGTGATTCCTATGTATGTTTCTTTTTCATTTTCTGATGTCACAGTAGCCTGGTATACAAATGTTGTTGTGAAGACATTTATTGTTTAGTGGGCACTGCTCCTTTCTGGTGCAATTGCAAGATTTCCTTTCTTCACCCTTCTTTGCTGTGTTGATTTTCATTTTGTTGGATGCGTCAATTGGTTTTTGAGGTTGGGCATACATGAGTACGATAGTTTGACAGTGTTTTTGTTAAATATTTTGGACAGTTTGTGTTCTTTTGGAAATGAAGTTGTTAGGATTTGAAGAATTCTTTCCCTATGTTTGTTTTGAGTTTCCGTCGTATGGGGGGTTTATACCATATGATTTTTCTTTTCCTATTTTCTTGCTTTTATTTGTGTTGTTGTCTGGGTTGGATTGTAATTTGTAATTGCATCCACTTGTTTGTAGTGCCTCCTGGTATTCTACTGCTGCATTGTTGAACACTCTCTCACTGCATGACAGGTTTGATAGTCTCTTGTTTATGCCATGGGGTATGGTCTTTAATACAGATGGTGGATGGTTACTTTTGGTGTGTACATAAAGAGGTGTATCGTTGGTTTCTTGTATGGTTTATATATGTGATTGTTGAGATCCAGTGTTATGTCTAAGTAGTTCACTACCTTTTTGTTTGCTTCAATGGTAATCTTTAAGTTGTGGTTTTGGAAGATTTTGCCATAGTTCTTTCTTCTTGTTTTCGATGGTTCTTGGATTTTTGGTTAGTGCAGCAAGGCCATCGTCTCTGTATAGTCCGACTTGTTTTCCGAGTTTTTTTCTTGATGTTGGACAGCATGAATAGTCCGACCAGTTCACATGTTTCTGCACCATCATATGATCCCATGGTTACGTCGAATGTTGAGTTCTGTTGGTTTTCCTGATCAATTTTTCATTTTTGCTGTGTAGTAATGTTTTCTTGGTGTGGAGAATGATTTCCATTTCTGACCCTGTTATGTCTGTGTGGTTATGGCAAACTTCAGGGCTTTGGTGAGTTAGTTCCTCATCTATAGATGGGTAAAAGTCTACTATGTCAAATGTGATGAATACTGTATTACTTTGAGAGAACAGAGAAAGGGGCATTCTGGGCCACTTCCGCCCTCACCAGTTTCGGGCGAAAGTAACCCAGAATGCCCCTTTCTCTGTTCTCTGACAAGTAAGACTTCAATAACTAAAAAATAACGATTATCTACAAACAAACGTACTGCGTAGGGTTATCCGTTTTCAATACTAATTTACTAAACTTTTTAGATTCAGTTTTTGTTTAATCCTATGTTTTTCCTGATCATTTTCAATAACATCATTTCGCGCAACATTCTTCAAATGAGTCTCTGTCTTTCATGTGAAATAAAACTACAGTCTTTAACTGTTTCTCTAAAGTCTTTTAAACCGAGTTATTTTCTGGCATAAAATCCACACACTTATCCCAGCATGTCTTCCGCTGAAAGCTAGTTTCGACAAAGTGTTTCTCTTTTTAACTATGTCTCTTTCTGCCGAGCAGTCATCTATAATAAATAGTGTTTGCGTTCCTTCAAACAGTCTATAAACTGTTCTAAACACTCACTCAGTTTATTGCTAGGATTAACTAAAATATATGTCATCATCTGTCCATATAAACCTCTATTATGATATGCTTTGTTCCATTTAAGTGTTGGACAGAAAACCACAATATGATTAAAATTATACGATAAACTGTTTGAACAGGTCGAGGATAAATATTGTTTTTCCACAACCAGTCTGCCCACAAATCAATGAGCAATGAGGAGTTTTTGTCATAAAGTTTAACTGCTCCATAGTTTTATAACAGAGTTTAATCTAATTCAGTTATTATTTTTTCATCACTCCTCCGTACTTTCAGTATAATAAAACCCTATGAGCTAAATGTAAGATTAATCCAATTTAGTCCT
>CM031598.1:111256384-111258884 GCA_018398815.1 Conus ventricosus
CCCTTCCTACCCTTCCCCGGAGTGGTTAAAGATGGCCATGGGTGGGGAACAACCGGTAGTTCAGCCCCTCAATTAAAGACTCCAGGAGAGAGTCGGAACTCGTCAGCTCTCCAGGGACAGGAGAAGTCGAGGGAGAGGAGTTGGAACACTTCATCTCCCAGTGACAGGAGAAGTCGAGGGAGAGGAGTCGGAAATCATATCTCCAGTGACGGAGAAATCAAGGGGCGATACGATGTCTGAGAGAGACAGGAATCATGAAAGTATGGAGTCTTATATCTGATGCAGGTATGACATCAATGATTTCAGAGTTATTTATTCCTCCTGGTCTGGATTTTGGGCTAATGTAATGTGAAGGCCATGACTTGAATGAATTAGTTTATCTCTCAGTGTAAAGAGAGATACATGTATAAAATCTGTTTATAAATTGATGTGATTTAGTAAAGTGTTTTCCCGAAGGAGAGGGGGAAAAGAAAAAACATTCGGCAGTGCGCCTTTTGGTTGATTGGAAAGATTGCGTGTGCATATGGAGTAAATGCTGTCATGAATGCGCGTGTGCAAAAGTGACAGTGTGACAAACTAAATCTTTGTTAAACGCACTAAACAGACAGCCATTGAACGAAATACTTCACCAAAAATGTTTCCTTGCTAGGAAAACATATAACAAAATTATTAGAAAGAAAAAGAGACTGTACAAAGCCAATCTAATAACTTTATTGAATAAAAACTTGTCTGAAAATCCAAATGCAGTTTGGAAAACCTTAAAGGAATTACAAACCATGGAGACTCAAGAACACACACAAACACCCACCAATCAAAAGATGGATGACACATATTGAAACATTAATAGGAAAAGAAGTTGAAATAGAAAATAAAGAAGTAGTAATAGATGAGAATCAAGGGAATAAAAGTATGAAAGCAGCTCCGAGTGACGTTCATGTAGATATGAGATATCAGATATAGAAATCCTAAAAGCAATCAAGAATTTAAAAAAGAACAAATCTACTGGAATAGACGGGATAAGGAATGAATTTTTAAAAACTGTGATTTCAGAATTGCTACCCACATTGAAAAACATTTTTAATTTAATTTTGAAAACTGGTCAATATCCAGGTTTATGGAAAAGGGGCCTTTCGGTTCCTATTTACAAAGGAGGAGACAAAACGAACCCAGCAACTACAGGGGAATAACTTTTAATTGTTCATTTAGCAACGTATTATGCCAAATACTAAACACTCGAATAAACAATCATTTGGAATCAAATAATCTTTTATCTAATGTACAAGCCGGTTTCAGAACCCCCCCCCCCCCCCCAGAACTGCAGATCATATTTTTGTCTTAAAAAATATAGTAGACCATGCATTAAAATCGCGTAACGGCAGATTATATACATGCTTTGTCGATTTTCAGAAAGCATTTGATTTGATAACATTTCCCACGAAGGGTTATTAATAAAATTACAAAGATTTGGCATTCGGGGTAGATGGTTTGATTTAGTCAAAAACATGCACACAAATGCACAACAAATCTTTTCAGTTGGCAAAAACGGAGCCTGCTATTCAGTATATGTACGAAGAGGAATTTTGCAAGGAAACTCCTTGAATCCAACATTATTCAATATGTTTATAAACGATCTAACAAACACGATTCCAACTGAGGATTCACCACCACTGGATCATTCGAGCAATACAAGAATATCTGCTTTATTGTATGCAGACGATCTTGTACTCCTTGCAACATCGAAACTAGGTTTACAATCAAATGAGACCAATAACATTTATATTGTAAAGAGTGGGGGTTACTAATTAACATCGAAAAGACGAAAATACTAATATTTCCAGAACAGAACCCAAAACTCGTTTATTTTTTAAATGTGGTACAAATTCATTGAAACAGCAGAGCAATACAAATATCTTAAAATAAATATCATAAATCAGGAAAACTTGACATCACAGCAGAACATCTAGTAACCAAGGTAATAAAGCAACATATTCCTTAAAAAGAGCGTTTAAAAACCAAAATATTAATTTTCAATTTGTTCTAAGTTGTTTGCTAGTCTTATTTCACCAATATTAATGTATGGCGCGGATGTATGGCTACCTTTTTGCTTAAAATTAAATGATCATTTCAATTTAGAAATCTATTCAATCATTGCCTTTCAAATAATTTACCACATGAACATACTCAACACAAGTTCTTCAAGCAAATGGTAGGTGTGCACTAAAAAGCTATAAACTTAGCTGTAATTGGAGACCTCGGAACTTTTCCAATTAGCTTAACTATAATCATCAGATAATAAAGTTTTGGTATCATATTTTAGAATCTGAAGACAACTCGCTTATCAAAATCATATACACTAACATGTTAAACAACAAAGATCATCAAACACCTGGTTTAAATTTGTCAAACAAATTCTCAGCCTAATGGGATTGAAGCATGTTTGGAATAACCAGCATACTTTTAATATTAACAAGTTGTGTTATGGATCAAGAATAAAGATGAA
>CM031598.1:111261384-111268978 GCA_018398815.1 Conus ventricosus
CGGATGTGTATGGAAACGACAATGACATATGTTGCTAACGTCAGCTGAGGCTTACACAATCAAATAACATCGGAAACATCGGAAACTATAAATACGCCATGTTGGCATGGCTGTTGCTCTATTTGAAAAGCTTAGGCTCTTTACCCAGATGTTCAATCATGCAACTGATTACCATTTAACGTTTTTAAATGTAAATAGGGCGGCAGTTTTCGTTAATGTTTGTGACAGTTACAATGTTCTCTGCAATTTGAGTGGTTTTGTATATTCTGTGTGCGTGCATGATTGTGTATATGTATGTATGCATCAATGTGTTATGTATGTAGATTATGTATGTATGCATACATATTTGCATGTATGTATCTACGTATACATGTCTTGATGGGTAGATGGAAGGATGGATGGATGGACGGATAGCTCTCTCTCTCACACACACACACACACACACACACACACTCTCTCTCTCTCTCTCTCTCTCTCTCTCTCTCTCTCTCTCTCTCCTCTCTCTCCTCTCTCTCTCTCTCTCTCTCACACACACACACACACACACACACACACTGTCACGGACGTAAATACTTTTGGTTTAGAAGATAAATCATTTCTTCTCAAACCCAGTATAAAGTGGAGTGTTACCAGTGACATCTTTACTACATTGGCCGGGTGTTGACCAGTGTGCTATTTGTGTCATCCCGGGTGCGCTACGTCCGTGCATTTCGCTCCCATCCTCCAATATTTCTCTTCATTTTTTCTTTAAAGCTTTCTTTTTCCGTTCTTTTATCGTTTTCCACGTGGTTCATCAGCTGATGTCAGGTGCCACAGGTGAGCTGTTTTGTTACCCGTTGCCATCTTTGTTAGGCTAGTGGTGTGGCACTCATTGACGGACAGTCGAGTCGGAGAGATCTCCATCTCTGCTAGCTGGTTCCATTTTTCTTTATCCACTTCGGTGTGGAGTTTGATGTGGAAAAGTCTTTCGCCCTTCAGCGGGTCGGAAAGTATTCCACTAGACACCTGGGATCCCTATCCCTGCCAGCTGGAAGAACCACCTTGGATCGTCCCTGACCTGGAGTCCCTTCAGTGTGGACCGACACGGTTACGGCTGCCATCCTTCATTGGACTGGGGAGCGAACCGTTTTCTCACCTCGCCCACCCGCCATTTTTGGTAACTATATGGTCTGTTTTGGACAGTTTTGTTTTATTTGGGTTTTCTAACCTTTCAGCGGTTGAGAGGTTTTTCTTCTGCCTTCATGTGCTGTTGGCTCGGACACACCTTTTCTGTGTGCAACTGCTCCAAAGAGGGGGAGCAGGTATGGAAATGGTATCGAGATATGCGTCTTGTTGTAGAATTGTAGAAACGCATTATCTTTAAAACCCATATGCTACCAACTTTTTTTTTCTAATAAAACTATATAAATACTTTAGTTTTTGTATCACAATTATGATATTTGATAGTCTTTTTGGTTTATTTCATCAACAATGTTACCATTTCCTTGACTGTCTTCAAACCATCTTTGCTCAGATATATTTTATAGCTGGTTATGTGCTACTTTAAGGCTGTTATGAGCTGCATCCTGTAGTCTGATTTACCTCTGTTCAGGAGCAGTTATGTCCCTTGATATCTTAATGGAGTGTCCTGTGCGTGCCTGTACCCATCGTCAACACAGCGCAGGCCTCCAAGGGTGGTACAGGACTGCTCTAAAGGCAGGTGAAGACAGTGCTTCTCTGGGTCCTCCCCAGCACCTTCAGGTGTTTCTTTTTCTTTTTGCCTTAACTAGGCTGACCCTGGAGAAAGGTCCAGTGACGGTGAGGAAAGACCCACTGACCACAGGGAAAGTCCTGTTGACAGTGGGAAAAAACTACAACTTTGGATTCTCTCTTGAGGGCACATAAGACCGTATGGCGAAAGCTTGGCTGTGTCTGGAGTGGCACTGTCTTCATCTGTCCGTGGGCAGGGGTGGTTGGGTCTGTGGGGTGTGCTCGGCAGCTGGAGGGTGGTGTTTTTTCGCCGGTGGGCTCTGCAGTCATGAAATACGGGCTGGTACACCCATGGGGATGCTACTTTAAGGCTGTTATGAGCTGCATCCTGTAGTCTGATTTACCTCTGTTCAGGAGCAGTTATGTCCCTTGATATCTTAATGGAGTGTCCTGTGCGTGCCTGTACCCATCGTCAACACAGCGCAGGCCTCCAAGGGTGGTACAGGACTGCTCTAAAGGCAGGTGAAGACAGTGCTTCTCTGGGTCCTCCCCAGCACCTTCGGGTGTTTCTTTTTCTTCTATAGCTGGTTATGTCAGCGTCTTATAATTTGAAAAAATAAGGAGCCAGATACAGAAACAGCACAAACACAACTAATCATAAGTTTTTATGTGTGTTTTATTACGGAAGCATGTTAAAAAAACCGCAAACAAGCAAGATAATGTGTATTCTTCTTTATCAAAGAACATACGTAGTCTTTTTTGTTTTATTACAGGCATCTTGCATAATTTCTCAAAATAATATCAAATAATGATATAATGGTGACCAATGTCCACCCATCTTCTCTCTGTTCTGGACCATCTTTTTGCTGTCTGGATGGGGTACACACCAACCTTGTTGGAGACAGCAGTGACAACATTGTTGTCATTCCATCTCACGAGAATCGGTCCATTCTTTGTGTCACATGCGTAGTCAAATGTGCCACGTGGTGCTTTTTCCATTTCTTTCACTGGTTTCAGGGGGCAGTCTCCCATTCTGCTGGAGCGAATGGTCCCAGTACAGGCAATGTTCTTGGCAGTCAGGTGATCTACAAGGCTCAGTGAGGTGAACAAATTGTCAAATGTCAGGTGGAAAGAATCGCCTATGTCTGCCTGCACTTCAGAAATCGGGTCCACCACCATGCCACAGATTCACCCATACCCAGCCTGGATACTCCGCTTGCCTGCCTCGAGCTCTTTGGTATGGCTCAAACTGCAGCACATATCCAAGGGGGGGTTTTCAAGACCCACATCTTGTAGCCAAAACGTATTGGCTTGTCCCGGATGAACTGTTTTGCACCATGTTTGCCAAAGTACGGCAACATTGACTCATCAATGCTCAAGGTCTGGGTCTTTACGAATGTGAAGTAAGTTAGAAACCTCTCATTGAGCGTGCTGATCAGTGGGCGCACCTTACTCAGCTTGTCATCTACATCCAGATGCGCATGTTGCAGACATGAAGATAAACCGCATCATCTCAGTGAAACAAATTTCTTGTCATAGCAGATGAAATGGCTTCATTGCAACATCAGAGTCATGGGACCAAAAGAGATGCGTCTTGGAACTGAAGTGTAGCCAGACACAATCAGGTTGCCGAGAATGATACACTTATCTGGATTTGGGTAGTGAATGTGTTGTTCCTTTGGAACGGGCATAGAGAATGCTGTTCTCGACAATCAGGGAGATTACATCACATCAAAAAACAGCTGAAACAGTTGGACAGGATCAGCAGGCAACCTTGTTGGCTCAGTTGGCTCAGCCTTCCATCCAATTGCCTTTCTGCCTCTTTGTCAAATCAACTTTCCTCCAGTTTTCTGTCAACTACTGTTTCTGCTTTTTTTTGTTTGGTGCTTTGTGATACATCACCTTCCTTTTCCCTCTGTGGTCCTGAGATGTGGTCTTGGATGATGCGCTGAAGTTGATGGTTGAGTCATATCCATATAATCTGAGTCTTCGTCTGTGAACCAGGCTGAAATAGAAAAAAAAATATAGGCATTGGATGAAGGATTCAAGAAATCAACATACAAGGGCAGATAGGTTACTATAAAACTCTAACTTCTTTTCTTTTCTTGTCTAAGAACTCATGTTTCATTTTCATCACCCTCATGCTTTTCAAATCCCACATTATCTGCCGTACTATATGTGGGAATACCCCATTACAGTGTCACGATCATGGGGCCCAGGAAAAAAATGTGCTTTTTTTTGCTTTTGTTGTTTGCGTTTCTCGGCTACAACTCCGGGGGGTTTCCTGATAGTACACGATGTTTTGCGATTTATGACACCTTAGTCGCCACATGGGCAGCCATACTCCAGCTTCAGACAAATCCTCAGAGGGGAACCTACCTCAAATCTCTCTTCAACAACCAACAAAATGTACTCTGTGCAGAGGAGACTGTCACAGGTTAAAGGCACCTCCTGTGAGGCAACACCAGAGCATTTTGATGTCGGCCCATAGGCAATTTCACACCGTCATACTGGAGACATGCATGAGTGGCCAGGGCCTAAAGTGTGCTTTTTAAAATAAATAAACATCGCATTGTACTCACATTTTCTTCATCGTGCTCGTCATCAAGTGAAGATCGCACTCCTTGTCTGTGGAGGGTCACGGTTGCTCCAGCTGAAAGCTGATTTCTGTTCATATTGGAGGGACCCGCTTCACCAGCATCATCTTCTTCACCACTGTCTTCATCAGTTTCTTCATCCACAGGTTTGAAGGTTCGATATAAACAGTTGCTCATCAAATGTTTGATCATCCCCCAGCATTGACAGAACTTGATGAAACTGTAACGTTTTTGCTGAAAAAAAAAAAAAATTTGGATAAAATATTTGATTTATGCAATAAAAAAGTACTAAAAATGAATAGTAGCAGACTTTGTGATTTTTTTCACTTAACAATCATTAATAAAACAGAATAGTAAATATATCTAAAAATATTTCTGATGTAAGAAAAAAACGGCAGGTAAATGTTTTTGTTTGTTTGTCAGTTGTAGTGATGACAGCAAAAACCCCTCCCCTCTCACTACCCCGATCCCATTATGGGATCAGACTTTTACTGCTTTCACGACTCCCGAAGGCCAGTTCCAGTTCAGGTAATGCCATTTGGTCCCCAAGACCGCAGGAGCAGTTTTCAGTCGGATTATGCGACTCATGTTGGAGCCCCTTGAGTTATCCGAGGCGCACAAATTTATTGACGATCTGCTGCTGGCCACAGAGGGCGTGGGATGGACACTTGGAATCACTACGGATCATCTTTTGCGCGCCTCCGACAGGTGCAACTGGCAGCGCGCCCTACGAAGTGCCAGATCGGAGAAGCCGAGATATCCCTTTTTGGGTCATGTGATCGGCCGAGGCTACATGCTGCCCGAACAGGACAAGATAGCAAATAGATGAAGCCGACCTCCCAGGACCAAGAAGGAACTCGATCATTTTCGGGGTGGTGGGGTACTACCGCAAATTTATCCACATTTCGCTGAGGTGGCCAAGCCTCGACGGACAAGAAAGGGGGCAAAGAAACCCGAAGTTCTTGTGTGGAGCCCTGAAGATGTCAAGGCATTCAAGGAATCAAGGACGCCGTTTTCCAACCAACCCCTTCTGCAGTTGGCTGACCCCCGGGATGCCATTCGTCTTGAGGACTGATGTTCGAGTGTGGCTTGGGGGCCCGTACTGCTACAGGACCAAGGGAAGGGTCTGCTGCCCCTTGCCTATGCGAGTAAGAAGTTGGTAGGGGCAGAGCTAACTACACACCATCGAAACAAGAATGTCTCGCGTGGTGTGGGTGCCAGGCGGTTTACCCTTACCTGCACGGGAGAGAGTTTGTTCTGGAGACAGACCACCACCCCCTGGGTATCTCATCGAATTCGGCTGTTAGCCGTTTGTCTCATGGGATGGGCCCTTTGAACTGCAAAGTCTAGCGTTCACTTTCAGAACCCTCCCGGGAAAATACAGTGGAGGCTAGCGGTGGAGTACTGAGGTCAAGGTTCAGGAATGAAGAAAGTTTACATTGTATAAGAGTGTAAGGGTGTACAGAACGTATTGGAGGCTGTGATAGGGTGTGCCTCAGTGGCACAAGCCTCTATGGTTGGGGGGTGTTGTTCACGGACGTAAATACTTTTGGTTTTTGAAGATAAATCATTTCTTCTCAAAACCCCGTATAAAATGGAGTGTTACCAGTGACATCTTTACTACATTGGCCGGGTGTTGACCAGTGTGCTATTTTTGTCATCCGGGGCGCTACGTCCATGCATTTCGGGTCCCATCCTCCAATATTTCTCTTCATTTTTTCTTTTAAAGCTTTCTTTTTCCGTTTTTATCGTTTTCCACGTGGTTTTATCAGTGAAATTTAGGTGCCACAGGTGAGCTGTTTTGTTTCCCGTTGCCATCTTTGTTAGGCTATGGTGTGGCACTCATTGACGGACCGTCGAGTCGGAGAGATCTCCATCTCTGCTAGCTGGTTCCATTTTTCTTTATCCACTTCGGTGTGGAGTTTGTGGAAAAGTCTTTCCCCCTTCAGCGGGTCGGAAAGTATTCCACTAGACACCTGGGATCCCTATCCCTGCCAGCTGGAAGAACCACCTTGGGTCGTCCCTGACCTGGAGTCCCTTCGGTGTGGACCGACACGATTACGGCTGCCATCCTTCATTGGACTGGGGAGCGAACCGTTTCTCACCTCGCCCACCACCATTTTGGTAACTATATGGTCTGTTTTGGACAGTTTTGTTTTATTTGGGTTTTCTAACCTTTCAGCGGTTGAGAGGTTTTTCTTCTGCCTTCATGTGCTGTTGGCTCGGACACACCTTTTCTGTGTGTAACTGCTCCAAAGAGGGGAGCAGGTATGGAAATGGTATCGAGATATGCGTCTTGTTGTAGAATTGTAGAAACGCATTATCTTTAATTACGTTTTCGGTCCTTAGCGGCTTGGGATTCTGTTACCTTGGACTAAGTTGAAATCTCTTATTATATGATATCCCTTCATTTCGGTCGATGGAAGCTGTGTTTGTTGTTTTCTGATTACACAGGTTGAGTCAATGCTTATCTCGCTCAATATGTGATTTGGGCCGGAAGGATATCGAAATGTTAGTTTCATTTTCCTTGTTGCTTCATATATGCGAGACGGATCGGGGAACGCTTGAGCGTGCGTACGGCTAAACATTTAGACCGAGAGTGTGGAACTCCTGCCGTATCGCCCCATGGGTGGTTTCGTTCTCGTTATGTCCTTGTCTTATATGTTTGTGTGACAGACGTGTGGATGAATCCTTGTTTTTATTCATTGGAGCTTTTGACTAAGGAAGTTATCCTTAGTACAGGTCAAATAAAAGCAAAAGAAAGGGAAAAAGTTATTATAGTTTATTTGCCCTTTTAAGTGACAAATACATTGTTGACCTTATTACGGCATTGTGACCCTTCACACTGACGCACTGCGGACCCACTATGTTGCCACACACTGACAAGGATATAGGATGATGACTTATCATCTGGAGATGATCTCCGCCGTTAGGGCGGGATTTTTCGCCCTTTTTCTTCAGCTGCAGCTCCGGTCTTGGGCTGGCTGGACGACCAGCATCCACAGACCCTGCAGTCATCATCCTGTGTCCAGGCACCAGTCGTTTCCCAAACCTGCGGACTGGTGGGACACCTGCTTCACCTCGGACTGGAAGACCAGCCCACTACGAACGTCACCCTCTACAGGATCCACCTCCCTTGGCGAACCTCCTCGGTGCATGGACTCGAGTTGAGTGTTAAATCTTGTGTGGAGTGGGTGTGGGTCTGGCGTGCGTGTGCGTGGGTCTAAAGCCGGTCACTGCTTCATTTTGTTGGTTTTGTTGTTTTGTTTTTTGTTGTTGTTTTGTTTATACTGTCTTATGCTGAGTCC
>CM031598.1:111269453-111276953 GCA_018398815.1 Conus ventricosus
AGGATTGGGGGAATGCGCATAAATATCCTTTAAGCGAAACGTGTTCAAAATAGTTAAGCATTTAAAGATGTAGTTGAATTAGAGGTAACAACAGATAAGACAAATTTGGCTGAAAATATCAATGAGGTCAACGAAGAGAAGGTAAGCTCAATGAGCCGTACACTATCAAAAGAAGAGGTTTTGCTTGCTGTAACAAAGTTTAAAAAATGGAAGGCTGTTGGACCACATGAAATTATTGGTGAGCTGTTCAAGTATGGTAGGGATCGTATTATTGATTTTTCTTTTTTGGTAAACCTTTTCAATAAGTTATTTGATATAAGGTGTGTTCCCATATAATTGCACAAACTCTATTATTCACCTATTCTTGACAAAGGGTGACGCTAATAACCAAAACATTACAGAGGCATTTCATTATGTGATACAAGTAGTAAGACTCGCAGCACAATTATCAATAGTAGACTGCAGGAATGGATAGAAGAACATAATTTGACAGACGAACAACAAGCTGGATTTTAAAAACAAAGGTTACTTCACTGTTGATTACATGATGACTTTATTGGCACTTATACAAAAACAATCCGGTTTTAATTTTTTTTTTAAATATATGTAGCCTTTATTGACTTTGAAAATGCTTTTGATTCCGTAGAAAGAAACCTACCGTGGCCTACCATATTAAAGAATGGCGTAAAAGGCAATATATGTAGGTGTATTCGCAGCATGTACGACAGTGGCAAAGCCAGGATTAGATGTGGAAGTGATGTAACAGTTTATATTACTTGCAGTCGTGGAGTGAAACAAGGAGACGCTTCCAGCCCCGTCTTGTTTTCTTTATGTATTAATGAGCTGGCATTGGAGGTGACGAGGGGAGGGAAACGCGGGGCAGTGTTATGTCTGATTATTTTGAATCATTCCTACTGCTTCTGGCTCATGATGTGGCTTTACGTTCTGAAACTGTCATAGGCTTACAGACGCAGATAAACAGTCTTTAGCGTGCAGCCGCTGCTTTGCATAAAAGTAATATAGTGGTGATTAGGAAAGGTGGCCATTTGGCTGCCAGAGAAAGATGGACATTTAACGGGATTGAGATGCCCGTTGTAAATGCATACAAATATTTAGGAATTCATTTTTCAACAAAGCTAAGTTTTGTTGCTGCATGTCGTGATCTTACAGGCAAAGCAAAACATGCATATTATGCATTTGCAAAAGTTATTTAAGCCGAAATGTAACTCTCACTTTTGCTTTTTTAAGTTATTTGACACAGGTTTCGTCTATTGATCAGTATGGTACAGTTATGGGAACTTGACAATGCAGCACACCATTGCAAAAAACTGCATCTTTTAATTTTTCTATAAACGATTCTTAGACTTTTAAATGCGAACACCTAATGCCCTGGTGTATGGAGAAACATAATCGTATCCTATTTCCATAAACTCAGTTATAAAGTGCATCAGGTTTTGGTTAAAACTGACGGGAATGAAGGAATTTAGATTAGCTTATAAGGCCTACAGAACGCTTTTTGATTTGGAAGAAAAACCTGGGCCTCAAATATTCGCAGTTAATTGCACATGTTTGCGTTTGTATTTGTATGGCTAAATCAAGGCGTGGAGGCAATTAACGAGTTTCTGGTAAGTTTTAAGAAAAGGTTGATTTTGTACAGATTGGGCGATAAGTTTAACGTTTACAGAACCCCCCCTTTTTTTTTTACTGTCCCTGACGTTAAAAACATATTCATTGATCAATTTAGACAGGCATTTAAGATACACACTGACAAGATTTAGACTTGACATTTCTGAAATCGCGGTACATCGTATTCGCTACAGAGTTCACATTGAAAGTGAATTAATATGTCGACTTGGTGTGAAAGAGAAAAAAAGCGAGGCACATTTCGTCTTATCTTGTCCAGTTCTGTAAGACCAAAGAGCACAGTACATTCTGCTGAAATATTACAAAGTGCCAAGTCAGTTTAGATTTACAGTGCTTATGGCGAGTACGCACGAAAAAACAGTCAGGAATCTGTCACAATATCTTTATAAGGCCTTTAATGTTGCGTTCCTTTCTCACTTCTTAAATGTCCTACCCAGTACGTTTTGGATGATTTCACTGTTCATAATTGTCAGTTCTAACAATGTTTGTATATTTGTATCCCATCATGAGGGGCAATGGCCTATACATGATTAAACCTTTGTATTCACTCGCTAATACACACACTCACTCACATGCACATACAACAAACGCGCACACCACACACACACACATACGCAGCGCGCGCGGGCGCGTGTGCAAGCACGCACGCACACAAGCGTGGCTGCTGTATCTCTTTCTCTCTCGCTCACACGCGCGCACGCGCACACACTCACATAGAGATACACGCTCTCTGTGTGTCTGTCTGTCTCTCTCTTCTCTCCTCCCGTCTCTCTCTCTCTCTCTCTCTCTCTCTCTCTCTTGCGCGCGCGCGCGGTCACTGGTATGGTAATATGACAGAAGTGACACACAACTTCTTTTCTTAAAATATCAAGATCAATTTGTATATTTAATGGATTTCATACCATTGACATATTGTTACGGAAAGAGTTTTTTTTCTGTTGATTTTCCGGATGACAGCCTGTAAACAATATATTGAAAATAGCCGATGCACAAGCTTGCCATGAGCGAGAATGGCCATCATTTTATGCACCAGTCTTGGGACGTTGCTGGTGATAGTGCCCGGGAAAGATGGCTGTGTATTATTAGAAACATGTCTTGTCTGATCTCTGGCACTTGAAGACAACAGACTTCCGTTCGTATTGACTGTAGAGCGAATGTTACAACATGAATGTTACGGATGGTATGGGTGTGTCTGCAGGTGTCTGACTGTCTGACTCTCACTCAGAAATTACGGATGCATGCACGACTTTTCAAATGCACATACACACGCACACCACTCACCCGAACATTGACAGCCAGGCAACAGAACAACACTTCTTTTTGCTCTATGCTGCCTGAGCCATCAGACAAACACACATAATAAATGCAAAATCATTAACAGGTCGGCACGCCAACCATTAGACGTACACACAAAATATTTATATATAACGGCTATCAACTAGCGCTGCTGGGTCCAACGACGACGAAGACGACGAAGACGACGACGACGAAAACGATGAAGACGGCGAGACGATGGAGAGGACGAAGACGACGAAGATGACGACTACAGTGTCTAGTCTCCCTCAATGGACAAGTCCCCTCTGACTGGAAACTAGCCACTGTCGCCCCCGTCTTTAAGAAGGGCGAGCACTACAAACCCTCCAACTACCGCCCCATCTCCCTCACCTGCATCTGCTCCAAACTCTTAGAGCACATCTTAGTGAGTGCCATCATGACCCACCTCGAATCCAAAAACATCCTGTCCAGCCAACAGCACGGCTTCCGTAAACACCATTCATGTGAGACCCAGCTACTCGAGTTTACCGAAGAAGTCTCTGCAGCCATGGAACACGGTACTACAACGGAGGTCGTGGTTTTTGGACTTCGCCAAAGCATTTGACCGTGTCAACCATAGCCTGCTCTGCACAAACTCAACCACTATGGCATACAAGGAAACACCAACCGCTTCATCGCAAATTTCCTCAGCGGCCGCACACAGTCCGTTGTGGTGGATGGTGCCCGATCCGGCTATGTTGACGTGAGACCGGTGTCCCCCAGGGCTCCGTCCTGGGACCATGCCTCTTCCTGTGCTACATCAACGACCTCCCCTCCAAATCTCTTCCCCATCAAGCTCTTTGCCGATGATACAGCTGTCTACAGGTTCATCACCTGTGCAGAAGACCCAGCCAAGCTCCAGGAGGACCTCCAGCGTCTGGAACAATGGGAGAGAGAATGGGACATGGCCTTCCACCCAGACAAGTGCTGTGTACTGTCCTTCACCAGAAGCCACTCCCCGTTCTCTCAAACTACACCCTCCACGACCAGACACTGGAGAGAGTCACCTCCACAAAGTACCTTGGGGTCATACTGGAGACAAAGCTGGACTTCACAAAACACATAGAGAACATCTGTGCTAAGGCCAACAAGACACTGGGATTTCTGAGAAGGAACTTGAAGGTGTGCTCCAGCCGTACCAAAGAGCTAGCCTACAAAGCAATGGTTCGTCCAATTGTGGAGTATGCTAGCTCTGTATGGGACCCACACACCGACGATCTCACCAAAACCCTCGAGAAAGTCCAGCGAAGAGCTGCCAGATTTGTCACCAAACGCTACCACAACACTTCCAGTGTCTCGGACATGACGCTACTCGAGTGGCCCTCGCTTCAACAACGACGTCGCTGCGCCAGACTTGCAATGCTCCACAAGATCATCAACGATCAAGCTTGCGTCTCCTGCACCGACCTCAAGCAACAGCCTCGAAGTGGTCGTCGCAGCAACCACAATTACCAACTACGACGATTCCAGTGCCGCACTGACTACAGGAAGTTCTCCTTTTTCCCAAGGACCGTTGTCGACTGGAACTCCCTCCCAGCTGATGTTGTCGAGGCCCCCTCCCATAATGCCTTCTGCTCGAGGGCATTGAGGGCCCTCCAGGCACAGTAGAACCCGCCTCTCCCCCCCCCCCCCCCCCGCCGCCCCCCTCTCCTCCCCCCCCTGTCCCCCCCCCTCCCCCTCCCTGCCCCCCATCCATTCTCTCCCAGCTCAACCCTGCCCCCACCTACTCCCTCCCCGTCTCAAGATTTCCTGCACACACTCGCGCTTCGCCACTAGTATGTTAATAATGTCAACCTGATGACCGCTGAACATTACTGGAAGAAGAGAAGAAGAAGAAGTCAAGTCCGACACAGGACTTAAATCACTTCAGAGCTGTGGCTCAAAAATCTCTAACACACTCGCGGCGTCTCTGCCGGCGACGAGGTGACAGTCTCACACAGGAGCTGTGGCTCACACACAAACACAACACAGCGACGGCCTGGTCCACAGGTCGTTGGTTCAACTCGGGAGCGGCGCTCTGGCTTGGCAGCAGCGGCGTCTCCAGCCCAACTGGCTCAGCGGGTAGTCGGTCCCGGGCGCAGTGGCAGGTAGGGTGGTTATCGGCACTCAGGCCGACCTCTCCACGCCAACACAGGGCGGAGAACAGGGGCGTAGACTCAGCTACGGCCCTGACCCTCAGTAAATGGCAGCCAGTCCCCTCAGTCCAGGGAACACTTCTACCTGGGGGAAACCGATTAACTACCTTGATTATCATGGCTACTATTCATTACAATCACGACTACATTCATATTCATTAGCCACATCATATTTCACTTGAACTTGAGACAAACATCAGCATATTCTTTCTTCAACATTGCAACATTCCCTTTTCCGGAATCATAACACTACAACATTCCCTTTCCGGAATCATAACACTACTACATTCCCTTTCCCGGAATCATAACACAACATTCCCTTTCCAGAATCATAACATTACAACATTCCCTTTTCCGGAATCATAAACACTACAACATTCCCTTTCCGGAATCATAACACTACAACATTCCCTTTCCGGAATCATAACACTACAAACATTCCCTTTTCCGGAATCATAACACTAAAACATCCCCTTTCCGGAATCATAACATTACAACATTCCCTTTCCGGAATCATAACACTACAACATTCCCTTTCCGGAATCATAACACTACAACATTCCCTTTCCGGAATCACAACACTACACAGGAAAGATTTCCATATAAACCTTTCAGAATTTAGTTTTCCAAATTGGGGAAAGGATTTCCACCTAGACCCTCTTCAATAAACCATGAATACAGTTCATTACACACAATGATTACTATTCATCAAACTATAAACGTCACGAAGAAATGTTCATTTCCTTTCTTGTAACACGACAAGAATGTTCATTTCATTTCATATAATCACCAGATTTTAAAAGGTTTCTTTTTCAAAAAGATTCATCTACTTCAATATATACAAGAGAAAGATTTCCACAACACTCTTGTTTCCCAAACACACAATTATTCATATTGCTATCAAGAGCGAGTTAAATACTCATCCACATCAAAAATCAGAATCATTATATATGAAGTCTCTGTCGCTCACTCTGGGAGCTTATTATCCATAGCATCAAAACTCCCCCTCTTCTCGCAAAGCATTAGAATAAATACCTTTTTTTTAAAAACAAAACCTTCACAGTGCGCTGAGGAAGTTTCAGTCGCTTCTAACCGGGAATACGGTTTCAGTTTGCTAATAAATAAACATTGTGGTGATAAATACCTGACTGCCACCAAAAAACAGCTGGAGTCCCTCTTCGGCCTTCTGTGTTGATGGGTTGCCGGAATCACTGCAGAGACTGCCTAACCGGTTTAACTCACCCGGCTTTTAACAGCGCGCAGGTGAGCAGCAGTCAGCTAAACTTTCCAACCGGCTTCCGGACAACTACCTTCCGGTAAGCATGGTTGCATGAAAATTTGTGACCGGACGGGAAACGTTCCGTCACAATGAAGAAACGAAAACAGAGAATAATTTATTTCAATATCGTCTTTGTTTCTGATCTTTGTTTTGTTTAAAGCTAACATATAGGGTTACGTGATTCGACGTATTCAGTACACTTTATTGCAATTGCTTGAAAAAAAGCGCAGTTAACCAATGTAAGAGCTTAACTCAACAGGATTTGCAAAACTGAACGTGAAAAATAATGTGTAAATATTAAGAGGAAAAAACAAAACAAAACAAAACATTTAGACCGCAAAAACAAACCAACAACAACAACAACTAGGAACAAAACCGACATATTGCGTTTTAACCTATGAGTTATCTTCAGGATGGATTAACGATTACACGAATGCACACACACAACACACACACACACACACACACACACACACACACACACACACACACACACACACATACACACACATACACACACACACGCACGCACGCACGCACGCACGCACGCACGCACGCACGCCAACACACACACACACACAACACACACGCAGAACGAGCTGGATAAATTAAATAGTTATATGCATTTGAACGGCTTTCAATTCTCTGTTGAAAAGACACATTTGGTTCTCTTTAACAATGGATATAACCCAAGTAACCTGCCTATATTCTTTCTGGGAGGAGGGGAAATTTTTTATAAACTTGAAGTAAAATTTTTAGGTGTCCTACTTACACCAAAACTAAACTGGAAAAAACATATTGACTCAATTGTTACTAAAGCAGTTAAAAGTTTGAAGTTTCTAAAATTGTCACTCACTCTCCATGGGGACAGGATCCCAAAGTTTTGTTGCATTTAGCATCCAGTCTTGTACGATCAAGATTGACTTACGGACGGGAAGTATTCTTTTCTGCTCCGCGATCGCATTTAAAGAAACTTCAAAGAATTGACAGTAAAGCTGTAAAGTTGGCCCTGGGTGTACCTGTGCACACTAAGTCCTCTGAAGCTTATAAGAGAGCAGGCCTTTTGCCACTTAATGAAGAAAGGAAAATAAGTTCTGTAAAAATTGTAGTGAGACGGATTGCTGTGGA
>CM031598.1:111281953-111285018 GCA_018398815.1 Conus ventricosus
TAGAGCTTTTTCGAATAACGCGGACACAAGCTGTTCGGAATCACAACCTGGCACTTACCAAATGGGCCAGTTCACAACCAAGTAGACTTTATTTTGGCCCCACAACGCTACAAGTCTAGCATCAACAAAGCAAAAACAAGAACATTCCAGGCGCCGACATTGGCAGCGATCACGATCTTGTCCTGGCACCTTCAAAACTCAAGTGAAGTGTAAGCGTTGTCCAAAGAACCCCCGCTTCGCTTTGACCCAGAGAAGTTGAAGGACCCGAAATTGCAGAGGTGTTTTCCCGGGTCAAGTAGGCGGAAGTGTCCTGCCCTCAGCTTAGTGGACCAAACGATGTAGACACCCTTGTAATAACACAAAGAGGTGCTAACTACAACAGCTGAAAAAGTTGGGGAAAAGAAGCGAAAAAAAAATCCGCCCTTGGTTGCAAACGAGGTCTTAGATCTATTTGACAAGAGGCGGGAACAAAGAGGAAAGAAACACTCGAGCGACCGAAGCCAGGATGCAGTACCAACAGGTGGAACAGAGAATCAGGAAGAAGATGAGACAGCCGAGGAAAATTGGATAGAGGAAACAGTGCGAAGCAATCGAGAAATGCATGGAAGCAGGGAACAACAAAAAAGCCTACAACACACTCACGACCCTCAATAACACTAACCAACAAGATCACGGTCATCAAAGATAAGGATGGCAAGCTACTGACAGAGAGTGAAGAAGTCCGGAAGAGGTGGACAAAAACTGTGAGGGCCTCTACAATTACCGCTCAACCCCGACACATCCATTTTTCAGGACAACCAAAAGACCCCGCAGACAGTGAGACCAGGCTCCGAGTACTGGGTAGGTTGAGGCCGCGATACAGAGCCCGAAGCCAGGGAAACCCCCAGAGTGGACAATGTCCCAGCTGAGCTTTTGAAAGACCGAGAGAAAGAGACTACAGAGGCACTAGAGGCACTAACAATGCACGGTCATCAGATCTGGACAGAAAAGAAGTAGCCAACAGAGTGGACCCAGTCATTGGTGATTCCCTTACCCAAGAACGGCAACTTCAAATAATGCCAAAATTACAGGACTGTAAGTCTGATCAGCCACCCCAGCAAAGTCATGCTTCTCATTATCCTCAACCGACTGATGAGTGCCCGCTGCGCCTCTTGTGTCAGCATCAGGGCCACGCCTTCTGTATGGGGGGCTCCATCCTCTGTGTCCCGAGTACAGCAGCAGCTCTCCTGATGAAAGTTTCAGCTGTCCTGTCTGTAGCCACCTTGTCTCACTCAGTCCTAGGACTCTTATCTTGTAGGTCTTCATCTCTTGCTATCTGGATGGTTCTGCCCGCTTCGTGCATTGTCCTAATGTTCCAAGTGACTATTCTGGTTGTTTTCCTGGGGGTCAGAAGGGGGGTCAGTCTTTCAGCTTCCTCTCGGCTTTCACTGCCTGACGTCATGAGTCTCCGGGATGGAGACCCTTCCTCTCCCAGGTGAATGTCTTGGCTTAATGTTGTCGATGCTTCTGTAACTTGCTTTTTTTCTAGGAAGGGGTGTTAGCCCTACGCAAACCCGTTTAACCTCCGGGTGAGCTGGCCTACATTAGTCTGACCTCTACCCTTCGACCTGTCCAGCTTGTGTGGCCCTACCAGGAGCATACAGCTCCCGCTGGCATAGCTCTCTGGGTCATAGAGGTACACCGGCTCCCACACCACGACAAGGAGTGGACTGTGTGTCTCAGGGTTACGACTTAGCAAATGTCTGACCTACGCATTAGCCCAGTGAGCTGATCAGACCTTGGATACCTACCTAACATTGGCTGTGCCATTATAAACATTTTTTTGTGTGTGTGATGAGTGTACACGTGTGTGCATAAGTGTGTTCATGTGTGTTGGGGAACAAACGCGCACCGCTTACACTGAGCCCGCGCCCACCCACCCATGCGCACTAATTAGTTATATACACATGTATACACTCACCACACATACACATACAATGATAATAATGGCTCAGCCACACAACACACACACACACACTCACACACACACACACACACACACACACACAACACACACACACACACACCACACACGCACCACAACCACAGACACACACAGACCCACCACACACACACACACACACACACACCGCGCGCGCGCGCGCGCGCCACACACACACACACATGCACTTGCATCAAACAGAGAGAGAGAGAGAGAGAGAGAGAGAGAGAGAGAGAGGAGAGAGAGAGAGGAGAGAGAGAGAGAGAGAGAGAGACAGACAGACAGAGACAGACAGAGAGACGACGAGAGACAGAGAGAGCTGAGTGTTTGCACTGGAATCGTAAACATTTCATCATGATGCAAGTGATAGATTACCTGTGTCACAGTAACTCGCGGGGAGACAGATCGATCTGGCTTGTTTAGTCAAGCCCTATTGGATGACATGTTCTTAGTTTCTCTTTCTTGATTCCTTGTTTGCTCGCTTTCGTCTTGCTCTTATTCTTCTGTCGTATTTCCTTCTGTCTGTATTCTTCCCTTCTTCTTCTCAGTCTGCATGCCCCTTGATATTTGTCTCATTTCTGTCTGTGTGTCTTTTTTTCTTTCTATTTTCTCTCTTTCCCTTAGTCTTTTTGTCTTTTTTGTCCATGTAAAATTGAACAACCCTCTCTCTCTCTCTCTCTCTCTCTCTCTCTCTCTCTCTTCTCTCTCTCTCTCTCTCTCTCTCTCTGCTTGCGTGCGTACGTGCACGCGTACTTGCGCGCGCGAGCGGGTGTGTATATGTTTGTGTGTGTGCGCGCGTGTGTGCGTGTATGTGTGTGTGTGTGTGTGTGTGTGTGTGTGTGTGTGTGTGTGTGTGTGTGTGTGTGTGTGGTGATGTGTGTGTATGTGTGTGTGTGTGCGTGCGTGTGTGGTGTGTGTGTGTGGGAGAGATGAGAGAGAGAGAGAGAGAGAGAGTGCAGTGGTGTGTGTGTGATGTGTGTGTGTGTGTGTGTGTGTGTTGTGTGTGTGTGTGTGTGTGTGTGTGTGTGTGTGTGTGTGTGTTGTGTGTTGCGTGGTGCTTTTTTTTGTTTACTGAGTGTTTTTC
>CM031598.1:111291018-111293518 GCA_018398815.1 Conus ventricosus
ATCAACAGAGATCATGATCAGTTTTAACCGTCAGTCAGTATTGTTCCCATTATAAGTTGTTGTTACTGCCACTATTGTTTGTCTGTTCGTGTTGAAAACGGGTTTCCTTTCTTAGGTAGAGTGTTCACTGAGGAAAACGGATTTCTGTATCTTAGTCATGAACTTAATTTCCATTTCCCAGCCTGAAATATGTCACCCCCTTTAAGCGTACGTATATTGTCATATTCCAGTCTGTGGAATACTTACCACTGTTCACGCCTAAGCCTGACTATATTATAACTCCTGCCATATATCATACGTTTGAATGGTTAAAAAAACTACAAACACCTGGAGTAATTGCAAAATATATTTCGCTTTATTTAAAGCTTCTTCAGCTGCTGCCATGGACCGAACACACGTACGTTTGTTTGGATATGCCTGAGGTGGAAAAAAACATATATCAAAAGAAAAATGCTCCGTCCTGATGTAACCAAACAGCGGACACATTACACTGCTACCATATCAAATCAGCTGCATGTCGTGGTATATGTTCTGAACCAGCATACAACAAATAAGAATATAGATTTCTGGATTAGGGATTCGACATTAGAAAAGAAGTTAGACTCAGAATAAAAAAAAAAACTACTTTGAGAATATTTCGACAGGGTCGCCCTGTCTTCTTCAGCTCACTGTTGCTGTTGTGGCAGCGAGGCCTGGTGGGGCGACTGTTGTGTGGGGTGAACGGTTGTCAGGATCTGATTGTAGGTGGGGGAAGTTCAAAACCTTGATCTCTGTTCAGACTGGGGCGTCTGGTCTTGATTTCGATGACTTCTTTAACTTTTCTTTTTGTGAGGAAGGGCTCCGTAGATAAGATCTTGGTTTCTTGGGGGGCTGAAACTGTGGCCTGTGGCTTGTAGGTGTTCATGTATGGCAGAAGTAGATCGGTTTGGGTGTTCCTGTAGACGGGTGGTCAGTGGTCTTGCTGTCTCGCCAATGTAGGTATTGGCACAGTCTTGACACCCTACCTGGTACACTACACCACACTGCTTGACGGGGTCCGTTTTGTCTTTGACATGGGTCAGTTGCTGGCGTAGGGAGTTGGTGGGAGTCAATGGTATGCTCAATTCTCGGCAGAAACCGGCTGGGGAGACAAATTCCAGGAACAAAAATAATTGGTAGGACTCCAACTCCATGATATCCCAGTCTGTAAACTTGCAAAGCTAACCATTATACTATGGCATCTAGTCGCCTGTGTTTGTTTGTACTCTTCCTTCTGATCTTCTTCTTTCTTCTTCTTCTTCTTCTTCTTCTTCTTCTTCTTCTTCTTCTTCCTTCTTCTTCCTCCTCCTCCTCCTCCTCCTCCTCCTCCTCCTCCCTTCCTCCCCTCTCTCTCTTCTCTCCTTTCTTTCTTCTTCTCTTCTTCTTCTTCTTCTCTTTCTTCTTCTTCTCTTCTTCTTCTTCTTCTTCTTTCTTCTTCTTCTTCTTCTTCTTCTTCTTCTTCTTCCTCTTCTTCTTCTTCTTTTTGTTTTGCACCCTTCCTTCTGTTTCTTTTTCTTTCTCATCCGTCTTCTTCTTCTTGTTCTTCTTCTTCTCTTCTTCTTCTTCTTTCTTCTTCTTCTTCTTCTTCTTCTTCTTCTTCTTCTTCTTCTTCTTCTTCTCTTCTTCTTCTTCCTGTTATTTTTTTTCTCTTTTCTTTCTTTTTTTTCTTCTACTCCTCTTCTTCTTTTTCTTCTTTTTTCTTCCCATCGTCCTTTTTGTTCTTCGTCCGACCCGTTTCCCCTCACCTTCACATCTTCTGTTCTTATAGACATGGTATCGGAGGTCGTCGGCATGAAAGCAGTCAATAGGCTGTATACATCAATTCCGATTTAATCCTTGACATCATTTTTGTGAGAAAAAAATCTTGTTTTCTCTCTCACACTATGGACCCCCCCCCCCCCCCACCACACACCACCACCACCACCACCACCCTCCCCCAAGTTTGATACCTTGTGCTTCATTCACGTTTTCAAAGGCAGAGATGGGTTTATATATTCGGGGAAAAACAAAACTCCAAAATAGCATCAATAGGCTACGATCCATAGAGGGCATTTGGAGAAAACATATGGAATGGAGCGGTCAGGATGGGTAGGTGTATGTGGAAAGGATTGGAGGAAGATATTACGTAGACAGGAAGCCTAGATGACAATATTTCGCCAAAGACGCATTGAAGTCCAAGGGGTACGGATAATTTCTTGCACTCGTCAGACATCTCTACCCCCTCCCCCCCTCCCTCTCTCTCTCTCTCTCTCTCTCTCTCTCTCTCTCTCTCTCTCTCTCTCTCTCTCTCCTTTTGGATCTTTTAAGCTGGGCGGGAAGACTGGAGAGGAAGGTGGTGAGAGTTGGAAAACAACCAACAAGGCAGTGGCGCATCTTGTGGTCTCCATAATCAAAACGCACTAGAAGAACACCCCCCACCCTCCACAATGCTATGTGGCAGAACGGTAAGAATGCTCCTTTAAGATATGCAAGGTCCCGTGTT
>CM031598.1:111298518-111301018 GCA_018398815.1 Conus ventricosus
AAACCAATCATGGAACTTTTGCATAAACAATGTGTGGGCAAGAGTGATTTTCCCTAAATCCCGATTGAATATTCTGAATCAGATTGTTGTCTGTTAAGATGGTTTAGTGTGTTTCTTAAAAATGCTTTTCAGTATTGAAACGATGATATTGGTCTGTAGTTTGAAGGGTTGTTAGGATAACCGACTCTGAAAGTGGAATCGCTTTCGCTCACTTTAACACAATGAAAAGTGATTTCGGTTTATGCATAGATTGTAGATATGTAAAGCATCAAGTTTGTTCTTTCAGCAGGGTTTGTGTAAATCAATCCACAAAGGGAAACTTTGGCCACGCGTGCCACCCCCCCCCCCCCCCACACACACACTCACACACACGCACTCACACACACACACTCACACACACACACACACACACACACACACACACACACACACACACACACACACACACAACACACACACACACACACACACACACACACACACACACACACACACAAAACACACACACACACACACACGCGCGCGCGCATGTTTTCACGCTCCACACACCATGAAAGAAAAGAAGAAAAAAAAAGAAAAGAATGAAGTAGCGCCAACAACACCTCGTATTTAATTGGGGTTTAATAAACAGTCTCTGGTGGGGTTTAATAAACAGTCTCTGGTGGGGTTTAATAAACAGTCTCTGGTCAATTAAAAAGAAATTAAGAAGAACAAGAACAAGAAAGCACAGTAGTACAATTTAAAAAAAACTAAAGAAAGAAAATTGAAAAACACTCAGGTAAACAAAAAGAAGAGCACACACGCACACACACACACCACACACACACACACACACACAACACACACACCACACCACACACACACAACACACACAACACACACACACACACACACACACACACACACACACACCAACACATACACACACACACACACACACACACACGCACTCTCTCTCTCTCTCAACACTATTTGATTCCGCTAGTGCTAATGCCATGAAAACCTCTTAAGAGTGTCTACAAAAGAGCACTTAAAGCAGTTCTATTAAAATCATCTAGTCTTAGTGAAGGGGATTATACTAAAGCGGGGGCTCTTCCGTTACAAGAAATGTTTGCTGTCAACAAATGTCAGCTAATGCAAAAAATTGCATCGGTTTTAGCACCAGAAACTCTTCAGTCCAAATTTAGCATAAACCCTAGGGATTCAACCAAATTCCAGGTTCCCACCCCTAGAATAGATCTATTTAAATCAAGCTTATCTTACTCAGGTAGCGTGGTTTGGAATTCACTTCCACTACATTTCCGATGTACTCATATTACAGAACCCTTCAGGGAAAAAACTAATCACACATTTCACAGCAGACCATTGCTATTAGAACAAAATACATATACCAGGGCACACCCTCTGTTTTGCTGCATATTAAACTGATACGCCGTTTCCTTTCCACTGATGTTTTTAAAAAACAGATAATGATAAATGAGAGATATGGTTACTATTGGTTATATTAATGATTGAAATCATATTATGATGAATGAGTATTGTGGTCGCTGGTTTTATTGGTGCATTGTCACGAATAGATTGATGTCTTAATACTTTTATTTCTTTGAGCACTGTAACTGCAGGTGATAAATGTGTGTCCGGATTAAATGTTGATCATATTGATGTATTGCTTTTTATTCAAATTTATAGTAATGTTTAGCATGTGATATTTTGGATAGAAAAATGGAATTATAATCTCTCTCTCTCTTCTCTTCTCTCTCTCTCTTCTCTCTCTCTCTCTCTCTCTCTCTCTCTCTCTCTCTCTCTCTCTCTCTCTCTCTCTCTCTCTCTCTCTTCGTTTACTACGGCTGCGTTTCGATGGATTGTCGCTTAATTAATAATTATAAATTTGGGTAGTGTATGAATGGTAAAGAAGAAAACAAAAAAGATGGGGGAAGGTAAATAATAATGGCTCTCTCTTCTCTCTCTCTCTCTCTCTCTCTCTCTCTCTCTCTCTCTCTCTCTCTCTCTTTTCTCTCTCTCTCTCCCTCTCTCTCTCTGTCTCTCTCTTTCTCACACACACATTCAGTTCATGGAGAAAAACAAATTATTTCACCCACTCCAATTTGGATTCCAATCTAATCACTCCTGCACACAGCATTATCAGGAATGTGTGATTTATTGCTTTCAAATATGAACCAATCACCAAATGACAGGCGTTGTCTTTCTTGACTTCAAAAAGGCATTTGATCCTGTGGATCATTCCGTTCCTTTAAAGAAACTGTTACTTGAACCATTTCTTGACAGTCTCATTTTTCAATCATACTTGAACGATAGGACTCAGTATGTGATGCTTAACGGCAAAAACTAATAATGGAATAATGATTGTGCTAATCAATTTCAAGAACTTTATGTGGGGTAGATGTTGTTAGAAAAATGGAAAATGCCATAGATATGATACAATCCGACGTAAATGAAGCTTTGAACATGTTTAATGAGTGTGTAAAGGAAAGTGCTAAGT
>CM031598.1:111306018-111313011 GCA_018398815.1 Conus ventricosus
TGGCAAGTGAAAGGGGGTTTGTGTTCATCTGCAGATACTGTTGCAGTGGGTGACATTCAGTTGGGGGTTTTGTGTACATAATGAAGTGAGGAAACCCAGTAGTGGCTGAAAAATTTCCAAATGAAAAAGGTTTCTTTGTAAAATATCACAATGATGCCCGATGCGTGGGGATTCAAGTAGTAGAACTTGGCATAGCCACTCCAGAAATGCCATAATGGCATGTGAAAATGGCATAGGGGGTGATCGGCATTTCCAAATGCTGCTTTAAGTCAAAAAAAGTAGAAAGCTACATCACCCCTGTCAAAAGCAAACAGAAAAACAGGGGCCCGTACTCTTTTTCCTCTTAAAATCCGGGTTTTTCATGTGGGGGAAGTTGGCCTGGTAGTCTTTCTTTTTTGCTAGAAACCTTGTCAAGAAGAGGTAGTCCCTGAAAAGTCCTTTCTTCAGGAGAGTATTACGGTCAGAAAAAGCACGCTTTCCCCAACCCCTTGAACACCTTGTAGGAGGACACTAGATTTCACGCCTACGAATTTTAAATGAATTGGAAGCAAATTTTGTCCTCTTAAATGTATCATTTTTTCCCTGTGGGGAAATCTTGAGTGCAGTTTTTGGTATGTTAGCCCTCCCTATGCTTTTGATGATGGATCATGTGCTAAATAAAGAACAGAAATCCCTAACCTTAAAAAATTGCTGAAAAATTAAAAGTAGTTTCTTAGAGAAATTAAAACGTCTTCCCTGATCTTCCCAAACCCCCCAAAATCCAACGGACGGAGAAAAAGGTACATTTTGTTTGGCAGAGATAATGTAAGCAATTCCAAAAAAGCACAAGAGATGGTTTTACTTTACCCCTTTTTTTCGGAGGCTGTTTTTCATCCCGTTTGACGGAGACATCACAAAAATCCCACTCTTCCAAGGACTCCCATGGGCCCCTGGTGACCCTGAAAAGAGGGATGCACCAAGACTACGGAAGTTGGTGCATCTGTGTTGAATATTTTTAAAAAGGGGCAAAATAACCATTTTCCAGGTATGAAGCAGACCGAATGTTGTTTTTTATTTCCCCATTATGTGTGGGTGTTTTTTTGTTTCCCTTTGAGGTATGGAGTGTTGCATTTAAACAATGAAATAAAAAAGAGAGGGGGATTGATTGATTGAATAATTGATTGTGCTTTTACGCAAGGGTGAAGATTTTTGGCCCAAAGCCTAGTCTTACAATCTGTCCTTTTCGCAACATTATTTCACAATATCATTCACACTGACAATAACAAAGTAACATACATCTAATTCTACAATGACAAGCAGAATTAAAACGTAATAAAGCATGATGGTAGTGACTAGTCAAAAGAAAAGGAAAAAAAAAAACAAATAAAAAAAGCAGACAAACAAAAGCCGAGAGAGAGAGGCAGAGAGGAGGGAGAGAGGGGGGGGGGGGAAAGAATGGTGGTAGGGGGTGGGGAAAAGGGATGGTTTGTTGGTTCATTTGGACGACGTTGGTTTTCAGAAAAATTTGCGAAGGATGTTAATGATTTTAATCAAATTTTGAGAATTAAAATTTTTTTAAAATCTTTCTTGAAAATTTTTTAAAAAATTTTTTTTTGTAGCTTGTGGAAATAAGTTTTAGAAAACGGTCCGAGTAAGTGGTTGTTTTGTATGATCGTGCGTGGGTGGGGGAAGGTTTCTTCGAGCCAGAAAAGCTTCAATCTTGTAAAAAAAGGGGATTGATAAAACAAAGCTAGTATCTGTCAAAATTGTAAGCATAATGATGCTTGTGAATTTTCCCAATTGCTTACTCAAAGGAGGTATGTTCAGTGCTTTTTTTTTTTTTTTTTTATTTGTTGTCGAGGTAGGTGGATGGAGCGCTTTGGTGACGTCTATGGAGAGAATTCAGCCTTTTTTTTTGGAATCACTACCCCTCCCATTAAGTGAAAAACGTAAATTATATGTGACATTAGTGTGCGTTTAAGAAAAAATTTAAAAGGGTATTTGATGTGTGCTTTAATGAGATAAAAGGAAAAAGGTTTTTTTTGGGGTTTTGAATACTTTTTAGAGAGATTGCCATTTGATTCTTTATCTATTGTTCCCCCAAAAACCCCTGATCTATCTTTTGATAAAATGCTGTTCAGTGAAGTTTTTAGCAAAGAGGGTCGTTGGTGCGGTGGTTTTAAAATCTGGGTTTTTTTTTGGTTGGGTGTATGACCCTTGAGTTTGTGACACAGTTGCCGTCATTTAGAATTTGGGAGAGTTTCTATTCTTTTTGTATAATTGTTTGGATGTGAGTCATCAGCAAATTATTGTTTTTAAGTTTCCTGTTGGACAGTGGTAATTTGATGAAAGGGGACAATGAAGGGGGTCTAGTATTTAGCCTTGTGGGACCATGTCTGATAAAGTCTGAAGCGGAGGTTTTGCCCCTTCATCACAACCCAGTCCTATCTTATTTTTGATTGAATATGAGATGTTTAGAAAAGGGTTTAAGAGATAGACGTTTCTTTAAAGAATGGAATGATTACAAGATCAAAGCCTTTTTGAAATCCAGAAGACAACTCCCGTATTTGTGTTGGTTTTTGAAAAACCGAATCACACATTTTGGATGCTTTGTGGCAGGAGTGATTAGTTGGAAAAAACTGGAGTGGGTGAAATAGTTTGTTTTTTTCCAGAAATGGGTGTGTTGTGTGGAAAGAGGAGAGAGAGAGTGAGGAAATTTTTCCCTGTTCTCAGTGTACAACAATTTTATAATTTCGTCCCCGGGGGTTTTAAGTTCTGTTTACAATGCAAAATTGTAATTGTTGATCCCCGAGTTCCCCTTTACAGAGAGAATGACGAACTTCACTCGCAAGAAAAGGGGGGAAATTTAAAAAGCAGCAAAAGCAATGTGAAAGGGAGCAGCGCAAGTAGTAGCGAAGTGTGATGTTTCATCAGACTGTCAGAATTCAGTTTCAGTTTATGGACGTAGGTTAAAAAGCTAAATTTGTGGCAGCGCTTCCTCAGTTTTTTACTCATTTTTTCAGTTTTAATGGCAGATCTATACTGAATGGGACTTGGTTTTGTCTATTCAAGAAGCAAAACCCAATATGAATCACGGAAAAAAAACCCTCTTTTTGGACGCCGGAATTTAACTTACAAGTGCAACCCCTGATAACCGGATAGGATCTGGAACTTCCAACTGTGGTATTCAGGCCCACTTGGATTGTATGTGTGTGTTGTGTGTGTGTGTGTGTGTGTGTGTGTTTGTGTGTGTGTGTGTGTGTTTTTGTGTGTGTGTAGGACATGCTGTCAGCTCTGCAAGGGGGTGTGTGTGTGTGTGTGTGTGTGTGTGTGTGGTGTGTGTGGTGTGTTGTGTGTGTGTTTGGGGGTTTTTAAAGGGGGGGGGGAAAAAGGTTTGAGGGGGCGTATTTTTTTTCATTTCGGTAGATGAAAATTTTATAAGCTTTAAGAATTTTGAACTCATTTTATCATTTTTTTAAATTTTGCCCCGGGAAAAATGGAAAATGATTGCGTTTGGCGGTTTGGGGCGACATCTTTTCATCGCGCTTCCGTTTGACAGAAAATTCATCAGATGAAGAAGACCCCCCCCCACCATGAAACCCTGCCGACTCCAGCTCCCCAAAAAACCGTGGCGTCGTTACCAGTGATGCTTTATCGCGTCGTTTGACCTTGCTGAAAAGTCAGACAGGGGGAATGGACAGTGGAATTTTTCACGTGCAAGCATCCGGACTGGGATTAACTGCTGGGCACAGTGAATGGTCGTGATTTTCTTATCGCGCCTATTGACCCCTTTTTCAGCACCCCCGAGTGCACTGGGTCTGTGCGACGAGAAAGGAGTGTACAAAGGGTGTGAAATGTGGAAAAAAAGTTGCCTCCCCAAGTTTTTTTGCCCCCATGGGCTTTTTGGTGTCTGTCTGAATTGATTTTATTGCTTTTTGTGGAGTTAAGTAAAAATGACTTGTGTTACATTTTTTTTTGGAATTTTATGATGTCTTGTTTTGTTTTTTTGTTTTTGTTTTTTTGTTCATTTGTTGTTGTTGTTTGTTGTTGTTGTTTGTTGTTGTTGTTTTTTGTTTTTGTTTGTTTTGTTTTTTGTTTTTGTTGTTTGTTCATTTTGAAGATGGGGAGGGAGGGAAGGTTCTGATTTGGGTTGTGACTGAAAACCATCAATAGCATTAAAAGGCTTTTCACCAGCGAGGTGTCATGGGCAGTGCCCTGAAGGATGAAAATGTGGGGTTTTTGTTTCATGTGAAAACAATAGAGGTAGAGAGAAAAAAATGGTCAGAGGTTGTTGTTTTTGAAGTCAAAGTACTGATTTAAATTTCTATGGAGCGCAAAATCATGATAAAGAAATAAATATTTTGGGCATCTTTAGGGATGCGAGGTTTGCGCTGTATCCTCCCGTAACTTACAAGGAAAAGAGGAGGTTTGGGGGGAGGGGGGGGGGGGGGGGGGAGGGGGGGGGGGGAAGGGGGGGGGGGGCGCTTGTTAAGCCATGCCAGGATCCCAGCTTCATTACCCGAATGTTGTATGAAGTTTTTATTTTTTTTAACTCGTTTAGGGGTTTTGTTTTTAGGTGCCTCTTTCGATTGGGTTTGGGTTTGGGTTTTTTTGTAGCCTAGTTTTGCAAATGAATAAATTATGCAACCTTTATAGACAGTGAATATGGCTGCAAAGTTGAAAACATTTTGGTGCTATTCTGGTGCAGGTGGCATGACATAGTTTGTGGATCCAAATTTGTTCAAAAGATTTTTTTGAATTTTCCTTTAATCTTTAAAACTGTGTATTACTGTTTTTGAAAAATATAACCATCTATGGTTTATTTTTTTTGACAGAATAAATCAGTTTCTTTGGGATGAAAATGACCTTTCGGGACTTTATTTTGCATAACATATTTTTTTTAAAAACAAATAAACCAACAAACAACAACTCCAAAAATTTCCATGGGAAATCTTTCAACCCATACCTACTGTACCTTCCCCAGGGGGAAATAATTAGTTTCCACCTGTTGACTTAGAAGCAGGTTAAACCCCAAATCTTTTTTGATTTTTGTGAAGGTCTGTGCTCTTCCCATGGGAAACATCTGTGCATTGTTGTTCTAGCAATGTAAATTCCAATTGTCTCTTGTGCAAAGACTAGTAATGTATTAAAATGCTTAGAAAGGTTATGTGTGTCTGGCTGACCTGTGTGTGTGAGCGCACATACACCTGTTTCTTTCTCTAACTGCCCGTCTGTATGTGTCGTGTCTCGGGCACTCCTACAGAGAAAGGAACGGCCCATCGTGTACCTGATTGAGGCACACCATGCCACAATGCTGCCGTCTACTCCCGCCCTCCTGCCCCCCCAGCATAAACCCCTGCGGACAGACACTGGTTTGGTCTGGCCCGAGGGGCCCATGCAAACTCAAGCAGAAGGAATCCTTCAAAGTCCAGCTCCCAGGTTTGGCTTTTGTCTTGAGTGCTGCATGGATAATGAATGCAAAAGTCCAGCTACGTCTTTCCCTAGGTAAACTAGGGCCAAACGTTTGTTTTTTAAATTGGCCAAATATTGGGGTTTAAACTTTTAATTCTTGTCCCACCATATATTGCCCATCCCATCAAAGCATGCTATTTTGGGTCATCACGGGCGACTAAGTTTTTGTTCCATGTGGGATATGTGGGAAGTTTTGCATTTAAGATGTTGTATGAGCACATCTTTTTAGAAAGTGTTTCAATTTGGCCCTTTAGACAATTTTTTACAAAATAGTTTTCAGCTCTTGTCAGGTGTTGCAGGTGGTGTTCATTACATCACTGTGGACAGTTTAGTGGACTGTTCATTTAACATCACGGGGGACAGTTTAGTGTGACTGTTCATTTAACATCACTGTGGACAGTTTATGGCCTCAGGGTTGCTGAGTTGAAAATATGGCTCAGTTTCCTATCTAGACTCAACAGTATTGTGCAGACCTTTCAGACTACAGTGGCAGTGTATGAAATATGATAACTCTGGTCTTCAGTCTGTGTAGCTTTATGTATTCTGACGATGTAAGGTGTCAGGTTCACATCGTGGCAGAGCCAAAAAGTATTTTTGATAGGAAAAGCACCTGAACGGCTAAAAAGGAGTCTTGATCTGGGTTTCCCTTCTTCCCTCCTCCCCCCCCCCCCTCCCACTCCCCTCTGTTCTTGGAGTCCAAGGGCCCATGACAGAAATACTTGCACATCCACACATACAGACATAGAGAAAGACAGAGACATAAATGCATATACACACTCGTCAGTGTTTTTATTCATGTGCTCAACTGTAAATCTGCCAGAAAACCTGGATGTTCATTTTCCCCACATGGATTTATTGCACATAACAACACATACACGCACACGCACAAAGCCCCACACACACACACACAACACACAGTGCCCTGTAATTGTAGACAATGATGGTTGGAAGAGGTGGTGTTTTTAGGGAGGAAGTGTCTGTGTGTATGGGTGCAGAGTCCGTGCAGTTTGTGTTGTAAGTCTTTGTATAACAGTCATCAGGGGAGCTGTACTGCTTCTGCTGCAGTGTCCATGGATGGACAAAACAGGAAGGGGTAGAAAGCTGGGGGTAGATGGACAGGGTTATTGGTTGTGCTAAGCCGCACTAATGCTAGTAAGGGATACCCATTTGCATTCAAAGTTGTATAACATGTTAAAAAAAAAACAAGAAAAAGGAAAGAAAAGAATTAAACTTTTTTTTTTCATTGAGATTACATTTTCAACAGTATTCATCCAGAATTAAATTCACAATTCATCTTGTATACATTCATTGAAACCCCAAGTTGTACATCCCCAGAGCTTCCCAAAATTTCACATCTGTGATACGATGAATTCCCAAATCAAACAACATTGAGTTCAACAAGTTTTTTCCTGCCTTTTGAGGTTTACAAGTGAATATTCAAAAAACTGAAAGAGTTGTATGCCCATTCTGGGTATCAATTTTGCCTCCCTTTAGGTTTCACAGATTGCATAGCATTGGGGTTTACTTTTTTTTTTTTTATCT
>CM031598.1:111313111-111336681 GCA_018398815.1 Conus ventricosus
TTTCTGACATCCGTTAGAGTTTGACGTTGTTAGCAACCCTAATTTAGCAAGGCTGTTTGGGCAACAATATCAGTCAAAATTATCAATATATTACGAAAGAGTGATTCATCATACAACATATCCCAGAAGCAGGGCAGACACTATATGGAATTTTAGTTTTAGCGTCTCAGCAAGATGCTTAAAGGTATTTTATTGCTGTGTGAAGATGAAGAACCATTCAAAAGAGGAAGTGAAAAGTTTTTAATCCTAAAATAGCGAAAGTGCAATGTACAATTGATGGTAGTCCTAACCAAATCTACGCTAGCGGGCTTAGACCTTATCATCATTTTGACGAAATAAGAAAAATTGTTTGGGGGTGGGAGGGGTAGAAGTCTAACAGCAGACCTTGTGTCTAAAGATTTACATCTTCACAATGTTAGGCTTGATGATTATTTAACAACGAAATACGGTTTATGGATTGACCTAAGGTCAACAGAGGATAATCAGTTGCATGGAAGCGGGAGAGCTGTGAGAGACGTAATAAACATTCAAATTGATAAAGAAGAAGAAGCCGATAAACCGCTTAATGTACATTTGTTTTTAATATATGATGCGCAGCTGAATATTGAAAATAACAGATTAAAAGATATACAATACTAAATTATTTTATTTTATAAAAAGCATGTCTGTTCAAGTTTATCCAAATGTGCCTACAGCGCCGCCAAAAGAAGAGATAGTAGAAACCCCTAACATAAAAACCTTTAGATTAACAAACATTACGCAAATGCAACAAAAACTAGAGCAGGACCTTTCAAAATACAGCAAAACCAAACGAAGGTATTCTGCTGCCTTTAATGCTGTTACATATGTTAATACTGGAGCATCGACTATAAGCGCTCTATCAGCAGGAACGAGTGTTGGTCTCTTAGCAACGGGCATAGGCGCACCCGCAGCTTTACCTCTAGGAGGTTTGTCTTTAGCTCTCGGTCTGTGTTCATTAGCTGTAAGTGCGGCCGGCAAAAAATTAAAAACTAAACTCCAAAAGCACACAGCTATGGTTCAACTAATAACAGCTAAACTTAGCTCGTTTAAACTGACAATAAATAAAGCGCTAGTTGACTCAAACATCACGGATGAAGAATTTAATCGTTTACAGGCCGATTTTGATGACTACAAAAGACAAAAGTTTGATCTTCAAAGAAAGGCGAGGGCAAGTTTTTCTCAACAGCCAGACCCCGAGCAGATAAAAAAGGAATGCTTAAAAAAAGTAAACGAGACATTAAACTCTGTTCTAAACAGCTCACAGTAACAACACCAAAAGGTGTTTATACTTTAGTTTATGAGTCCAAGCGCAAAAAGACCGTCGATATTGGTTCTGATTAATTATTTTTTTAATTTAAATAATATTTTGAGTTAGAAAAGAAACTCAACATGGCTAAGATATATGAAGGGCAAGACGAATTTTTGAAGGAATGCTTGAGAGAGAGCGTTTATCAAGAGCACTGAATGATATTGATCTAGAAGTCATTGATCCAGCAAACGTGCGGGCAAGCGTTGTACATGCTATTTCTCAAGTTCCAAGTAAACTACTAATAGACCCGCCAGTTAAAGTAATGTTAGCTGTTTTAATCGACTATGTAACAATAAATGAAGAAAATCTAGAAGTCTGGGTCTCGACTAAACAACAGACTGTTCTTTCTCATAACGACTTAACACCCGGTTGGGCAGACGAACTGCTTACACAGTTTGACGCTGCCGCTGAAGAAGCCAAAATGAGAGGCTCTGGTTGGTCAGAGGGCGAAGTTTTAGAGATTAGATTAAAACAGGCTAAGTATGCACCGATTGTTGGCAAGTCTTACATTCCACTACCTCCAGCATTAGTTGCAAAAAGAGCAGTTCTAAACATAAAGAATACAGACAACAAATGTTTTATGTGGTGTGTTCTTGCAAGGCTGCATCACGCCCGCAAAAACGCAGAGAGAGTGTCTAACTATCACCCGTACATCAATGATCTTAACTTTAGTGGGGTGTCCTTTCCTGTTAGTGTAGACCAAATTGATTGGTTTGAAGAACAAAACAAACCAATAACTGTTAATGTATACACATGGGATGAGGAAACAAATTTGGTGCCAATTAAAGTGTCCAAGAACAGTCCAACAATAGGCGAACCAGACAAAAATCATGTTGACTTACTACTGATGTTTTCACCAGCGGGGCTACCGCATTACACATTAATACGCACAATGAGTAGATTATTGCGGCATACTTCAAAGCATTACCATAAACAAGAATTCTGCAGAAAATGTTTAACAAGAATTCCATCTGTGCAAGCCGCGAGTGAACATATAAAACATTGTAAAAGTTCTGTAGATTGTAATACAGAACTAATTACGCCCCCACCTGGATCTAAAGTTAGTTTTAAGAACTGGAAAAAACTGCAAAATTCACCATATGTTGTTTACGCAGACTTTGAATCACTCATTGTTCCTTATGAAGGGCCGGCGCCACAAAAACTTCGAAAAACGGTCTTAATGAGTAATCATCAAATTTGTTCATTTGCTTTCATCGTTGTCAGGTCGGATGGCGTTCATTCAAAGCCAAAATTATATAGAGGGCCAAATGCTGCAGAATACTTCTTAGAACGCATGCAGCAAGTGCGCAATGACTGTTCTAATAATCTAAACTTATCTGAAATCATAATGACACCTGAAGACCAACAACAGTATGACTCAGCCACACATTGTTGGATTTGCGGTTTAGGTCTCTCATCAGACGCAGAGAATCCGACAGTAAGAGACCATGATCACATTAGCGGAAAGTTCAGAGGAGCAGCGCATAACAAATGCAATCTTCAACTAAAGTTTGATCCTAAGACATGGAAGCTGCCTGTATTCTTTCATAACTTGCGAGGTTACGACTCCCACCTTATAATGAAAGCAGTGGACGATGCCTTCAGGGTAGCATGCATTGCACAGTCATCAGAAAAGTACATGTGTTTCACTTTAAATAACATGTCTTTTTATGACTCTATGCAGCACATGATGGGTTCATTAGAGTCACTGGCTATGTCCTTAAAGTCCTGCCCAATAACAGAAGAATATTTTGACTCAACTCTTGTTAGAAAGGGCGTTTACCCTTATGAGTACATGAACAGTTGGGAAAGGTTTGATGAAGACACACTTCCTCCTAAAGGCGCGTTCTTTTCTAGTCTCAGAGGAAAGGACATCAGTGATTCTGATTACCAGCATGCTCAAGATGCGTGGCAGAAGTTAGAGTGTAAAACGATGGGAGACTATCATGATTCATACTTGATGGCTGATGTATGTTTGTTGGCGGACGTCTTTGAAATTACCGAAAGACCTGCATAAAACATTACAGTTTGGATCCTGCGCATTATATTTCTGCGCCCGGGATGAGTTGGGACGCTTTCTTAAAATTTACTGGAGTAAAGATTGATTTATTGTCTGACCTACCAATGATTCAGATGATTGAAACGGATTGCGTGGAGGAATTAGTATGGCGTCGCACCATTACTGTAAAGCAAACAACAAATACTTGGACAACTATGATCCAAGTAAAAGGTCTAACTATCTCATGTATTTAGACGCAAACAATCTGTATGGTTGGGCAATGGCGCAATCACTTCCATTACGTAACTTTAAAATGTACACAGGTACGAATAATATTCAAAAGGCATTAAAGTGGTTGAACAGTTTAACGCCTGATCAGCAGCGTGGTTTCATTCTAGAAGTTGACTTAGAATATCCTCATGAACTCCATGACCTGCATAATGACTATCCATTAGCAGCAGAAAGTCTAAAGATGGATCCAAGAGAGCCGCCTAAACTTGTGCCTAATCTTCGAGGCAAAAAAAATTATGTCTGTCATTACAGACTTCTACAATTTTATTTAAGACATGGTTTGAAGTTGACAGCTGTTCATCGCATAATTGCTTTCGATCAAGAACAGTTCATGAAACCATACATCATGAAGAACACTGACCTCAGAACTAAATCCACAGATGCTTCAGAAAAAGACTTTTTCAAGCTAATGAACAACAGCTGTTTCGGAAAGACTATGGAGAATCCGCACAAGCGTAAAGATGTCAGATTGGTCACCAGAGAGAATGAAGCAATTAAGCTGACTTCAAAACCTAATTATCAGGACTTTAAAAGATTTCATGATCAGCTTTTTGGCATAATGATGAAAAAAAAGAAAGTCAAATTAGACAAACCTGTATTTATTGGGTTTACTGTTTTAGAATTATCAAAGCTTTTGATGTTAGAGTTTCTTTATGACTACTTTAAGCCCTTGTATCCTGAGTCCAGAGTACTTTACACAGATACAGATAGTTTTGTTATAGATATTCCTACTGAAGACATCTATAAAGACATGGAAATGGAAGTAGCTAAAGGACATGCGGGATGGTATGACACGTCCGATTATCCTAAAGACTCGCCTTTACATTCAATTACTAACAAGAAGGTTTTAGGAAAGATGAAGGATGAATTATCTGGAAAGGTGATCAAGGAGTTTGTTGGTTTAAGGTAAAAAATGTACAGTATTTCGAGCCAGGAGAAAATCATTAAGAAAGCAAAGGGAATATCTCGCAGTGTTGTGCAGTCAAACATATCACATGACAACTACAAAGAAGCATTGTTTGGCAATAAGACTTTTCATCATGACAACGTAAAACTGCGATCTAATCTACATGAGATCAACACAACTGTTGTAACAAAGAAGTCATTAGATAGAACAAACACAAAACGGGTGTTTGTTAATCCGGAGTTTTCATATGCAATCGGGCACTGGAGAACCGTAAATTAATTAAAGCGGAACTGTGTCTGGTGGGATTATCTGCAGTTCTTCCTTCACAAAAGATCTTTGAGGAGCTGGTTGTTTTGTTGTGTCAGTTTCTCGTAAATAATACACGGGCGGATTCATTTTTACAATTCTTTTTATTTCATATGGATCAACGCTCCAAACTGGATCGGTTGCCCTGATGCGAGTGTCCCCTTCTGCTTCCCCCGGTAAATAAAGGTACCTTACTTTTAAACCAAATGGTAATAGTTTGCCGGATGAAGACTCTCCTTCAGCAACATTTATTGTTTTTCTTTTGATTGCTTGTACTGGTTTTAGGCCTTTAAATTCTTCATTATTCATTGCGCGCAAAACTGAGGGCAGTCTTCTAACCCATTCTGTGTTGCGAGAATTATCAATCAGCTCTCTGTGATACTGGTAGGAGAAAAGTCTTTCGGCTAACTGTTTGTTAAAGTTTTCGACTAAAGCCTGTGATCTGTGAACTCCTGGGATGCCTCTTTTAATGGTAACTCTATGTTTTAACAATAATTGATTCACTTGGCCTTTAAATTCTTTTCCATCATCGACTTGAATCATGCGAGGGAAAGTTAAGGGGCCTCGCTGGTATATCAGCTGTATGGCAACAGCAACAGCAGAAGCACTCTTTTGTGTTAATGGTTCTGCATCTTTGTATCTTGAAGCCATGTCAATGACTGTGAGTGCGTACTTAAATCTTTTTCGTCTAATCCTATCAGAGGGTAAATATAGAAGATCCATTTGATGGGTGTCGTTTGGTGTTGTGTTCACAAAGTGTGGTCTCTGTATTCGTTTGGGCGCAGGTAAATAAATTTGCCAAATCGCTTGTTTAGATAACCATTCTTTTGCTGTTTGTTCACTGACTCCTGCCGCTTGGCTTAGCTTTTTAATTGCTGTGATGCCCTTCCAATATCCTTTTGGCGAATAATAAATTTTGTTCATTTTTTATTCAGCCAATATTATGCGCAACAAAATACACGACGGTCATGCCGACGACAATAAACCCGATTTCTTGCATCTTTTGTTTTTCTGATGGATGATAAAAGTCACTGAATTTTGGTGGGGGCAATGTCTGGACCGGTTTGCCTGTTACTAGATAATATTCTTTTATTGCTTGGTCAACATTTTTAAATGTGTAAGCTGCATGCCCCTGTCTTTTCAGTGTGTCATTAATAAAATCTAACTGCTCAAGTCTCTGCCTTTCATAGGCGTCTTGTGCAGCTGCTAGTTCCCCATAGCTTTGTTATGTCTTTTTCTCTCGCTGTCATTCCCCAGTTTACTAAATGCAAAATTACTGCCGCTAAAAGCAAGCGCATTCACCACAGCGCCGCCTATCATTATTGCGAGTGAAGCCATTTTTTATAAATGTATTTTTTTTCTTACATATTTATATTGTCTGGAATTATTCCTTGCTTAACTAGAAAATCTTTCGTAGCAAACGAAGCTGCAATGATAGCAATCAGCTTTGCTGAATCCTCAAAGTCTAGTTTGCCAAGATCTGCTGGCTTTATTTTTAACAAGCTTTTACCAAGCATTGAGTATCCTACACTTAGGCCTCCAATAACAGCAGAATGGTATACAAGGTTAGTAACAGTTTTTTCGGTGCTCATTTTTATAAAATAAAATAATTATAATTATTAAAAAACATGAACAGCGATGATCTACTACAGCTACAAGGCGGCCTAAACCTGCCTGAACTTATGAATGACCAAGTTGATGATCAAGCTATTATGCCCAAAAAGGAGAGGCTGTATTCTTTGGCAGCGTGTGGAAAAACAAAACAGTTCCTCGGAACTGAATTCAGCATAGAACAGATTCAACAGATGTCGCCGCAAGACATTTTAAAGTATCATAACAGGTATGAAGCGCAGCTAGGGTCTAGAATGGTGAAAAGTGTGGGGCAAACGGTTCTTAGTTTGTACACTAAACTAGTCAGTAGATTTGCTCCCATTGATTCGAACAAGATCTTACGTATGATTTAACGCAGGATCCAGTTTTAACAAAGTCATTAGAGTCTCTAGGGTGTGATCTGTATTACAGATTTGGAACATTGTTATCGCCATTAATCATGGGATTAATAACTATTAATCATATAGATTTTATTTCCCTTCAAAATGAACGATCTGGAAAATCAGCAGAACCAGAAAACACTGAATCAGGTGGAGAAAGTAACCAAGCCAGAAAATCAGCAGAAAACGCTGAATCAGGTGGAGACCATTAAAAATCCTGGGCGTGTTGAAGCAGGAAAAAAATTAGCAGAGTGGAACAGACAAAAAAAAATTAATGTTACAGAATATGACTCATCATGAAAACATAACGCCGCCAACGCCAGAACAAGTTGATTCAATGCCCGCTATAAAAACTCCATGTGATACAAGGGCCCAAAGTCTTCATGGAATATTGAACTTAAAACTGTTGCCATTTTTGGCGCCATTGCTGCTGTTGGGGGCAGTTATTATGGCTATAAAATATATACACAATGGCAACAGAAACGAAAGAAGTTAAAACAACCTGAACCGTTAAATACAGAAAAAGACAACTGCACGCCAAAACCGCCAATAACAAAGCATCATTTTGATCCATTTATAATGGAATAATATTTTAATTTTTTTTATAAAAAATAGATCATGGCGTATTATAAAATGATAAAGTCAATAAATAAAGACATGGAGTCTATAAAAGACATTTCCATAGACCAGAATTGTAATCAATGCGGTTGCTTCGGATGTAAAAACTTCATTAAAATCTATGCAGAGAACGCTGAGCAAGACATCCTCAACGATGACGCGTTTTTTGAGGCGTGTGTGTACTATATTAGGCATCTGCTATTTAAGATAAAAACATAGATTGTATTTTTTTGATAATTATAAGAACTTGGTTGTACTTAAAGGATGACTTAATCAAGAACTTATTAAGAACTTGATCAAGAACTTAATTAAAAACTTAATCAAGAACTTATTAAGAACTTGAAGTATTAATTAAAAACTTAATTAAGAACTTGGGGTGACTTAATTAAGAACTTGGGGTGACTTGGGGGTAGGAGTGTGTGTGGTGTACACAGAGCTTTATTATTTGTCATGTGTAACACCACTTGGTGCAAGACAGTGCTTGCGTTTTTGTAATGCATTGGCTCTTTTGTTGCAAGTTCAAAGCAGCCACCAAGTGCATTTAACAAAAGCCTGATTAAATAAAACAAGACAATTGTATAAAGTACACCCGCCTAAAAAGGCAGCCTAAGCACGGGGCAGGAGTCCAGCAAGTAGGCCACCGTTCACGCGCGTTGAACGACGAAGCATGACGTCAAAGCAGGTGAGGTAAGAACTATTTTTAGAAAACTGTCTGGGGCTTTGTGGGGCAGGAGTCCAGCAAGTAGGCCACCGTTCACGCGCGTGAACGGCGAAGCATGACGTCCAACCACATATGACCACTTAGCCTAGTTTGCTGTGCTCCTCTTTTCTCAACCAGGCTTGCAACTGGCTATGGCAGAGTTACAGCAATTACTGCTGTAGCCGAGCTTTTATGGCGGCTCTAATCGCCAGTAGTAGTACATCCGTCATTGTATATTTGGAGCATTTATATGAAGATAGTGCTGGCCACACACTACTCCTCTCCATACTGGTAGATGTACTAAGGTCTTGCCTTCCGCTGTTAACGATTACGGGGATTGCTGGAGCTCGCTTGTCATTGTTATGTGTGGATCTTGTTTCCAGTACTGTGCAAATTCCGGCACTTGCAGCATGGTTTTAATTTCATTCAGCTTGCTAAAAATGAAACGAAAGGGAAGGCCTACAGCATAAAACCTTGGATATCCAAAAAGAACACTTGCAACAGCTCGTAATTTTCGTCCGTGTACATCAGAATACCCGGTTTTTGCTTTCAACCAAACAGCCCAAGTTTCCTTTGTTCTCCCTTCTTTCCTTTCATTTTCCTGCCATTGTTTACACAAATTCAAGAAGTAACCAAACTGAATGTAAATTAACAAGGACTGTGCATCTTGCCTCCTCAAATTTCTCATCCCTCTTTGTAGTCTTTCTACAATTTCAGCTTCATTTACTGTTTCGGAAAATATCTGATCAGTAAAAGCTTCTCTAGAAATAGCCGATTGAACGTCAGCCTGATTTGCCATAAGATAAGCATGTAATTCTTGCGGCGTTGAAAGATCTGTTCTCCTTTTTTGTGTCTCCTTTCTTTTCTTTTAACAATTGCTCAAGCTTTCTTTTAGGCTTCTGCGGCAAATCCTGGGTCCTTCCCTTTTAATCTTTTCAATTATTTCTGTCATTTTTTTAAAGTAGTCTTGATTCTCTTGCAAAATAAACATTTCTTCTTCAGTCCACAATTCCGTTGGTGTTGGCGGTGGTAATGGGAGATTTTGAGCTTGTTGAAAAGTTGTAGCTGATTCTATGCTTTCCACCATGGTTTCATCCATTTCTTGAGTAATATTAGTGTCACTTCCAGCACTAGTAGAAGGCATTAAAACACCACTTCCTTGACTCGCCATGTTTTTAACACACACACAAGTTCTCTCCGCTCAGCCCGCCTGTCAAATGTAAAATCACAGCACAGTAACCACAACACGCTTGCACAGCAGTCAGTGGAAGAATGTGTGGCGTGAGCGGCCAGAAGGCTACGCTTAGCTCGCTGATTGGTCAGGCTGAGGAACAGCGCCCCACGCGGTGTTCTAGAAAGCTGATGTAATGCTAGGCAGGAAGTAAGGGGTGGGGAAGAGGGGTGGAGGAGGTGCGGCAGTATTGATTTTTTGGCCTGTGTGTGAGTGTGTGTGTTTCTCTGTGTGTGCAGGTGTCCGTGTTAGTTTGCGTGGGTGTGTGTGTGGTGTGTGTGTGTATGTGTGTGTGTGTGTGTGTGTGTGTGTGCGCGTGTGTGTGTGTGTGTGTGTGTGTGTGTGTGTGTGTGTGTGTGTGTGTGTGTGTGTGTGTGTGTGTGTGGACAGACAAGTCAGATTATGTGTGGGAGCTGAATTCTAACCAGTGTGAAATGTACAAGTTTATTGATATGGTAGTGTGTGTGTGTGTGTGTGTGTGTGTGTGTGTGTGTGTGTGTGTCACTGTGTGTGGTGTGTCTCTGTGTGTGTGTGTGTGTGTGTGTGTGTGTGTGTGTGTGTGTGTGTGTGTGTGTGTGTATGTGTGTATGTGTGTGTGTGTGTATCTCTGTGTGTTCGTGCGTGCCCGCCTCTCTGTCTGTCTGTCTGTCTGTTCTAAGGGCAACTTAACCTTAACGGGCTTACTGCGAAGTAATCGGATAGCCTAGTGCACCCACCGTGTATATGGGCGCGTTCAGTAACTGCTTAGTTTTCCCTACGTTACTCTATGAGGATGTGTTCAGTCCCGGATACTTTCCTCTATGAAAAGTTTAGTAAATTAGTATTGAAAACGGATAACCCTACACAGTATATTTGTTTGTAGGGTCGTTATTTTTTGGTTACTTGTCAGAGAACAAGAATAGGCAGCTTTTAGGCCACTTTCACCCAAAAACGTGGTGAAGGAGCAAGTGAGTCTGAAGCGGCATATTACAGTTCTCTGCATGTCATTTGACAACCACATAACTCACATCTGTGGATCTGTGTGGAGCTCTCTGCCAGATAAGTTCCATTCCTCAATACCTCACTGTACTTTTGTCCTGCATAGACTAGGCTATGGCAACACTCTTGTTGCTAAATATCCTAAAAGGTGTATAGACAAGCTTCAATGAACCCGAAATTTAGCTGCAAGGCTTGCATCTAAGGCAAAAGATACGACAATGTCATGCCTATATTATGAACCTACATTGGTTACCTATCAAAACCATACTGAAAACAAGCTATCCCTCAATTGTCCAAGCTTCTTTTTTAGAGTCTTCTCTGACTTACATTCCCACTCTACTCTCTGCTGACTCAGTATCTCGACCTCTCCATTGATCCAAAGATCTTGTGTGTGTGTGTGCGTGTGTGTGTGTGTGTGTGTGTGTGTGTGTGTGTGTGTGTGTGCATTCAAAATCCTGCTCAAAGACATTCCGGGGACACGTCTTTTCACTCAATGCCCGCAGACAATGGAACCCACTATCAAAAACTGTTTCTTCCATCAAATCACAAGCTACATTGAAGAAAACATTAAAAATATATCCATCCGAGTACAACACACCTTAACCTCCCTTACAGGCTCGTTACTTTCACAGCATTTATCAAATGCACATACGTAAGTAATTACTCATTTAAATTCAAATGCTATTTGTACCGTTCTTCTTAGCAGTTGTGAATGGATGCTTTAGGTTACCTTCTCAGTCTCTTAATTTTATGTGTATCACTCCCCAATAATAACTCATAAGTCCGACAGCTGAAATCAACCAACAAACATTTAATTCAATCATTTGATCATCGATTGGACACAATTCCATCAAGAAGTGCAAATCAATTATCGCGAAAATTTCATTGACATGGACACACCCCCATTTTGCAAATTCAGAACAACCGACTGTCAGAATGTCAAGAGTCAATATCGTGTGTGACCGCCATTGGCGTTGATGCAGTCAAGGCAGCGCTGTCTCATGGATCTGACCAAAGTCTGGAGGGTGTTCTGGGGGATCGCCTGCCACTCCTGCTCCTGATTCCTGAACAGGACGTCGAGATTGTGTGCAGGAGGGTGGTTGTTGCGTATACGACGGCCCAGAACATTCCAAAGATGTTCGATGGGGTTCAGATCGGGTGAGCGGGCAGGCCAGTCCATCCTGGTGACTTGCTGCTGCTGGAGAAAGTTCTGTACGACCCGAGCTCTGTGCGGCCTGGCGTTATCGTCCTGTAGTATGGCTCCTGGTCCCATGGCCTGCAAAGCTGGTACAGCGATTGGCTCCAGAATGTCGTCCCTGTAGGCTACGCCAGTCATGTAGCCTTGGACACTGTGCAGGGGTCTTCTGTGATGAAGACTGAAGCCACCCCACACCATCAAGGACCCACCACCATAGCGGTCGTGCTCCGCAACAGTGGCGTCAATGAAGCGCTCTCCAACACGCCTCCAGGCGCGAATCCTGCCGTCGTTGAAGGACAGGGTGTAGTGGGATTCATCAGAAAATAGCACCCTGGACCAGACATGCCTACCCCAAAATCTTACTATCAGGAACAGATGTTATAAAAATCAGGAACAAATTGAAAATTTCAAAAATTTTCAGGAACACTCAACCTTCCTTTTGTGGACACAACCGCGTGTGTGTAGGTTCACACACACACACATTCACACACACAAACACCATAACAATTCTGCAAAACCCCTCTCTTTCAGGCAGAAAAAACAACTTACCTTTATTTAGGCTACACTATGTACATTGCATGTCATGCATGGTTTTCACTGTGCAGACTTCAGAGACCTGTAGTAGGCACTCTTCAGGTCTGCATAGTCCGAGGTCTTCTATTGTTTTCGCCGCTATTTCTTTTATAATGGCTGTCCCCTTACTCCTGCCACACTGAAACTTCTTTGCCACATCAGAGTCTTTAAACATCAGTTTGAACGCTTTTGTAAAAGTATCCAAAACGGTGAAAGGCAGATTCAGTTCAGCAACAAGGTCGACGAGCATAACTTCGGCACGAATCACTTCATCTGTTGATTCTGCTTTGCTGGTCGACGAACTGGTGAAAAATCCAGAAATCTTGCGAGTGTGACCACAAGATATCTCAAAGTCCTTGTGTTTTTTGGATTCGACATGTCGACGACAGTCATCTTGGCCGCCATGCGCGATGGAGACTCGCACTGGCAAACCGTGCACCAGCAAAAGTTTTCCCCTTTCCGTCCTTCTTGTAAACATGACCACCTCTCACTGTATTGTTTACGAAAGGTTTGCCGACGGCGATCTTGTTTTTTTCGCGGCTGCCGCTGGGGTCCATTTTGAGGTTCATCATCATCTGTCTCGCACACTCGCTTCGCAGTCTTCATGCTAGCCATGTTTGATAGTCGAGCGCGCTTTGTCTGAATCTCGGCTCCGTTCGGTACGTTTCGTCGACGGATATGGCAGTGTGAGCATGCGCACTGCGCTTCAATTCAATCGTCCTAACCGTCATCCGGTTTGTCCCTCTGTGAAAAATTGTCCACTCGTTTGATTTCGTTTTTTGTTTTTTTTTGTTTTTCTGGAACACGCGATCCCTGACCGTAACGTCCGGAACAAACCTCGATTTTTATGTTTTTCCGTAACAAATACGGCTATTCCGGTACGGTAGGCATGTCTGCTGGACCACTGCTGCCTTGTCCAGATCAGGTGTCGTTGAGCCCAAGCCAGACGAGCAGCACGGTGAGCTCTGGTCAGTGGAGGTCGCAATGCTCGACGCCTTGACCACATATTGGTCTCACGCAGGCGGTTGCGAACCGTCTGGTCGCTGACGAGGACGTTGCTGGCTGCTCTCAGCTGCCCCCTGAGCACGTTGGCGGTGGCGGTTCTATTGCGTAGTGCTGCCAGGGTGATGAAGCGATCCTGTCGTCTGTTGGTCGCTCTGGGGCGTCCAGGTCTGCGTGCTTCTTGAACTCTCCCATAGTTGTTGTACCGGTTTCTCAGTCTTGGAATGACAGAATGTGTTACTCTAAGTCGTCTGCCAACTTCTTGGACCGCCACGCCTTCTTGTAGCCAGGCCACAGCCATCCCTCTCTCAGCGTCACTAAGTTTGCATCTTGGTGGCATGATTGAACACCCCCCAGAAGCGGCCCTTAATAAAGCCACTGGTCAGCGAATCAGGTTGACAAGTATTCATTAAAGGTCCGGCTTGCATGTGCAATGCAGTTTTCAGACAGCCGAACACTGCTGCGCCAGCTAGGCGCACTCAAATTGCGACCTTTTTCTCGTGGTTTTTGAGCTTCTTTTGCGGACCAGTGTAACACCTTTGACACAGATTCGACTGAACAATTGCCAAAACCAGTTTTCTGTGAAGCACTTGTCACACTTTAAGAGAATATATTGGCCATAAACATTTCATGTTTTATGCTACGCTGTATTATGTAAACCATATCAAAAATGAATGTGGCCCTTAAATTCTTTTGAGTAGTATATATATTGAATTATAAACAAAGCTTGGTCTTATGTCTTAGATTGAAGAAATAGGGGGAGATACGCATTCATACTGCAGTGGCAGATGATTCTGCCTAACTAACAGTATGTGCTTGAGTGGGTGGATGGGGAAAAATAAAATAAATGCTTCTCAAAATGAGCCTTCAGCAAGCTTGTATTCTCCAAGGGGGAGAGACATCCTCCAATAGGGAGGGAAACTCACTAACATAACTCCTGGTCATATACCGATTAGTTAGGCAGAATCATCTGCCACTGCAGGTATGAATGCGTATCTCCCCTATTTCTTCAATCTAAGACATAAGACCAAGCTTTGTTTATAATTCAATATTTCTTGCAGTCATTGCAACACCAAGCTGCTCTGTAAGTTGCTGGAACGGTGCTCGGTACTTATCCTTGGAATTTATTAGTTTGTTGTATTTTAGTCCCTTGCGGATTCATTCCAAGAACTGGCCCTCAGCACTTGTGTCTTAGAGGATATCTTTTTATATTCTCTACTTTTCACAAGAAAATGTAGCTTGTTTTGCTCTTTCATGATTTTCTTTTCCTTCTTAGATGGCACCTTTGGTTGGTTTTTTGAAAACTCAACAAACATACTACAGTATTGCACACCAGCCTTTTCTGGGATTGCATTCTTCTTAAAACTGAAAAGGCAGAGGAGTCAAATTACCACTTTCTGCAGTCACTGAGGAGAAACCACCAAGTTTCGAAATATCGGTATATGACCAGGAGTTATGTTAGTGAGTTTCCCTCCCTATTGGAGGATATAAGCTTGCTGAAGGCTCATTTTGAGAAGCATTTATTTTATTTTTCCCCATCCACCCCCTCAAGCACATACTGTTAGTTAGGCAGAATCATCTGCCACTGCAGGTATGAATGCGTATCTCCCCCTATTTCTTCAATCTAAGACATAAGACCAAGCTTTGTTTATAATTCAATATTTCTTGCAGTCATTGCAACACCAAGCTGCTCTGTAAGTTGCTGGAACGGTGCTCGGTACTTATCCTTGGAATTTATTAGTTTGTTGTATATATATATATATATATATATATATATATATATGTTCAGCTTTATATTGTTTGGTCAATCGGTGGGAGATTGTATCTCTTAGGAGATCCAAGTAAAGGTTGTTCTGTACAATTCTTAGCCATTCACAATGCTTGGGTTATTGAACAGCAGAACTGACCACTCAGACTGTTCCATATCTTTTGATCTCCCTTGCATCCTTGAATGGATCCTCAAGCATAGGCTCAAAGATTGTCCCTTACATTTTATACTGTTTGTATAATGCTTTTAGTTTTTCAGCAACTTTTTTCCTCTCCACACTTTGGTTTTATTCCATTTTACTACCCTTCGCTGGCTGCTTTGGGGGTGCTGTTGGATTCTTTTTTGAACCCTTGGTGGTGAGAACACCGCAGAATTATGGACTGTGGTGTGTCTCTATTTGACACCAAGGGCACAGACACAACCAGCTGTGTCTCCCTGATGAGCCCGATCCAGCGGACGAAAGGCCTAGGAGCAGGCAATACAAATAAGTCTGTCTTCGAGAGGGATTACGATGGTTCTCTCAGGCAGCTAGTGAAGGGTTTCTCATATTTATAATATACTCCCCCCATTTTCTTCATCTTCAAATTTCTTTTTTCCCTAAAATTTCAAATCTTTGCCAAGTCAATACTATAATGACTGAAGAATTGTTAGCCTGTACTTGTTTTCCCCCACTACTTAATTGTTCAGCTTTAATATAATATATATATATATAATATATAATATTCAATTATAAACGAAGCTTGCTCTTATGTCTTAGATTGAAGAAATGCGGTACTTATCCTTGGAATTTATAAGTCTACTGTAATTTTGTTCCTTGAGGATTCATTCCAAGAACTGGCCCTCAGCACTTGTGTCTGAAGAGGTTATTTTTTATATTTTCTGCTTTTCACAGGAAAATGTATCTTGTTTTGCTCTTTCTTTTTGCTCTTTTGTTTCTTAGGTGGCACCTTTGGTTAGTTTTTTGAAAACTCAACAAACATACTACGGTATTGCACACCAGCTTTTTCTGGGATAGCATTCTTTTAAAACCAAAAAGGCAGAGGAGTCAAAGTACCACTTTCCGCGGTCACTGAGGAGAAACAATCAGGTTTCGAAATATCGGTATCTGACCAGGAGTTATATGTTAGTGAGCTTCCTCCCCATTGGAGATCGTCTCCCAATTGGAGACTATAAGCTTGCTGAAGGCTCATTTTGAGAAGCATTTATTTTATTCTATTTTTCCCCATTCACCCACTCAAGCACATGTTAGGCAGAATTATCTACCACTGCAGATATGAATGCTTATCTCTCCCCATTTCTTCAATCTAAGACATAAGAGCAAGCTTTGTTTATAATTCAATATTGGAACACCAAGCTGCTCTGTAAGTTGCTGGAATGGTGCTCGGTACTTATCCTTGGAATTTATAAGTCTATATATATGCTTACTTATGTTCATGAACTCAGTGTTAATTTGCATAATCTTTTTACAGTTAAGTGACTGTTCGTATGATGTGTAACCTTGATCTCAGTTACTCAATTTCAACGTTTGCATGTCTACTGTAAAGCCCAGAGAGCCTGCTCATAGAGTGGGCCACACTATTGAAAGTCCACATAGTATCATTATCACTACATTTACCAGAAATGAAGAACTTGCGAGACAGTCCAATTTACTTGACACACTATACTCTCCCGAATGATGGGACTTTCCAAGACCTACCTCTTCCTGACATAGTGTTTTTCACTCTGTGAGGTATGGCTCCTGGCGATACTGTTTCCCTGACTTTGTGTTCTCCACTCTGTGAGGTATGGCTCCCCAGGGCGATACTGTTTACCTGACTTGCCATGAGCTCTCCTGAATGACTCAGCTGGCCAAGTTGATGAATTCTTCCTGGTACTGAATGTACTGACCTGACAGGGGCAATGGGCAAGGGCAGTGCTGAACTTCTGATGAGCGATGTACAGACTTAAGCAACATAACAGACCAGGCAATGTTGTACTCTTCCTGATAAACCACATATTAAGCTGAATGTAATAGCAGACCAGGGCAATGCTGTATTCTTCCTGACAAGCCAGGTACTAGCAGACCAGGGCAATGCTGTATTCTTCCTGACAAGCCATGTACTAGCAGACCAGGGCAATGCTGTATTCTTCCTGACAAGCCATGTACTAGCAGACATGGGCAGTGCTGTATTCTTCCTGACAAGCCAGGTACTAGCAGACATGGGCAGTGCTGTATTCTTCCTGACAAGCCAGTACTAGCAGACCAGGGCAATGCTGTATTCTTCCTGACAAGCCATGTACTAGCAGACATTAGGGCAATGCTGTATTCTTCCTGACAAGCCATGTACTAGCAGACCAGGGCAATGCTGTACACTTCCTGACAAGCCAGGTACTAGCAGCCACAGCTTTACTTTTCCGTCCCATTCAAGACACTTAGTTAAAGGGCTGAACAAACAAGGCTTACGCATTTCTAATCCAACATTTTTGTTGTTGTAGTCCAAGCAGAGGCATATATCAAACTTGTGTACTAGTTAACTAGGGAAAATTAATTTCCCAGAAAGTGATGACGTCATTTTTGCACAATTGTGTGTGTGTGTGTTGTCATTGTTTGAATATCGCCTGACCACTTGTGTACAAGCTTTCATGCCATATCTACAGGAAAATAAACCTGGTCGAGTTTGGTATTAAAATAATTGTCGGGAATTTGCCTATTCAGTCATCTCAAAAGCACAGATATATTACATTTTTCATGACAACTACTAATTATCAAACTAACAGCCCCACTTGTAATGGCCGCTCAGCAATGCCGAACACATTGTTGCCAGACCGGCTTACACAGATGACATTCAGTTTGCCTAGTACAGCGCGGTTAGCTAGCTGGTGGGGAGCAGCCAGCAGAAAACACCCCTTTCCCTGACCTGCATTCATGGCTTGGCCTCTGCAGCTGTGGGCGAGCTGTAAACTCCCCTTCCTCTCAAAACTAAGGGCTTGCTCTGAACAGCTGTGGCAGACATTAGGGCAATGCTGCATTCTTCCTGAAAAGCCAGGTACTAGCAGACATTAGGGCAATGCTGTGTTCTTCCTGACAAGCCAGGTACTAGCAGACCAGGGCAATGCTGTATTCTTCCTGACATGCCAGGTACTAGCAGACATTAGGGCAATGCTGTATCTTCCTGACATGCCAGGTACTAGCAGACATTAGGGCAATGCTGTATTCTTCCTGACAAGCCATGTACTAGCAGACCAGGGCAATGCTGTATTCTTCCTGACAAGCCATGTACTAGCAGACCAGGCAATGCTGAACTCCTGACACAGGATGCACTGATTTGAGTCAGGTAGCAGGTCAGGCAATGTTGTGCTCTTCTTGGCACACAATGTGTGTGTACTGACACATAATGTGCTGACCTGAGTTAGGTAGCAGACCTGGGTAATGTTGTACTCTTCCTGACACATAATGTGCTGACCTGCCTGAGGTAGCAGGCCCCAGCAATGCTGTACTCTTCCTTATGTACAATGTACTGACCTGCCTGAGGTAGCAGGCCCCAGCAATGCTGTACTCTTCCTTATGTACAATGTACTGACCTGATAGAGGTAGCAGCCCTAGCAATGCTGTACTCTTCCTTATGTACAATGTACTGACCTGCCTGAGGTAGCAGGCCCCAGCAATGCTGTACTCTTCCTTATGTACAATGTACTGACCTGATTGAGGTAGCAGGCCCCAGCAATGCTGTACTCTTCCTTATGTACAATGTACTGACCTGATTGAGGTAGCAGGCCCCAGCAATGCTGTACTCTTCCTTATGTACAATGTACGACCTGCCTGAGGTAGCTGGCCCCAGCAATGCAGTACTCTTCCTTATGTACAATGTACTGACCTGATAGAGGTAGCTGGCCCCAGCAATGTTGTACTCTTCCTTATGTACAATGTACTGACCTGATAGAGGTAGCTGGCCCCAGCAATGTTGTACTCTTCCTTATGTACAATGTACTGACTTGATTGAGGTAGCAGGCCCCAGCAATGCAGTACTCTTCCTTATGTACAATGTACTGACCTGATAGAGGTAGCAGGCCCCAGCAATGTTGTACTCTTCCTTATGTACAATGTACTGACCTGCCTGAGGTAGCAGGCCCCAGCAATGCTGTACTCTTCCTTATGTACAATGTACTGACCTGATAGAGGTAGCAGGCTAGGACAATGTTGTACTCTTTCTGACAAGAGATGCACCGACTTGAGTGACATACTGGTCAAGGTAATGAAGGTCATGTTGCATTCTTTCTGACACCACCAGCACACACTGCACTGGATTGAGTTATATGATGGGCCTGGGTAATGAGTGCACTGTTGAACACTTTTTTGATTCACAAGGCACTGGTCTGAGTAAGGTAGCACAACAGGGCAATGCTGTAGCTTTCCTGACGTGGGATGTACTGACTTGATTGAGAGACCATGATAGGACAATGCTGCATTTTTCCTGATGTGGGCTACACTGACCTGAGTGAGGTAGCGGGCTAGGGCAATGTTATACTCTTCCTGATGTGGGATACACTGACCTGAGTGAGGTAGCGGGCTAGGGCAATGTTGTACTCTTCCTGATGTGGGATACACTGACCTGAGTGAGGTAGCGGGCTAGGGCAATGTTGTACTCTTCCTGATGTGGGATACACTGACCTGAGTGAGGTAGCGGGCTAGGGCAATGTTGTACTCTTCCTGACACACAGTGGACTGCAGGTAGCTGCTGCTGATGAAAGCCAATACAAGTCTGGCGCTGTCCACTGCCTCGTACAACGTTTCCTGCCAAACGTTGCCTGTCAAACCACAACGCAAGAGTCACAGGATTTCCTTGAGGAACAACATCGCTTTCATTGCTTTACCCTCTCGTCTTCACTCCGACGGCTGCCAGCTACCTGAGAAAATCGTCTCCATGTATTTAACTGGGCAATAGGCTGTCACTGTGTTATGCATGCTGTGGAGTGTTTCATCTCACACTATCTCGTCCATTAACACATACTGTGAATGAAACTTTCCCACAGAAGTCAGTCAAAGTCAGTGAAATGCTGGCGTCAGTCTGTATGGTACACACAGGTTCATTTATGAGAGAACAGCTGCAGACATGGCGCCGTCAACCTCACAGACTTCTTGCAGAGAAAAAAAAAATGGCCTTAAGAACAGGGTAGTGGAAAGGGAGGAGTCCATGGATGACTAGATAAGACATTTTGTGCAAGTGGATGCAGTTGAGAAGGATGAGGCTGAATCAGCTGTGGAAGCAAGAGCTGGCGAAGAAGATGTGGGCCAAGATAGCAAGGTGAGGACTGACCCTGAAAATAATGTGCCACTTGAGGTACTGTCAATGACATAGTTCACATAGACAATTCTAAGCATAATACAGCAACAGATTTAGGCTTTTTGACAATGCAAAACCACTACAGTACACATAGATAGTTTTTAGCGTAAACTATTACAGCAACATATTTAGGCTTTCTGACAATGCAAAACCACTACAGTACACACAGACAATCTTAAGTGTAATACAGCAACAAATTTAGGCTTCCTGACAATGCAAAACCACTGCAGTGTTTTAATTATTTGCCTGATCATTTCTTGTTTTAACTGGGTACACATAATTGGTGATGGCAGTAATTATATTCATCAGTTCGCAATTTTGAAACCTGAAGAGCTGGCGACTCTTATTCTATGACATAGGTTGCTGCGAGGGTGGATACCACAAGACAAGTTCAGGAATGCACTCATTATTTCTTACTCACAAATGCAGTCTATTACATTATGGTTGTTTACAAACAGTATAACGTTACCATGATTCTATTTTGATCATAGTAAAAGTGCAGGTAAGAGGCATGAAGCTATTTTGATCAGAAATGTTGATCAAAATCATTAATGTATGACATGTTGTTTTTTTTATTACATAGAATCCATCATCAGTAACAATTCGGACAAAGCTAGATTTTAACATTTCTATCAATGTCCTCGATTAAAGATTTTTTCCCCCTCCGATTCCCGACTAGTTTATTTAAGATCTATCTATTTCATTCTTTAAAAGCCCCTCTTCCACACCCAACCAATGATCTTATGTTTACCTACTTTTACCACCATTACACAAAAATCTGATGGCAGAACAATCAATTAACCCGTTCAGTGCCTCACAATAGTACAAACAAAGGTGTTCCCAGGTGCCGGGGAAATCTCATGATTTGGGGGTCATAATTAACAAAACATTCTAGCTCAGAAACTACAAAAGATAGAAAAATGAAATCCATATCATTTTTGAAGGAAATTGAATGAAGATTTTGAATCTGGGCTTCTTTTGTTTTAATTTTGATAATACAAAAGTATTTAGGCTTTTAGATTTGGATAGATTTTTTTGCACGATCAAAAACATATGTATTTACCACATCCAAACAAGAACACACAGCAAAAAAGTTGAAAATAAAGTTTGTATTGTCACACTACACCTGTAAATGAAAGTAAAACAGTTTGGAAGTCTATCAAGACGCTCACACTTGATGCAGACTGACCAGTCCACGACCACGCCCCCCCCCCCCCCCCCCCTCCCCACCACACCCCCTTGCTCAACTTCAACCCTCTCTTTCACCCCTCATCTTCCCCTACCTTTACGTCTGCACCGTGTCACGCCGCGAGCAGGCCACGATCCCCTCTCGCACTGAATTTCACATCACTGGACACCAGCACGCTGTGCAGAGTACACACTTGGCTGGCTCGTTCGACTGACGCTGTCAGCTGAACACACACTGAGGTCACAGAGCCCTACTCAATAACTGACGAATATGGTCGGCAATTCCACCACTATCATCATCTCACCTTCATGCTCGAGTTAGTCGTTGAATAAAAGATTATTGTGTTTGTCAAAAATCATAAGCAGAGCCTGCTCAGCTGTGTAAATACGTTGATTTGGTCGCTGGGCTTGTCGAAGGTTGCGCCGCCATCTTTGCAAGCGAGACACGAAGTGCTGGCTGGTCATCCAGTCAGTGATAAGAATAAATGGGCTTTCCCCTCACGTGTGGTCATTTACATATTATTTTAAGACTACAGACATATAAGGCTTTCTACGCAAACTCTATTTGAGTCCGTTGATAGAAATAGTAACGAATGAAAATTCAAGAAAAATGCATGACGTCAGGGGAGGGCCCATAGGCACATGGAAAGCACTTTTATTTCCGCGTCAGCTGACTGACTAAAGGAGCTCAACGGGTTAAATTCAGAGAATCGATAATCTTTATGATCAAGCATATATCACAATGTACTGCTGGATGCAAAGTAAATGATTTTTATCAATCTGTAGTTCTGGTTATCTCCCTTTTGCAAAATGACTGTGCAGCTGTGGCCACCAATTTACTTTCAAAATGTTCAAAATGTCAGAGAAATCTTCAACTGACAGAAAATTTCTAACCTTGGAAGAAAGTGTGATGGTCGTAAAGAGAGGTGATCTGTGTGAACTTGCAAAGTCCTTCAGTGAGGGAAAGACCCTGATCCAAACCACTGTTCAACAGAAAAGTTTACTTCTTCCTAGCTGGCAAAGGGGCACACTTGAGGATCAGGAGCAAGTGTGTTGCTCAACTGTGTAATTACCTCCCCTTCCCCCTACCTCCAGTTGAAGACTACTCCCTTTCAAAACCTTTTCTTTAACTAAAATTTACAAGCTAGTAAAAAGAAAAAAAAAAAGAAAAGAAAAGAAAAGGGGGTTGGGGTGGGAACTACAATATTCCTCCTCTTAAGTGTTTACCTACAGATTCTCACAGGCATATTACATTTCATCAGCTTATTCCATTGTTAATCTATGTTCTCAAGACTTTTAATCCACTGGACACAGTTATTTTTTAATCTATTCCTTACATTTCCCTTACCCACGAAACCATGCTCATTCATTTGGTGTGAAACAGCATCATGAATCCATTATAACACGTAACTGTTACAATCTCTGTGTGTGTATGAGTGTACGTTTATGTATATGCGTGTATATGTGCATGCATGTATGAGTGAGGACAAGTGTGTACATGACCGCATGTGTACTTGACTCAACGAGAGACTGGTCACCTTTACCTGTTCTCAGTTCGTTCCTGTCAAGAAAAATCTTCAAACTACAGTCTGCTTTTTGCAAGGCTTCATACATCAGGCCTGCTTCTTTGGGGGTGCGGTGAGCATAGGAAATGAAAATGTCATACGAGGCCTCCTGATCAAGTGCCATGATGTTGTGAAGCTTTGGCTTTGGGGTCATTTGCCGTTCTGTTTTTTCCTTGGAAAGATCCTCAACCACCACGGAGCAAGCCATGGTGATTTTTTCTTCTTTCTTGTCTCCTTCTTTCCGAACCCTAATAAACACAAAACAAAAACAATTTTTAAAAAACCCCAATCAAACATTAAATGTGATACATTTCAGCCCCATGAACACATTTTGCATGTGAACACATAAACAATTTATCTACAGGACAAGGAATCAAAACTTGATTTGCATGCAGAAATACTGTGAGATCTATATGTAACATCTAGATGTCAAAACAGAGTTGAAAATATGTGTAATCATGATAAAACATGAACAAATGCCACTAGGAATACAATGCATGTAATTTTACTTGAAGAGTTTTACAAGCTGGCAAGAAACTGCAGAGATCCCAATAATTTTGAGGTGGAGGGTGGAAGAGGGGGGGGGGGGGGGGGGCCATGTTTG
>CM031598.1:111337681-111350181 GCA_018398815.1 Conus ventricosus
GTTGGTTGTGGATATAATCAGTCTACTTGGCATAATCTCTGTTTAGGAATGTGCACAAATTACCAGACATTAATGGATATTTATTCATGGCAATGACAAAGCATTGATTAATACTGTTATTTACTGAAGCTCAGGGCCTATATTCTGCTGCGTATTAGCTGTTGGTGTAAACTGGAGGCAATAATACCAGCCTCCCGCCAAAATGCGATCTCTTCCCCACTGCTTGTCACAGCTAACAGAGGTTTTGCCTGTTCGTTTGGGAAAGGAAGACCGGTTTCATGCTGGTTAGCCACAGCACCAAGGCAAAGGTGATTACCTTTTGAGGTATGTCAAAACAAGTTTACTGGGAACAAGTTCATTGGGAATCTGGTTGTTATTGATAATATGTTTGTTGTTGTTGACTTGTTTAAGTGTTTTAAAGAAAATGTTAAAAGCCACTTAATGGAGATGTTTACAAGACTAAGAGTTTTCACTTAGGAGAACTGGTTGTATTTTTCTTTCAAGAGATCTTGGACAGCTCTCTCTCTCTCTCCCTCTCTGTCTCTCTCTCCCTCTCTCTCTCTCTCTCTCTCTGTGTGCATGTTATTTTTTTCATGGAATCAGTACCTGATGTGATGGAGGCTGGAATGAATTATTCAATTACGCTCATTCCTTGTATACTGTTCAAAAAAAGAAACGCAAAATGAAATTTTGCCACCTGGGGTGGACCATACAGTTGAGAACACGCCAAAAACCGGCCCTGATGTATGTCTTGAACGTCGACGTGCTAGGATAACATTGATTCCGGTTGTCACTATGTGCACGTGCGTGTTGTGGGCCAGGTGCGACAGTGCAAACATTGGGTTGTGCTTCTGTTGTTTCGCCTGCAAAGCATGCCCAACTCAGTGGTGAACACACACACACCATGGTCATAGTGCAGTATAAAAGCCGGTCATTTTGGCAACCGGCAGGCACACCGTACCAAAAAACAGCATGCCACGTTTGAGCCCAGCAGAGAGAGAAAACGCCCTGGATCGTTTGCAAGTTGGTCAGAGTGCAACTGATGTGGCCCATGCTTTGAATGTCTCCCCCAGTACCCTATGCCGACTTTGGACTCGCTTCCAGAGGACAGGGTCATCAGCTGATGCCCCGAGGTCAGGCCGACCTCATATCACAACGCCAGCCCAGGACCGCTTTATACGGCTAAGACATCTCCGCAATCGCTTCCTGCCGGCCTCGTCCACTGTCCAGGCATGCGCTGGTGTCCGTCGCATCTCCGACCAGACTGTCCGGAACAGGCTGCATGCTGCTGGGCTGAGGGCTTACAGGCCCCTACGTGGCAACGTAATGACGGGGCGCCATCGACAGACCAGACTGCAATGGGCTACGCAACACAGACACTGGACACTGAGGAACCATTGGCGACACGTCTGGTTCTCGGATGAGTCACAGTTTCTGCTGCAGCGCCATGACAGGAGGCGAAGGGTTTACCGCCGGGTTAATGAACGCAACCAGCAGAACTGCGTCGACGAGGCACCTTTCCGCATGGTGGCGGCAATGTCATGGTTATGGGGGGGCCATCAGCAAACAGGCAGGAGCCAGCTGGTGCGCGTGGAAGGTCACCTGACACCCCAGCACTACGTCCAGGTCATTGTTCAGCCCCCACGTCCTGCCTCTAATGGCCACTCCCAGGGGGTGTTCCGCAGGACAACGCCAGGCCCCACACGCACGCCTGACCCACAGCCTTCTTTACGCCAACAACATCAAACCCTGGCCTGGCCCTCTCTTTCCCGGATTTGAATCCTATTGAGCACGTTTGGGACGTTTTGGACAGACGCTAAAGAGTGAGGGCAACCCCCAGCGATTTCCAAATGAACTGTTCCGGGCATTGCAGGCGGTGGGCGGCCACCCCACAGCAGACAATCAGGAACATTATTGCTTCATTGCCCCGCAGATGCCAGGCTACCATTGCAGCCAGAGGGGGTCACACCGTTACTGACTTTGGAAGCGGCCTGCCGATTTCCCTGAGGGTCTGGGGCTGGTTCTTTACCACAGCATTGCAGGGGAGACTTCTTTTCCTATGTAAATGTTTTTGTCATTTTCACATTAAACGTGTTGTCACACTGAGTTTTCAATAAATTGTGTTTCAATCGGCAGCTTGGCATTTTGCGTTTCTTTTTTTGAACGTTAGTTACAGTGTTGTTGAAGCAATTCCTGAAAATCAATGCTGATCTATTTAATTTTCATTTTAGATGTATCAGAATTCGTTCTGAATTGTGTTTCTTGGTACACTCGGGCCTAAAATTACGAAGTTGGGCGAGTTGCGACGATGGATGAATGAAGGGAAGTAACCCTTTTTTTGGGGAGTAAACCCTTGAAATGTATGAGTTGCTTCCCTTTGCGGTATTCTTGCTGGCTATGTTGATGCCAGCATTTTATTATCTTTTTTTTTTGAAGATCATGTGCGTCTTGGTGCTTTTGATTTAGGGACACACATGTTCCCCTTTTTTCAGAGGACGCCTGTTCCACACCAGAGGAGGGGCCCGGGAAGATGAACGGGTGTGTGTCAACACCCTGTCCTGAGGTAGATAATGTTTTTCCATTTTGATATTTGTTGAAAATTTTTTGTTTTGTTTTGACATTTTTTAACATGTCCTTGTGTATTCATTGTACCTTTGGTACCATGGATTTTTTGTAAAGCTGGTGGTCACAATGGTTATTTTTTACCACAAGCAATGTGTTTTGCAATCAATGGTATTGAATGAAGATGATAGGTTTTTCTTTTGTCAGAGCCATTGATTGAATGATGTTGTGTATGTATTATTATGAAAAAATGAAAATTTGTTTTCATATTAGGGAGGGGACTAACTGAATCTGCTGAGTAATAATCTAGTCCATGTCCTGTTGATAAAATTGCTGTTTTCCTGTTCTGTTGTCTTAATAGAACAAGGGTCAGTGCTGCTAGCATGCAGTACAACTTTACTGTAACAGAACAGATGCCGGTATCTTCACAGTTTTTAAATGTTGTTAGTTTATTTTGCTTTTGTTCCATTTTATGCTGAGTGATTGATTTTTTTTTTGCAGATTCACCATGGTTGTGTACTCATAGTTTTTAAATTGTATGTTTCCTTTCATTCATGTTTTTGGAGATTTCTCCTTTTGTTCCCATTTTCTAAATATGTTTTTCCCTGGTAATTTTCCAGGTTGGGTGGTAGGTTGGTTTGGTTTTGATTGACTGAAATAAACAAAAAGTCAAGCATCAACACGGTCTTGGGTGATGGACGGTGACTCTCCCCCCTTACCCTTAACTGCTTACACACACAAAACACACACACACACACACAAACACACCACACACAACAACACACACACACACATTTTAAAAACATATTTGTCTGTTTACATACATGTTTTCATTCGTCATTGCCTATATGCATTTATTTGTCTTTCTGTTTACGTCAGAAGTCCTGAAACAGGGTATGACCAATGTTGATGTCTGTTCTGTGTGTGTGTGTGTGTGTGTGGTGTGTGTGTGTGGTGTGTGTGTGTGTGTTGTTTTTTTCTTTTATTCTAAAATTTCTGAGCACCCTCAGAGCATTTCGTATTAGCCGATATTTTCACAAAGTCCTTTTTTTCAATAAAGCGCTGTAACTGACATATATGCAATGCCAGCATTAGTAAAAATATTTTTTTTATATATTACCTTTATACTGAATTAGATACATTATTAATATGTAAGAGAGATGAGAAACAAACTATGAGATTCTCTCCTCTCCATTTTATGGTTTTCATTTGAAATACATCCAGGGCTAACCCTGAGGGACTTTACAATACACACAAAATCACACACATCCCCATCCCACACCATGCACATGTGCGCACCACACTACACACACACACACACACACACACACACACACCACACACAACACACAACATATTGCACACACATAGCACACACACACCACACACATACACATGCGCACACACACCGTGCACACACACACACACTTATAACCACACACCACACACACACACACATATGCTGAAGTTTCTCCTTTATTCACACAGCACACACGCATAGGTAATCCCCCACACACATACATACCCCAAACTCACAAAAACTGAATACACATGCACACACACAAAACACCAACACAACACACACACAACACCACACACACACACACACACCTGCAGTCAGTGTACTGAATCAGCATCATGTAGGAGGGAAGGAAGACACGGTTTGCAGATTAGAACGGCACCAGCACTTCACAGCCGCTCTGGGGGGTTGCAGCACAAGGCCAGGTTGAATGATCCAAGCATTCCACTTCTTTCCGTGTAGTTGGGAGTCAATACCGAAATTAATTCTTCAGTACAGAAAAAGAAGCAGGTTTGTGACAAGTCTGAGAACAAGCATGTGGAACAATATGTATGGGTGCAAAAAAAAAAAAATGGAATGACCCCGAGTGATCAAGACAAAATGCATGGAGGTTAAATATGGCCGAGTATAATATGGTATGACAGAGACAGAATGTAGACAAACAAGGCTAAAGCATGGAATGAAAGAAATGCCACGCAACGACTGTAAAAAAAACTTGGCTGTTTTTTACAGAATGGTAGCGTGCAACAAACGAATATATGGATGGATACATGGCTAAATATATGCAATGGCAGTGACAGACACAGAATGTATAGTAAACACACGAATGGTGTAACAATGGCAGTGACAGACACAGAATGTATAGATAAACATACGACTGGGTGTAACAATGGCAGTGACAGACACAGAATGTATAGATAAACACACGATGGGTGTAACAATGGCAGTGACAGACACAGAATGTATAGATAAACATTTCGAATGGGTGTAACGACATCAATAATTACAAGATGTTAAGATCAATATGTGAGCTGAATCAGTGCAAAAAGGAACAAGAATGTGACAGAGTGATTACAAGATGTTAAGATCAATATGTGAGCTGAATCAGTGAAATGAAGGAACAAGAATGTGACACAGTGATTACAAGATGTTAAGATCAATATTGAGCTGAATCAGTGAAAGAAGGAACAAAGAATGTGACACAGTGATTACAAGATGTTAAGTCAATATGTGAGCTGAATCGTGACAAGAAGGAAAAAAGAATGTGACACAGTGATTACAAGATGTTAAGATCAATATGTGAGCTGAATCAGTGACAAGAAGGAACAAAGAATGGGGACACAGTGATTACAAGATGTTAAGATCAATATGTGAGCTGAATCAGTGGACAAGAAAGGAACAAAGAATGTACACATTTATTTTCAAGATGTTAAGATCCCAAAATGTGAGCTGAATCAGTTTAAAAGACGGACAAAGAATGTGACACAGTGATTACAAGATGTTTAAGATCAATATGTGAGCTGAATCAGTGAAAAAAAGGAACAAAGAAGGTGACAGAGTGATTACAAGACGTTTAAGATCAACATGTGAGCTGAATCAGTGAAAAGAAGGAACAAAGAATGTGACAGAGTGATTACAAGATGTTAGTCAATTTGTGAGCTGAATCAGTGAAAGAGGAACAAAGAAAGTGCCGTGATTACAAGAGTTAAGATCAATATGTGAGTGAAAACAGTGTAAAAAGGACAAGGGAATGTGACACATGATTACAAGATGTTAAGATCAATATGTGAGCTGAATCAGTGAAGAAGGAAAAAAGAATGTGACACAGTGATTACAAGATGTTAAGATCAATATGTGAGCTGAATCAGTGAAAGAAGGAACAAAGAATGTGACACAGTGATTACAAGATGTTAAGATCAATATTTTGAGCTGAATCAGTGACAAGAAGGAACAAAGAATGTGACAGAGTGATTTTCAAAATGTTTAAAATCAATATGTGAGCTGAATCAGTGAAAAGAAGGAACAAAGAATGTGGACAGAGTGATTACAAGATGTTAAGATCAATATGTGAGCTGAATCAGTGAAAGAAGGAACAAGAATGTGACAGAGTGATTACAAGATGTTTTGATCAATATGTGAGCTGAATCAGTGAAAAAAAGGAACAAAGAATGTGACAGAGTGATTACAAGATGTTAAGATATTATGTGAGCTGAAACAGTGAAAAGAAGGAACAAAGAATGTGACAGAGTGATTACAAGATGTTAAGATCAATATGTGAGTGAAACAGTGACAAGAAGGAACAAAAAATGTGACAAAAGTGATTACAAGATGTTAAGATCAATATGTGAGTGAATCAGTGAAAAGAAGGAACAAAGAATGTGACAGAGTGATTTCAAGATGTTAAAATCATATGTGGCTGAATCAGTGAAAAAGAAGGAACAAAGATTTTGGGTGACAGAGTGATTAAGAGACAAATAAAATGGCCCCAGTGTGATGCAAGGGTCCCACTGCTTTGGCAAAAAAAATGACAACTACATTCATGCATCAAGCAGCCATTCCTCAAGACACTGACTGGCATGCAGCAATTGTGTATGGACAGTTTCATTTTTAGCTGATGGAAACTTGCTCCACTCAACATGAAAAAAAAGGTCTTCGGGTCATGCTGATGTTTTAGTTTCAGCAACCTCAGCCAGACGTTTTGTGGTTTTTCTTGAATGGCCCTGTAGTTATCTAGATGCAATACTTATAATGTACTTCTTTTTAAGCTGCCTACCTTGTTTATAAATCAAAGTAGTTGTACTTTGTCTCCAAAATTTCAAGAAAAAAATAAAAAGAACAAATTGTTACACTGAATATAGCAGAAATGGTAAAAAGTTTTAAGACTTTGAGAACAAAGGTAAAAAAAAAAAAAAATAGGCAGGAAGTACAGCAAAAACAGTGGGCAACAGTAAAAAAGATGAAAACAATTCAGAGAGAGAGAAGAGAGAGAGAGAGAGGAGAGAAAGAAAAGAGGAAGAGAGAGAGAAGAAAAGAGAGAGAGAGAGGAGAGATAGAGAGAAGAGAGGTTGGGATTGGGGGTGGGGGGGGGGGGGGGGGAGGGAAGCAAGGTCAACCAAATGGCAAATACAAAAGGAAATGTTAACCAAAGATTTCCAGAAGAGGGTATAGAATTTATACTGACAGAGTCCCAGCATTCTGCAGATTGTGTAGTTTCAGAATGTATCACAGATGGGGAAAAATCAAAGGACAGAGAGTGATAGACAAAAAAAGAGACCCACATTCTAATTAAAAGCAGAAGCTGTTGAAACAAAAATTCTGGCCATGATATGTTAAGAATTTACATGGTAAAAACTGATGCCTCCACCATGTTTGGTTTTGTCTTCATGATATGACATGGTCTTTAAACATTTAAATATCCCATTTCTTTTTATTCATTTTCGTTTGTTTTTTTTTGGTTTTTCCCCCAATAATAAGCTGTATACTGCTTATATAAGTGATTTTACCTGAAATAGATTAAAAACTTGGGATTCTTGAAAAAATATCAATGTAAACAAAATAATTGATATGTTCCTGGTTTGTTTCACTAAATGTATTATTGCATGTACCAGATTTTATTGATTTACACAGCTAATGCGTTGGTGCCAAAAGATGGTTCATTTGTAGTGAGAGAATTGAGGAGGGGGGGGGGGGGGGGGTGAGGCTGGGTGGATGAACAAAGTGAAACACAGGGGGGTGAGGATGGGCATGAACAAAGTGAAACAACAGGGGGGTGAGGTTGGTAATGAACAAATGTGAAACAAAGGGGGGTGAGGATTTCTGAATGAACAAAGTGAAACAAAGGAGGATGAAGGCTTGTGAATGAACAAAGTGAGAAACAGGGGGTGAGCTGATGGATGAAACAAGTGAGACAACAACAGGGGGGTGGGGTGAATGAACAAGTGAAACAAAACAGGGGGTGAGGGGTGGTGAATGAACAAAGTGAAACAAAAAGGGGGTGAGGGCTGGTGAATGAACAAGTGAGACAACAGGGGTGAGGCTGGTGAATGAACAAAGTGAAAACAACGGGGGGTGAGGATGGTGAATGAAAAAAGTGAAACAACAGGGGTGAGGCTGGGTGAATGAACAAAGTGAAACAACAGGGGATGGGTTTGGTGAATGAACAAAATGAAAAACAGGGGGTGAGGCTGGTGAATGAAAACAAAAGTGAAACAACAGGAGGATGAGGTGGGTGAATGAACAAAGTGAAACAACAGGGGGTGAGGAAGGTGAATGAACAAAGTGAAACAACAACAGGGGGTGAGGCTGGGTGATTGAACAAAGTGAAACAAAACAGGGGGTGAGGCTGGTGAATGAACAAAGTGAAAGAACAACAGGGGGGTGAGGAAGGTGAATGAACAAAGTGAAACAAACAGGGGGTGAGGTGGTGAATGAACAAAGTGAAAAACAAAAAGGGGTAGGTGGTGAATGAACAAAGTGAAAAAAACAGGGGGTGAGGCTGTGAATGAACAAGTGAAACAACAGGGGGTGAGGTGGTGAATGGAACAAAGTGAGACAACAGGAGGATGAGGTGGTGAATGAAAAAAAGTGAAACAACAGCAGGGGGTGAGGCTGGTGAATGAACAAAGTGAAACAAAAAGGGGGGTGAGGCTGGTGAATGAACAAAGGTGAAACAACAACAGGGGGTGAGGCTGGTGAATGAACAAAGTGAGAAACAACGGGGGTGAGGTGGTGAATGAACAAAGTGAGACAACAAACAGGGGGTGAGGCTGGTGAATGAACAAAGTGAAAACAACAGGGGGTGAGGTTGGTGAATGAACAAAGTGAAACAAAAACAGGGGGTGAGGTGGTGAATGAACAAAAATGAAACAACAACAGGGGGTGAGGCTGGTGAATTAACAAAGTGAGGGCACACAGGGGGTGAGGGTGGTGAATGAACACAGTGAGAAAAACAGGGGGTGAGGATGCTGAATGAAAAAAAGTGAAAAAAAACAGGGGGGTGGGCTGGGTGAATGAACAAAGTAAAAACAACAGGGGGTGAGGCTGGTGAATGAACAAAGTGAACAACAACGGGGGTGAGGATGGTGAATGAACAAAGTGAGGACAACAGGGGGTGAGGGTGGTGAATGAACAAAGTGAAACAACAGGGGGTGAGGATGGTGAATGAACAAAGTGAGACAACAGGGGGGGAGGCTGTGAATGAACAAAGTGAGACAACAGGGGTGAGGCTGATGGATGAACAAGTGAGACACACAGGGGGTGAGGAAGGTGAATGAACAAGTGAAGACAACAACAGGGGGTGAGGATGGTGAATGACAAAGTGAGACAACAACAGGGGGTGAGGATGGTGAATGAACAAAGTGAAACAACAACAGGGGGTGAGGCTGGTGAATGAACAAGTGAGACAACAGGGGGTGAGGCTGGTGAATGAACAAAGTGAACAACAGGGGGTGAGGCTGGTGAATGAACAAAGTGAAACAACAGGGGGTGAGGTGGTGAATGAACAAAGTGAAACAACAGGGGTGAGGTGGTGAATGAACAAAGTGAAACAACAGGGGGTGAGGCTGGTGAATGAACAAAGTGAAACAACAGGGGATGAGGCTGGTGAATGAACAAAGTGAAACAACAACGGGGGTGAGGTGGTGAATGAACAAAGTGAACAACAACAGGGGGTGAGGCTGGTGAATGAACAAAGTGAAACAACAACAGGGGGTGAGGCTGGTGAATGAACAAAGTGAAAAACAACAGGGGGTGAGGCTGGTGAATGAACAAAGTGAAACAACAACAGGGGGTGAGGTGGTGAATGAACAAAGTGAAACAACAACAGGGGTGAGGCTGGTGAATGAACAAAGTGAAACAACAGGGGGTGAGGCTGATGAATGAACAAAGTGAAAAACAGGGGGTGAGGCTGGTGAATGAACAAAGTGAAACAACAGGGGTGAGGTGGTGAATGAACAAAGTGAAACAACAGGGGTGAGGCTGGTGAATGAACAAAGTGAAACAACAGGGGTGAGGCTGGTGAATGAACAAAGTGACAACAACAGGGGGTGAGGCTGGTGAATGAACAAAGTGAAACAACAGGGGGTGAGGCTGGTGAATGAACAAAGTGAGACAACAACAGGGGGTGAGGCTGGTGAATGAACAAAGTGAAACAACAGGGGGTGAGGCTGGTGAATGAACAAAGTGAAACAACAGGGGGTGAGGCTGGTGAATGAACAAAGTGAAACAACAGGGGGTGAGGCTGGTGAATGAACAAAGTGAAACAACAGGGGGTGAGGCTGGTGAATGAACAAAGTGAAACAACAACAGGGGGTGAGGCTGGTGAATGAACAAAGTGAAACAACAAGGGGGTGAGGCTGGTGAATGAACAAAGTGAAACAACAACAGGGGGTGAGGCTTGGTGAATGAACAAAGTGAAAACAACAGGGGTGAGGCTGGTAATGAACAAAGTGAAACAACAGGGGGTGAGGCTGGTGAATGAACAAAGTGAGACAACAACAGGGGTGAGGCTGGTGAATGAACAAAGTGAGACAACAGGGGGTGAGGTGGTGAATGAACAAAGTGAAAACAACAGGGGGTGAGGCTGGTCAATGAACAAAGTGAGACAACAGGGGGTGAGGATGGTGAATGAACAAAGTGAACAACAACAGGGGGTGAGGATGGTGAATACTGAACAAAGTGAAACAAAACAGGGGGTGAGGCTGATGAATGAACAAAATGAAACAACAACAGGGAGGGTGAGGATGGTTTGGTGAACAAAACCAGAATGCTCTCACATCTGGGGTCTCTCACATCCCAGCGTTATGTTCTACCTCCTACTTACTTCTATGCATCACACACACAGACACACACACATACACACACTCACCCACACACACACACACACACACACACACAAACACACACACACACACACACACACACACACATACACACTACAAACCACACACACAATACAAAGTAATAATCAGATGGATAACAGACATATAAAGCGTCACATGATTTAAACTGGAATCACTACTGGGGGAAGGGCCATCACTTGTCTTGGCCTACAAAGTGAAGATAAAAGTGATGTTCAACTCAGCTGTACATGGTCAGTTCAGTCACAGCGTTACTTTCACAAAAAACCCAACCACCACTTAATTAAACATAAAGAAAGGAAAAACAAAAAGAAATGTTGTCTACTGATTCAATGCTGAAACCATGCGGGTTACTTATCAAACAGCCTCACACTTGAATCTGACTTTTAAGCGACACAATGAGAGAGGGTGAGAGTAAGGGGGAGGGGGGGGGGGGTGAGAGAGAGATAGAGAGAGAGAAAAGGAGACAGACAGAGAGAGACAGGGAGACAGACGGACAGACAGAGAGACAGAGAATGACAGGCAGACAGACAGAGAAAGAGCAGCAGAGTGAGAGAGACCAAAAGAGAGCAAGAGGAAGAATCAGAGAGAGGGACTCATGAGAGAGAGAGACCCAGAGAGTCTGCTTTGTGCCTGTGCAAAGCAACTGACCGGTGAGCACTAGCCATGACTTGAAGATCTGCTCCTGCCAGACAGACTTGTGGTCGTACGTGAACAGGTCTTTAAAGATGACGATGTTAGCATCCACCTTCAGCAGGTCACTGCATATCTCACTGGCCAGACCCAAGTCTTTTCCAGCGTAGGACATGCACACATCATACTTTTTCTCCTGCGTTTCCTTCTGTCAGCAGACATCAATTCCAGTACAGTAACAATGTAAGCTCTGTGCATGTGGACAGTTATGTTTTTAAGTGCCAACATGGTTCCACCCCAAAAATTGCTGTAAAATTTCAGGAAGCCACCTTTTTGGGGACGCTTTTTTTGCTGTCTCATCATCTATATAACAACCATGGCATTAGTCCAAATTCATTCTGGGACTCCAAGACTCTGTCAGTCCTGTCTCAGCTCCAGCGCCTGCAGCACAGCAAGCGATCAGAGGCAGTGCACCTGTGGAGACGCCATTTTGCTACTGACTCACTTCAGTGATGCTTAATGGTGTCTGTTCTGAGTTAACATAGGAAGAACACCATCTACTAACCCCTACTGAGGACAGTAATTGCGTAGTCTTGCCAGAGCAAGTTTGAATGAGTGTCTCTCTCTGAAGGGTGCCACAACATCTATCCAATGACAGTCCCCGCTAAATTCTATATCAAACACTTTGACATGAAGTCACCATTCGCACAAACCTGGAAAAAATAAGTACTAAGGTCAACACATGAACCGAGAATGAACTGCAACATATTTTGAGACTTTTTGTGTGATAAAACATTGATGAGAAGGATGATGAAGATCATGCTATTGATTTCCATTCAGTTTAGAGTCAACATGACAGGACTCTATTCTACTCTTCCTTCATAGTAGTACACCCCAGTTTCATGCAACCTCAAGTGAAACGGACACTTGCTGTGGTAACTGGACATTTAGGCAACACTCTGAAAGACACATCCATTAAGTGGATGACACTTGACTGTGCAGTTCCAGTCTTGCTGTTTGAGCCCAAAGCATACTCAGCATGCTCAGCTCTGTGCAGTCTGGCCATTTCAGCCCAAAGCATACTCAGCATGCTCAGCTCTGTGCAGTCTGGCCATTTCAGCCCAAAGCATACTCAGCATGCTGAGCTC
>CM031598.1:111355181-111418828 GCA_018398815.1 Conus ventricosus
TCACAATGGTTCAAGTTCAAGTTGTAATGTATAAGTGCTGTTAGCAGCATCAAATAGTATTCAACAGAAAACATAAAAACACACATTTACAAAAAATAGTCATTCCTTGCTTGAAAACTGCATCGCAGGGCTCTTCATAATTTGGAGCAAACCAGACTTCCAGTGGTAAGCCTGGTGTAGCGCACTCTTTATCTGACCTCCTAGCCTCTCCCCTCCCACATGGCAGAGCAGGCCATAAATCAGTGTAATGAGGAAGGCAGACGTTTTTCCTCCTGCTGCCCTTATCTTTCACAGCAGGGAAGAGTATCAGCCAAGTGTACGGAGGTAGCCTACCCTCCCTTCCTTTCCTTAACATATCCTCTTTCTCAGCACAGTTGGTTAAAGCCGGGTGTTCCGCTGTTGCTCAAACACATAGGTAATCTTGCTCTGTGCCACAAGTGTTTTTCGCTTTATCTCTGCTATTATGCAACATCACATCACCAGGTTTGGAGCTCTTGATAAGACCATGAAAAGACACACAATGCACCAAAAAACCCAAAACCCAAAATTTGGAGGTAATCTGGTGTGGCTCTAATGTAGCGATATTGGCTGTATTTCTAAAGGCTTTCATAAGATACTCAGTAAGAGGGTACGCAGGGTCTCCAATTAACACTGTGGGGACCTCATCGTCTCCAGAAATAGCTCTTGGGCTTGTGGGGAATAAAGGGTTACCCTCTGCTGCCCTGACAAACACAGGAGAATTGTGGAATACACGGGCGTCATGACATCGCCCAGGCCACCCAACGTAAACATCAACGAATAAATATTGATGGTCTACAATGCACTGCGCATTTATTGAGTACCAGCCTTTCCGGTTGCAAAAATCGGTTTCTACAATGCGCTGGTGGTGTAATTGGAATCTGAGTGCCATCAATGGCTCCAATGCACTGTGGAAATCCTCACCTCTCTTGAAAACCGTTTATCACTTCTTGACATCGTTCTCCTTCTGGAAATCTAATCATTTCAGGCATTAGGTGATCGACAATTGCACAGGTCACACGGCGGATCAAACAGTTGCCTTCGACACACCAAACACATTGCCCACTGTCCTGTAGTCAGCTCCAGACGCTAAATGATACAACACAAGTGCAACTCTATGTAGCACTGTTAGTGGCTTACGCCATCGTGAGCGTTTGGCTTGAAGATGCGGTCGCAGACGTTCACACAGCCACACAAATGTACCATGTGTCATTCTGAAATCTCTCAGCCACTGCTCATCAGTGTACGTTTGTAGAACAATGCGTTGCCACCAATCTTGAGATCGTGGAACACACCAAACACTTCTCGGTCGAGGAACCTGGATAACCAGGAACATTGTTGCATAAAACATGCAAGCCATTCTTTGTTGCAGCTATAAAAAAACCTTCTCCGTCGATTTACACTCTCCTGAAAAATAGCACTATTTCGCGCTCTACGTTGTCGTCTTCGATTCCTCATCCAAGTGTAGAGAAAGAAACACACGTGGCCCTTGGAAGCGGCCATGTTGCATTCCGTAGGCGTTTCGGGTCAACTTTCGCAGTCAGCGCGCTGGCGGCGGTGGCATATGTAAACAAACAACCGCGCCGCGCTCATACCGTTCTCGGCCGCGGGATGGGCCCGCCTACATATGTAAACAACCTATATGATACAATGGAAAATGTTCATCTCTTTCGGAAACTTAGAAATCACCTCAAGTGGGGTATCTCGGAACAAGATTTACATGGAGTCTGCTGTGAAGCATTCATGTCTGACATCATGTATGACCCAACAGTTTATGATAATAGGTTTTAAAGTGAGAGGTACACCACATGGAATGCATCACAGAGCCTCTTTGCCTTTCAAAAGATGGTGGGCATAAAAGGAGTGGTTTGTGTGCAAACAGCACACGACTGCTTCTTCTTTATGGCCGCCAGTAGCACATGCTAAAAACTCTTTCAGGTATGGATGGATTTGGAAGAGCTGTTCTTTGTCTGTAAACTGCCAGAGGTCTTTGACCTGAGCCTGAGCTGTGGGTTTCAGGTCAACTCTTTGCCTGAGGCATTCTTGGCTAGTTGATCAACCACTTCATTGCCTTGAATGGTAACATGAATGGGAACCAAGCAAAAACTGTACTGTATCCATCAGACTTCAGGGAGGTGTACAGTTCAAATGATTTCAGTAGTTGCAGGGCTTGAGGTTATGGCCAGCAATAGTCTCCAAGGCAGAAAGGAAGCCTGACAAAATAAGGAAGTCTTTATCTTTTGATTTAGAGACCATTGCCAAGATCCACACTGTCAGCTCAGCGGTGTTGATGTAACTGTCTGTGGGAATGTGTTTAGAACATCTGAGAAAGAAATGCTGGGCAGTGCACAGCAGAAGCAATCGTCTCTCAAGATTTGGAGACATCAGAAAATACTCTTTGAAAATATGGACATTTAGAACAAAGTTCTGCAAAAAAAATCTGGTACGCCTTAGAGCTGGTAGAGTCTCTGCAACATGAGGCCTGATCCAAGCTGATCCCAGAGGTGGAGAAAGTCCATGGTTTGTTGTTTGGAATTTGAATGAATCACGCATGACTCCAAGGTCAACATCTGCACAATACTCCAAGGTCAACATCTGCACAATTCAAACAGGTAAGAATATGAATTCACAAAGACAGAATGGAACTCTGGCTGTCTTCAAATTTCTTGTGGAACTTCTGGTCAAAAAGGCAGGTATAAGCAAGGTTTAAGGCTCTGAAGTGGTTCAAACAAGTTCAAATAAGTTTAACAGGTTTAAAAGAGGTGGTTACATTCCCTCAGCAGTCAGACTGCATGCACACTGGTGCACAATGCACCAAGACAGAATCAAAGCCCTTGATGGTGGATGGGATCTAGACTTTTCAGATACGAAGGTCTGACAAAACCACAGACTATGTATCGGTAGTCCAGTTAGGAGCAGATCAGAGTCCTGTAAAAATGGAGAAGAAATTTTCGTAACAGCACCCTCATTCCCATGTACTACGACACTCAGAATTTTCACAGCTTTCTGATGAAAGTTTTGAAGTATTGAATGTAACTTTTAAAGTTCAGTTTTTGATCAAAACGACTCCCCAAAATCTGGCTTCTTACAAAGTTCAAATGGTGTTTTTTTATCTAGACAAACGTCAGGGTCAGCAAACTACAGTCAAAACTTGTGGAAGAGGACATACTGCATTTTGGTACCTGAAACAGTGACGAACTATCACCCACTGGTAGTATTCTAGTTAACATTCCCACCTTGAAGTAAACACAAACCAAGTCCATGGTTCAAGGCTTGCATTGACCATGTTTTTTCCCTCCCCTCGCAACTTCACCTTCAGTGATGCCTGACAGTGACTCATAAACACCTTCAGTGATGCCTGAGAGTGACTCATAAACACCTTCAGTGATTGCCTAACAGTGACTCATAAACACCTTCAGTGATGCCTGACAGTGACTCATAAACACCTTCAGTGATGCCTAACAGTGACTCATAAACACCTTCAGTGATGCCTGACAGTGACTCATAAACACCTTCAGTGATGCCTAACAGTGACTCATAAACACCTTCAGTGATGCCTAACAGTGACTCATAAACACCTTCAGTGATGCCTGACAGTGACTCATAAACACCTTCAGTGATGCCTAACAGTGACTCATAAACACCTTCAGTGATGCCTAACAGTGACTCAAAGATGAGGCCATAAACTGAGATCCCATGAACAGCATAAGCTTAACACAAGCAATCCACAAGGAGTTGATCCTCATATAATTCAACACATGCACTTGAGGAGTTGTTCCAGGAAAAATCTAATCAACAACAAGGGAGTTGATCCAAGCAAAAATTAATCCAAAGCAGCTATGGAGTTGCTCCTGGTAAAACATAATCCAAAGCAACCAGGGAGCTGCTTCCAGCACAATTTGGGAGCAACCAGGGAGTTGTTTCCAGCAAAAGTCATCCCCAGCAGCAAATGAGTTGTTCCTGGCAAAATTCAACCCACAGTAGCTATGTGTGTTTAATGGCTAAAGTTCTACTTACAGCAGCTATGGGGATTGTTCCTGATGAAATGTCACCCATGACATTCATACACAAAAGTTTGCATTATATACTGTTCAAAAAAAGAAACGCAAAATGCCAAGCTGCCGATTTGAAACACAATTTATTGAAGCTCAGCGTGACAACACGTTTAATGTGAAAATGACAAAAACAGGTCATCAGTAGGACAGAAGTCTCCCCTGCAATGCTGTGGTAAAGAACGAGCCCCAGACCCTCAGGGAAATCGGCAGGCCGCTTCCAAAGTCAGTAACGGGTGTGACCCCCTCTGGCTGCAATGGTAGCCTGGCATCTGCGGGGCAATGAAGCAATAATGTTCCTGATTGTCTGCTGTGGGATGGCCGCCCACTCGGCCTGCAATGCCCGGAACAGTTCATTTGGAGTCGCTGGGACGTTGGCCCTCACTCTCAGGCGTCTGTCCAAAACGTCCCAAACGTGCTCAATAGGATTCAAATCCGGGGAAAGAGAGGGCCAGGCCAGGGTGTTGATGTTGTTGGCGGTAAAGAAGGCTGTGGTCAGGCGTGCTGTGTGGGGCCTGGCGTTGTCCTGCTGGAACACGGCCCTGGGAGTGGCCATTAGAGGTAGGACGTGTGGCTGAACAATGACCTGGACGTACTGCTGGGCTGTCAGGTGACCTTCCACGCGCACCAGCTGGCTCCTGCCTGTGTTGCTGATGGCCCCCCATACCATGACATTGCCGCCACCATGCGGAGGTGCCTCGTCGACGCAGTTCTGCTGGTTGCGTTCATTAACCCGGCGGTAAACCCTTCGCCTCCTGTCATGGCGCTGCAGCAGAAACTGTGACTCATCCGAGAACCAGACGTGTCGCCAATGGTTCCTCAGTGTCCAGTGTCTGTGTTGCGTAGCCCATTGCAGTCTGGTCTGTCGATGGCGCCCCGTCATTACGTTGCCACGTAGGGGCCTGTAAGCCCTCAGCCCAGCAGCATGCAGCCTGTTCCGGACAGTCTGGTCGGAGATGCGACGGACACCAGCGCATGCCTGGACAGTGGACGAGGCCGGCAGGAAGCGATTGCGGAGATGTCTTAGCTGTATAAAGCGGTCCTGGGCTGGCGTTGTGATATGAGGTCGGCCTGACCTCGGGGCATCAGCTGATGACCCTGTCCTCTGGAAGCGAGTCCAAAGTCGGCATAGGGTACTGGGGGAGACATTCAAAGCATGGGCCACATCAGTTGCACTCTGACCAACTTGCAAACGACCCAGGGCGTTTTCTCTCTGTGCTGGGCTCAAACGTGGCATGCTGTTTTTTGGTACGGTGTGCCTGCCGGTTGCCAAAATGACCCGGCTTTTATACTGCACTATGACCATGGTGTGTGTGTGTTCACCACTGAGTTGGGCATGCTTTGCAGGCGAAACAACAGAAGCACAACCCAATGTTTGCACTGTCGCACCTGGCCCACAACATGCACGTGCACATAGTGACAACCGGAATCAATGTTATCCTAGCACGTCGACGTTCAAGACATACATCAGGGCCGGTTTTTGGAGTGTTCTCAACTGTATGGTCCACCCCAGGTGGCAAAATTTCATTTTGCGTTTCTTTTTTTGAACAGTATATATTGAAGTTCACATACATTTATATACAAACATACATTTATATACATACATGTATTTGCACCCACAATTATATCTCTTAGTGGTCTTAGCACAAATTAAACCTCTGTCTTTCACTCTAACACACACACACACACACACACACACACACACACACACACACACACACACACACACACACACACACACACACACCAGACCTGTCTACCTCAAAATCGAACCATTAGAATTCCATGCAGTACATTTTAGTATTCCATGACAAAGAAAGAGTATTTTTCTTACCTTGAACTTTCATATGGATCTTACTTCGCGCAATTCTTGCAGCTAACTCACTGCGCTGTACTCACACTCAAACACTCACACCAACTAGCACAAGGGCACTACACACATGCGCGCGTGCGCGCGCACACACACACACACACACACACACACACACACACACACACACACACACATTGCACATATTTAGTTGACTATCTCAGCAAACAAAAACATAATAATGTTATAATGCCCTCCTCCCTTTCAGCCCCCCCCCCCCCCCCCCCTAAACACACACATAGAGGGACAGTCACACACATGCATACCCTTCATACAGTTTTCATTTTCCATCTTTTTCTTCTCTTTGTACTGCCACATCATCACCCCTCCCCCGGTTTTTTTTTGTTGTTTTTTTTTTTGGGGGGGGGGGTGGAGTGGAGCTAATTAACAGCAGAAGTAAAAAGTGACAGACATACCTTGAGCAACTGTGCTGTCACTTGTGTCAGGAAACATCTTGAATACGGAACTAGACAATCGGTCGTTGACAGGGACAGATTCGCATCAGCACCAGCCTACACAGCATCACCTCGGTGTTTGTCACCTGCTGCTCCAAGTCCCCACTAGCACTACACTTCGTCTTGGCCTTTTTCAATGCTTGTACAACTAAAAGGTGTTCCTTACACCACAACTGATGGTTTCTTTCAAGCGATTGTGATGAAACATGCTTCCTGCAGGCGCTGCGCCCTCCATGAGCACAACTAAAATCTGTTTCACACACAGTGCACCGCACCAAAGTTGGAGCTTTTTTGAGCTTGGGACTAAGCACTTCCAAACTCTGTGGTATGCATTCAGGAAGTTGCTCTCTCGTTTTGCCAACCTTCTTTTCCAACATCTAGTTCTTCATCACTCTCACAAACGTATTTCCGCTTGTGGCGGCATTTTCCTAGTGACAATCTGTGTTAATCGCTCACTACACAAGATGGCCGACCATGGTGTAAGTGACACCCCCAACTCCAACCAAAGCTGCCAGCTTTCAAGCCTTGCCAAGATAAACGACTCCATGCTGCAGCTCACTGCCACGACAGACTTATCTCTAAAAGCTTATGCTGTGAGGATGTAAAACTCATTTCAGACAGATTAAGCGACTGAACTTGGGGCAATAACACGCGTCCTCAAACAGGAAAATAGTAATTTTTTTTTTTTAAGCAGTGCTGCCAATTTTTGTATTTTTGTTATACTTGGCGTACTATCGTATTTTCCTGTCAATTTTTTTTTTTAATATGCTAAAAAATCGTAAGGTAGACAGGCCTCACACACACACACACACACACACACACACACACACACACACACACACACACACACACATACGTGTGGGCGTCAACAGCCCTAATATGGCCCTTTGCATTCGGCTGGGCTATAAGCAACATTACCTTACACACACACACACACACACACACATACTTGCATGCATGTGTATATCTGCACATGCACACACACAGTAAGTAACATTTGTGTGTGATCAAAACCATGAAATGTAAAATTAACTTGAAAACATTAAAAAAAAGGTTTGAAATTCATGTCAAATAAGCTCACAAAAGCTGGTGAAAGAATCAGAGAGAGAGACAGACAGACAGAGAAAAGTTCACTCCATCAAAATGAGCGAAGGGAGTACATCTACTCTGATTTATCCGGGATGAAAAGTTCTGTACCTCTAGACATATTTCTCTGATTAATTCAAGTTCTGATTCATAATATTATTTCCTTTCAGCTGACATGCTGCTTAGACTGCCCCACAATTACATACACAACATTCAACTAGAAACAGAAGAGAAAGCTCCCAACTCAACACACTTCTCTTTGTTTTGATCAGGCTGTCTTCCCAAATGAGGGCTCTTTTCCATCTACAACACACCCTTTTCATTGCAAACAAGATTCTAAGCAATTAACATAGTATGGTTTGACTGAATACACCTACAGTCCTCAAACCTGATTTCCTGTGGCCAGAAGAGGTGTGATAACACTGGTGTCCTGATTATTGAATACTGGCATCATGGCTCTGAAAAGGCCGCTGATCTGCTCAGTAACCTGCTGTTGACATTTTCTGGAGAAAAAAAAAGACAAAAATTACTTAGTTACATAAATTATATGTGATGGTGTGGAGGGGTAAGCGGTGTGCAGGTGAAGACAGGCAGATGGTGACAAGTGCAGGAACCAAGGGACAGCAGCCAGTCAAGAAGACACAGAGGACAACGAGGAGTTTTTCTTTTTCTTTCCCTTCCATGACAAGGAGCTGAAACCAGGAACACTGCCCTGGGAACTTCTCTCGCACTCAGCGCACTGAGCACACCCTCTACGTTCTCTCTCTATGCAAGTCACTCAGGGAATACTCTCGGGACACTCTGGTAATTAAGGGAACACTCCCTCTCTCACTGAGCACTATGCGTACTTCGGACACTCTCTCGGGACACACTTGTGGCACACTCTCAGGACACATTCCTCACACTCACGCAGTGCCCCAGACATACACAGGTGAACCTGATCTCAAAGCAGACAACACAGCGCCGCACTCAAAATGGGCCTGTGAGACAGGAAATGACAAAATTTATGCTAGCTGTCGCAGCTTCTGTGTTGTCTAGCTCGCCGCCCGTTCAAAGTATTCAAACATATTGATGTCAATAAGACCTCAGAACCTAAAGAATAAAATGCCATAAGTCATATTTGACAATTCTGTGGCTGTGTAAAGTTATTGGTGATTAACTCACTTGGGACGGACAGTTCTGTCCCTTGTTTTTCCCTTGTGGATGGGCCATTTGTTATGGTTAGTAAAAAAATCACCAAAAATACAAAACAAGAGATAACTCAATGAAATGTTCAGAAAGTGTTATTCATAAACTGTGTTAGTAGAATACAAAAGAATAAACTTCCCACTTTCATATGATTTCTTGTGCTTGAGGGTGAAAAAATGTCCAGTTTCTTTTTTGTTCAGGTACATCACAACACTCTTGCAGAGTCAGTGGGTCCATAGCTTCACATTCAGCAGAAAAAGCCAGTAAATACACTAAATGAGCTGGAAAAAAGGTAGATACACTTCAGGAAATAAAATAAGATATATGAATCATATGCCTACTATGCACTAGCTAACTTGGAATAATGCAAAAATGGGGGCGTGGCACTCAGCTGACACACGAAGGCCAGAAGTATCAGAAAAAGGAGGCATTCTCTGGAAAACAACTCGAATCTTCGTGCCAGTCGTGTTATGGAAAGCCAATAAACTCCTGCTCACTCAAATCTCCAGTCTTTCGCAGCACGCCAACGCCCCGCTCACGTGACGAAATGGCCCACCCTCATCTTCATCATCACTGAGCTCCACAGACGAGTCAGTGTCAAATTCTCTTTTCCTCGAAATTCTTCACTGGAATCACTTTCATCAGCTTCATCATCCTCTTCTTCAATATCTGAACCTTCTGTTTGTAGCATTTCAATAACTTCAGGAATGCTAAAACGTTGCCGACGGGCTCACCTTTGCTCTGACACATTCGCAGAACTTGGTTGAGAGGCCATGTTTCTATGCAGATTAGTAAGTCATGTGGGTTGGTCTGGTCAATCAGCTACTGAGGCAAAGTGCCGGTGGTGGGGTGCCGCAAAACCACTGAGCAAGCGAACAAAGGAATGCTGATGATACTATCTATAGCTTGTTGCCGTGTACTGATCACGCTACCACCGCATGAAAAGTTGCAGCCAAAACCTTGATAGCGTTCGTTCGTACGGAAGCGTAACATCATCAGGAGACGCTATAGCATCTGTTCGTGACAAGAGAGTTAAAACCAGAGAATGAACCCACTTTTAATGTGTTTGCATCACATTTTCCTCTATTTCTATGAAAAATACCCAACAGCTTGAAATAATTTTGTAATAAATGAATAGCTGGCATTTTGCTCTTTTTATACATATGAATTTCATTATCCAAGATGCCGTCTGAGCGGAGAACTTTGTGTTTAAAATTTGATCGGAAACACAATTTGCTTTCCTCTTTTGTCACCACATGGCCGTCAACATGTGCTTTTTGATACAATTTTCGATAAAATGTTATTCTGTTGAAATGGTCCATTGGATGATAGTTTTTATACATTTTTAGTTGCTTCTATGATAGAAATGGAATCATTAAGGAGATTCCGATCGGGAAGTCCGAATTTCGTAGAACGACAATTTAGATCAAAACTCCAACAATAAACAAAGAAGGCGACTTGCTCAAGGGACCGGCGTCGTCAGTCATTTCATATAGTCGCAAGCCTGTGCAGAAAAGATCATAGGCATGTGATATACGAAATGAGAGCTTATTGACTTTACTTTCAATGCGCGTTTTCGGATTCTTTGGATCCCCTCATACCTTCTGTGAAATCAAGAATTATTTACGGTTTGTTCATCAGACAATTCAAAATGGCGCCAAGATTAATTGTGCGAAATACCAGTTTTAGAGAAAATATGGGCTTCTAAGCCCAACACAGTTGTAATGAATAGAATACATTAATTTTTATGACTTCAGCGACGTATATACAACCATGTAGGTTCTGAGGTATTCATAATTTAAAGAGTTTACACAAGAAAATTGAGATCCATCGATCAAGGGAGGTAAGGGGGAAGATAACTAATAAACAAAATATATCATTTACGACGGGTGACCAAGAAATGTACTGTTAGCACCTGGCTATATTTACACCAGTGTGTGTGTGTGTGTGTGTGTGTGTGTGTGTGTGCGTGCGTGTGTGTGTGTGTGTGTGTGTGTGTTGTGTAGACATGTCTGTTCCTTGTAAAGATAATGTAATGCCTGGGCATATTTCCCGATTTTTTTTCTTTTGGATTATGGATGTAGCCATGTGCTACAGCATGCACATCTCTCTGTCTCCTTAGAATTACCATTCCCCTTACCTCCCATGATTGGTGAATCTCAATTATTTTGTGTAAAATCTTTAAAACATAAATGCCTCAGAACCTTTAAAACTGTATTTTGTAAGCCATTGAAGTCACAAAGTTTCAGATGTTTTATTCATTACAGTAATATCAAATCAGAATACCTACATTTTCTCTTCATTAATCTTTTGCATAATTAAAACTTGGTGCCACTTTCAAATCTCAGTCTGTCAAACGGTGAACATTTCATAATTTTCGCACAATACGAATTGTAAAAATATCTTAAAGTCATTTGTAGTAAAGTTTGTAAGCTTTTATTCTGTATGTCGCATGCTTAGGAAATTTTCCATACGAGCCTGCCAGTATGTGAAACGACCAATTTTGGTGACCTCACTTCAACAGTTGCCTTTTCCTTATCCCTCTGTGTCACTGTCGGAGAGTTGACTAAATTTACCATGCTACAAAATAAAGGTTTTTTCAATTAACACAACTAAAACTGTACACAATCATTTAGTAATAAGTTTTCATTTAGTGGTCCGTTTCTACACAGCATTTTAGAATTAAAAAATTGTATTAAAAACTCATATCCGCAGTCAAAAGAGTAATAAATCTAGCTGTTTTGTGCTTATTTTCCAATGACAAAATTCTTTGCTCAGACATGATTTTGGGTAATCAAATTTACAAGAACAGCGTAAAATGCCCGCCATTCATTCGTTATGATAAAACTTTCATGCAGCAGCAGAAAGCACCAATTCCTGGCAGTTTCAGCCTTGTGAGGCCCAATTTGTCTGTGGTACCATGTTGCCGACTTTGCAGCCTGCATTTCTGCTATAAAGCTCTGTTGGCTGAAAGTGGTGTGCTCCTGGGGTTCTGGAAGCTGAACTAAAGGCAGAGTCCACCTCATTCCCTCTATATCTACTTTGGTTCCTGAGCTAATACCATCTACATTCACCTGCATTTGACATTCATTCTTATCCACTGCACACCCAATCTCACACATATTCCCTCTTACACTCAGAAAACACATCATGTCTGTTCCACTTTTTTTTTTTTTTCTAAAACTGAACATAAAATCATTTTCTGTTTACCTAAACATTTACCACAACTTCCCAATGGTATGACAATTTATTGAACTTTTAGCTGGAGTTGAATATGTTATGGCCAAAATTCTTGTTTTCTTTCCTTTCTTTTTTTTTTTTTTTTTTAGCAGACAGACTAGGTCTGTATCTTTCGAAGTCTAGTTTGAGAATTGTAGTAGTGAATATCAAGAATGCTTTACAGAAACCTGATAATGATTCATAACGGAACTTCACAAAGTAGAACTGAGATTTCAAAGAAAAAGAAGCCTTTAAGTTAACTGACAGAAAGAATGTTAAGGAGACGCAGGAGACTGAGGATGACGTTTCAAGTCAGGGCAAAAGAGTCAATGGAGTAAATGTGTGGAAGCTGTAGGGGTGGGTAGGCGATAATAATTTTAATATTGTAGAATAGAGATTTTGGAAAGATTTGCGAATGCTCCATCTGTCTCTCCACCCATCCGACCCCTTACATTTCAACAGAAGCACTTTTTTTCTTAATCAAACATCAACTCAGATGAGAGATGAGCATAGGTGCTCATGTGAGTGTGTGTGTGTGTGTGTGTGTGTGTGTGGTGTGTGTGTGTGTGTGTGTGTGGTGTGTGTGTGTGTGTGTGTGTGTGTGAGTGTTTGTGTGTGTGTGTGTGTGTGTGTGTTGTGTGTGTGTGTTGTGTGTGTGTGTGTGTGTGCGCGTGTGTGTGTTTCAGCTATTGGTGCACTACTGAGCCAGCATTTATTCCATTTTCACCAGACGTCACATAGCAAATGGCTTTTTTTCTTCTGGGCAGCAATCACCTTATCCTGCATTAACTTCAGGGCATGTTATTGAACAGCAAGACACAGTCTGATGAGGTTTTGTGCGTGGGAGATAGCAAGAACTGTCACTCTTTGGCCATAGTCCCTACCATGGTTACACTCTACAAGTACAATTGCTATTCAAATACTTTATCTCCTGATCTTCTTTTAGACATATCTTTTCTTAGTTGAAAATCACACACTACTCCAAAGTCTATATCTGCTTTGTTCAAATGGAAAAGAACACCAACTCCCACGGGTGGAATGGAACTGGGGTGGTCACCGAATTTCTTTTGGAGCTTGGGGTCAAAAACATAGTCATATGCAGGGTTTTGAGGTTCAGAAGAGAGATTCAGACAGTAGTTCAAGTCAAGTTTCAGTCAACGACTTGAGAGGAATGGTTCTCCTGCCTCAGCATACAGGCTTTAAACAGGGGTGATGCAGAACGCACCCAGACACAATCGAAGCCCTTGATGGTGGATAGGATCTAGACTTTTCAGGTAGGATGGTCTGGCCGAGCCGTACACTACACACCCATAGTCTAGTTTCAAGCGGATCATGGCCCTGTAAAGATGGAGGAGAGTTTTCTTGTCAGTGCCCCTCTCTGTGCGTGCCACAACATGCAGAATGTTCAGTGCTTTCTGACATGCAGTTTTCAAGTGTTGAATATGACTTCTAAAGTTCAGATTTTTTATAAAAAAAATAACACCCAGAAATTTGGAACAATCTAAAACAAGCTTAACATACAGAAACGAGCAGAAACAAAATGGCTGACATAACATCCACGCTGAAGTGAGATCCACAACAAACGCACTGTGTCACCTCTCAAAACAGACCAGACGACGGAAGGGCAGGTGGTCAGGAAGGACTTTTTGACACCCAGCAGTTGAACGTGTGAAGGAGGTTCAGCTCCTTGTTTTGGGCCAGTTTCCCAACACTGATACCCAGATGTCTCTTCAAAGATCCAATAAGCGTGGATGGGACGGCAGAGTAGTCCCCTGATACACAGCAGGAAGAAAAACACACAATCTTCACTCTCACTCGTTTAAGAGTTATGTCCAGCTGCACATGTGTACACTGCAAGATCATGAATACCCAAAGGTTCATTCAGTATCAATTTCATCAAGGTATCACAATGATCTGTGCTTGGATTCCGCCGTGTCCACTGCACACGTCACAGAGCAGACAGCATTTTCACTGCAATAAAGCCCAGCCTTGCAGCCGTCAGGTAATTCAAACTCAAGTTTCATCATTAACACTGTGTGATGTGAGTGTGAGCATGTAAAACTTGTCTGTCATTTTTTTTCATTGCTGACAAAAGGTGCTTTTCTTAGTAAAGACTTGATTAAACATGATACACATTTACATGCCCAATACAAAGTGAAAAACTAGATTGTTTCCTTTGTTCTGAAGTCAAAGTGTGTTCTGCACGCAGCTATTTTCTATTGATGTCTGGTGTTGACAGAAAATTCGGTCTATTAGCTGTCAAGTGTTTTATATGGCCACAAGGTAAGATATTCTAAAATAACAAAGTATGTTTTATATGGCCACAAGGTAAGATATTCTAAAATAACAAAGTAACACATTTGATCTGTGATTGAAAAATTGTAGATGTCAGCAGTGTGTGATAGTAGCGGCAGCATTACCAGCAGCCTGTGTTAAGCCTTGCCCGTCAGTTCTGTGTGAGGCTACATAAAAGTGGAAGACACAGAATGCACCTTGTCCTCACTGTACTGCCTCTGCGCTGGCTGAAACCAGGCCTGCTGCAGGCAGAGCGACCATTTCAACCTGGGCAGGAAGAATTCAAAGTTCAGCGTCAGCAGCCATGACTGAAATATCATGTAAACTTTGCCAGAATATATAATATACAGCAAATGAATGAAGTGTGACTGAGTTTAGTATGCAGCTAGGATCCAGGTAAATCTGTGGGTTAGTTAGTGAGTGAATGCGACCGTCAGTCGGCTGGTACATGAGTAAGCATGAAATGCATAATCAAGCAGGTAAGCTAATAAGGAAGTAAATTCAACAGTCGATCTATAAATAGTACATTAGTAAAAAAATTTATATGTAAATTTTCATGACAAAGCCTGTCAAGAATATGATTTACAGCTTCACAAAAAGAAACTCATTCTGACAATATAAATCTCTTCAAGGCAGAAGGACAAGTTAATATGCCTAATTCTATCACAATATCTCACAGTTTTAACTGAAGTGTACTGTGCAACATGTGCTGGTCTAAAAACACCATGAGCTGCGACATAGTTCCCCCACCCCCAAGTTCATTCTGCTCTCTTGTGAATTTGCATCTCTAGTAAATTTTCAGGTTATGGTGGATAGGAAGAAAAGTAAGAAAATCAATAAGTCAGTCAGTCCATGGTCCACTGCCCCATTACAAATCACAGCAACCACTGACTGGGCACAGCTGTTGTGGTGAAGTGGTTAGCATCATGGACTCACGACTGGGAGGTCTTGGATTCGATTCCCATCAGTGCTATTCATTTGTGGAATTTTCCTGCCCCTCAGCTCCTACCCAGGGCTGACTTTGCTATGGGTTCACTTGGGAAGACTGAGACCACACAGTCAAGTTTCATCTCCTTAGTGAATGCCTTTCCGAGAGTGTTGCTTAAATTTTTTTACCAATACAACAGGTGTCTGTATCTCTCGGGCCTGGTTAATGCCAGGATGTATTTATTAAACTAAGTAAACATAGAGTACAGCACTGTACACGCAGTCTCAGACCAGAATGGAAATCCACAGCATCATCTTCATCATCCTCATCAATCAGCATCTAAAAAAAAGAATGTCTAAAATTCTGTGGCCCTTTATGCCCGGCTCTCAGAGTGACCTCAGTTTTGATTGCATCTCCACATCTATGGCCTTGATTTGATTTTATCGGGGTCACCGGTATCAGCAAATTCAAAGGGACTGTCACTGGATGGACATGGTGATGCCCTGCGGAGGGAGAGTTCACCCGTGCCAGCTCAGCAATTAAGCAATTATTGTCGTTAGTAATGGGCTTTGTAGGTGGTGTCCTATGTGTGTTGGATGAGAACAGGCACCACTGAACATCGCTGAAATGACTCGGCAGCAGTGCAATGTCTCCCCTGGTGGGTTGCCTCATGACAACTTGGTATTGCCTGTGCCAGGGCTGTAGTGAATCAAGCCAGGCTGTGATAGGGACATTTAGGGGAGTCAGAATGAGCGGCATGGGTGCAATGCCACGAAGATAGTACAGACGATAGGACAGCAAAACAAACAAACAAACAAACAAACACCAGCCACCGTGGCGAAGTGGTTAGCGTCGCGGACTCCCGGCTGGGAGGTCGTGGGTTCGAATCCCATCAGAGGCATGTGGGTTTTTTCTGCCCCGACCGGCTCCTACCCAGAGTTGAGTTTGCTGCGGACTCAGTTGGGAAGACTGGGACCACACAGTCAAGTTTCATCCACTTAATGGATGCGTCTCTGAGAGTGTTGCTCAAATTTCCTGACCAACACTGCAGGTGCCTGTATCTCTCGGGCCTGGTTGACGCCGGGATATATTATGAAAGGAAGCGTAGAGTACAGCCCTGTCATGTAGTCTCAGACCGAAATGGAAATCCGTAGCATCATCTTAATCATCCTCATTCCCATTGATCAGCATTAAAAAAAAAAAAGTCTCAAATTCTGTGGCCCTTCATGCCCTGCTCTCATGGTGACCTCAATTTCGATGTCCTCTCCACGTCTGTGGCCTTGGTTTGCTTCCGTCGGGGTCACCGGTATCGGCGAGTCCATGGGGGCTGTTGTTGGACGGACGTGGTGGCGCCCTCCGGAGGGAGAGCTCACTCACGCCGGCTCCGCGACTAAGCAATTATTGTCGTCAGTAGGGGGCTTAGTAGGTGGTGTCCTGCGTATGTTAGATCAGAACAGGCGCCACTGAACACCACCAAAGTGACTCGGCAGCAGTGCAGTGTCTCCTCCGGTGGGTTGCCTCTTGACGACTTGACATTGACTGCTCCCTGTGGATTGCCGGTGCCGGGGCTGCGGCGGGGCCGGCCGGGCTATTGCTGTCGACGGGGTGTCGGAATGAGCGGCGTGGGTGCACTGCCTCTGAGGTGACGCAGAGGTTGGGACAGCAAAAAAAAAAAAAAAAAAAAAAACAAAAAACAAACAAACAAACCAAACAGAAAACAATGATTGCACTAGGAGTTTTGCAAACCGGTCCCATCACTGACTTCCCTCCACTGTCACTCAATATCCAAAAGTCATACCTGTCCCAGAGCAATGTGAACCAGTGACAACATATCAAATAAGCCCACTGAAAGGAGGTTCTGAGATATGGTTGTGATGGGAGACTCAACCTTGCACATTTCCCACACTGTCAGAGTCTGATTTTGATGCTTGTTGAAGAGCAAAACATTGTTTTGTTTTGTTTTGTGTTTTTATCAGATTTTTCCCCTGGTAGCAGGCTCAAATTTAAGATAACAAAAGATTCAAGGACAACTGACTACACAGCTGTCTTTTGAGAATGATGACAGGACATCTTTGAACCAGTGTTAGAACAGACAGACAAAGAGAGACAGGAACAGACAGACAGGCCCACAGACACACGTGCAGATGAATGAAGATCATCCCCTTTTGACCTGGAAAGCTGGACACAAAATGGCGTCCACTTTTTCCTCAAGAGACAGACTTGCGATGTTGCCGAAAAGCAGCTGCACCTCAGACACACCCTGAGGTGTCGTCAACTTGATCGTTTCTTTTTTCACCAGATCCATCCTGAAAAAAAAATTGCAACCTGAGAAAAAAAACTGACAGAACACAGCATGACATTATCTAACGTGTTAAAATCTGTTTAAAGGTGCACTGCATAATAACCAAGCATACACCCAGACAATTTAACTTGAGCACATGAGATTTGAAAGCATACAATTACAAACAACCACAAAAACCTCAAAACACACACACACACACCACACACACACACACACACACACACACACACACACACACACACACACAAACACACACACACACACACACACACACACACACACACACACACACATACACACACAAGTATACACATACAATAAGAGGGTGAAGGTGGGAGGAGAGAGAGAGAGAGAGAGAAGAGAGAGAGAGAGAGAGAGAGAGAGAGAGAGAGAGAGAGAGAGAGAGAAGAGAGACAGAGAGTTATAAGAAAGAAACGTGTCCATATACACAAACCAGTAGTCATGCCTACAATTATTATGTCAGACAAATAACATGACTTAACTCAACTGGACAATGCTATGTGCAGCTTGTTTATATCCATTCTTGGACAATGCTAAGTGCAGCTTGTCTTCCTGTGGCAGCTGATCACAGGGGTGAACAGCTAACCATAGCACTGCTGTGACGGTCACATAGGGTAATGAGGGATTCTAAGACCAGTGATGCACTGGCTGGGGGATGCTTACTATAGCATCAACCGATCCAGGTTTTTCATGTTGCCTGTCCAAGATTTCTTTGTTCCGCCTCATGAACCTGATAAAGCCTCCACTAATTCCTCATAATCTAACTGTATACTTAGCAATAAACACTTCTATAGGGTTTTATACACTGGAGCCACATTACTGGTTAGGGTTTGGGTCCGTTGGGATTAGGCTTTGACTCATGCCTTCCAGAGTTGAGATGTTGAACAGATTTCTCATCAAAGTTTCCACCTCTATTGCACAAAATACACTGCAGTCATTGCCTGTACTGTGGTGACTGATGACCATGGCAGGCCAATCACCACAGTACATGTAGCGATAGCAGTGTTATACAATGGAACCCCAATGAGGAATATTGGTAGACTAGCTTAAGTACCTCTTATTACATGCAGTAAGTACCCTTAAGTACCTGTTATTACATGAGTGATTTTCCTCCTCTCTATAAATTTCATTTTATTGTTTAACTCTATTCACAGTAATTATGTGTGATTGCCCTCCTATCTTAGACTTGGACGTGATGATGATCTTTGAAAAGTACATTAAATTTTGCTCCATCCTCTTCTCAACCACTCTGTTCTTCTCTCTCTGATTCATCTCTTGCTCTGTGTGTGTGTGTGTGTGTGTGTGTGTGTGTGTGTGTGTGTGTGTGTGTGTGAATTTCTTCTTCTGTATAGTAGCCACCATCAGTCGGCTGATGATTCTGCCACTTTGCGGGGGTCTGCTTCTGAACGGTACAGAAATGCAAAAACAAAAAACAAAGAAAAACCAGCAACAACAAAAACCATCATCTACAGCCTTCATGACCCAGCAGGCCATGTGGAGCTACTGCCCTGGCTACACGCACTGTCGAACAGCCCCGACCCACTGTAGGGGAGGGTCAAGCCCACACCTTCACCAGGCGGCAAAAAAACAAAAACAAAAACAAAAAAAGATAAAAAAAGATAATTTTTCTTTTTTTTTTACTTTTGTTGTGATAGGTGTTTAGTGACCCCTTTACACGAAAGTGTCAAGCATGCGCGGGATGAAATTTGCTGATGGTATTGAGTTCTAATCCCTGATGGTCCTAGGGAGGAAGGAACTCTGTTGGTTTGTACTGTATTCTGCAGGGGAAAAAGGGCAAATTGTTGGTCATGTCCACGTCACCATGTGGTGGTAGGAGTTTCAGCTGCCCTTTCAGTATTGTGTGTGTGTGTGTATGCTTGTAGGGTGAGGAACTCGAGGGTTGGTTTCATTGAAGCAGCAAGAAAGTGTATTGTGAAAATAAATTTCCCTTCTGTATCTTCTTGTCCTTAGTCTACAGCAATGTAACTTGATTGACATTTCTTTCTTCTATTTTCAGTGAACTTTTGGGCTGCTTTTGTGTGATGTTGGTTACACTGTTTTGGTTTGGTCTCTGAAATGCACAACCGACATAACACAAAACATTCAGCCTTAGTAGATATACAGTATTCATCCGTTATATTTTCCCATAGGTGTCCGTCCGCACTCATATGCTTCTTCACATGATCTGAGCTCATGGGGTGTGAGGATTTCTAAAACTTATCATCTAAAGTTCTATTTTTGATGAAAATGGGAAGTGAATGCAAAACTCGGAAACCTTGCTATCTGGACTGTGGCTACGCCCGGACGCAACCAAATAAGGAAAGTGGGAAGAGGCCAGTACCTTTTTCTTGAAGCTTCCCGGCCGTATTGGCAAAAACAACACAGTCAAAACAAAACAGAGCAGATGCAACACTCCAAGCTTCTTCGGTTGATGCAGGGGGCATGGTGGTGTTTTCATGCTGCCCTTCCTAAAACACGTAAACTTTCTCCGCGCCCTCTTGCGCAGAAGACGCACACAAATTTACTGTCCAAAAGGAATACCCTTTTTGCGAAAGACATGTTTGAAAACTGTTTACGTACTTCTGCATGCTTAATAAATGATGTAAATGCAGTATTTTACACAACATGTACTTTAGAGTGCAGAAATTCATGGGGCTGTTTGTACGCACTTTTTCGGGTGTTTTCGGTTCTTCTCGATGCAAAGAGACGTTAAGACACCCTCACCTGCCCACTTTGACCTGTCCTGCCCATTGTGGGTGCAAATAATTTATTTCACTTCACAAGTAGGGATATCTCCTCTTTTTGTTTGGTTGCCACAAGGCTCGTGTTGGGACCTGTGCTTTTTACCCTTTATTCTCAGCTTTGTCGGATGTCATGTCTCGGAATGATTGTCAGTATCACAAGTATGCTGATGATACTGAAGTATCGTCAAGTAGTGTTCGCAGGATTTTCCTATGTTATTTCTAAAGTTCAAACCTGCGTCCATGACGTATCATCTTGGATGGTTAGCAATAAGCTTAAACTAAACCCAGACAAAAACCGAGGTGATCAAGGTGGGTGTTCCATCATGCCTGCGGCAGATTAAAGACAGTTCGATTGAATTGGAAGACAGCTGTATTGATTTTCAAGAAAGTGTGAAATATCTCGGTGTGAAACTAGACAGCACTCTGACTATGAAAGACCACATCAGCAGTGTGTGTCGAGCCTGTTTCCTGGAACTCAGGCGCATTGCTAGCATTAGGCAATATCTCTCAAGAGAAGCAGTGAGATAACTAGTATCGGCCTCCATTCTGTCAAGTATTGATACTGTAATGCCACTTTCATTGGTATCACAGATGAGCAGCTCTCACGTCTACAACGAATTCAAAATGCTGCTGCTCGGTTAGTTTTGAGGAAAAACGTAAACGAGACCATGTCTCGCCGATTGCTTCGCGAGCTTCACTGGCTGCCAGTCGAAGCTCGTGTACAATACAAAGTGGCATGTTCTGGCTTATCGCCACTTTGAGGGTAGTCTAGGCCCTGTCTCTCAGTGACCTTGACCACAGGAACTTTGCTAGAAGTCTGAGATCTTCTTCAGAGAAGCAGTTAGTGCTCCCCAGGTCGAACCTTCAGCAGCTGGGGGGCGTTTGCCTTTAGTATTGCTGCTCCAAGGATATGGAATAAGTTGCCGGTCAGCCTCAGACACTCACCTTCTCTTAGCACTTTCAAGAGCCATCTGAAAACCTATCTTTTCAAAGCACATTTAGGGTAATGCTTTTTTGTTTTATTCTGTAGTTAGACGTGCTGCTTTTATTTTTTATCTTATTATTTTTGTGCTGTAGATTTTCTATATTAATGATTGTTTCGAATGAATCACAATGTATAAAGGAATGTATGCGTGAGATCAAGCGCAATGAGTAATTTGTGAATTAGAATTGCGCTATAGAAATGCAATCCATTATTATTCATTATTATTTGCATGCACATCCAATGCGCCATGTTGGTTGCTGATCACATGGGCACAACGTCATCAACTACTGGGGTTCTTGTCTATAAATAGTAACCGCATGGCCTTCAACCACGTGTGTCAGTGCAACACTTGTTTTCCTGCGGTTACTATTTATAGACAAGAACCCCAGTAGTGATGACGTTATGCCCATGTGATCAGCAACCAACATGGCGCATTGGATGTGCATGCATATCCCTACTTGTGAAGTGAAATAATTATTTGCACCCACAAGTGGGGCAGGACAGGTCAAAGTGGGCAGGTGAGGGTTGTTCTTACGTCTCTTTGCATCGAGAAGAACCGAAAACACCCGAAAAAGTGCGTACAAACGCCCCATGAATTTCGCACTCTAAAGTACATGTTTACCCAAGTTTGGTATCTGTTGTCTTAAGCAGCTACACGCTGACATTTAATTACATTAATGTTTCATGTGCATGTTCTGGTAAGTTTGTTCTAGGCTCTGTGATTTTCAAAGGATGAAACCAAGGGAGGTCAGCGATTGGGGGGGGAGGGGGGGGGGGGGGGGGAGGGGGATCAGGGAACGATAACGCTTGTCCATAGCAAACATCGTTAGTTTCTGGGTCAAATAAATAGATATAGCGAGTCAATTGTTTGATTTTAAAGTGCAAAACGTTAAACCAGAATAACAAGCTGAATATCTACAGTCTACATTATAGGTGGCCCAGGCATTTTTCTCACTGAATGAACTATCAAGCCAAATGATGTGCTCATAAACAGAGAACCATTGGGTTATTCTTGCCGGACTCTTGACGCGACAAGATTACCTCCCTTGCACACCGTTTATCGTTCGTATGTGTGTGTGCGCGCGAGCGCGCGCGCGCGTTTGTGTGTGTGTGTGTGTGTGTGTGGGGGGGGGGGGGGGGATTTGTCTGAGGGGAAGTTGTTGTTCTTATTGTTATGTGTATGTGTGTGGCGCGCGCAAGTGTGCGTGCACTTATATGCTGTATCTGATGGTCTTGTTCTTGTTTCTAAGTTCATTTTCTGAACATTCACGCACGCAGTCACAACACCACACACACACACACACACACACACACACACACACACACAAGCGCGCGCGCGCGCGCGCACACACGCACGCACGCACGCACGCACGCACGCATGCACGCACGAACACACACACACACCACACACACACACACATCATACACATACGAACGTGTGCGCGTACGTTCGCTCGCTCTTACCACACACATGTACACATGTGTGCATGTGCACGTCCACACCGACACACGCGCGCACACACACGCATACACATAAGTGCACAAAAAGCACACACACACGCACATGCGCACACGCCCACATACAAAGACACACATACACAAGATATGTACACTATAGCCTATATGCAGTACGTGTGCTCTCACAAACCCACAAATTACACACACACACACACACACCACCACACACACACACACACACACATACACGCGCGCGCGCGTACGCACGCACTTCTGCACACGCACTTTTGCACACGCACGCACTCACACACACACACACACACCACACACACACCACACACACACACACACACACACGCACGCACTTCTGCACACGCACTTCTGCACACACAACACACACACACACACACACACACACACACACACCACACACACACACACACACACGCACGCACGCACGCACAGACGTGCACACACACACACACACACACACACACACACACACACAGACACACACACACACACACGCGCGCGCGCGCGCGCGCGCGCGCCGCGCGCGCGCGCGCACACACATGCCTGCGCACACACATGGGCTCATGCCCACACATCATATACACACACGTGTACATCCACTACACACACACACACACACACCACACACACACACACACACGCACGCACGCACGCACGCACGCACGCACGCACGCACGCGCGCGCGCGCGCGCGCGCGCGCGCGCGCGCGCGCGCGCACACACATGCCTGCGCACACACATGGGCTCATGCCACACATCATATACACACACGTGTAACATCCACTACACACACACACACACACACACACAAAGGTAGGGGGGGGGGGGGGGGGCATTCGAGGTCTGACCAGCGCGTTGGACTAATACGTAGGTCAGACATCCGCTGAGTCGTAGCCACGATACCCTCTTCTTCAATTTTCTCATTTTGTTGTTCATTCATTTATCATCAGCTTCTAATCATGCGTAGTGTGGTCTCAAACTTAGCGGAGGTGGTGTAGATAAGATAAGATAATGTTGCTTATAGCCCAGCCGACCGCAAAGGGCCACATCAGGGCTGTGGAGGTGGTGTTAGCGCATATGGACTAGTCCGCACGCAGTGACGCCTCCTTGATGAAACTGAAACTTATTCGGAAACCAAAGTATGGCAGGAAGGGCGGGAAAAGGATGGGGCTGGGTGGTCCTAGCGGGTGAGAGGGACGAGAGGGGGAAAGCTGGTGTGCTTGGGTCCTTCAACCTACGATGAAAATGCGGTTTGACAGCTGGGACTGGAACAACAGATGCGGATTGGCAGATGGGACTGGGACTCTCTCCTCCTCAACCTGGTTCCAATGAGAGATCGTGCAGGAGGGGGGGGGGGGGGGGGGGGGGGGGAGAGGTGTATTTCTGTCGTTATCGGTTTGTTTATTTCTTTTACACATGCACAGGCTGTGCGGTATTGTGAGTCAAGGGACATAATAATAGTAATAATAATAATAACAATAAATAATAATAACAATAATAATAATAATAATAATAATAATAATGATAATATTCATAATGAAAATAATGATTGTAATCGACTGAAGGTGTTAAGGCATGGTAAAGATGGGGGGATGTCGGGGTGGAGATTGCATAACAGTAAAGTTTTGTATAAAGAATTTTTTTTTTTTTTTTTATTAAGCGATGAAAACTGGTGTTCAGCCAATGCAAGGCACATGCTGGGGAGGCCCAGTCAGTTACATATTCATGATTTCTTTCATTTACATAAAAGAGGCCTAGACAAGGAGAAGAAAGTGCCTAAAAAGACACAGAATAATTTATATTTTTTAAATTAAAAAAAGAAGAAGACGAAGAAATAACAAGGCGAGAAAATAATGAAGGAACAGAAGGTTCATAGCTGTAATGTAAGAGAAATGTTTTGATGGTTTTAACCAAAAGCTGATAATATACTTACTCTTAAACATTCTAACGTTGTGGTGACCGTGTGTAAGTCAGAAACACAACTGAGTTTCAATTCAAACTCGGGCGCTGGTACAGTAATTTAATGATGACACAGTACTTAATCATATGTGTTTAATATGGTAGATACACACAGTGGTGTGGAATTAGGCTGTTGAGAACATAGGGGGGGGGGGGGGGGGGGGGCTTTCCGTTATTGTGGGGACGATTAAATTCAAATGGTCGTTATGCCATTACTACGGTAACTAAGAAATGTTAAATGAGGCAGGGGAATAACAAACAATAAAAACGAGCAAGTGGGGAGAACTCTTTTTTTTAATGTGAAATTAGTTGCACGTCTAGCAGGCCTACTCCAAACGAATGCTGCTTACAACACCGATCGCCTTGCAGAAATGCCAAGGCAAAGCACACAGAACAAATATGGCGGCATCCCCAAAGCAAGAATGTTCCAAGCTTGCCTATGTATCATGTACCTGGCACACACACACACACACACACACACACACACACGCACGCACGCACGCACGCACGCACGCACGCACGCACGCACGCACACACACACACACACAGCAACAACAACTGAAGAAACAGATTAAACACAAATGAAAAATCGATTCAAGCCTGGCTCAACCAGACAAGCATAGCCCCCCCCCCCCCCCCCCCCCCCCCCCCCCCCCCCCCCCCCCCCCCCCCCCCCCCCCCCCCCCCCCCCCCCCCCCCCCCCCCCCCCCCCCCCCCCCCCCCCCACCCCCCCCCCCACACACACACACTCATATACACACACACGCACACGTGGTGAGGAAGGCGAGGAATTGAAGGTCGGTGTCAGGGACGATGACACGCGTGGAAGGAAATGTGTGAATGTGTGTGTGTGTGTGTGTGTGTGTGGTGTGTGTGTGTGTGTGTTGGAGGTGGGGAATTGAAGGGTTGTAGGCCTACCAGAAACGGTGAGAAGGGGAAGGAAGATACAGACAATGATCTTTTGGGCTGGGTCCATCTTGGCAAAAGGCAAATGAAAGTGTTCTATCCCCTCCGGTCTGTTCCAACCGACCCCTCCTAGTTTGATGTACAATGGCGACAAAGCGTGGTAACAGAAAATGGCGCTCCTGTGCTGACACTGTTCGATATTAACACAACCCCCCTTCCTTTGAGCCTTTGTCCGTGTCGAGTTCGCTGTCCTCGGTGGAGCACTGCCATCAATGGCACCGTGTGACACAGACAGTGAGTCAGTGACAGTCCTTCCATGCTTACATTTGCCACTAATGCTGACAAGCTGTGTCTTGATGTAGTGGTGTTAATAACTCTGTACAGATTGTGAATGGGCTATAATTCATCTGTTCTCAATTCTACCCAAGAAGAAACCATAAATATTTCGCTGAAGCAGAAAACCCCGTGTAATACAGCTGGTGATAATGATCATGCTGGTACACCAGCGTTGAAGCACAGACAACCTCATGCAGAAAACATAATAATTGCAGACACAATGTTGTATTTGGAAGCTCAGGTGAAGGTTGGCGAAGTAGCGGGGGTGGGGTGTGTGTGTGTGTGGGCGGGGGAGGGGGGGGGGACGGTACTTGTAATTTCTCAATTGGGATCAAAGAATGCCAGATTTGTCATTTGTGTCCATTTGTTTTAATAAGGAGGGGGAATGGGGGAGCTGGGGGAGGGGAGGGGAGGGTAATAAACAGTTATGGACTGCTGAATGAGTATCTGTTGATGCGCGAAAATTTTTTGTCTAACTACTGTATTCACTCTTCCTATTCCTAAATTTCATTTTTCTTTCAATGTAAAATGTTACTGAGTGAAACAATGGAATAGCCTAATGGAACCAAATGTTGAGGTGTGAAATACGGTCGTCTTTGAAATCCCAGTTAGGACACGTCCGATATTGTAATACTTCTAGCAAGTTTAATTTGATCCATCAGTCTGCCTCACGAAAAGGCAAGGAGAGTTAAGCCAGGAACAAATTTACCGCCTTGATCTCGACAATGAACTGACCTCCCCCCACCCCCCCCCCCCAACCCCCCCACCTCCCGCTACCTCCCCCTCCTCCTCACGCCATACTTTCCCCTCCGAAAGCTTCGCATCAAAGATCACAGCGTATTGTTTAATGTATAATGGATCGTTTGCATGAGTAGCCAAAGATTTTTCACCACTGACTAGAACCTTATATTGACATTCGGCCTCACGGCACGCAAATATGCACGATAGCAATGTCGATCTTCTGGCAATGCAATGTCTATAATGCACAATCCCTGCTCCTTTTGGTCTTCGCAGTTTCGTCAAGCTATACCTGTTTTAAGCGATTTGTATATGGGTTTTTTTGCCAGATCGCTGCAGGCTAATGAAATCTTATGTCAAGTGGGCCCTATTTCATCATCATCATCATCCTCATCTCATCATCATCATCATCATCATTTTTTCTTTTTCTTTTTGATCCTGCATTGGTTGAGTCGATGATCCTATTCTGTCCCTGGATTAACAGGATGTGGCTTCACTCATTTGAGACTCTTGTACATTACGGGTGAGGGGTTTCGGTGATCGCCACAGGATTTTTAAGATTCTACAAGTAAAAATAACTAAATGCTTTTTACTCGCACCAGTATTGTTCTTTCCTGAACATTTCTTCAGTATTTTGTAACGCGTCGCAAAAGAAAGCATATTCAAGGGGAACCAAAGAGCAAATATCACTATACAACAAACGAGTAGAGTAACACTTTCTCCAATGGTAAAACAATACACGCCCATAACTCCAAAGGAATGTTGCTTACGACACCGAATCGTCTTAGCAGATATGACAGCACAGAGCACACAGAACAACAAGGAAACACCCCCCTAAAGGGATGCTCCAAATTTTCCTACATACCCTGTGCCGAACACATCTACACAGCAACAACAGCTGGAAAGATGAACATATACAAATTAACATTTATTCAAGACTGGCACAGCCTTTTTGATCTTGAATTATAGTCAGACATGTAAATGGACGAACAGAACCAAATACAGGTAACCACGATTTGATTGAAAGAGTTACCCTACTCTTCACTCTCCCCTGCCTCATTTCATGTTTACTTTCATTTCGATCCCCAAAAAAGTTTCTTCGTCTGTAAAAAAAATAAAAAAATTAAAAAAAGGAACACTATCCTAATCAGGCTACACTTTACTGTGTTCATGTTCTTCGTCACAGTTTCTTAGTTGTATAATTCATCGAGGTAATTTCTCAGTTGGCAGCTTTTTATGATGTCTTTGCCCCAGTAGCTGACTTTTCACTTCCACCCTAACCATTGGAACCTGGAATGTTCGTACACTCCATCAGTGCGGCAAAGTAAAAGAACTAGAGCACGAGCTGAGACGTTACCAATGGGACATTGTGGGTTTGTCGGAAGTAAGATGGACAGGCTTTGGAGAAGCAATCACAGAGGAAGGACACAAGATGTGGTACAGTGGCGAAGAGTCACTACATGAAAAAGGCGTAGCTTTCATCGTACGCAAAGAAATCACTGGATGCATCTTGAGCTGCCACCCTGTTAACAGCAGAATCATCAGCATTCGTGTGTCAGCCAAACCAAAGAACATCAACTTCATACAGGTGTATGCTCCAACTACAAGCCACGAAGATCAGGCGGTGGAAGAATTCTACGAGAAAGTAGAAGACACCATCAGAAAAGCCCCCAAGAAAGACATCATCATAGTTCAGGGGGACTTCAACGCCAAAGTCGGCCCAGATGCCTACAAAGACTGGGCTGGAACAGTGGGTCAATACGGCACAGGGGAAACTAACGACAGGGGACTTCGCCTTCTGGAGTTTGCCTGCACCCAACGGCTTACCATTGCCAACACCCTTTACCCCACAAACTGTCAAGAAGAACAAACCTGGCATGCGCCGAACGGAATGACTCGCAACCAGATCGACTTTGTCCTCACTCCGCGGCGCTTCAAATCAAGCATCAATAAAGCAAAGACGAGGACATACCCGGAGCTGATATAGGCAGCGACCACGATCTCGTGCTGCTCACAATGAAGATCAAATTGAAGAAAAGTACAAGCTGCGCGGCCACGCATCAAGTTTGACCTGGAGAAGCTAAAAGACCCAGAGATAGAAGAGGCATTCCAGGCACAGCTCGGGGGGCGGTTCGCAGCACTCAACCTCCCGGACAATGACATCAACGACCTCACAAACAGCTTCAATGAGGCAGTCTGCGAAACAGCAGAGGAGGTACTTGGGCGACAGAGGAGAAACACCAAGCATGGATCTCAAACGACATCCTTGACCTCTGCGACAAAAGAAGATCACTGAAGAATACGAAAAATTCCAGCCCTGAACAAGCCGCACGTATCGAAAAACCAACAACCTTGTAAAGAAGGAAATGATGAAGCCAAAGAACAATGGATCAATAATCAGTGCGGAGAACTCGAGAAAGGTATGGAAAAGGGAAACAGCAAACATGCCTTCACCACACTGAAAACCCTCACCAAGACGCAGCAAAACAGATCATCAGTCATCGAGGATACCTCAGGCGAGCTGCTGACAGAAAGCTCCGCTGTTTTGAACAGATGGACCAGTACTGCCAAGAACTTTACAACTACCCTATACAGCCAGACGACAGTCTGTTTGAGGGGGACTCAACACCATCAAGGGAATCCTCACCGCTACCCGTGATGAGAGAAGAAGTGGAAGAAGCCATCGGCAGCCTTCGGCAGGGAAATCACCTGGAGCAGACAATATTCCAGCAGAGCTGCTCAAACATGGAGGGAAGGAATTGGTCACTCTAGTAACATCGATTTGTCAGAAGATCTGGGAGACAAAACAGTGGCCCACAGAATGGACCCAATCACTCATCATCCCCTGCCCAAAAAGGGAAATTACGCCAATGCCAGAACTACAGAACAATAAGTCTGATTAGCCACACCAGTAAAATCATTTCTCAGAGTCATCTTGAATCGACTGAAGAAAGAGGCGGAAGAACACCTGGCGGAAGAACAAGCTGGATTCAGGGCAGGCAGAAGCACAGTAGAACAGATCTTCACCTGCCGGATACTGATGGAGAAACATCTACAACATCAGAGAGACCTGTTCCACAACTTCATTGACTTTAGGAAAGCGTTTGACAGGGTGTGGCACAAGGGTCTGTGGCAGGTGCTCAGAAAGTTTGGCATAGAGGAGGGTCTCGTCCAAACCATCCAGGCGCTGTATAACACCGCCAGCAGCGCAGTCCTCCTCAACAACCAGATAGGGGGACTACTTCAAGACCACAGTTGGAGTCCGTCAAGGCTGCCTGCTATCTCCCGTACTGTTCAATCTTTTCCTGGAAAACATCATGCGTGAAAACCCTCCATGACTTCCACTCCACTGTCTCCATCGGAGGTAGAACCATCAATAATCTGAGGTTCGCAGATGACATCGACTGATGGGAGGCAGCAATGAAGAACTACAAGACCTGACAAAGAGACTGGAAGAAAGGGCAGGTGCATATGGAATGGAAGTGAGCACAGAAAAAAGCAAAGTCCTGGTCAACAGCACAACAACACCATGCTGAAATCTACATGAACGGACAACAGCTTGAAGAAGTGGGCGCTTTCAAATACCTTGGCGCCACTCTCACCAAAGACGGTCGCTCTACAACAGAAATCAAGACCAGACTAGCGATCGCAACAGCAGCAATGGCAAGCTAACAAGATCTGGAAGAGCAGGGAGATCAGCTTTCTACAAAGATGAAGCTGTACAAGTCCCTGGTGCTGTCCATCCTGCTGTATGGCTGCGAAAGCTGGACCATGACAGCAGAGACCACCAAGAGAATCCAGACGTTTGAAACTAATGCTTCAGGCGCTTGCTCGGGATCTCTTGGCAAGACCGGAAGACAAACGACCTTGTAAGGAGCCAAATACATCACTTGCAGGCCCCAAGAACCCCCCTTGGCAACAGTCAAGAAGAGGAAGCTGTCGTGGTTCGGGCATGTCATACGCCACAATTCACTGCCCAAAACAGTCATCCAGGGCACGTTGGAAGGCGGCAGACGAAGGGACGACAAGCCAAATGCTGGATGGACAACATCAAGAATGGACCAGGATGGATGGCCCTACGCTGATGCGACAGGCAGAGGACAGGGCCGGATGGCGGTGCCTGGCTTCAGAGTGTCTCTCATCTCTCCTCTACGCCCGTCATGGGCAAGAGAATGATGATGATGATGATAATCATCGAGGAACGAAATTGTGACCAAACAAGTTAAATGTCAAACTATTGACAATTAAAAAAAAAAATTCAAATCTTTACCAAGTCTTTACTATAATGATGGAAGAATTGTCAACTTGCACTTGTTTTCCCCCACTACTTAATGTTCACAGTTAACAAGAAGGGTAACTCTTGCTCCCAATGTGAAATAAATATACGTTCATAACCCAAATGAATGCTGCTTACGACATCGAATCGCCCAGCAGAAATGACAACACAGAGCACACAGAACAAACAGCAGAAATGACAACACAGAGCACACAGAACAAACAGCAGAAATGACAACACAGAGCACACAGAACAAACAGCAGAAATGACAACACAGAGACACAGAACAAACAGCAGAAATGACAACACAGAGCACACAGAGCAACAGCAGAAATGACACACAGAGCGCACAGAACAAACAGCAGAAATGACAACACAGAGCACACAGAACAAAACAGCAGAATGACACACAGAGCACACAGAACAAACAGCAGAAATGACAACACAGAGCGCACAGAACAAACAGCAGAAATGACAACACAGAGCACACAGAACAAACAGCAGAAATGACAACACAGAGCACACAGAACAAACAGAGGAATGTTTCCTTGTTTGTTCTGTGTGCTCTGTGTTGTCATTTCTTCTGGGCGATTCGATGTCGTAAGCAGCATTCGTTTGAGGTTATCGTTAGCAACATTCGTTTGGAGTACGGGCGTATTATTATTATTTTTTTTTATTATTATTATAATTTTTTTTCATGATGGGAGCCTGAGCTATCCTACTTGTTAAAATGTTTACCGTTTACTGTTCCGTGCCTCGTTTAAGATTTCCTTTTAAGTCAAATGTCAGCTATGTTGTGACTAAAAACGTGAAAACAGTCACAAAATTGGTCTTTTAAAGACGGGCCTACGCTGGGCTATCGTCCGAAATAAAACAATGGGCTGACCTGCGCCACTGCGATCAATTTTCACTGGACAGCACTAAGCACAAATGCATTCATTCACTTAAGCTGATACTAAGTGCAAACTGCGTACATTCACATGAAATTCATGTCAAACAATAGAATGTAGAGAACATAATATGCGACTCTAAGCCACTTTCACCCTCACCCAGTTTTCGGGCAAAGTGACCTAGAATCAGCATATTACTGTTCTCTGACAAGTAAGACTCAATAACCAAAAATAACGATTATCTACAAACAAACATACTGTGCAGGGTTATCCGTTTTCAATACTAATTTACTAAACTTTTCAGATTTTAGTTTTTGTTTAATCCTTGTTTTTCCGGTCATTTTCAATAACTTCATTTTCGCGCAAACATTCTTCAAATGAGTCTCTGTCTTTCATGTGAAATAAAACTACAGTCTTTAACTGTTCTCTAAAGTCTTTTAAAACCGAGTTATATTTTTGGCATAAAATCCACACACTTATCCCAGCATGTCTTCCGCTGAAAGCTAGTTTCGACAAAGTGTTTCTCTTTTTTAACTATGTCTCTTTCTGCGAGCAGTCATCTATAATAAATAGTGTCTGCGTTCCTCAAACAGTCTATAAACTGTTCTAAACACTCACTCAGTTTATTGCTAGGATCAACTAAATATATGTCATCATCTGTCCATATAAACTTCTATCATGATATGCTTTGTTCCATTTAAGTGTTGGACAGAAAACTACAATATGATTAAAATTATAACGATAAACTGTTTGTAACAGGTCGAGGATAAATATTGTTTTTCCACAACCAGTCTGCCCACAATCAATGAGCAATGAGGAGTTTTTGTCATAAAGTTTAACTGCTCCATAGTTTTATAACGAGTTTTAATCTAATCCAGTTATTATTTTTCATACTCTCCGTCAAAACTTGTTCAGTATAATAAAACCCTACGAGGCCTAAATGTGTAAGATTAATCCAATTTAGTTCTGTAGATTGTTTCTATTTAAGTCAACATTGATTTGTTGCTTGTTGTTTGATTCTTAATATCCTCGCCATTGTGAAGAACGACGATGGTAACGTTAAGGCGTTTAAACGTCTAAGTTTTGCCAGCTAATATTAATTCCTTTTATAAGGTCATCACTAACGCCACAACCCATCCCTTCTCCAATCTTTAAGACAGAAATTTCAAAATATCATTGTGAACGTGTCTCCTAATTTTCTGCTTGGAAAGAACTGTAATTTTGTAGAAGCTTTTTTTTACAACTGTTTCTTTTCTGTGGAGGATGTACTGCTTTTTCCCATACGGCGTTATTTCAATCTCTTTCCGACTATTGTCGTTCGTGGCATAAGACTTACATGTAAAGGGCCAGAGTTGAATGCTTTTCTGAAACTTTTTTGACGGCCAAAAAATGTAAATGGGCTTATGAATTCAAATTTTATGTCCCATTCTAAATATGGTTCTAAGTGCCATTTGAGGTCAGGTTTTCGAACTATTTTATATTCATACTGGCCAACATTATTTGCTTCTAGTTGCGCAGCTGTTCTAGTTTAGGAAACTTTTTGGTGTCGCCAACCTCTTTGCGTTTATAATCACCATCTTTAGTGTACTCAAAACCATACAAAGCGCCTATCTCACCGTTCTGTTCAAAGTCCGCAACATCTGCAAGGTCTTTTAATTCTAAAGTTATACACCTTACAGGCGCTAATGTAACTCCGGATTCTTCTGGCCCACGCGACATTTTTAGTACAGTTTATTATTTTATTTCCAAAACAATGTGTAGGTTATCGCATTTCACAACTTTCCTGCTTTGTCTGCAATTTTTATATTAAATGATCCAACCCTCCCACAACTAATCTTTTAAACTGTAAATTAGGGAATTGTATAATTTCATAATCGCAATATGCAGCTTTCCCGCGGTAAAGCTCTTAAAACATTTGAGGGCCTTCCATCATATAAGTTTTCATCAGTGCTCAGTCATCCAAATGAACATAAAGTAATGAATGTAATGCAGATCGAGCGGATTTTCCCCCTTAAAAGTAGTTTTGTTTGGCGCAACAACAAATCTTTTAGTGACCTGAGTGTCAACTTTAAAGCCTAACATTTTAGCTAGCTCTTTATCAAATAAGTATCTGCATTTTCAGGTTCGATGTTAATATTGTTTTTAGATTTGCATGTTAAGTTTGAGAGTAATGCCGAATTTACTTCATTGCTTCTTTTAGGGAGCAAAAACCCGTTAATAACCATCAGGTATTGTTAACTGGTTAGCTTTGAGCCCACAACTTTTGTAATCTTATTATTCCTTGGTTTCGCTTATATTAAACCCTTGACTTTGTAAATATTTCATGGAGCGCGACCGTTCTGGTTCCGCAATCGTTTTTAACAGCATGTTCTAAAAACGAAGGGGCGTCTTGAGTTGTTATTGTTACAAACATTTTTTAAAACACAAATTAAAAATGAGTGCATTCAAATATACTGGCGCAAAATATTCTGTTGGGCGCACTACAATCTTAAAAATATAGCAACTGATACTCTTGACATTGCTGTGACCAGACTGCTCTTTTCATAAAAAGGTGAGTACTCCATTAAGCAGATATCTTAACCCCCTATTGAAAACGACCACACAAGAAAGCGTGGTTTAGTCATCCGATGCAGTTTTATCAGAACCGTTAAACTTTGCTGTGTTTTGCGCATCACTGGGTGTGGAGTGGCGATATGCTGATCATTAAATCACCATGATCCTTTGGTGAGGTCAGTGTACCGATTTCATTTTATTACACCTTCAGACGTATTTTGGCTGAATTGCAAGCGCCATTGCCAAATGACAAACGTTTAATCCACTCAGCAACAGAATAGACATGAAGGCTTTTGAAAGGATCTGTAACGAATTTAATATTAACATCAAGACAGGCTTTAGACAAAAGTTGGATCATAATCATGGCCTAGGCGACCTTTATTTTCGGGGCACGCACAGAAGTATAACTATGACTGGCATCCTCCTTTCAAAACTTTCTTTTCAGGCCCAACTGTTCAGCCCGGGTCCTACAGCAAGAGCATAAAACAGCATGGGACAACATTTATCTTAGACACTTCTAAGGGCCTAACTAGAGCGGGATAGAACGAATAAAACGACTCTGTTCGTACTTACGTTTGGTGTTTGCTAGGCTCGCAAGCACAAACGAGATCGAGCATAAACTGATCCTTCTACTGGCTTTGACGCACAAAAACAATACTTAGCAAACTTAGAGGACGCCATTAATTCTACAGTTGATTTACCTTCAAGTATTCAAAGGTACCAACATGTTTTACAATACGCAAGATCGAAAGTAGACTTTGCTGTTGGCACTGGTTTATACATGCTGCCTTCTGACCTCAGACTCAGATAGGTACAATAATAACTATAATAATGAAATTCTTTAGCAGGCAATGAACAGAAGGTTGGGAAAAACGACATAAATTCTGAGCCAGTAATATTACAAACAATAAAGAACACCCAAGATTAAGTCATCTAATCCCCGAAGTCCAAACCCCAAAAGTCATTGAAGACTCAGCAAAGCTCGCGGACTCTGTTCGCGATGACCATGAATATGAAAAGACAGCGCTTGTTCTTGGATTAAACTGGCATAGGATACTTGGTCTTTATCTTACTAAATAGTAACCCAACAATTTACGAGAACTAATGCCCATAAGTGCTCGGCATAAAGCCAACTACTTTGCTTGCAGTAGACAAAAGCCAGCTAACAATACCTCCTAATATACCCGGTAAAGAGTCTATAGCTTTACCGGCTAATTTTTTTAATAAAATCGCAAGATGATTCAAGCTGTTTTTTTACCCATGATTTATCAGGTGGAGATGGAGGCGATGGCGGCGGAGGCACTGAACTTTGCTCTCCACCACCGCCTGTAATAGCCATCACCAGTGTACTTATTGCAAATCCTAAGGCTGTTATAACGCTTGCCAATGTGACTCCCTGCTCTCTAAACAATGTTCTTATTCGTTCTGCTAGCGTTGTGTCTTCATATAAAAATTTTCCGGATAGTTTCTCTTATTCTATTCACTTGAGTTCGTAATTGGTCTCGGTTAGTAGTTAGCACTCTAGTCTTGCTGATCTTTCTTGTTCAAGATCTTTTAGTCTTTGTCTTATTCTTTCTTATATCAGGTCCTAAGTTGGCGTCATCAGCCTCAACGAGTTTCTTTTCTCTTTTTATATGCTCATCTAGTTCACCTAGTTTTGCTAAATTGTTTGTTAATTCGCCTCTGATGTTTCAAAGCATGGTCAAGGGCCGCTATTTCTCGCATGGGTAGCGGCGAGTCGTGTATAGTCTTTAATGCTGTTTCTTCTGAAAAACTGGTTTCTGCTTCTTATTGCATTTATTATTTCATTGCCGATTGATTTATTCTTTAAGTTCCATGTTTTGCATTTGGTTTATCTGTTGGGAGTTCTTGTAGTGTGTTTTGAATTTAGAAACTGCCTCCGCCCTTAATTTCGGTCTAACGACCAAGGCGATTTTGATCTTTCACACTGAGTCTTTGTATAATTGTACTCTTGGCTAAAAATTTGATGGGTCTGGTTTAGTTGTAAGCCGAAAAAATTGCCCTTGTTCGTTTTTACGACAAATGATCATCTTTTATTCAAAAATCATTTGGTCTATAAATTCGGAGTTCTTGGCCCTAAACTTTGTAAAATGTTTTAACCTTATTTCTGTTAATTCATGCCGCATTGAGAGCGTTGAGTGGTGTTGTATTAAAGGGATCATTTCACTCATGCGCTCAGGTTCAAAAAATCAAATCTTCTTCCCCTTTCATCTGCCATGTTTTAAATAATAACTTTTAAATTTGTTTTATAAAAATCACAAAAAAAATTTAGGCTCGATTCTTGCCCGCAAAGAAAACTAAAGAGCCCCATGCGTGAAGGGAAATAAACGGAATATTATTGTTCCAAATAATCCATCTACTATTGATGCAGATCAAATTCTTACTGTCAAATTTCCAGACCTAGGAGCAGATGAATTGATTGTGCCAGGCTCTGCGCGTCTTACTTTCAAAATAGAACTCGCTTCAACAACAGACCCAAACAGGACAGTTGTACGAATCTGGGGCGGGCAATCGTTAAGAAAATTTCTTTTAAAACTTGAGGGGCAAGAAATATTTTCTTTACACAATGCGACATATTTTTAACCTATTCTGATCTATGGCTAACCGGGAATGAAAGGGCTGATCTTGCGTTTCAAGGAATCGAAAATGAAGAAGCGCTAAAACATAGAATAGGCACTGAAGATACTAAAGACGGCAAAAGTATGTAGCCGTAAAGTTTGCGTTGGAAATCGCTTTTCCATTCCCTTAGATTTTTGAGTTGTTAAAAGCGCATGCACCATACTTTCAAGGAGCTTTAAAAAGACAGATTGTCATATGAACTAACTTTTAATGAATACAAAGGGTTATCAAATCTTTCAGACACCGAAGAAAAAGTACAGCATTTCTGACATCTCGTTAGAGTTTGATGTTGTTAGCAACCCTAATTTAGCAGAGCTGATTGAGCACCAATATCAGAGAAGATTTAGCAATATATTACGACAGAGTGATTCATCATAAACTATCCAGAAGCAGGGCAGACACTATATGGAATTTTAGTTTTGGTCGCTGCAAGATCGCTTAAAGGTTTTTTATTGCTGTGTGAAGATGAAGAACCGTTCAAAAGAGCAAGTGAAAAGTTTTTTAATCCTAAAATAACGAAGTGCATATTTTACAATTGACGGTAGTCCAAACCCAAAATCTACGCTAGCGGGCTTAGACCTTATCATCATTTTGACGAAATAAGAAAATTGTTTGGGGGTGGGGAGGGGTTAGAAATCCAACAGCAGACTAGTGTCTAAAGATTTACATTTTTCACAATGTTAGGCTTGATGATTATTTAAAAAACAAATACGGTTTATGGCTTGACCTAAGGTCAACGGAGGATAATCAGTTGTATGGAAGCGGGGAGAAAAGTGAAAAGACGTAATAAACATTCAAATTGATAAAAAACGAAGAAGCCGATAAACCACTTAATGTACATTTGTTTTTTTAAAATATGATGCGCAGCTGAATATTGAAGATAACAGATTAAAAGATGTACTATACTAAATTATTTTTATTTTATAAAAGCATGTCTGTTCGGTTTATCCAAATGTGCCTACAGCGCCGCCAAAGAAGGGTTTGTAGAAAGTCCTAACATAAAAACCTTCAGATTAACCAACATTACGCAAATGCAACAAAAACTAGAGCAAGACCCTTTTAAATACAGCAAAAACCCAAAAGAAGGTATTCTGCTGCCTTTAATGCTGTTACTATGTTAATACTGGAGCATTTGACTATAAGTGCTCTATCAGCAGGAACAAGGGGAGGCCTCTTACAAACAGTATTTGGTGCACCCGGGAGTTTGCCTCTAGGCGGGCCCGTCTTTAGCTCTCGGCCTGTGTTCATTAGCTGTAAGTTTGTGGCAAAAAATTAAAAACTAAACTCAAAAGCACACAGCATGGTTCAACTAATAACAGCTAAACTTAGCTCGTTCAAACTGACAATTTAAAAAAAGCACTAGCTGACTCAAACATCACGGATGAAGAATTTAGTCGTTTACAGGTGATTTTGATGACTACAAAAGACAAAAGTTGATCTTCAAAAAAAAGGCGAGGACAACTTTTTTCCAACAGCCAGACCCCTGAGCAGATAAAAAAGGAATGCTTAAAAAAAGTAAACGAAACATTAAACTCTGTTCTAAACAGTCACATTAACAACACCAAAAGGGGTTTATACTTTGTTTATGAGTCCAAGGCAAAAAGACCGTCGATATTGATTCTTATTAAACCGTTGTATTTTTTTTTAATTTAAATAAATATGTGGCTTAGAAAGAAAGGACAGCATGGGTAAGATATTGAAGGACAAGACGAATTTTTGAAGGAATGCTCGAGAGAGAGCGTTTATCAAAAGCACTGAATGAAAATTGATTTAGAAGTCATTGACCCAACAAACGTACAGGCAAGTGTTGTTCATGCTATTTCTCAAGTTCCAGGGAAACTAACAATAGACCCGCCAGTTAAAGTAATGTTAGCTGTTTAATCGACTATATAACAAAAAATGAAGAAAATCTAGAAGTCTGGGTCTCAACTAAACAACAGACTATTCTTTCTCATAACGACTTAACACCCGGTTGGGCAGACGAAACTGCTTGCACAGTTTGGACGCTGCCGCTGAAGAAGCTAAAATGAGAGGCTCTGGGTTTGGGCAGAGGGCGAAGTCTTAGAGATTAGATTAAAACAGGCTAAGTATGCACCGATTGTAGGGAAGGCTTACATTCCGCTACCCGAGAGTTGGTTTTAAAGAGAGCAGTTTTAAAAAATAAAAATTCAGACAACAAATGTTTCATGTGGTGCGTTCTTGCAAGGCTGCACATGTCGGGGAACACGCAGAGAGGAGTGACTAACTATCGGCAATACGCCAAAGATCTTAACTTCAATGGAATATCCTTTCCTGTTGTGTAGACCAAATTGATCAGTTTGAAGAACAAAACAACCCAATAACTGTTAATGTATACACATGGGATGAGGAACAAATTTGGTGCCAAATTTAAAGTGTCCAAGAACAGTCCAACAATAGGCGAACCAGCCAAAAGTCATGTGGACTTATCCTATGTTTTCGCCAGCAGGGCTGCCCCATTACACATTGATACGCACAATGAGCAGATTATTAGCGCATACTTCAAAGCATGAACATAAACAAGAATTTTGTAGAAAATGTTTAACAAGAATTCCAACCGCTCAAGCGCGCTTGAACATATAAAAACATTGTAAAAGTTCTGTAGACTGTAAGACAGAACTAACTACGCCCCCGCCAGGATCTAAAGTTAGTTTTAAGAACTGGAAACGGCTGCAAACAAGTCCATACGTAGTTTACGCAGACTTCGAGTCGCTTATTGTTCCTTATGAAGGGCCAGCACCACAAAAACTACGAAAAACAGTCTTAATGAGTAATCATCAGATTTGTTCATTTGCCTTCATTATTGTTAGGTCGGATGGCGTTTATTCAGAGCCAGAATTATATAGAGGACCAGATGCTGCAGAAACATTCTTAAAACGCATGCAGCAAGTGCGTAACGCCTGTTCTAATAATCTAAACTTATCTGAAATCATAATGGCGCCTGAAGACCAACAACAGTATGACTCAGCCACGCATTGTTGGATTTGCGGTTTAGAGCTAACGCCCAAGAGTGTAAACCCACAGTAAGAGACCATGATCACATTAGTGGGAAGTTTAGAGGTGCAGCGCACAGTAAATGCAAATCTTCAACTAAAGTTTGATCCAAAGACATGGAAGCTGCCTGTATTCTTTCACAACTTGCGAGGTTATGACTCTCACCTTATAATGCAAGCAGTAACTAGCGCCTTCAGGTAGCATGCATTGCACAGTCATCAGAAAAGTACATGTGTTTCACTTTAAATAACATGTCTTTCTACGACTCTATGCAGCACATGATGGCTCATTAGAGGCACTGGCTATGTCCTTAAAGTCCTGCCCAATAACGGAAAATATTTTGACTCAACTCTTGTTAGAAAGGGTGTTTACCCTTATGAATACATTGAACAGTTGGGAAAGGTTTGACGAAGATTACACTTCCACCTAAAGGCGCGTTCTTTTCTAGTCTTAGAGGAAAGGGACATCAGTGATTCAGATTACCCAACATGCTCAAGATTGCGTGGCAGAAGTTAGATTGTAAAACGATGGGAGACTATCATGACTCATACTTGATGGCTGATGTCTGTTTGTTGGCGGATATTTTTGAAAATTACAGAAGACCTGCATGAAACATTATAGCCTGGATCCCGCGCATTACATTTCTGCGCCGGATGAGTTGGATGCTTTCTTAAAGTTTACTGGAGTACAGATTGATTTATTGTCAGATTTACCAATGATACAGATGATTGAAAACGGATTGCGTGGGGAATTAGTATGGCGTGCATCTTACTGTAAAGCAAACAACAAATATTGGAGACTATGATCCGAGTAAAAAGTATAACTATCTTATGTATTTAGATGCAAACAATCTGTATGGTTGGGCAATGGCGCAATCACTTCCATTACGGAACTTTAAATGTACACAGGTACGAATAATATTCAAAAGGCATTAAAGTGGTTGGGTAGTTTGAAGCATGATCAACAGCGTGGTTTCATTCTAGAAGTTGACTTAGAATATCCTCATGAACTCCATGACCTGCATAATGACTATCCATTAGCAGCAGAAAGCCTAAAGACGAATCCAAGAGAGCCGCCTAAACTTGTGCCAATCTTCGAGGAAAAAAAAAAATTTATGTCTGTCATTACAGACTTCTACAATTTTATTTAAGACATGGGTTGAAGTTGACAGCAGTTCATCGCATAATTGCTTTTGATCAAGAACAGTTCATGAAACCATACATCATGAAGAACACTGATCTCAGAACTAAATCCACAGATGCTTCAGAAAAAGACTTTTTCAATTTTGATGAACAACAGCTTTTTTGGAAGACTTGGAATCCGCACAGCGAAAAAGATGTCGATTGGTCCCCAGAGAGAATGAAGAAATTAAGCTGACTTCAAAACCAATTTATAGGACTTCAGAAGTTTTATGTCAGCTTTTGGCATAATGATGAAGAAAAAAAAAGTCAAAATTAGAAACCTGTTTTTTTTGGGGTTTACTGTTTTGAATTATAAAAAGTTTTTGATTTTAGATTTTTTTTATGACTATTTAACCCCTCTATCTGGCCCAGGTACTTTAACAGATACAGATGTTTTGTTATAGATTCCTACTGAAGACATCTATAAAAAAGGGAAAATCGAAGTGGTAAAGGAATGTGGGAGGGGCGACGTCGTTTCCCCAAAATTCGCCTTTGCTTTTCAATTACTAACAAAAAGGTTTAGGAAAGATGAAGGTGAATTTCTGGAAAGGTGTAAAGGAAAGTTTGTTGGTTTAAGGCCAAAAATGTCCCGTTTTTCGAGCCAGGAGAAAATATTAAAAAGAAAGGGAATATCTCGCAGCGTTGTGGCGTAAAACAATCACATGCAATACAAAGAGATTTTTGGCAAAAAGACTTTTATCATGTCAAGTAAAACCGATCTAATCTCATGAGATAAACACAACAGTTGTAAAAAAGAAGTGTTAGATAGAAACCCAAAACGGGTGTTTGTTAACCCAGAGTTTTTTGAAATTTGGGCTGGAGAACGTAAATTATTAAGCGGAACTGTGCCCGGCGGGATTATCTGCAGTTTTCTTTCAAAAAAGATCTTTGGGGAGCTGGTTTTTTTGTTGTGTAGTTTCTCGTAAATAATCCGGGCGGATTCATTTTTACAATTCTTTTTATTTCATATGGATCAACACTCCAAACCGGATCAGTTTCCCTGAGCGAGGTCCCCTTTGCTTCCCCCCGGGAATAAAAGGTACCCCTTATTTCAACCAAATGGGAAAAGTTTGCCGGATGAAGATCTCCTCAGCAACTTTATTGTTTTTTTTGATTGCTTGTACTGGTTTTTGCCCCTTTTAAAATTTTTCTTATTCATTGCCGCAAAACTGAGGGAGTCTTCTAACCCATTCTGTGTTGCGAGAGTTGCATTAGCTCTCTGTGTACTGGTAGGGAAAAGTCTTTCGGCTAATGTTTGTTTAAATTTTTCAACTAAAGCCCCGTGTTGTGAACACCCCGGAAAGCCTCTTTTAAAGGTAACTCTATGTTTCAACAATAATTTTTTCACTTTGGGCCTTTAAATTTTTTCCCTCATCAAAATTTAACATGGAGGGTAAGTTAGCGGGCCTCGTTGGTATACCCGTTGTATAGCGACAGCAACAGCAGAAGCACTTTTTTTGTGTTAATGGCCCCGCATCTTTGTATCTTGAAGCCATGTCAATGACTGTGAGTGCGTACTTAAATCTTTTTCGTCTAATCCTATCAGAGGGTAAATATAGAAGATCCATTTGATGGGTGTCGTTCGGTATTGCGTTCACAAAGTGTGGTCTCTGTATTCCCCTAGGTGAGGTAAATAAATTTGCCAAATCGCTTGTTTAGATAACCATTCCTTTGCTGTTTGTTCACTGATTTCCCGCTGCTTGGCTTAGCTTTTTAATTGCTGTGATGCCCTTCCAATATCCTTTGGGCGAATAATAGATTTTGTTCATTTTTTATTCAGCCAATATTATGTGCAAAAAATACACGCGGTCATACCAACGAAAATAAACCCGATTTTTTTGCATCTTTGTTTTTCTGATGGTTGATAAAAGTCACTGAATTTTGGTGGGGGCAATGTCTCGATTGGTTTGCCTGTTTACAAGATAATATTGTTTTATTGCTTGATCAACATTTTTAAATGTGTAAGCTGCATGCCCTTCTTTCGTGTGTCTTTAAATAAAATTAACTGCTCAAGTCTCTGCTTTTCATAGGCGTCTTGTGCAGCTGCTAGTTGCTCCATAGCTTTGTTATGTCTTTTTCTCTCCCCGTCATCCCGCAGTTTATAAATGCGAAATTACTTCCGCTAAAAGCAAGCGCATTCACCACAGGCCGCCTATCATTATTGCAGTGAAGCCATTTTTTATAAATGTATTTTTTTCTTACTTATTTATTTTGGGTCGGAATTATTCCTTGTTAACTAGAAAATCTTTCGTAGCAAACGAAGCTGCAATGATAGCAATTAGCTTTGCTGAATCCTCAAAGTCTGTTACCAAGATCTGCTGGTTTAATTCTTAACAAGCTTTTACCAAGCATTGAGTATCCTACACTTAGCCCTCCAATAACAGCAGAATGGGTATACAAGGTTGCAAACGTTTTTTCAGTGCTCTTTTTTTATAAAATAAAATAATTTTATAATTTAATAAAAAAACATGAACAGTGATGATCTACTACAGCTACAAGGCGGCCAAAACCTTCCCGAACTTATGAATGCCCAAGTTGATAGCAAGTGTTAGCCCAAAAGGAGAGGCTGTATTCTTTGGCAGCATGTGGGAAAACAAAACAGTTCCTCGGAATAAATTTTCAGCAAAGAACAGATTCAACAGATGTCTTCACAAGACATTATAAAGTATCATAACAGGTATGAAGCGCAGCTGGGGTTCTAGAATGGTGAAAAGTGTGGGGGCAAACGGTTCTTAGTTTGTACACTAAACTAGTCAGTAGTTTGCTCCCATTGATTCTGAACAAGATCTTAGGGTATGATTTAACGCAAGATCCAGTTTTAACAAAGTCATTAGAGTCTCTAGGGTGTGATCTATAACTACAGATTTGGAAACATTGTTATCGCCATTAATCATGGGATTAATAACTTTTAATCATATAGATTTTGTTTCCCTTAAAAATGAACGAGCTGGAAAATCTCAGAACCAGAAAACACCTGAATCAGGTGAGAAAGTAACCAAGCCAGAAATCAGCAGAAAACGCTGAATCAGGTGGAGACCATTAAAATCCTGGGCGTGTTGAAGCAGGAAAAAATTAGCAGAGTGGAACAGACAAAAAATTAATGTTACAGAATATGATCATCATGAAAACATAACACGCCAGCGCCAGAACAAGTTGATCAATGCCCCCTATAAAAACTCCATGTGATACAAGGGCCCCAAAGTCTTCATGGAATATTGAACTTAAAACTGTTGCCATTTTTGGCGCCATTGCTGCTGTTGGGGGCAGTTTTTACGGCTATAAAATATATTTCACAATGGCAACAGAAACAAAAGCAATTAAAAAAATCTGAACCACTAAATGCAGAAAAAGACACCAGCACGCCAAAACCGCCAATAACAAAGCATCATTTTGATCCATTTATAAAGGAATAATATTTTAAGAACTTAAATTTTTAAAATTTTTTAAAAAAAATAAATCATGGCGTATTATAAAATGATAAAGTCAATAAATAAAGACATGGAGTCTATAAAAGACATTTCCATAGACCAGAATTGTAATCAATGCGGTTGCTTAGGATGTAAGAGCTTCATTAAGATCTTGCAGAGAACGCTGAACAAGACATCCTCAACGATGACGCGTTTTTTGAGGCGTGTGTGTACTATATTAGACATTTACTATTTAAGATAAAACAATAGCTTGTATTTTTTTGATAATTATAAGATAACTTAATAAGAACTTGGTTGTACTTAAAGGATGACTTAATCAAGAACTTATCAAGAAATTGATCAAAAACTTATTAAGAACTTAATTAAGAACTTGATCAAGAACTTATTAAAAACTTGGGGTGTGGGGCTGGGTGGGGGTGGGGGAGTGGTGGGTGGGTGGAGTGGGGTAGGGGGGTGTGCATGCGTGGGGTAGGACAAAACAAACAACAAACACAAACACCCAATAGACAGTCCGGGGTGGGGGCGGAGGGACGTGCGTTTCGTGGGTAGGCCAAAACACACAAACACCAACAAACAAACAAGAAGTGGAACTTACCAGGCTGTGTCCCGCGCGCAACCTCAAATCAACCCAAGTGATCACATAGGGTCGTTTGGCCTAGTTTGCCGCTGAGCTTTGCTGGTGCTGCCGCGCTTTGTAGTCAAGCGATCACATAGGGTCGTTTGACCTAGTTTGCCCCCGAGCTTTTCAGGTGCTGACGTCATTGGCGGCAAGCGATCACATAGGGGGTTTTTTGGCCTAGTTTTCTCTGCTCTCTTTTTCTCAACCAGGCTTGCAACTGGCTTTGGCAGAGTTACAGCAATTACTGCTGTAGCCGAGCTTTTATGGCGGCTCTAATCGCCAGTAGTAGTACATCCGTCATTGTATATTTTGAGCATTTTTATGAAGATAGTGCTGGCCACACACTACTCCTCTCCATACTGGTAGATGTACTAAGGTCTGCCTAGCCCTATCTAGTTTTGCCAGAACCCCGAAAATCGCCATCCAGTTGCATAAGTTTAATAATGGTTTGGCGTTTGCTACACAGTTCATTTATACTGATTCCTAGCTTGTGGAATTTAGGATAGTTATAAAAACACACAGAAAGTTGAATGAGTTTCCTAGCATACGAATCAGACATGTTCACCTGCGTCTTAAGAAATAAACGCCATGTTTGATGCGTTTTTTGTTTTTTAAACATGACTTGGGCTGTCTCAAGCCAACGCCCAACAATCAACGCGTGATGGATTGTTTTGCTTTGGCCGGCTTTCAACAATGCAGCGCCATTTATTAAATAAGGAACCATCTCATCGATAGTCAAACACATATTGAAATTGGCTATATTTTGTTCAGCAATATTGCCTTCAACGTTTTCATTTCCTTGAACCAACAAACCTTTAAGATAGTCGTCCATTTCCAAAGCAGTCGGTTCCCTTTTTTCTTTTTCTGTTCCTTCTAGGAAAGCAATACTTCTTTTCGGTTTCAGCGGTAACGAACATGCTTCACCTCGTTCTTTTTTCAACAAATACTCTGACATGCAAGTATGGTAAAACTTGTGGTGTTCAATGGCGTGGCGAGAGCCTGCTCTTCAGTAAACCGGGTAGCCATTTTTAGAATAACACACCAAGCCCAATACACAGCGCAATAAAAACGACCTACTAGTCGGAAGTCAGTAGAAGAATGATGAAACCGGTGTTGGAAACTGGTCATGTGAGCGCTTTGACAGCGCCCTCAGGCGGCAGAGAAGCTTCGAGAAAGCTGATGAAATATATTGTAATGCGCAGGCCCAGCGTGAGGGAGTGGGGTGAGGGGAGGAGCGGGGCGGCAGTATTGATTTTTGGCCTCTCAGTTTGTCAGCAGGCGTGAGGCGCGCGCGCGCGCGTGTATGAGTGTCTGTCTGTGCCCATGTGTGGTGTGTGTGTGTGTGTGTGTGTGTGTGTGTGTGCCTCTGTGTGTGTGTGTGTGTGTGTGTGTGCGCGTGTTAGTGTGTGTGTGTGTGGTTATATATAAAGTTGTAGCTGATTCCATGTCTTCCACACAATTTAATCTATAAAGCTGTTGAAAAAGTATTTGTGATTCAAAAACTTTTTCTAACTTAGAATCCACAATGTCCTCTAAAACTGTAGCTATATTTTGTGCCATATGCAAACTCACACCACCACAGCACTGGGAGAAATAAAGTGCTGGGCAGGTAGCCGGCAACTAGCAATTAAAAGCTTACACCTCCTGACAGAGTTGACAGTACTGAAAAGAGAGCCGTGGAACAGACACCGTTTGTATATGAAGCGCGTTCAGTCACGGCTGCTTTTCCCTACGTTACTCTATGGGGCGTGTTCAGTTCCCGGCTACTTTCCCTACGCTACTCTCTGAAAACTTTAGTAAATTAGTATTAAAAACGGATAACCCTGCACAGTATGTTTGTTTGTAGATAATCGTTATTTTTTGGTTATTGAAGTCTTACTTGTCAGAGAACAGTAATATGCTGATTCTAGGTCACTTTCGCCCGAAAACTGATTGAGGGCGAAAGTGGCGTAGAGTCGGCATATTACTGTTCTCTAATGTTTTTGTTTGTTTTTTTTTAACCTTAACATTATGTGTGTGTGTGTGTGTGTGTGTGTGTGTGTGTGTGTGTGTGTGTGTGTGTGTGTGCGCGCGTGCGTGCGTGCGTGCGTGCGTGTGTGTGTGTGTGTGTGTGTTAGAGAGAAAGAGACAGACAGACAGGGTCGACCGAGTGGATTTTGGAGAAACCAACCCGAATTGTTGAGAGCAAAACAGTGTCGACGTTTGTTTGTTTGTTTGTTTGTTTGTTTTTGTTGTTATTTTCTCAGCAGCGATTGGAACCAAGGATGACAGGCTGGTGGGAACAGGATAACCGTCATAAACTTATGTCAAGAAAGCACTGGGTCTCTTCTTTGTCCTGGTTTAATTTGCATATTGAAATATGTCGAATGAAATCGTGTACACATTAAGCTAAAAAAAAATCCACGAATTCGTGAGCAGTGTGTACGCAAAGCGAGTATTGCCTGCAAACCTGTATTCAGAATTCCATTTATCAGCGTGCAGTGTGCATGCGTCACCGGTCAAATGTAAAATATATAGTGTGGCAAAGTGGTCTTAGGGCATAGGCAGGATCTGAATCGAACCAAAGGATTTCCAATCTCATCTTTGTGCCTGCCACTTTGCACAGATCTTTCATGCAGACTAAATGTGCGGGGTATTGCGGATCATAAGAGGAAGCAGAGACAGCAAGCAGCCAGCGCTCAGGTCAGCCAGGCAAACAATCTTGAGACCAGACCAGCCCAAAGTTGATGTTGCTCTTTTCTTTTATGCCAGCAATTGCATTTCAGCAGGAGAATTCTCGTCAGCAAGTCATTATCAGCAAGTCATTCTCAGCAAGTCATTCCTCACACACACACACACACACACACACACACACACACACACACACACACACACACACACACACACACACTCGTCTAAATCACTTTTAGTGGAAGGACGTTAAACTGAAGAAACTGAACTGAACACACACACACACACACACACACACACACACAACACACACACACACTCTCTCTCTCTCTCTCTCTCTCTCCTCCCTCTCTCTCTCTCTCTCTCTCTCTCCTCTCTCTCTCTCTTTATACAAGTTCGTCGTCAATAGATCTAACGATCAACACAACAACATCATCCTGACAACATAACATTGAAGCAAAATAATACTATGACAAACTATCGATAAACTCAGCATAATAATCTAATTCTAACAAACAACTATTAAATGAAACAATCAAATTTTTGATAATTTGCTATCCTTCGTTGCTAAAACAAAATGTAAACAAATAAATCATCTTAGCTACTACACTTAGCAACTGTAGCGAAAGAAATTAATATTCATTTCTTTTTCGACTTATGTTAAAAAAAATTAAACACACACACACACACACACACACACACACACACACACACACACACACACACACATGTAATGTTGTAGCAGACGAATTTATTCCCATCATGCTTTGGGTATGCAGGAAGCAGCGGCGGCCATGTTCTATGTTGTTGACACATTGTATGCTGATGGACAACCCAACTCTCAAGAAAGATTATAAGTATTTGAGGAACTCTAAAGTGTGTTAGCATGGACTCTGATGAGTGCAAGAGTGTGAAGAAAGGTGAGATATAATAACACACACACACACCACACACACACACACACACACACACACACACACACACACACTCACACACACACACACACACACACCTTAAATCTTTGCTTGCTTTGATGCAACTTATATTACCTATCTTCCATGGAAACATATTTCATTTTTGATCTACAATCTGATCTTATGATTGGAGTGCGTTTGGCGTCATTCGTTCTTCAAAAGTTATTTTCTCTTGGAATGGCTGAACAAATCGTAATAAGTTTTTTTTTATACTTCTAACTTCACTTCTCCACAATAGCAATGTGATAAAAGCAAGAAGATGGCTTCAAATTGGTCGCTTCCTGCAGTCGCAGAGAACAAGCTGAGGTTATTAGCTATGTGGCATTTCTTGTTTGAAAACAAACAAACAAAATCAGCACACAAAAAGTCAAATGTACCACAAATGATGGGCGTATCCCACTTTTTCAGTCTGGACTGAAAGGTACCTGTTATCAGCTCTAGTGCAGACAGTAAGCTTACAGCTTCATGAGGAAAAATCCAAAGACTATTTTTATGAGAGCAAGTAAGATTGGTATTGTTTGCCGTGCAGGAGGAATTCGCGAGGTGGTTCAGAAACAGAAACGTTTTATATCAGGAATTCTCCATGATACTGATGAGCTATCTGCCTCAGGTACGCAAAGTTGATGTAAAGACAATGACAGTAGTAATGACACTAATGAAGACGATAGCGATGGTATTAGTAATAACAATTATGAAAATGATAGCAATGGTAGTAGTAACAACAGTAATGAAAATGATAGCAATGGTAGTATAACAACAGTAATGAAAATGATAGCAATGGTATTAGTAATAACAGTTATGAAAATGATAGCAACGGTGACAGTAATAACAGTAATGAAAATGATTTGGGAAGATGCATCTACATTCTTCCCTCCCCAATAACCAAAAAGCTGAAGGCGTTCACAAAACGGGAAGAAAATGCATAAAAAAAAGTACGAATATCAAACCACATGTATGTGAATTCTATCTCACCTCCCTCCCCGCCACTGCCTTCAACTTTTTTCACCATACACATTTCCCCTAATCAGTGCCCGCACACACACACGCACGCACGCACGCACGCAGGAGAGAGAGAGAGAGAGAGAGAGAGAGAGAGAGAGAGATCTGAAATCTTTAATGAGGATAACTGAATAAGCATTTCAATACTTTTTTTTCATCAGGTCCTCAAAAACAAAGCAAACCACATCACAAATTAAACAAAGGCCAAGAAAGAGCAGTAAGAGTATGTTAACAATAATATCAGCTATGACAATACAATAAATAAATATTAATAAAGAAAGGATCGGGATGCAATAAACAAAATAAAAACAAAGGGGGCAGAGTACATTATATAAATAAAGACATAATATCTATATATATACATACACGTATACATGTACACTTACCTACTTGAACATATGATGGTAGTCCTTCGGATCGAAGATGACGTTAGCGTTTCTGCAGCTCATCGATGTACGCGGAGGTGGCTCTGCAGCCCCAATTGGAGGCACAGAGTCTGGAACAGTGGGGGCACTGGAAGTCCGTTGTCGTGATCACTGCTGCTGCTGCTCTGTGGCGTTGATCCCTGGCGGCAGTCAGCTTTTGGCGTCGAGTACTTTCGAAGTTGGGTAGCGGCTTTGTGAATTGTGGCCCGCCACAGAGGTCGGTCACTGGCGCACTCCTCTAGTTCTTTTGTTTGAGTTCGCACCACTGGAGGTTTGATTGACCGAGTCCTTGTACCGTTTCTTTGGGCGTCCTTGGTTTCTCTTGCCGTGCAGAAGCTCTCCATACAGCAGTCGCCTTGGCATACGGTGCTCTTCCATACGGATGACATGCCCCACCCATCGAAGCTGGGCTTGATGAGCATGGACTCGATACTTGTAGTGTGAGCACGGTCCAGGACCTCGAGGTTGGAAACACGGTCCTCCCAATGGATTCCGAGTATGGAGCAAAGAGCTCGCATGTGGAAGTTCTCCATCTTCTTGACGTGTCTGCGGTACAGTGTCCAAGATTCGCACCCATAGAGGAGAGAGGCAAGACACTGCGTTGTAAACTCTCAGTTTTTGTAGTCAGCCGAATGTTGTGTTGACTAAGCACTCTGTTGCGGAGTCTTCCCAGCGCCTGGCTTGCTTTGCTGATTCGGGCATCAACTTCCTGTCCAGGGAGCCATCACAGGAGATGGTACTTCCTAGATATCTGAAATGTTCAACGCCCGCAAGCTGGGAGTCGTCAATGACGATGGTGGGTGCCGAGGGGTTGGTGTTAGGTGCGGGTTGGTAAAGCACCTCAGTCTTGCCGAGGCTGATTGTCAGGCCGAAGAGCTTTGAAGCATCGGAGAAGCGGTCAAGCATCGTTTGCAGATCGGATTCTGCAGGGGCCACCAGTGCGCAGTCATCGGCAAAGAGGACTTCTTGAAGGAGATCTTTGATGCTCTTTGTCTTGGCAGTGAGGCGACGAAGGTCAAAGAGGAGCCGTCCAGACGATAGCGGAAGTAGACCCCCTTCTCCAGGTCTTGGACAGCGTGGGACAGCATGCAGGTGAAGAAGACGTTGAAGAGGACCGGAGCTAAGACACAGCCCTGCTTCACGCCATTGCTGATCTCGAAGGCTTCCGTCACGTTTCCACTGGAGAGGACCTGGCCGGTCATGCCATCATGGAAGAGCTTGATCATTTTCACAAACTTTGGCGGCATCCAATGCGCTCGAGACTGTCCAAAGAGCTTCCCTGTTGACTGTGTCAAAGGCCTTGGTCAGGTCAATGAAAACAGAGTATAGGGGCATGTTTTGTTCGATACACTTCTCCTGAAGCTGTCTGACAGCAAAAATCATGTCGACAGTGCTTTTTGCCGGGTCTGAAGCCGCACTGCGCCTCGGGGAGGTTCTGCTTGGAAACAGTGATGAGTCTGTTGAGGATGGCTCTGGCAAAGATCTTTTCAGCAATGGAGAGTAGCGAGATGCCTCTGTAGTTCCCACAGTCGGCTTTGCTTCCCTTGTTCTTGTAGAGTGAGACAATCAGGGCGTCACGGAAGTCGTCTGGCATCTTCTCCTCCTCCCAGATACTCCGCAGGACATCGTGAAAGGCTTTTAGGGCGTTGGGGCTGCCGCCTTGTAGATCTCGGGCAGGTATTCGTCCTTTCCTGATGCTCTACCGGAGCTTGTCTGGAGGATTGCTTTCTGGATCTCTGCAATGGTGGGGGGTACTGCAAGTGTGTCTTGTATCGGCTGCTGAGGGATCTGGTTCAAGGCATCCGAGTCGACTGACGAGGGCCTGTTGAGCAGGTTGCTGAAGTGTTCTTCCCAGCGCTTGCTTAGTCCTTCTTGGTCCTTGATCGGGTTGCGCCGTCGGAGGACAGTAGCGGGGAGTAGCCTGATGCTGAGGGTCCGAAGACTGTCTTCAACGAGCCAAAGAATTTCTTGGCGTGTGAGAGTCGGCGTAGCCTTGGACTTCAGTCGCTTTGTCCTGCCACCACTGGTCCGCATCAGACGTAGGTCGGTCTGCACTTTGGCCTGGAGAGTCTTGAATCTCTCGCGTTTGGAGACGGACGATGGGTCATTCTGCCACTCGTGTAAGACTTGTTCTTCGCATGGAGGGCTTCTTTGATCTTCTCATCGTTCTCGTCAAACCAGTCTTCATGGGCTCTGGTTTTTGCTCCGAGGACCTCTTTTGCAGTCTCAGCGACCATGTCCTTAAAAGAGGACCATTTTTCTGTTCCATCTTCAGGGTTAGACCGTCTTGGAGCTTTTTCTTCAAGTAGTTGTTGAACTGGGAGAGGCAGGTCGGGTCTTTCAGTCTGGCGACATTGTAGGAGGTCCTGACAGTCTTTGGTCGGTTTCTGTGTGGCGGTGGTATTGCAGGGTCATTACAGCCCTGACCAGCCTGTGGTCAGTCCAGCATTCAGCACCTCTCATGACGCGGGTCACCCGGACGTCCTTGATGTCGCGTTGGCGTACGATGATGAAATCAATCATGTGCCAGTGTTTCGACCTCTGGGGCATCCAGGTGGTCTTGAACTTGTCCGCCAACCTGAACAAGGTGTTGGTGATGCAGAGGCTGTGTTCCGCACACTTGCTGAGGAGGAGCAGGCCGTTGTCGTTGACCTTGCCTACTCCGTGTCTGCCGAGAACGCCTTCCCAGCTGCTATGGTCTCTTCCTACTCTGGAGTTGAAGTCCCCAAGGATGACGAGTTTGTCATTTTGAGGAGTTGACCTGATGGCCTTGTCAAGTTGTTCGTAGAACAGCTCTTTGGTGTCGTCTGGGGTCGTGAGCGTGGGTGCATACACACTGATGATTGTGAGGTGTCTTGACTTGCTGAAGGGGATACGCAATTTTGAGGCGTTCATTGATGCCAACCGGGAGCACAGGGATGCTTTTGAGCAGGGCTGTCCTGATGGCGAATCCAACGCCATGGATCCTGTCTTCGGCTTGTGGCTTTCCCTTCCAAAAGAAAGTGTATCCACCTCCCTCTTCTCTTAGGGGGACTTCATCAGCAAGTCGGGTTTCGCTGAGTGCAGCAATGTCTATTCGGTATCGCTGGAGTTCATTCGCGACAAGCGCTGTTCTTATCTCCGGTCTCGACGTACTGGCTCTGTCCATTAATGTTCGAACGTTCCAGGCTCCTAAAAGGAGTTTCTTTGCTTTTTCTTTTGTATTTTTCGACCGCAAATGGATGGTCTGTCAACCGCGGTAAGCTGACCAGACTGTAAAGGGCAAGCATTTGTTCGGGGCACCTTTCCAGCCCCCTCCCCCATGCGGGGGTGGCAGTGCTGTCCTAAAGAGGCTGCCCAGTCGCCCACGGGTGCTGCCGGACTCTCCTGTTGCCCTCGGATTCAGGAAAAAGAACGACCCCCTGCCCATGGACCGCCTACGTGCAGGATTGTGACTACAACTGCCCGTGGCCATCTCCACCTGTTGCTTCGCCACGTGCCATCGCCGCAGGACTTGGTGTGTGCGTTGACAGATCGGTGATGAGTTGCATAACGGACCTGTGCGTGAAGGTTTTATAGTGGGAAAATCGTTGCACGGGGGTAATCCCACTCTCTCGGCCTGGGGAGCCTTGATCCAGTGGCACGGAGAACCGTTACGACGGGAGACTGCCAGGCTGCAGTGGATGACCAGGACTTCTCAGGGTGTCACGTCCATGCTCGTAGCGCTCCATAACACTTGCTGCCACCGCCTCACAACCGTTGGATCACCAATGATCTCTTTCGCTCGTTCCGCCGGGAGCGAAAGAGATCATATAAGTACATGAGCCTTGAACATATAAGTACAAGTGAAAGAGAGAGAGAGAGAGAGAGAGAGAGAGAGACAGAGACAGAGACAGAGAGACAGAGACAGCGAGACAGAGAGAGAGACACAGAGAGAGACAGATAGAGAGACAGAGAGAGAGAGAAAGAGGGAGAGGGGAAGAGAGAGAGAGAGAGAGAGAGAGAGAGAGAGAGAGAGAGAGAGAGATATGAGAGAGTGAGATATGAGAGAGTGGAATTATCATATTTGCTTAAATAAGTAATCTTGGTAGCAGCTTTGAATGATACTAAGGAATTCTTTGTTTTAATGCCATCAGGAATTTCGTTCCATTGTTTACCGCCCTGAGTATATAAGAGAAGTCTATACAGATCAGTTCTCTTCAAACAAACGAGAAAATCTTTCGCCTTTCACAGATCAGTTCTAGGACGGGGAAGTTGTATTTCTCTCTTTGTCTCGTAGTTTAGTCTTTTGGAGTTTTCGTAGAGATATGATGGAGCAAGTCCATTAACTATTTTGTAGAAAAATACTGCTTTATTGAATTGACATCTCAATTTAAAGGGAAGAATATGTAATGTTTTGTAGTCATGAATTAGTAGGGAAGATGATTTTAGAAGTATAAGTTTGACAGAACGCCTGTAAATGTTTTCTAAGGGTTTAAGAGAGTTTTTACTAGCCATATTATTATCCCATATTGTAGATGCATAGTCGAAATCTGGTTGTAAATGTGCATGGAAAAATAATTTTCTAGTGTGTTGATCGAGAAAGTGTTTTATTCTGTTAAACTGAAATAATTTCTTAGAAAGTTTACGCGTGAGTGCAGAAATGTGTACTGATCAGGAAAGATTGTTGTCAATTGTTAGACTAAGCAGTTAACCTCTTCTATAACACTGTCGTTTATTTTTATTTTGCTTAAGTCAGTTTTGAAGTTTTGGCGTTTTTGTCTAGTGGTAATTATCATTAACTTAGATTTCTTAGGATGCAGAGCTATAATTATGATTTAGTTTACTCCATGTTTCCAGTTTTGTAAGGTCGTTTTGTATATCTGCAAGCACTGAGCCTGTGTTTTTGTTTTTGTTATGCATTGTACTATCATCTGCAAATAGTTCACAGTCAGATGAGACGTTTAGCGGAAGATCGTTTATATAGACAGAAAATTTAAAAAAAACAACTGGTCCTAGGACTGACCCTTGCGGGACACCATAGTTTACAGGTTGAAAAGATGATCTTTTACAATCCTGGAAAGCTAATTGTCTGTTGGTTAGAAAGGATGAAATCAGATTTTTTGCATCTTGTGATAAACAATATAATTCCAGGTTTTTTTTATAAGGAGACTGTGGTCAATGGTATCAAATGCCTTAGCAAAGTCAACAAATACTGCCCCAGTAACAAGGTCGTTATCAACATTTATGTGCCATTGTTCTACTAGGTTTGAGAGTGCAGTGTGACAAGAATGATTTTTTTCTGAAACCACTTTGGTTTGGATGAAACAAATTATATTCATCAAAATGGGACTGAATCATTTTCTTTAAATGCTTTTCTAACGGTTTTGACAGAACAGATAAAATTGATATGGGCCTGTAGTTTGAAGCATCATTTGGGACACACACAAGGAGAGAGAGAGAGAGAGAGAGAGAGAGAGAGAGAGAGAGAGAGAGAGAGAGAGAGAGAGAGATGTGAAAGCTTGCACCAGACAGAACATCTAAAAGCCCACGCACCTGAAAGCATGTGCAGCTGGAAAAGCTACAATTCCTACAGCAAATACACACTTCAGCAATATTAAGAACTTACTACTCTCGCGAATTGATTAAGAGTTCATTTTGACATGTGACGAAAAATAAGGAAGAAAAGAAAGTAAAAAAATATGAAGAAGAAAAGAAAAATCAAAGGAAGATGTGAATTAGGTTGTTGTTGTTGTTGTTGTTGTTGTTGTTGTTGTTGTTGTTGTTGTTGTTGTTGTTGTGTGTGTGTGTGTGTGTGTGTGTGTGTATGTGTGTGTGTGTGTGTGTGTGTTTGTCTATAAAGAGAATCATGTGATTGACTGACAAGGTGAAAAGAAGGCTATTCAGTTTTGAATTTGTTGCATTGGTCAGTTCATGTGCATTCTATCGACGGTTAAGAGAGAGAGAGAGAGAGAGAGAGAGAGAGAGAGAGGAGAGAGAGAGAGAGCTAGCTTTTGTGTATGTATTGGGACAGGAATGATTCTTCTCTGTGTTACGACAGCCCTCAGAGTGCTAAGTCATCAACTGGACCTTAATCAACATGATAATAATAAAACTCTTTGCACCCATTTACCACACAAGGCTATTGCTTGTGATCATTTCACCATCGCAATAAAGTGACAGCTGTTACCTATCATCACCCACCCAATATTCTTTCTTTTTTTTCCCCATTATCATCACACCCATGACTGCATTAACAATAACATTTTTCACCACAAGGTAGACGCTAGCAATAAAACTGCTGTTGCTGTCTTTTGATCACTCATGTCATGCCTGAGAACAATGGAGTAACTTCGACGGAACTAGTAATTATGCTCCACAGGATATCTGTACATATATCAATGGCCGTCCGAATATTAACATGTCCAACAGATGTATGAAGTACGTGTTTGATCTTTGTCTCTCTTGCCAATAGACCAAGGGTTTCGCCGTCTACAAGTCTGGATATACTGGTCAACATTTGGCCTGGGGAGAAATATTGTTCACAAGTCATTCACCAGATGGAAACAGTGGCCCCCGATAGTGTTATAATCTACCTCTCGCCCATTGCGTCCATCGGTTGTTTCAAAGAGAAACGCCAACAAGTAGTAGATCTAAGAAAGATTTTTAACGAAGTAAGTTTCCGGTACGCTTTTAGAAGATATATTTTAAAGTGATGTGTGAAAGATTTTTTTTTTCTTTTTCTTTTCTTTTTTTAATGACTTGTGAGTTGATTTTAACATGGTGACAGCCCTGCTATGGCCTTTTGCGGTCGGCTGGGCTATAAACAACATTAATTACCTAACCTTAGAACTGTACACTATATATTGGAATAGGCCTACATGATTCCCCGATAACTGAGAAAACAAAGTCTATGTAGTACCAATCACCAGACTTTGTTTTCTCAGTTATCGGGGAATCATTTACAGAGCTACTACTTGTTGAAATTTAAAAAAAAATCAAAACATCTTTTGATATAATATGACCAATTACGATGATTGAAATGACCACTGGTAAACTGGGGAACCTTAAACAACAAACAATGACCACTGGTAAACTGGGGAACCTCAAACAACAAACAATGACCACTGGTAAACTGGGGAACCTCAAACAACCAACAATGACCACTGGTAAACTGGGGAACCTCAAACAACAAACAATGACCACTGGTAAACTCGGGAACCTCAAACAACAAACAAGTAGGGTAACTCTTGCTCCCACAAGAAAACATAACCCCAAAGCAATGCCGTCGCTTACGACACCGAATCGCCTAGCAGACATGGCAGCACAGAGCAGTGTGTGTTTGTGTGTAATTATATCTGTCTGTCCGTCTGTTACTCACACACACACACACACAACACACACACACACACACACACACACACACACACACACAGAGAGAGAGAGAGAGAGAGAGAGAGAGAGAGAGAGAGAGAGAGAGAGAGATTGATTCTACCTGAGTGTCGCTCGCCCACGGTTCCAGTCCTATGCTCTCCTCATGTCATATCGCCGAGCTCTGGGGTCTGTGAAGCCTATGTGCACCTGCCACACCTGTCGCCTGCAAAGCGCCCTGTGTGCCTCCTGACCACCAGACACTTCCCATGCCAGCCTTACTTGAAACACGTGCACACACTCTCCTCGGCCAGCAACTCCAGGCTTCACTTTCCGTCGACCTGGAACTTCTCCCGAGCAGGTAAATGTTTTCAGTCCCGTCTGTTGGTGTCTGTGTTTCTTTGTCTGATTGTTTGCAAGATTCCGCCAAAACAGCTCATAGATCGTAGCAGAAAACAGATGCCCCCCCTTTTTTTAACCTATAGGCAACAGCTGCAAGACGCGACCCTGATATTGGTTGTGATAGTGGCTTCTTTTGATGTTTTTTTTTTTAAAAGGTAAACACCCTTTAGTTATCTCTGCCGCCGCGTCTTCACGTCGGAGCAGCAACCACCACCTGTTGAAACAGTGAGTATTATGGTCATGTAGTACAGTCAGTGCATTGGGTTGTTTTCTCCCCTTGTATGTGCCTCGATAATTGTTATTAAAGAAAAAAAGAACTAATATAGCTAACACCCTTTTTCTGTATTGTTTGTGATAAAAGAAAAAAAAGAACTAAAATAGCTAACACCCTTTTCTGTATTGTTTGTGATACAGGTCTTCATATGCGGAGTCGGAACCCCGCAGAACCATCAAACAAAATATAAACAAATAACAAAATAGCCTCTTATGTTGCATGATGCTGTTTGTTCGTGGGAAGCGTTCTAAGACCCCGGCCGTATATTGATTGTTATGAGCCAGCTGTTACTGCTATCCTAAGCACACGAGTAACAGACATGTTAGAATCGATATTTAACACACACACACACACACACACACACACACAGAGGTACGGGCGTGTCAGACGATAAACAGCAAGCGTTCCGTTTTCACCATTCCCTTTTTCAATTATTTTACTATCAGAAACAAAAAAGCCTCAAATGAATTATTGTTTAACAATGCAGCTGCCAAAGACAAAAAAAAGAAGAAGACAAAAACAAAAAAAAAAGATATATCTAATTGATAATTTCTTCTTCTGCTCCTGCCTCTTCTAAGGACACTCTCGGTAAAGGGAAGTAAAAAGGAGACGACGGTTGCTTCCCTTAGTCGCATGCCGGAAATGACCTTGAGATAAGGTGAAGCATCCAACCCAAGGTCAACGCAACACGCTATACTTCAGGGCGATTGCGTCCCTTGGCTCAGCCGAAACGGCCTTGAGACGGGTGTAGCCTAAATCCCAAGGTCAACGCAACATACCCCACTACTGATGTATCACATCATTAGCTGTAAATAATACCTTGCACACGCGTAAAAACCCATTATCAACGTTCGGAAGCGAACGTCGGTTCGGCCGTCGGCATGGATGACACGTATACGCATAGCATGCGCTCTCCATAGATGGAAAATGAAAGAGCGGTTGAGACTGATTAAAACGGGAAACAGCTGAGTGGAGAGTCAACAGGCAGCTCATCAGTCGGCTATGTCGTGGCTGGTGGCCTGTTGTGCAAACGAAAGTGTGCATCGTAAAGCGCTTATACGTTGGTCTGTAACCGGGGATAGGCGTTATATATATATATATATAAATATATATTATATATATATATATATATATATATATATATATATATATATATATATATAGAATTATAAACAAAGCTTGCTCTTATGTCTTAAATTGAAGAAATATGGGGAGAGATAAGCATTCCTATCTGCAGTGGTAGATGATTCTGCCTAACTAACAGTATGTGCTTGAGTGGGTGAATGGGGAAAAATAAAATAAAACCTTCTCAAAAAGAGCCTTCAGCAAGCTTATAGTCTCCAAGGGGGAGAGACATCCTCCAATAGGGAGGGAAACTCACTAACATGTAACTCCTGGTCATATACTGATATTTCGAAACCTTGTTGTTTCTCTCAGTGACCGCGGGAAAGTGGTAATTTGGACTCCTCCACCTTTTCAGTTTTATAGAAGAATGCAATCCCAGAAAAGGCTGGTGTGGAATAACCGTAGAACGTTTGTTGAGTTTTCAAAAAACCAACCAAAGGTGCCACCTAAGAAGCAAAAGAAAATCATGAAAGAGCAAAACAAACTACGTTTTCTTGTGAAAAGTAGAAAATATAAAAATATATCCCTAAGGACACAAGTGCTGAGGGCCAGTTCTTGGAATGAATCCGCTAGGGACTAAAATACAACAAACTAATAAATTCCAAGGATAAGTACCGAGCACCGTTCCAGCAACTTACAGAGCAGCTTGGTGTTGCAATGACTGCAAGAAATATTGAATTATAAACAAAGCTTGCTCTTATGTCTTAGATTGAAGAAATAGGGGGAGAGATAAGCATTCATATCTGTAGGTTCGGAATATCGGTATATGACAGGAGTTACATGTTAGTGAGTTTCCCTCCCTATTGGAGGATGTCTCTCCCCCTTGGAGACTATAAGCTTGCTGAAGGCTCATTTTTGAGAAGCATTTATTTTATTTTTCCCCATTCACCCACTCAAGCACATACTGTCAGGCAGAATCATCTACCACTGCAGATATGAATGCTTATCTCTCCCCCTATTTCTTCAATCTAAGACATAAGAGCAAGCTTTGTTTATAATTCAATATCTCTTGCAGTCATTGCAACACCAAGCTGCTCTGTAAGTTGCTGAACGGTGCTCGGTACTTATCCTTGGAATTTATTAGTTTGTTGTATATATATATATATATATATATATATATATATATATATATATATATATATTTGTTAAAATAAGGTATTAAAAGAAATCTCTACAAATTTGTTTCGAGCGGCTTGCGCTGTCATCAGAAAACATACTACACAGCAAAAATGAAACCTGGATCAGGAAAACCAACAGAAACTCAACATTCGACGTAACCATGGGATCATATGATGGTGCAGAAACATGTGAACTGGTCGGATTATTCATGCTCTCCAACATCAAGAAAAAACTCGGAAAACAAGTCGGACTATACAGAGACATGGACTTGCTGCACTAACTAACAATCCAAGAACCATCGAAAACAAGAAGAAAGAAACTATGCAAAATCTCCAAAACCACAACTTAAAGATTGCCATTGAAGCAAACAAAAAGGTAGTGAACTACTTAGACATAACACTGGATCTCAACAATCACATATATAAACCGTTACAAGAAACCAACGATACACCTCTTTATGTACACACCAAAAGTAACCATCCACCATCTGTATTAAAGACCATTCCCATGCAATAAACAAGAGACTGTCAAACCTGTCATGCAGTGAGAGAGTGTTCAACAATGCAGCAGTAGAATACCAGGAGGCACTACAAAAAAGTGGATACAATTACAAATTACAATACAACCCAGACAACAACACAAATAAAAGCAAGAAAAATAGGAAAAGAAAAATCATATGGTATAACCCCCCATACGACGGGAAACTCAAAACAAACATAGGGAAAGAATTCTTCAAAATCCTAACAACTTCATTTCCAAAAGAACACACAACTGTCCAAAATATTTAACAAAAACACTGTCAAACTATCGTACTCATGTATGCCCAATCTCAAAAACCTAATTGACGCATCCAACAAAATGAAAATCAACACAGCAAAGAAGGGTGAAGAAAGGAAATCTTGCAATTGCACCAGAAAAGAGCAGTGCCCACTAGACAATAAATGTCTTCACAACAACATTGTATACCAGGCTACTGTGACTCAGAAAATGAAAAAGAAACTACATAGGGATCACTGAAAACCACTTCAAAACCAGATATGCAAACCACAAACAGTCATTTAATAAAGAAAAATATAAAAACCAAACAGAACTGAGCAAATATATCTGGAAACTTAAAGACGCAAAAACAAGCTACAATATATCCTGGAAAATCATAAAAAGTAGCATCATCATACAGCAATGTTTCAAAAGGTGCAACCTATGTTTAACTGAAAAATGGTTAATACTATGCAAACCACACTTAGCAACTTTAAACACTGAAACAGAAATAGTAAACAACTGCAGGCATAAATGGAAATCGTTGTTAGTGAACACGCTCAAAACAAAACCTGAAAGCCCCCAAAAAACGTGCAGCCAACCCGCACGTGCAAACAACAGCAAACGTGAGCCCACACGCTATATAACATCGGCGGTGGGCAAACCAAAAGCCATCCTGATGACAGCGCAAGCCGCTCGAAACAAATTTGTAGAGATTTCTTTAATACCTTATTTTAACAAATGTTGCTCCCCAAGGGTTGAGCGCTCTGGAAATCATTTGGGTAATTTAACCACATTGATCTTAATAGCTCCTAACGTTGAGCACTGTGACCTAAAAGATTTTAAAATGGAAGAAATCAATTTTAGACAGTCAACAAAAAACATACCATTTTCCAACCCGCAATCCTACCTAAAAAAACTAACAGAAAAACTGAAAAGTTCATACACAATATGAGATGGAAAGCATTCTTTTTCCTGAACCCAAAACGCAAAAAAAGAGGACAAAAACGCCTACGATTTCAAATCATGGCGATCACCACCAGCCATAGATGAAATGAAACCTTTGAAGATCAAATGAAAAGAATGATAACCAATATTGAATTCAAAAATCTAACAACGGTTTCCAAACAACACTAAATAAACAAATAAAACAAATACAAAATGACAAAAAAAATATTTGTGAAGGCTGATAAAACTAGCAATTATTACAAAAATGGAACCAAAAGAATACTCTCAACTCCTTGACAAAAACATCCAGAAAAACTACAAAAAAGCCGACAAAAATATACATGACAGTATCCGCACTAAAGAAAAAGAACTTGCAGAACGCATAGACCTAAGTGACAGGATAGAAGCGACAGCAACAAAAGAAGCTTTCATAACACTCAAAGACCACAAGCCTAATTTTCATAACAATCCAACATGTAGACTAATAAACCCATCCAAATCTGAATTAGGCAAAATAAGCAAGAAAATTCTGGAAAAAATAATAAAGAACGTAAAATCAAACTCTGAATACAACCCTGGAAGAACACATACGAAGTTATCCAATGGTTCAAAAAACTCAATAAACAAAGTAATACAGTATTCATCACATTTGACTAGTAGACTTTTACCCATCTATAGATGAGGAACACTCACCAAAGCCTGAGTTTGCAGTAACCACACAGACAACAGGGTCAGAAATGGAATATCATTCTCCACACCAAGAAACATTACTACACAGCAAAAATGAAACCTGGATCAGGAAAACAACCAGAAACTCAAATTCGACGTAACCATGGATCATATGATGGTGCAGAAACATGTGAACTGGTCGGAATTTCATGCTCTCCAACATCAGAAAAAATCGGAAACAAGTCGGACTATACAGAGACGATGACTTGCTGCATAACTAACAATCCAAGAACCATCGAAAACAAGAAGAAAGAATATGCAAATTTTCCAAAACCACAACTAAAGATTACATTGAACAAACAAAAGGTAGGAACTACTTAGACATAAACTGGATCTCAACAATCACATATATAAACCGTACAAGAAACCCAACGATACACCTCTTTATGTACAACACCAAAAGTAACCCACCCACCATCTGTATAAAGACCATTCCCCATGGCATAAACAGAGACTGTCAAACCTGTCATGCAGTGAGAGAGTGTTCAACAATGCAGCAGTAGATACCAGGAGGCACTACAAAAAAGTGGATACAATTACAAATTACAATACAACCCAGACAACAACACAACAATAAAAGCAAGAAAAAATAGGAAAAGAAAAATCATATGGTATAACCCCCCATACGACGGGAAACTCAAAACAAACATAGGAAGAATCTTCAATCCAACAACTTCATTCCAAAAGACACAAACTGCTAAAAAAA
>CM031598.1:111419828-111444828 GCA_018398815.1 Conus ventricosus
TGAAATAATCCCTGATCCTCATGACATTTACTAACCAAACCCTGATCACCTTTCCAGATATTCATCTTATCTTAACCTTTTGGATGAATGTAAAGCGATCTTTAGGATAATCGGACGTGTCATACCATCCGCTCGCTCCTTTAGCTACTTCTAATTCCATGTCTTTATAGATGTCTTCAGTAGGAATATCTATAACAAAACTATCTGTATCTGTGTAAAGTACTCTGGACTCTGGATACGAAGGTTTAAAGTAGTCATAAAGAAACTCTAACATCAAAAGCTTTGATAATTCTAAAACGGTAAACCCAATAAATACAGGTTTGTCCAATTTGACTTTCTTTTTTTTCATCATTATGCCAAAAAGCTGATCATGAAATCTTCTGAAGTCCTGATAATTAGGTTTTGAAGTCAGCTTAATTGCTTCGTTCTCTTTGGTGACTAATCTGACATCTTTGCGCTTGTGGGGATTCTCCATAGTCTTTCCAAAACAGCTGTTGTTCATCAACTTGAAAAAGTCTTTTTCTGAAGCATCTGTGGATTTAGTTCTGAGATCAGTGTTCTTCATGATGTATGGTTTCATGAACTGTTCTTGATCAAAAGCAATTATGCGATGAACTGCTGTCAACTTCAAACCATGCCTTAAATAAAATTGTAGAAGCCTGTAATGACAGACATAATTTTTTTTGCCCCGAAGATTAGGCACAAGTTTAGGCGGCTCTCTCGGATTCGCCTTTAGACTTTCTGCTGCTAATGGGTAGTCATTATGTAGGTCATGGAGTTCATGAGGATATTCTAAGTCAACTTCTAGAATGTATCCATGCTGTTGATCGGGCGCCAAACTGCCCAACCACTTTAATGCCTTTTGAATATTATTCGGATTGTCTTCTGTGTACATTTTAAAGTTGCGTAATGGAAGTGATTGCGCCATTGCCCATCCATACAGATTGTTTGCATCTAAATACATGAGATAGTTAGACCTTTTACTCGGATCATAGTCGTCCAAGTATTTGTTGTTTGCTTTACAGTAATGATGCGACGCCATACTAATTCCCCCACGCAATCCGTTTTCAATCATCTGAATCATTGGTAAATCTGACAATAAATCAATCTGTACTCTAGTAAACTTTAAGAAAGCGTCCCAGCTCATCCCGGGCGCAGAAATGTAATGCGCGGGATCCAGGCTATAATGTTTCATGCAGGTCTTTCTATAATTTTCAAAGACGTCCGCCAACAAACATACATCTGCCATTAAATAGGAGTCATGATAGTCTCCCATCGTTTTACAATCTAACTTCTGCCACGCATCTTGAGCATGCTGGTAATCAGAATCACTGATGTCCTTTCCTCTAAGACTAGAAAAGAACGCGCCTTTAGGAGGAAGTGTATCTTCGTCAAACCTTTCCCAACTGTTCATGTACTCATAAGGATAAACGCCCTTTCTAACGAGAGTTGGGTCAAAATATTCTTCTGTTATGGGGCAGGACTTTAAGGACATAGCTAGTGACTCTAATGATCCCATCATGTGTTGCATAGAGTCATAAAAAGACATGTTATTTAAAGTGAAACACATGTACTTTTCTGATGACTGTGCAATGCATGACACCCTGAAGGCATTGTCCACTGCTTTCATTATAAGATGAGAGTCGTAACCTCGCAAGTTATGAAAGAATACAGGCAGCTTCCATGTCTTTGGTTCAAACTTTAGTTGAAGATTGCATTTGTTGTGCGCAGCTCCTCTGAACTTTCCGCTAATGTGATCATGGTCTCTTACTGTTGGATTCGCTGCGTCTGATGAGAGGCCTAAACCACAAATCCAACAGTGAGTGGCTGAGGCATACTGTTGTTGGTCTTCAGGCGTCATCATGATTTCAGATAAATTCAGATTATTAGAACAATCATTACGCACTTGCTGCATGCGCTGTAAAAATCTTCTAGCCGCATCTGTCCTCTGTATAATTCTGGCCTTGAATGAGCGGCATCCGACCTAACAACAATGAAAGCAAATGAACAAATCTGATGATTACTCATTAAGACTGTTTTTCGAAGTTTTTGTGGTGCTGGCCCTTCATAAGGAACAATAAGCGACTCGAAGTCTGCGTAAACTACGTATGGAGAATGTTGCAGTTTTTTCCAGTTCTTAAAACTAACTTTAGATCCAGGTGGGGGCGTAATTAGTTCTGTATTACAGTCTACAGAACTTTTACAATGTTTTATATGTTCACTCGCGGCTTGAGCGGATGGAATTCTTGTTAAACATTTTCTGCAGAATTCTTGTTTGTGCCCATCTTTTGAAGTATGCTGCATTAGTTTACTCATTGTTCGTATCAATGTGTAATGCGGCAGCCCCGCTGGTGAAAGCATCAGTAGTAAGTCAACATGATTTTTGTCTGGCTCGCCAATCGTTGGACTGTTCTTGGACACTTTAATCGGCTGTAGATTTGTTTCCTCATCCCATGTGTAGATATTGACAGTTATTGGTTTGTTTTGCTCTTCAAACTGATCAATTTGGTCTACACTAACAGGAAAGGACACCCCACTAAAGTTAAGATCATTAATGTAAGGGAGATAGTTAGACACTCTCTCTGCGTTTTTGCGAATATAATGCAGCCTTGCAAGAACACACCACATGAAACATTTGTCGTCTGTATTCTTTATGTTTAGAACTGCTCTTTCGCTACCAACTCTCGAGGTAGTGGAATGTAAGACCTGCCAACAATCGGCGCATACTTAGACTGTTTTAATCTGATCTCTAAGACTTCGCCCTCTGACCAGCCAGAGCCTCTCATTTTGGCTTCTTCAGCGGGAGCGTCAAACTGTGTAAGCAGTTCGTCTGCCCAACCGGGTGTTAAGTCATTACGAGAAAGAATAGTCTGCTGTTTAGTTGAGACCCAGACTTCTAGGTTTTCTTCATTTATTGTTACATAGTCGATTAAAACAGCTAACATTACTTTAACTGGCGGGTCTATTGTTAGTTTGCCTGGAACTTGAGAAATAGCATGAACAACACTTGCCTGTACGTTTGTTGGGTCAATGACTTCTAAATCAATATCATTCAGTGCTCTTGATAAACGCTCTCTCTCAAGCATTCCTTCAAACAATTCGTCTTGTCCTTCATATATCTTAGCCATGTTGAGTTTCTTTTCTAACTCAAAATATTTATTTAAATTAAAAAAAAAGTCTTAATCAGAATCAATATCAACGGTCTTTTTGCGCTTGGACTCATAAACTAAAGTATAAACACCCTTTGGCGTGTTAATGTGAGCTGTTTAGAACAGAGTTTAATGTTTCGTTTACTTTTTTTAAGCATTCCTTTTTTATCTGCTCGGCGTCTGGCTGTTGAGAAAAACTTGCCCTCGCCTTTCTTTGAAGATCAAACTTTTGTCTTTGTAGTCATCAAAATCGGCCTGTAAACGATTAAATTCTTCATCCGTGATGTTTGAGTCAGCTAGTGCTTTATTTATTGTCAGTTTAAACGAACTAAGTTTAGCCGTTATTAGTTGAACCATAGCTGTGTGCTTTTGGAGTTTAGTTTTTAATTTTTTGCTAGCAGCACCTACAGCTAATGAACACAGGCCGAGAGCTAAAGACAAACCGCCTAGAGGTAAAGCCGCGGGTGCGCCTATGCCCGTTGCTAAGAGACCAACACTCGTTCCTGCTGATAGAGCACTTATAGTCGATGCTCCAGTATTAACATATGTAACAGCATTGAAGGCAGCAGAATACCTTCGCCTCTTTTGCTGTATTTTGAAAGGTCTTGCTCTAGTTTTTGTTGCATTTGCGTAATGTTTGTTAATCTGAAGGTTTTTATGTTAGGGCTTTCTACTATCCCTTCTTTTGGCGACTCTGGCGCTGTAGGCACATTTGGATAAACCTGAACAGACATGCTTTTTAAAATGAAAAAATAATTTAGTAATGTATATCTTTTAATCTGTTTTCTTGAATATTCAGCTGCGCATCATATATTAAAAACAAATGTACATTAAGCGGTTTATCGGCTTCTTCTTCTTTATCAATTTGAATGTTTATTACGTCTCTCACAGTTCTCCCGCTTCCATGTAACTGATTATCCTCCGTTGACCTTAGGTCAATCCATAAACCGTATTTTGTTGTTAAATAATCATCAAGTCTTACACTGTGAAGGTGTAGATCTTTAGACACAAGGTCAACTGTTGGATTTCTACACCTCCCACCTCCAAACAGTTTTCTTATTTCGTCAAAATGATGATAAGGTTTAAGCCCGCTAGCATAGATTTGGTTAGGACTGCCCTCAATCGAACATTGTACTTTCGTTATTTTGGGATTAATAAACTTTTCACTTCCTCTTTCAAATGGTTCTTCATCTTCACACAGCAATAAAATACCTTTAAGCGATCTTGCTGCGACACTAAAACTAAAATTCCATATAGTGTCTGCCCTGCTTCTAGGATATGTTGTATGATGAATCACTCTTTCGTAATATATTGCTAATTTTGACTGATATTGTTGTTCAATCAGCCTTGCTAAATTAGGGTTGCAACAACGTCAAACTCTAACGAGATGTCAGAAATGCTGTACTTTGCTCCGGTGTCTGTTGATCTGATAACACGTTTGTATTCATTAAAAGTTAGTTCATATGACAATCTGTCTTTTAATGCTCCTTGAAAGTATGGTGCATGCGCTTTTAACAACTCAAAATCTAAGGGAATGGAAAAGCGATTTCTATACGCAAAATTTACAGCTGCATACTTTTTGCCGTCTTTAGGATCTGCGGCGCCTATTCTATGTTTTAGTGCTTCTTCATTTTCGATTCCTTGAAACGCAAGATCATCCCTTTCATTCCCGGTTAGCCATAGATCAGAATAGGTTAAAAATATGTCTGCATTGTGTAAAGAAAATATTTCTTGCCCCTCAAGTTTTATAGAAATTTTCTTAACGATTGCCCGCCCCAAATTCTGGACAACTGTCCTGCTTGTGTCTGTTGTTGAAGCGAGTACTATTTTGAAAGTAAGACGCGCAGAGCCTGGCACAATCACGTCATCTGCTCCTAGGTCTGGAAATTTGACAGTAAGAATTTGATCTGCATCAATAGTAGATGGATTATTTGGAACAGTAATAGTCCGCTTATTTCCCTTCACGCCAAAGGGTTCTTTCAGTTTTCTATGCGGGTCAAGAATCGAGCCATATGCTTGTGACATTTTTATGAAGCAAAATAAAAAGTTAATTATTTAAAAACATGGCAGGAATTGAAGATGCAGAAGATTATGATGTTTTTGATCGTGGAGACGACATGAGTGAAATGATCCCTTTGACACGGCATCGCTCAATGCTCTCAATGCGCGTGAATTAACAGAAAGTACGGTCGGAGCATTTTACAAAAGTTTAGGCTTAAAACCCCCCGAATTTATAGACCCAAATGATTTTGAATTAGAAGATGGTCATTTGTCTGTGAAAAACGACCAAGGACAACTTGTTCGCTTACAACTAAACCAGACCCATCAAAGTTTTTAGCCAAGAGTACAATTATACAAAGACTCAGTGTGAAAGATCAAAATCGCCTTGGTCTTGTTAGACCAAAATTAGATAAGGATGCAGTTGCTAAACTTCAAAACACACTACAAGAACTCCCGACAGATAACCAAATGCAAAACATGGAACTTAAGAATTAAATCAATCGGCAGACGAATTAATAAATGCAATAGAAGCAGAAACCAGTTTTTCAGAAGAAACAGCGTTAAAAACAATTAATGATTCCCCATTGCCTATGCGGGAAATAGCAGCCCTTGATCATGCTTTAAGAACCATTAGAGGCGAATTAACAAACAATTTAGCAAAACTAGGTGAACTAGATGAGCATATAAAAAGAGAAAAAGAAAAACTCGTTGAGGCTGATGACGCCAACTTAGGGCATGATATTAAAGAAAGAATAACCCAAAGACTAAAAGATCTTGAACAGAGAGATCGGCAAGACTAGAAGTGCTGTCTACTAACCGAAAACAATTACGAACTCAAGTGAGCAGAATAAGAGAAACTATCCAAAGAATTTTATATGAAGACACAACACTAGCAGAACGAATCCGAACACTGTTTAGAGAGCAAGGAGTCACATTAGTAAGCGTTATAAACAGCCTTAGGATTTGCAATAAGTACACTGGTGATGGCTATTACAGGCGGCGGTGGTCAAAGTTCATTACCTCCGCCGCCATCGCCTCCGCCTGATAAATCATGGGTAAAAAAACAGCTTGATCATCTTGCAAGTTTATTAAAAAAATTAGCTGGTAAAGCCGTAAACGCTTTACCAGGAATATTGGGGAGTATTGGCAGCTGGCTTTTGTCTACTGCAAGCAAAGTAGTTGGCTTTATGGCCGAGCACTTATGGACATTAGTTCTCGTAATAGTTGGGTTACTATTTAGTAAGATAAAGACCAAGTAATCCTATGCCAGTTAATCCAAGAACAAGCGCTGTCTTTTCATATTCATGGTCATTATTTTTGACTTCGCGAACAGAGCCCGCGAGCTTTGCTGAGTCTTCAATGGCCTTTGGGCTTTGGGCCTCGGGGATTGGATGACTTATTCTTGGGTGTTCTTTTATTGTTTGTAATATTACTGGCTCAGAATTTATGTCGTTTTTCCCAACCTTCTGTTCATTGCCTGCTATAAGAATTTCATTATTATAGTTTATTATTGTACCTATCTGGAGTCTGAGGTCAGAAGGCAGCATGTATAAACCAATGCCAACAGCAAAGTCTACTTTCGATCTTGCGTATTGTAAAACATTTTGGTATCTTTTAATACTTGAAGGTAAATCAACTGTAGAATTAATGGCGTCCTCTAAATTTGCTAAGTATTGTTTTTGCGCGTCAAAGCCAGTAGAAGGATCAGTTATGCTCGATCTTGCCTGTGCTTGCGAACCTAGCAAACACCAAACGTAAGTACGAATAGAGTCGTTTATTCGTTCTATTCCTGCTTTAGTTAGGCCCTTAGAAGTGTCTAAGATAAATGTTGTCCATGCTGTTTTATGCTCTTGCTGTAGGGACCCGGGCTGAACAGTTATGCCTGAAAAGAAAGATTTGAAAGGAGGATGCCAGTCATAGTTATACTTTCTGTGCGTGCCCCGAAAATAAAGGTCACCTAGGCCATGATTAAGATCCAACTTTTGTCTAAAGTCTGTCTTGATGTTAATATTGAATTCGTTACAGATCCTTTCAAAAGCCTTCATGTCTATTCTGTTGCTGAGTGGATTAAACGGTTTGTCATTTGGTAATGGAGCTTGCAGTTCAGTCAAAATACGCCTGAAGGTGTAATAGAAATGAAATCTGTACACTGACCTCACCAAAGATCATGGTGATTTAAATGATCGGCATACGACACTCCACACCCAGTTGATGCGCAAAACACAGCAAAGTTTAACTGGTTCTGATAAAACTGCATCGGATGACTAAACCACGCTTTCTTGATGTGGTCGTTTTCAATAGGGGGTTAAGATAGCTCTTCAATGGAGTACTCACCTTTTTATGAAAAGAGGCAGTCTGGGTCACAGCAATGTCAAGAGTATCAGTTGCTATATTTTTAAGATTGTAGTGCGGCCCAACAGAATATTTTGCACCAGTATATTTGAATGCACTCATTTTTTATTTCGTTTAAAAAAAATGTTTGTAACAATAACAACCCAAGACCGTCCTTCGTTTTTAGAACATGCTATTGATAACAATTGCGGGGCCAGAATGGTTGCACTTCATGAAATATTTTACAAAGTTGTATGGTTTAATATAAGTAAATCCAAGAAGAATAATAGGGTTCTAAAAATTAACAAATCAGGGACCAAAGTTAGCCAGTTAACAATACCTGATGGTTTATTACGGGTTTTGCTCACTAAAAGAAGCAATGAGTAACTTTGACATTACTCTCAAACTTAACAAATGCAAATCTAAAAACAATGTTAACATTCAAGCCTGAAGAAGTAGCTTACTATTTTGATGGAGAGCTAGCTAAAATGTTAGGCTTTACAACTGCCAATCTACCCACTCATAGTTTTAGTGTTGCGCCAGACAAAACTACTTTTGAGGGGAAAATCCGCTCGATCTTGCATTACATTCATTACTCTATGTTCATTTGGACGAGCTGAGCACTGATGAAAATTTATATGATGGAAGGCCCTCAACTGTTTTAAGAGCTCTTCCATCAGGGAAAGCTGCATATTGCGATTATGAAATTATACAATTCCCTAATTTACAGTTTAAAAGATTAGTTTGTGGGAGGGTTGGATCATTTAATATAAAAATCAAAGACAAAACAGGGAAAGTCGTGAAATGTGATAACCTGCACATTGTTTTGGAAATAAAATAATAAACTGTACTAAAAATGTCGCGTGGGCCAGAAGAATCAGGAGTTACATTAGCGCCTGTAAGGTGTATAACTTTAGAATTAAAAGACCTTGCAGACGTTGCGGACTTTGAACAGAATGGCGAAATAGGCACTTTGTATGGTTTTGAGTACACTAAAGATGGTGATTATAAACGCAAAGAGGTTGGCGACAACAAAAAGTTTCCTAAACTAGAACAACTGCGCAATCTAGAGGCAAATAATGTTGGCCAGTATGAATATAAAATAGTTCGAAAACCTGACCTCAAATGGCACTTAGAACCATATTTAGAATGGGACATAAAATTTGAATTCATAAGCCCATTTACATTTTTTGGCCGTCAAAAAAGTTTCAGAAAAGCATTCAACTCTGGCCCTTTACATGTAAGTCTTATGCCAGATGACAATAGTCGGAAAGAGATTGAAATAAAGCCCTATGGGAAAAAACAGTACATCCTCCACAGAAGAGAAGCGGTTTTAAAAGATGCTTCTACAAAATTACAGTTCATGCCGCAAATGAAATTAGGGGACACGTTCACAATAATATTTGAAATTTCTGTCTTAAAAGATAAGAGAGGATGGGGTTGTGGGCGTTAGTGACGTCCTTTTTAAAGGAATTCTAATTAGCTGGCAAAACTTAGACGTTGACAGTCTTAAAGTTACTGTTGTCATTCTTCACAATGGTGAGGATATTAAGGTCATAACAACAAGCAACAAAATCAATATTAGTCTAAATAGAAACAATCTTACAGCACTGAATTGGATTAATCTTACACATTTAGACCTTATAGGATTTTATTATACTGAACAAGTTTTAACAGAGGGCATGATAAAAACAATAACCGGATTAGATTAAGTTCTGTTATAAAACTATGGAGCAGTTAAACTTTATGACAAAAACTCCTCATTGCTCATTGATTTGTGGGCAGACTGGTTGTGGAAAAACAATATTTGTCCTAGACCTATTACAAACAGTTTATCGCTATAATTTTGATCACATTGTGGTTTTCTGTCCAACACTTAAATGGAACAAAGCATATCATGATAGAAGGTTTATATGGACAGATGATGACATATATTTAGTTGATCCTAGCAATAAACTGAGTGAGTGTTTAGAACAGTTTTATAAACTGTTTGAAGGAACGCAGACACTATTTATTATAGATGACTGTTCGGCAGAAAGAGACATAGTTAAAAAAAGAAATACTTTGTCAAAACTAGCTTTCAGTGGAAGACATGCCAGGATAAGTGTGTGGATTTTATGCCAAAAATATAACTCAGTTTTAAAAGACTTTAGAGAACAGTTAAAGACTGTAGTGTTATTTCACATGAAAGACAGAGACTCATTTGAAGAATGTTTGCGCTAAAATGATGTTATTGAAAATGATCAGGAAAAACATAGGATTAAGCAAAAACTAAAATCTGAAAAGTTTAGTAAATTAGTATTGAAAACGGATAACCCAACACAGTATGTATGTTTGTAAATAATCGTTATTTTTGGTTATTGAAGTCTTACTTGTCAGAGAACAGGGAAATACCAATCCTAGGTCACTTTCGCCCGAAACTGGTTGAGGGCGGAAGTGAGTTAGGATTGGTATTTCCCTGTTCTCTCGTGCTCATAAACCATCGGAAACTTTTTCAACAACACATGGAGCAGACTAACATTTCATAACATATACTAAATGGTTCATTGTTATGCAATCAAAAAGTCAACATTTACTTCTCACAAAGTTTCACAGTTACACGCTCACGCGCACACACCCACACGCACGCCCACACGCACGCACGCGCGCGCACACCCCCCTCCCCCCCTTACAATACGTGTTTGCTCATGTATCAAAGTCTTAAATTATATCCAGATGTCTGACAAGCACTTGTTCTGGACTTCTGTCGTAATGCTTGATCATAGACAAACACACGTCCAGTCACGTATATACATATTGACCTAGACATACACACATACACATACATAAATATGCATGTGCATACGTGTGTGTACACCTCACTTTTTTTTCTTTGATGTTACTGGGTAAGGAACAGTGAATTAAAAACATGCTCATAAACCATCGAAACATTTTCAACACATGGAGCAGACTGACATTTCATGGCCAGTACTAAATGGTTCATTGTTATGCAATCAGAAAGTCAACATTTACTTCTCACAAAGTTTCACAGTTACACGCTCATGCGCGCGCGCGCGCGCACACACACACACACAAAACACACACACACACACACACACACACACACACACACACTCACACACACACACACACACACACACACACACACACACACATGCCCGCATGTCAAAACGCGTGCACGCGCGAGCGCACACACACGCGCACCCACACATACATGCACTCGCACACAAATGGTCACTTCCCTTCTCCCCAATGCACATGCACCTACATATACTTTATGAATTCCCTTATGAATATTTACTTCCATACCCTCTCGCTCACCCTCACCCCCCCTCCCCTCACACACCCCCCCCCGCCTCCCCCACCCCCCCTCCTCAACAGAGAGAGAGAGAGAGAGAGAGAGAGAGAGAGAGAGAGAGAGAGAGAGAGAAACACACACACTCTCTCTCTCTCCTTATGTACACACACACACACACGCGCACACACACACGCGCGCACACACACACACAGTGAAGAGAGAGAGAGAGAGGGAGGGGGGAGAGAGGGATGGACACACACACACACACACACACACACACAAACACATCGCGAGCACTTGTACATACTTTGGAATCACTGCATCGGCCTACTTGTAAGATATCCTTTTGTTTTTTTCGCTCATTGAACCTGTTGAACTGTCCTTTCACCGTCACTGTTGGGACGGGGGAGGGGAAGAAGGATGAGAGTTGAAAACCTCCACACCGTCACTCACAAAGTCACTGATGGATTCCTCACCAGTCCCCAAAGCAGCTGCTCCGGACATGGCGTCGGGAGAAGTCTCTGGCACGGAGTCCGCAGATTGACGGGCTTCTCGCAGCACATGATCCGGCGACGCTGTGTCCCCGTGGCCATCTTTGCCGTCGCCTCTGGGCTGTTCTGGCACACTGCCCAGAACACGGCCTGGAGGGGATGACGCCTCACCCGATCCATCGGATGACCTGCCCCTGTGGCGTTGGTCACCCGTCTGCTGTAGCCGCCGTCGGGGGCTGTGGACCTGCAGCCTGGACTGGACTGGTCTGTAGCTGCTCCTTCTGCTGTCCCTGTCCGCCCGGTTGTCCTCCCGTTGTCTGCGGTGTCCAAACGACCCCCCACTGGTTGATTGTTGGGAAGAAACTTGGCTTCGGTCAGCTGTTCTGCTGGTCTCGATCAGCACTCTATCAATCTTGTCCGTGTCTCCATTTTCAATTTGAATAATTTGGAGATCTATCAGTTTACAGTAAAGTTTTCCTTGGAATGACCAAGCTGTCATGACGGCTGGATGGTGTTTGATATTGTACAGTCTCTGTGCATTTAGTTTGGTCAAATCTTCCGTTATGTAGATGTTACACTTATTTTGTTTTAGCAGTCGCCTCTTTTTGAAAATTTCGGATTTTATTTTTCTGTTTATTAGACGTACGATGACCGTCTGTTTTTACCGGTGGTGTATTTGCCCACTCGATGGGCAACACTGATGTAGCTGTGTTGAAACGATGTCAGTTCCAGTTTTCTTTTCAAAAAATCTACAACTTTTTCTTCTGTCTCTTCGGCTGTCTCTCGTCCTGAATCTCCCGGCAGATTAATAACTTTCACATTTTCTTTTCGACTGTATTGTTCGAGTGAGTTGCGCAGTTCTTTTTCCTGCTTGAGTTCTTTCTGGAGCCGGCTAACATCGTCATTCAGGTCTGTGTAGCTGTTTTGGAGTAAATCTATTTTCGTCCTCAAGAGGTCATTTTCTTTTTTCACCTCAAATAATTCAGATAAAATTTTTCAAGTTGAAGATTTAGTCGATCGTTTTGTTTCCTGTTGTCATCCATCCATTTTTCCATTCTAGTCAGAATAGTTGCGAGTGTTATGTTCGAATCACCTTCCTGTACCAGGATATCCCTTTGGTCCCCTTCACTTTGATTTTTGCTTTCTTGACGGTCTGTAAAGTTTGTGATTTTCTGTTGTTGTTGCTCCAGAATCCTTCTTCTCTTACTAGTTGATCGTTCCCTGCCCACATTTCCTTCCACTGAAACTTGTCCTACCTGGGGGCTGACAAAGGAGTCGGAGGCGCCGTCTTCACTGTGGCCTGGACTGCTGCTTGGTCTGTTGTTGCGTTTCTTTTGATTTGACGGAGTTTTTCTTCGGTGCCATTTTCGCATTGACCACGAACAAGAGAGGGAGAAAACAAGCAAATAACCAAATGCACAGGAGATCGATGTTCCTTAAAAACTGTCCAATATTTGGCGACAGGTGCGGACACACACACACACACACACCAAACTCGTCACTGAAAACACCACAATTTGTCCTTTTTTTCCCTCCTCTTCCTCCTTTTTTTTTCTTTTTTTTTTTTACACAAAGTATCCGTCCATTCTGAAAAGTCGATGTAAAGTCTCCTTTCTTTGAGAATGAGAGAAACAAAAAATTAAACGAAATACAATGTAAGGCACATTTTTCTTAGTTGTGAACTCAAGGCAGAAGCAAGTTCACTCCATTTAATCGAGCGCTGGCTCGGTGCGTCTTGCTCCGCCGGTGAACAGGTTTCAAGTCCAAAATATTCCATTTACTTTGGTCAATAAAATAAAAAATTGGCATTAATTTTGAAACAAACAAAATGCACCAGACATTGAAGACAACTGGTCTCATAGATTAGACGTAATGAATTCCATCATTAAGGAATGGAGTAAACGGACCTGAGTATTCAAGGTAAAGTTGTGGTTATAAAGACTTTTTGATCAGCCAATTTATATACGTAATACAATCTATAGTCTTCCCCATAGTGTACTAAATAAAATAAATACAATACTGTATAAATTCCTCTGGCAGAAAAAACAAAGTAATAGGGGGGCATTTGAAAAAGTAAAACGAAAAGTGATGAAGGTGAATATGGAGAGGGGGTCTTAAAATGTTAAACATGCTCGAGCTACAAAAATACTTTTTTACAATGGGCAGGAAAACTGTTTGAGGCGACTGAAAAACAGAAGTGGAGTTTATTCCAAAATGGCATTTGGAAAAGCTGGCAAAAGGTGATAGAATCTTCATATCAACTGTAAAAGAAAAGATATCAAAGACTTGAAAGAATAGACAATGAATTTTGGAAAGAGTCCTAACGACTTATTTAGAGAACAAATCGTTATTAAGATGGAAGATATTAATTGCAACAATTTTCAAAGTCAAATGATCTTCAATAATTTACTACTCACCTACAAGCATAAAACGTTGTTCTTCCCAGCTTGGCAAAAGAAAGGAATCGAAACCATTAAACAGATTATTCATTTTCGAGAAAACCGTTTACTCACTCTGAGGAATTACAGGACATGATAGGACAAAACAGAGCAAATATCGTACTAGATTATAACATTTAATTAACACTATTCCAAAGACATGGGTTCAGTGGATACAGAGCGGCGAAAAAGAAGATGGAAGTCAAAAATGCGAGGCGATCAGTTCAATAGGAAAGTAAAGGATATTAGGAAATTAGTCTGTAACGACAAAAAACCAGTGATTCCATGTGCGTCTCAATTTTGGTTCAGAAAATTTGGTGTCAGGCTAGATACATCTATATGGTCAAGAGCGAAAAACGTTACAACAGAAACAAGATTAAGAGTCCTGCATTGGAAAATCCTGCATAATATTTACCCCACAAATATTCTTTTAAGTAAAATGCAAGTAAAAGAAAGTAATAAGTTTTCGTATTGTCCTGACACAATTGATTATATTGAGCATTTTTTCTATGATTGTCCACCTGTGCAAATGTTTTGGTTGTCAATCGAGGATTTTATATTCGTAAAAACAGATGTAAGACTAAAGCTATCAGTTTGAACATACTTTTTGGTATAAACAAATTTGATCTCAATCTTGCGAATTACAAATTCATTAATTACATGATTCTTTTAGCTAAGGTGTGTATTAGTATTTTCAAAAAGACCAATTCTGTCTTCTCTCTACAACATATTTTTGAAAAAAGAGTTAAACATTAGAAAGCATCACCTCCTCTTTACGTAGACTAGAAACACACTATCTGATGCAGAACTCCTTTGCATATTTCCACAGGAACAGTTATCGCTACCGTTGGGAAAAGCATGTTAGAAGCCTGCGAGTTTTCTTTCTCTGTCTCTCCCTCATTTCTTCCCTCCATCTCTTTGTTCCTCTCAGTTTGTCTGCCTGTCTGTCGGCCCGTCTGTTTGCTTGCTTGTCAATTTGTCTGCCCGCCCGTCCTTTGCTGCATCTCACTTTCTCTCTCTCTCTCTGTTATAGTATGGGAGTGACTCTTCTGTTATGTTTTCTACATGTTCGCTAGTCTGTCTTTCTATCTGTCTGTCTGTCTGCCTGTCTCTCTCTCACTGTCTCTCTCTTTGTATTGTCTGTCTGTCTGTCTGTCTGTCTGTCTCTCTCTCTCTCTCTCTCTCTCTCTCTCTCTCCCCTCTCTCTCTCTCTCTCTCGCACGCGCGCACTCTCTCTCTTTCTATCTCTGTAAGTGAGTGTGTACGCTTGTTTGCCTGTCTGCCATCTGACTCAGTTTCTCTCTTCCTGTCGTTTTCTCTCTGTGTGTCTCTTCCCCCCCCCCCCCCCCCCCCCCCCCCCCCCCCCCCGCCGCCAACATCCCACTCTCTCCCTCTCTCTCTCTTTGACGCCGTCTCTGTCTGACTGTCTGTCCTCTGCTGCCTGTCGGTCTGTCTGTCCGTCTCTCTATCTCTTTTTTTTTTGTGGGTGGGTGGTGGTGGTCGTGATGGTGGTGGTGGCGTGACGTGAGAGCGCTCACGGCGCTTGGGTGGTAGCATGGGAGGTCTGTTCCGTCTCGGCAACTGGGACCTACGATATCCTTTCAGGAGTGTGTTCATACGGACTTGGTCGCTTATGGATAAAAATTATTATTTTGCTTTGATACCGTGCCTTTAACATGTAACAAGAGAGAGAGAGGGGGGAGAGGGAGAGGGAGGGGGAGAGAGAGAGAGAGAGAGAGAGAGAGGGAGAGAGAGAGAGAGAGAGAGAGAGAGAGAGAGAGAGAGAGAGAGAGAGTGGTGTGTGTGTGTGTGTGTTTGTGTGTGTGTGTGTGTGTGTGTGTGTAACACAAAATGAAGCTAGTAGATAACAGATTCTCTTCTCTATCGTAACGTGGGAAAAACTGAAATGAAAGAAAATAATTAAGTCTTTTGTTTAATCTATGTTGTTTTCTTTGTACTAGCAACACATTGTCAGAGTGAGTGTGTCAGTTCACCACACATTAGAACACTAACAAACCCAGACACTTTGTATCAAACGCCCAAAACATTAAAATCTGCAAAATCGTGTCCATTTGTAAATGAACAAACAGACAATGCATGGTGTGTATGGGACTGGTTGAAGGGAAAAAAAAAAAAAAAAAACCTAGTAGTGGAAATTGTTGTTTTTTTTTTTTCGTTTTTTTTTTTGGGGGCAAATGAAGAGGACAGTGTGAAGCACCAAAAAATGAAGAGGTGGATTTTGGCCTTAAAAAAAAAAAAAAAAATACTGTGACATCAGAAAATGAAAAAGAAACATACATAGGATCACTGAAAACCACTTCAAAACCAGATATGCAAACCACAAACAGTCATTTAATAAAGAAAAATATAAAAACCAAACAGAACTGAGCAAATATATCTGGAAACTTAAAGACGCAAAAACAAGCTACAATATATCCTGGAAAATCATAAAAAGAGCATCATCATACAGCAATGTTTCAAAAAGGTGCAACCTATGTTTAACTGAAAAATGGTTTAATACTATGCAAACCACACTTAGCAACTTTAAACACCAAAACAGAAATAGTAAACAACTGCAGGCATAAATGGAAATCGTTGTTAGTGAACACGCTCAAAACAAAAACCTGAAAGCCCCCAAAAAACACGTGCAGCCAACACGCACGTGCAAACAACCGCAAACGTGAGCCCACACGCTATATAACATCGGCGGTGGGCAAACCAAAAGCCATCCTGATGACAGCGCAAGCCGCTCGAAACAAATTTGTAGAGATTTCTTTTAATACCTTATTTTAACAAATGTTGCTCCCAAGGGGTTGAGCGCTCTGGAAATCATTTTGGGCATTTTAACCACATTGATCTATCTAATATATATATATATATATATATATATATATATATATATATATATATATATATATATATATATATATATATATATAGAGAGAGAGAGAGAGAGAGAGAGAGAATTTTAAAGTGCCTAAAACAATTTTTTAAGTGCTCAACCCCTTGGGGAGCAACATTAGTTAAAACAAGTATTAAAAGAGGTATTAAAAATCTACAAATTTGTTTCAAGCCTTGGCGATCGTCAGGATGGAGTTTGGGTTGCCCACCGCCGGTGTTATATAGCGTGTGGGGCCCGGTTGCAGCTGTTTTCACGTGCGTGTTGGTTGCACGTGTTTTGGGGGTTTTCAGGTTATTGTACGGGGTGTGTTCACTAACAACGATTTCCATTTGTGCCTGCAGTTATTTACTATTTCTGTTTTAGTATTAAGAGTTGCTAAGTGAGGTTTACACAGTATTAGCCATTTTTCAGTTAGGCATAGGTTGCACCTTTTTGAAATATTGCTGTATGGTGATGCCCTTTTATGATTTTCCAGGATATGTTGTAGTTTATTTTCTTGCTTTTAATTTGTGTTTTTATCTGGGTTGTATTGTAGTTTGTAATTGTATCCACTTCTTTGTAGTGCCTCCTGGTATTCTACTGCTGCATTGTTGAACACTCTCACTGCATGACAGGTTTGATATTCTCTTGTTTATGCCGTAGGGTATGGTCTTTTATACAGATGGTGGATGGTTACTTTTGATGTGTACATAGAGAGGTGTGTCGTTGGGCTTCTTGAATGGTTTATATATGTGATTATTGAGATCCAGTGTTATGTCCAAGTAGTTCACTACCTTTTTGTTTGCTTCAATGGTAATTTTTAAGTTATGATTTTGGAAGATTTTGCATAGTTCTTTTTTCCTATTTTCAATGGTTCTTGGGTTATTGTTTAGTGCAGCAAGGCCGTCATCTCTGTATAGTCCGACTTGCTTTCGGAGTGTTTTCTTGATGTTGGATAGCATGAATAGTCCAACCAGTTCGCATGTTTCTGCACCATCATATGAACCCATGGTTACGTCAAATGTTGAATTTCTGTTCGTTTTCTTGATCCAGGTTTCGTTTCTGCTGTGCAGTAATGTTTTCTTGGTGTGGAGAATGATTTCCATTTCTGACCCTGTTATGTCTGTGTGGTTACTGGCAAACTTCAGGGCTTTGGTGAGCAGTTCCTCATCTATAGATGGGTAAAAATCTACTATGTCAAATGTGATGAATACTGTATTACTTTGTTTATTGAGTTTTTTGAACATTGGATAACTTCGTATGTGTTCTTCCAGAGGTTGTATTCAGAGTTTGATTTATGTTCTTTATTGTTTTTTTCCAGAATTTTCTTGCTTATTTTGCCAAGTTCAGATTTGGATGGATTTATTAGTCTACATGTTGGATTGTTATAAAACATGTGTCAATAACACCAAAGTTAAATCTGACAATAAACTGGCTTCAATCAGTAAGTTACTGCGCCCTTCATGCATGCATGGGTGCGTACGCGGATGTTTGTGCATGCATCCGTGTGTGCGATTTTCTTCTAAATGTACATCTCCTTTCCTTGTTTATTTGCCTTTTCTCATGCCCCTGCTGTATGTATGGTAACCAAGCGCTTTGAATTCGATGAGTTGAAAGCACTGAATCAAGTGTTCATCACTGTCATTAATAATCATCATTGTTCTGTAACACAAAGCTCATCAGTAGGCTGTACTTTGTACCTACCCACGATCTGTGGACTGATTATGACCTTGGCTATTCATTGGCAATGTTAATGGAGCACGTCCGCATAAGTCATGAAAGTAAATGGTGAAAATTTCTTCTTTCTCTCTCTCCTCTCTCTCCTCTCTCTCTCTCTCTCTCTCCTCTCTCTCTCTCTCTCTCTCTCTCTGTCTCTCTCTCTCTCTCTCTGAGTTCAAAACAGTCCCGAAAGTGCATGTCAGACTCGGACTAGGAACATGACTCATGCTCTTCCCTGAAGCCGCGGAGCAGAGCATGACAAGGAAGCTTGTAATAAACTTGATTAAGATTGGAAACACACCAGCATCAAAGGACATGTTTTCGACTTATTCATTTTGGAAACTTCCCCAAATCCGTGTTACATTTCCAAAAAAAAAAGACTCGTTTATCATATCTGGGCTCCGATCGATGCACTCACTCACAGACAGGAATAGACAACGTCAGCGTATATTACCTTAAATAAAAACACCACATATGCTGATCTCCCTGTCTGTCTGTCTGTCTGTCTGTCTGTCTGTCTGTCTGTCTCTCTCTCTCTCTCTCTCTTCTCTCTCTCTCTCTCTCTCTCTCTCTCTCTCTCTCTCTTCTCCTCTCTCTCTCTCTCTCTCTCTCTCTCTCTCCGTTAGTGGCCATGTTTTATGTAAATAAAGTGGAATTAGTTACCAGACCTTATTTGGCTTTCATGTTTGGCTGAACTATGAAAAGTGTCACTTGACTGATTGTTAACGATGTCGGAGATGTATGAACAACGTGACAATTTTTGCAATTTTGTTTTTTCATCGAGACTGCTGATTTCTTCTGATTCTATCGCTCAATAACTCTTAACCCAATGGAATACTGATCTTATACATTTGTACTATTGTTGGATAATAGACTATTATATTTCCATCTGTTTGGACTCTTCCACAGCACTTGATTCTTGCACATTTTGTTGTCCACTTGGACAACATGACCTTTGAGGCATACCTTGCACACAGACAGTTTGTTACGTTTTCGAACTTTATGCAGGAAAAATGTGCTATTCGTTATTTTTTGTGGATTACGCCCAAAATAGATCATGCATCCGAAATTTCTGACGTTCAAAATCTTAACAGTTGTGACAATTTGTAACATTCACGTCACTAGTGCTAGACATATGGAAACAACACGTCCTATTTTTCTCAATTACAGAGGAGGGGATGATTGAGGAGGCAAGACAATCCTTGCCACTTACAATGCTCATCTTTGTGTCCATTTTCAGTCAAATATTGTTCATTCAGTTTTTCCGTTTCCATTCATTCCGCAATCCATGCATCTGTATTCTCATAATTCTTTCTTCAACATGCCTCTTTTTAATTTCAAACTGCGTTCATTAAAGAGAATGACCCTTAACTCACATAAAGCAAAATGAAGAAAGTCACTTAGATATGGAAATACACAGTTTGTAGAGTCACCTTTGTTCCACTGATGATTAATTATGACCACTAATAACAGAAAGTTTTCTGTTATTATAATTAAACACAAATCATACTTTAAAAAAATGCACAAATATATACACACAGACACAGACACAGACAGACAGACAGACAGACAGAAAGACACACACACACACACGCACACACACACACACACACACACACACGCACGCACGCACGCACGCACGCACGCATGCACGCACGCACGCACGCACGCACGCACGCACATACACACACACACACACACACACACACACACACACACACACACACACACACACACGCTCACACACACACACACACACACACACGCACGCACGCACGCGCACGCACGCACACACGCACGCACGCACGCACGCACGCACGCACGCACACACGCACGCACGCACGCACGCACGCACGCACGCACACACACACACACACACACACACACAAACCCCTTCATGCTTGCTAACCTGCAACTGAATTTGTTTTTGCCACCGCTGTATCTCGCTTTCCCTTGGGCCTGTCATTCCTCATCAATTGCCCCGCGGTCATTTTTACATTGATTCTCTCTCTCTTTCTCTCTGTCTCTCTCTCTCTCTATCTCTGTCTCTGTCTGTCTCTGTCTCTGTCTCTGTCTCTGTCTCTCTCTCTCTCTCTCTCTCTCCTCTCTTCTCTCTCTCTCTTACAATTATCTCATGCAGTTGCCTGTGACGCTAGTGTGGCAGTCAGATTCCAACTGTAGATCAGGTGTAACAGATGGCAGCGGTTTTTTTTTTTAAAGATGATATGAGAACATGCGATTAGGTATTTTCTGTTGATATGAAAAATGACAGTCGTCTCTGGCATGTCCGTTGCATTCCAGTCTGCTGCAGCGCTAATCTGTTGGTGGGCTAAATGTAGTAATCAAGTCATCATTATTTCTGTTCGTCCTATGACTGACGTGGAAATTACGTTAAGAAATGTAAATAAGATTTTGCAAAAATCGTGTTTTCCTCCATCTTCAACTCTAACCCTGCTGTCCAAAGCATCCTCCTAGCTTGGAGTCATTCTAACTACAGATGTGCAAAGGTAATCATGGAATGTCTTTGTGAAATAAACGACATTCTACTGAGAGAAAGAGGTCGGTTTCAAACTCCCGCCTGAACGTTATTGCACATGTGAGGTGTAAAACCGAACGTTGACACAGAAATACCGGGAAGTGGCAAAACAGTACAGGAAAGAATATGAAAAAGAAAAACGCGGTTTTCTCGTGATGACTCGTGTGTACGAACACCATCTGGTGATGAGCTTTTAGCTGGTCTGAATTGAATTGAGAGAAAAAAAAAGCGAGCGTCTTCCATAGAATCACAAACAGAGGGTGGCGAGAGCGGGTATTTGTGTTGCAGTCAGCAAAAATGCTACAGTGAGTAACACACCTGTGTCCCCTACGTTTGACATGCGACGTACAGACTCCGACATGTTTATATAGACACTATTTCATTTGGTGGTGGTGGCGTTTTTTGTTGTTGTTGTTGTTGTTGTCGTTGTTGTCTTCCTGCACGAGATATCGATACTACAGTGGCACATGATCTTGACTCAGCGGCTGTTGTGTCGTCAAATACCGACACTTTCCCAGACAGGTAAATAACCCAATCTTTTGATATGTCAAAGATCATTATGGTGATCATTGTGACGTTAAAGCATCACTATGACCAACAACGTGAGACTGGAATGCATGGCGAGGCTGTGTGTGCGTGTGTGTGTGTGTGTGTGTGTGTGTGTGTGTGTGTGTGTGTGTGTGTGTGTGTGTGTGTGTTTTAGTGTGTGTGTTTTAGTGTGTGTGTGTGTGTGTGTGTGTGTGTGTGTATGCGCGCGCGCGCGCGCGCGCGCGGTGTGTGTGTGTGTTGTGTGTGTGTGTGTGTGTGTGTGTGTGTGTGTGTTAGACTGTACACAGTATGCTACTTTGCATGTGTCGGAACTTGTATTTTGTGCATTGAGTCTTGCGGTGTTTTCCTGATTAAGTCCTAAAAAAACTAGCTGAGCACCACTGTCACCAACAGTGTCATCCAGTGTCAACGCTGTGATAGACAAAGTATAATATTATTCTGTACACAGCTGTAAGTCACTTTCATAGAGTACAGTAGACCCCAGACTGTCACTAGAAAAGTTTCTGTACATAATGCCAGTTTCATCTATCCCTCCTGAACCCCCCCCCCCCCCCCCCTCCGATCCTTTTTTAAAACTGTCTTCTTCGTCAAAGTCTTACGACCTAGGAACTTACCACTTGCTTGTCGTTTTATTGAAATGTGGCAAGCTTTAAGTCAATACAAAAGTGAGAAGTAACTGGGAAGTACGTTTGTACTAAATGAGTAAAGAAACAAACAAAACAGAAGGAGAGAAAACAAAGAAAAGAAGGAAGAAAAGAAAGAAAGAAAGAAAGAAGGTGAAGGAGAAGTAGAAAACTAAGGAGGAAAAGGAGGAGGAGAAGGAGGAGGAGGAGGAGGCGGAAGAAGACGAAGAAGACGAAGAAGACGAAGAAGAGAAGAAGAAGAAGAAGAAGAAGAAGAAGAAGAAGAAGAAGAAGAGAAGAAGAAGAAGAAGAAGAAGAAGAGAGAGAGGAGAGAGAGAGAGAGAGAGAGAGAGAGAGAGAGAGAGAGAGAGAGAGAGAGAGAGAGACTACATACTACTCCCAATAACTGCCAAACATTACAGTAAATCTGACATCAATTTTGTTTTCCATATCCTGTCGTTTCCAGGAATAAAGTCATGGACATTGGATTGTACGAGATTCTCGTTCTTCTGTTTAGCGGCTCAGAAATGATGCTTACAGCCCTTACCAAAGTGTTGATTGTGGACACGTTGCGAAAACAACAGTCCCTGGCAAACGCATCCACCCACAATCCCGGAGCAGAGATAACTAACTGGACAGATAGGTCCATCATGACCGGGCCAGGAAGGTCTTTACAACAACATCCTAGAAGAACCTCAACGGTGTCGACTCTAGAGAGTGAACGCAGTCCCTCACCATCTGTCTTTTCAGCAAATCCGCTGTCCACGTTTCCTCCATGGGTAAACAGAACCACAAAGCTGACAGCTAAAATGTCCAACGATGTATCACTGAAAGACGGATATTCCTGGCCCTCAGCGAAAGAAGATTATCTTGGTTCGTCGACAGGAACTCATGAAAACTCGAATCTTACAAAAAGATCTTCTGAACGACTCAATTCTTCTGTTGATGCATCTCGAATAGTTGAAGCCTCACGAATAATGAGTGTACACTCCGGATCATCATCGTTAACTAAGTCCTGGCTCAACAAAGGACCCGATAATACAAGGTCACAGAACTTCCCTGCTGAAATCGCCCCGTTGAGGGACGGAGGCATGACTGTGCAAGAGCAGGACGGAAAGGACGGAGATGATGGGTGGGAAACAAGGTGTCCTGGTACCTTATTCTGGACCAGGTGTGCAACTACGTTCCGTGGATCGTCATTGGACCTGTCTGTGGAGTTTGGAGTGACAGGTGCTGTACTGACTTTGTCTGTCGCTTTGTTTGCCTGTCTGTCTGTCTGTCTGTCTGTCTGTCTGTCTGTCTGTATCTATCTGTCTGCCTGTCTCTGTCTATCTGTCCTTCTCTATGTCTTTGTCTATCTGGATTATTAAAAAAGAGGGTGGGTTTTGCAGTGTAAACACTGCGGATTCCTCTCTCTCTCTCTCCTCTCTCTTCTCTCTCTCTCTCTCTCTCTCTCTCTCTCTCTCTCTCTCTCTCTCTCTCTCTCTCTCTCTCTCTCTCTCTCTCTCTCCGTGTTTGGTGTGTGTGTGTGTGTGTGTGTGTGTGTGTGTGTGTGTGTGTGCGTGCGTGCGTGCGTGCATGCGTGTGTGTGTGTGTGTGTGTGTGTGTGTGTGTGTGTGTGTGCGCGCGCGTGCCTTTGCGTGTGTGTGTGTGTGTGTGTGTGTATGTGTGTGTGAGAGAGAGAGAGAGAGAGAGAGAGAGAGAGAGAGAGAGAGAGAGAGAGAGAGAGAAAGGGGAGAGAGAGAGAGAGAGAGAGAGGAGAGAGAGAGAGAGAGAGAGAGAGAGAGAGAGAGAGAGAGAGAGAGAGAGAAACTCTATGCGCGCGCGGGTGCAGAGCAAATCAAACCACCCAGAATGACCATACGTTAACACTGTGGACCCTATTCACCCTCAGGCTGAACGCTTGTTGAAAATGGTATAACATATTTTGTCTTAGCAGCAATGTTTTCCAAACGATCCTAACATCTAGGACGTACTATTCCTTTCAATATTATCGTGTTCTTAAGAACGTGGCAATGATGATGATTTGTCAATGTTTCCCGAGCTACGTGTTTGTCATTGAATATGTTTTGCTGACGACTCGTGATGTGATGGAATGTGTACATACACGCATCATTGAGTATAGATGCTCAAGCGCGCTTTGATGATGAGTGAACACGTGCGAGTGTGTGTATTTAGTAAAGGGTGGAATGGGTGAGGGATTAGGTGGATGACCAATGTTGGAATAGACAAAAACTGTGAATGGAGCACTCACAGGCTTGCCGGACCGATGACCGTTGGATTTCTCGTACGATATGTCAATCCTACTGTTGCTGCTGCAGATACAGCCGCTGTCGGTTTCGTTGATTGTTTTCGTCTTTTTCCCCTTTTTCTCTATCTGTTTGTTCGGTTATCAAACTTGGAAGCCTTGAGACGCTCGGCTACCCAAAACGTGCAGGTTCGAATCCCGGTAGCGCTAGGAAAAAGAAAATAAAAAATAGAAGAAAATTGGCAGTAGAAGGGCACCTGGGAGTTATGACCTGGATGCGGCCGGGTCCCCTTACAGTGCAGTTTCGTTTCTTTCATCCACCTGATTATGATCACTCAGCAGAGAGCAGTTAAATTTCCAAAACGTGCTTTGCTTTGTTTTCGTCAAAGCTCATTTCTAAAGCTATAACCGAATGATCGGATCTGTAGCCAGGTAGAATAACCGCCAAAGAAATGTCATTACAGGTGTTTTCCGATACAAGAAAAAAGTCAAGTCCGCCTTGTTGTAATGGATACTTCTTCTACATGTAGTGCGTCTCGATTTAGATCTCTCCATATGTCTACCAACTGATTATCATCAATAATTTCTGCTACCTGTTCACATGCTTTGACATTGTGACATTACTCATAGCGATGGTAGTCTAGTACAGAGTCAAGCACCAATCTCATCAAGGGCCTATACACTCTTTTTTCTTTTCCCCTACTGAATTCCATTTTAAATACCCTGCTGGATTCAA
>CM031598.1:111449828-111462328 GCA_018398815.1 Conus ventricosus
GATGAGATGATGATGATGACGACGTTGGTGATGATGATAGTAATAACGATACTAATTATAGCTATAAATCAATGATAACGACAAAAATGGCAACAACAATCATAGCAAGAATAACCAATAACAGGGGAGTCGAACGGCCTGTCTCAATGAACTCAAAACTTTCAAGAAAAAATTCTTTATCTAAATGTTACATTGCCTTTATTAGTATATTGCGTCTTTTTCTTGTTTTTGTTCTTGTTTTTCTGTTGCTTCTCTTCTTCTTCTTCTTCTTCTTCTTCTTCTTCTTCTTCTTCTTCTTCTCTTCTTCGTCGTCGTCGTCGTCGTCGTCGTCGTCGTCGTCGTCGTCGTCGTCGTCGTCTCCTCTCTGCGCCTGCCGATTGCCTGCGTTGTCAAGCAAATTTTGACTCATTTTTGGCGATAGATAGGACGTGTGTTGGTAGTCTGGTAGATTTGATTTTTTTCCAGTTTGCATTTGTGTATGTTTGTGTATATGCATAATATGGTTTCTTTTCTTCTTTTTTCATTATTGTTGTTGTGTCAAAGGCTGTATGCAGCACAACTGTAAACAAATGGCACACTTTTATGGCTGAGGAGGAAGAACATAGAAAAGTAACGGATATTTAAAGAGGAATGGAGTCTATAGCGATAGCGACGGTAATGTAAAGACTGCACAGTTTATTTGTTCTGTGTCAGTATCAGTCTCTTAAGCAGTCGTACATATTCCACCACCGTCCCTATCGACTTTCAGCAAAGAAGTCTTGAAGGGCAGGTAACGCTGCATGGTGGTGGGGCCAGGGGTCGTCTGGCTGTTTTCCTGGGTCTGCTCCAAAAGACATGTCGTACGTGTCTGCCCAGGTTGCCTGCTAGGACACTGGCCCCTCTGGTGTTGGGGTGTGGACCGTCCTTCAGTGTTGTGATCAGAAGATGGTCGTGACTTATGAAGGATACATTCGCTATTCTGAACAAGTCATTGGTGATCAGGGCATTGAAGAGCTGACGACAAACTTCAGTATCAGGATCCTGAACAGGAGCAATTTTACTTATCACGATCTTCGTCTTTGGATGTTTGCTGGAAATACCTGGAATGCATTGAACGAAAGCTTTGCTGCACACTTTGGGTTTGATTCTTCACATCATTTACCCCACAGTGAACAATTATCGCGTCCATTGATTCCTTTGTTGAGGACAGGGCCACTTCAAGCGCCGCTGGGATGTCCTTTAGAGAGAAGGTCTTGTGTAGATCTGCACTGAAGCCGAAGGAACGCTCCAATCTGTTCGCGTTGATACCTTTCATAATGGAGTCATGCAGCATCAAGATCTTAGGAAGATCATGTTATACTCTTCGTGTTCCAATGACGATGTTTTGATATGTAAAGGAACTGATGTCACCTTCTGTTGGATTCCATCGCATTGTGGTATTTGGGTAATGAGCTAGCTGACAGATGTGCACAGAGAAGAGCCCGAAATGAACAGTGCGCCATGGTATTGAATATACCCTTTTCTTTACCTGAAGTCAATCAATCATTAAAGCAAACCGTCTGGTGCCGATTCAGAAAACACTACAAAAATACGTTGCTTGGTGTGGCTGATAAAAACACTCATTTAATTAGTTGTGAACATGTAAGAAGCATTCCTCATTAACAAGTGAAAAATGTGTACCAATACAGAAGCTTCATTTCAATATATCATAAATTAAGATTTGATGCCTTAAAAACTAAATGATTATACAAACAAAGCAAAATACATTTGTGGAGAACGAAGCACAACCAACAAGCATCTGCTGTTTGACTGTTTACCTCTTCAAGCTCATTTACCAATATCATCAGGCATGTCTTTGTGTAATGTCTTTTCAGATTTAAAGTTTGCCTTCAATGTTGTTTTTTCTTTAATTTGTAGTCTAGATAAGCATTTACTATAAGATATTTGCAGGTATATTGTAGGAATGTTTAGAGCGACATAGATAAACACATTATGCTTACTCTTACATAGTCACAGACATTAGCACTCTCTCTCTTCTCTCTCTCCTCTCTCTCTCTCTCTCTCTCTCCCCTCCTCTCTCTCTCTCTCCCCCTCTCTCTCTCTCTCTCTCTCTCTCTCTCTCTCTCTCTAATATCACATTTGTGAACAGACCTAAACTGAAATACTACTACTACTATTACTAAGACTACCACTTCTACCACTACTACCACTACTGCTACTACTACTGTTGCTACTACCACTTCTACCACTACTACCACTACTGCTCTACTACTGTTGCTACTACCACTACAACAACTACTACTACTGCCACCACTGCTACTACTACTGCTAACTACTACTACTACTACTACTACTACTACTACTACTACACTACTACTACTACTACTACTACTACTAACTAGTGTCAGCAACGAGGAAAACACAATGGGTTTTAGTTCCAGCTTTCCCTCCTTTCGGTGCTATTCATCCTGCGTGCAGTCATGGCCGCAAACTGCTGCTGCTACTGCCCACCGTGGCGCACGTGCTGGCAGTGCTAGTGTATCTGCTGGTAAGGCTGTGGCCGGACCAGCTGCTGGCTGCAGTGTTGATGGCGGGTCTGTTACGGGGCACCTGCGGCAAACATGCCATGTTCATCACGGCCATGTACAGCGTCGTGTCGGACGTGGTGCCACAGGACGGCAAGTCTGCCAGGTGATCGGTGTGTGTGTGTGTGTGTGTGTGTGTGTGTGTGTGTGTGTGTGTGTGTGTGTGTGTGTGTGTGTGTGTGTGTGTGTGTGTGTGTGTGTGTGGTGTGTGTGTGTGTGTGTGTGTGTGTGTGTGTGTGTGTGGTGTGTGTGTGTGTGTGTGTGTGTGTGTGGTGTGCGTGTGTGGTGTGTGTGCGTGCTTGCGCGTGTGCGTTCGTGCGTGCGTGCGTGCGTGCGTGTGTGTGTGTGTGTGTGGTGTGTGTGTGTGTGTGTGTGTGTGTGTGTGTGTGTGTGTGTGTGTGTGTAAAAGAAAATGCCTTCTCTCCAAGCTATTTCTGATACGTTATCAGATGCCCAGGGAAGGAGTTTAGATACAAAAAGCTGAAATATCGTTTTCTAATATAAGATCTGTGTCATCTTCTGCGCTCGAAGCCACTTACTGTGGCTCACACATACACAACATTCACATTTGTTCAGACGCAGCTTAGTCTACAGAAGCAATCAATCTGCGGTCGTCATTACACGACCCAGCAGGAGACCTTGATTCACTCCTGCGGTGAACAGTGGCGTCTACTCTGATCAGGCATACGCAGGACGCGCGCCCATATCAAGCCCTCTACTGACGAAACAATAGCTTAGTTTTGTATTCAGCATGATGGGACACCCCTCCAGAAAGTGACACCACGTCCGTCATTTGAATGTACCCATAATGCCGATGTTGACATGAAATCACTGCATACAATGACGTGGATACAACATCGAAACTGAGATCACCTCGAGAGCATGGAATAAAGGGCCGCAGAATTGATTTTTAAGGATGATTGAAGTGAAGCTTGAAATTACTCTGAATAAATTGCAACCGCAAGCAGATGACATTATCAAATACAAACAGGTCCTATTCTGCACGTCCTGCACCAGACAGAGTTCAAAGACTTCAAGGACGCGTATGGCAGAGTTTGGGAGGAGGCAGTATCAGCCACAAAGGGAAAAAAAATCAAGCAAAAACAAACGAACACCATTCAGCAACTGTGTTTCAAAGCGAAGAGCCCGATATTCGCACAGTGTATTGGGCAGTTGTTCTACACTTCGGTTGGAGTTTGTCTGGGTCGCCTTGTGTCTCCCGCACTTTTCAACAGAGCTCTGGAAATCATCCTGACTGACGCTTTTGAAGACCATGTCAGCACGTCGGCAATGGAGGAAAAACCATCATGAATTTTCATTTCAAGGACGACATTGGTGGCTTGACAGGCAGTGGATAAGAACTCGCGAGCTAAAAGACCGGATGAAACACCCATATGATAGGACATGGAAATCAGCGCCGAGAGGACCAAACTAACGGCCAGCCACGAAACCACAATCAGTACCTACAAAAGTGTCCATGGACTAAAGCCAGGAATTGTCAAATGGTTTCCAAACATAAGACCCACCAGTAGCAATGAGGGATCCAAACTAGAAGTTCTCTCAAGTGCAGCAAGGACACAGCTGCGCTGTCTAAACCGAAAATTACTCCAAAGGACAATAACATTTCCATGAAGTACTATATCAGGGTCCCTAATACTGGTATATTTCATCCTCCTGTATGCATGAAAGACAAAGCTATAACAGCAGATCTGGAGAGGAGAACGAAACGCAGAAAAATGAGGAAAGAAGACTATCACAAAATACTAAACATCAGATTAGCGTGGCATGTCAGCGAGCAGGTTCGCCAGACCATAAAAAGCAGTGCAATAAACCATACAAAGATCTGCTGACATCAGTGAAGAAAATAAATATGCTCTGTTATGGCCATATGATTACATCCAGTTGCTTCGTCAAAACAGTCCTTCGGGTATATTTTGAGGAAGGGCGACGGCAGGAAAACCCCCAGAGAAAATTGCGATTAATTGGCAAAATTGTAGGAACAGGGAAACTGCTAAACCCAGAGACCTTGACTTTGATACGCAACTGACACAGATGGAGGAATATGATGATCGTCACAGACGAGAGAGAGAGAGAGAGAGAGAGAGAGAGAGAGAGAGAGAGAGAGAGAGACAGAGACAGAGACAGAGAGACACAGAGAGAGACAGACAGACAGACAGAGAGAGACAGAGAGAGAGACAGAGAGAGAGAGACAGAGACAGAGAGAGAGAAAGACAGACAGAGATCGACAGAGAGAGCTAAAGAGAGACAGAGACAGACAATGACAGAGAGAGACAAACAGAGGAGACTGACACAGAAAGAGACATAGTGAGAGAGAGACAGAAAGCGACAGAGAGAAACAGAGAGACCAAGTCAAGAGAGAGAGAGCGAGAGAGAGAGGAGAGAGAGAGAGAGAGAGAGAGAGAGAGAGAGAGAGAGAGAGAGAGAGAGAGAGAAGAGATACAAACCTACTGACTTTGCATTTCTCCCGGAGACCTAAAAAAGGATAGTGGTAAAACATCTTACCACACGTGATAAGTTCCATATTCACGCTCTTTAACGTTTATCCCCTCATCTGATTCTCGTTTTTCGTGAATTTGCTTCCAGGTTTGCCTCGTTGCTGGGGTGTCGTTACGCTGGTTCCTGTTTGGGAATGATTGGTGTAGGAATCCTGCTGGAATATTTCCCATTCAGCTGCCCACTTCTGGTCGCGTCAACCGTACAAACTATCTGCTTCTTCCTCACCCTTACGATCCTAACAGACCCATTTACATCACCGTCTTCGCGACTTGAGGACAGAAACACCAGCATTGTTTCCATGATAAGGAATTTCATTCAACCCTGCCCAAAGGAGAGGGAGTACAGGAGGGGAAGAGAGACTGCAGAGGACGGAGAGATTGAGACCGACAGGACAGGTTCAAGTTTGTCAGGGAAGGAGGCAGCAAAGCCAGTGTCGGCGTCATCTTTGCGCCGGGTAATGGTCATCCTGGCACTGAGTTTTTTGACACAGTCATTGTGGATGAGTCACCGAGAGGTCATGGTGCAGGCTGTGAGTCTGCCTCCCTTCCACTGGCCCAATTCATGGTGAGTGCCTTTGTACGCCCAGTCTGTTGTATGATCACTTCGTATATGCTGTCTATGTAAAAGCAGTGCAAGATTCCTTATAAACAGCGGAAATTGTCACGTTCAAAGGCAGAATAAAAGCTCCAAATACCGTGGGTAAACAGCTCGGATTAGTGTATACTGTACTGTACTGTTTGTATATATTCAATACTAAAAAGGTTGTGTCTTGAATAAATATTAATTTGCATTTTTTTTCATTCCTCCATTCCTTGTTGCTGTGTACTTGTGTCAGGTGAACAGTATATAGGTGAGCTTGGAATATTCTTTCTTGGAGATGTGTTTGCTTTGTGTGCTTTATTTTGATATTTCTAGAGGTCCTCTTTTTTGCCCACTCCCCCCCCCCCCCCCCCCCCCCAAATTTGATAGTTCCCATTTTCGCCTCTAAATGTCGATGCTTTTCTGGCACAAAATTCTACCTTTGTAGTGGTCACTTGTCTTTCCTCTATTTTGCCTTTGCGTATGACACAAACAATGTGACTTTTGATGTTCCTTTCAGATTTAATTTCCATAGATTTTGCTGCGATCTGACGCTAAGGATTTGGTGTCCATCTTTGAAAACATATCAAATGTTAAAGAAGTAAACCTACAAACCCACCAGGTCATTGGTTTAGAAGAAATCTTCAGACTATCTAATACCAAAAGTTTGCACAATTGAACCAAAATAACTGCTGAAGCCGCGTAACATGTTATTTGTCACAAAATGATACTAACACATCACATCATTATCAACCTCCCAGATGTGTTCTCTTTCCAATTCTAAATCATTATTGATATACTAATGGTTGCATGTTCAGAAAGACCGCTGATAGGAGTCCGAAAACACTCTGCATAAACGCGCGCGCGCATACACTCACAGAGAGAGAGAGAGAGGAGAGAGAGAGAGAGAGAGAGAGAGAGAGAGAGAGAGAGAGAGAGAGAGAGAGAGAGAGAGAGAGAGAGAGAGAGAGTGGTTTAAAAAAAGGAAAAGGAAGTCTGCCAGCGTTAGACTAAAATAACTATCTTAATCCTGCTGAAACGTATACTCCAGTGCCAAACAATTTTTCGTTTTCATCTGAAATGTATGATGTAAAGTGGTCCGGCTGACAACAATATGCTCTCTCTCTCTCTCTCTCTCTCTCTCTTCTCTTCTCTCTCTCTCTCTCTCTCTCTCTCTCTCTCTCTCTCTCTCTCTCTCTCTCTCTCCACACCCAACCCTGTTTCTCTCTCCATCTCTCTATCTCTCTCTGTTTGTCTGGTTGTCTGTCTGTCTTTCTCTCCCTCCCTCCCTCTCTCCCTCCCTCCCTCTGTCTGTCTGTCTGTCTTCTCTCTCTCTCTCTCTCTCTCTCTCTCTCTCTCTCTCTCTCTCTCTCTCTCTCTCTCTCTCTCCACAGCTCACATGTTTCAAGAAAACAAATCTTAGCAGCTATCAGTTCAGATACTTTGTCGTTTCATGTTTCTCACACAGGTACGGATACCTGCTTGCTATCCCCTTTGGCATTTCTCACACAGGTACGGATACCTGCTTGCTATCCCCTTTGGTATTTCTGACACAGGTACGGATACCTGCTTGCTATCCCCTTTGGGACGGGAGGGGTGGCTGCCATGGTCCTGGTGTCTCTTCTGCGGGTGAGGGTGGTGTCCCGGCATTCCCAGGCCGATGTGTACGTGCTGGTCATGGCGCTGCTGTCTGGAGCCGGCGGCTGTCTGTGGTCAGCCTCGGCCGTCATGTCCGGCAGCGGTTGGCAGGCGAGTGTTGAACACAGCGAGGAATGGTCTTTTTTAAAGTTGAAAATAAAATGAGGCAGGGAACAGTAAACAATAAACAAGTAGGGTAACTCTTGCTCCGTAAGAAAACCTAACATAGAGTAACTTTTATTCAAGACTGGGACATGTTATTGTTTACTGTTCTCTGCCTCATTTTATTTTCAACTTCATTTCAATCAATTCAATTAAATCGAGGTTATTTGTATTTGTTTCTGTCCGTCTTTGTGTTTGTCTTTTGATCTCCCTTGCATCCTTGGGTGGATCCCCAGGCGTAGGCTCAAAGATTGTCCCCTACATTTTATACTGTTTGCATAATGTCTTTAGTTTTCCAGCAACTTTTTTCCTCTTCACACTTTTGTTTTGGTTTCATTACTACCCTGGGCTGGCTGCTTTGGGGGTGCTGTTGGATTCTTTTTTGAACCCTTGGTGGTGAGAACACCACAGTATTATGGACTGTAGTATGCCTCTATTTGATGCCAGGAGCACAGACACAATCAGCCGTGCCTTCCTGATGAGTCTGATCTAGCGGACGAAAGGCCTAGGAGCAGGCAATACAAATAACATCTGGCTTCAAGGATTACAATGGTTTCCTCATGCAGCTAGTGAAGAGTTTTCATATTTATATTTTCTTAATTTAATGTTCCCATTTTCTTCACCTTCAAGCACCACCCACCATAAATTTAAAATTTTGAGACGCCATTACTGGGGGGTGGGGGGGGTTGTTGGCCGGCGCTTGTTCCCCCCCCCTCTCACTATTAGATTGTTCGTTTTTGTATTCGTCCGACTTTATTTAAGGTTAAAAGGCTGTGCCAGTCTTGAATAAAAGTTACTCTATGTTCGATTTTCTTATGAGAGCAAGAATTGCCCTAGTTGTTTACCTTTATTTAAAGTTCTTCGTTGTCTGGCACCAAGGAGTGGCTGCTGCAGTGTATGCGTAGTGTTGTGTTTCTCTCTCTCTCTCTCTCTCTCTCTCTCTGTGGTGTGTTTGTTACCAGGTCTCTCAGTGTCTCCATCTGCCTCCCTCGCTCTCCTGTGATATAAATGATCCTGGTTATTAGAAAGGTATCTCAGTCTGTGCCACAAGTAGAAAAATTTACGGCACAATCATTGATAGCAGACTCCAAAAACATACTGAACAACATAATCCGAAGGCTTAAAAGAGCACATTCTACGGCTGATCTTATGCTCACATTAGTGGCTATGACACAGAAACAACAGTTCTCCTTTAGCCGTAAGTTATATGTTGCTTTTATCGACTTTGAAAAGGTTTTGATTTCGTAGAAAGAAATATATACTACGACAAGTACTCTCAAATATGGAATTAAAGGCAATCTATTTAGAACTCTTCGTAGTATGTATGCAAAAGTAAAAGCTAGAATTCACAGTGGAACAAAAGTGACAGACTATATCAATTGCACTCGTAAAACAAGGTGATGTGACTGGTCCTGTGTTGTTTTCATAATTTGTAGACTACTTCGCCTTAGATGTGATCAGAATACAAACAAACAAACAAACAAAACCCATGGTGCTATTATTTCTACCGAAGATTATTTTGAATTGTTAGTTATTGCTATCAGATAATATATAGCGTTAATAGCTGAAACTGATTGGTCTACAGACACAACTAGATAGTTAATACAAGGCAGCATTAACACTACATTTCAATGTGAACATGAATAAAACTAATACAGTTGTATTTAGAAAAGGTGGTTACTTGGCAGCAAAAGCGAGATGGACTTAGAATGGGGCTGCGTTGTAATAATAATAATAATAATAATAATAATAGTGATTATTTATACGCACACACCTTCTTGTCAAGAAGCTCGTGGCGTTTACAATGGCATTTCGTGCATATATACTCATACGTAGCAAACTCACAAAACTCACAATCCACATACTCACAATACAAAATAGTAATAAAATAAGGGATAAGAAATATACAAGGATAACTAACTGTACATGGTTAAGGTGTCTGAAACTCAATAATGTATAACACTCATCAAAATCAGTCATTATGTACATGTGCAAAGCAAGCAGCTGCATCTCACTAGCGAGCAGGAAAGGCGGATCGAAAGAGGTGGGTCTTAAGGGAGCTTTTGAACTGTGTCAGGGAATTAGAATTTCGTACATGGAGAGGCAGGCTGTTCCATGTTATAGGGCCGATGTAAGAGAAGGCACGCTGTCCTTGAGTTTTCTTGTTGCGTCGGGGAACCTTGAACGTTTTAGTGTCAGTAGATGAACGGAGAGATCTAGAGGGGGTGTAGACTGTGAGAATTTCTTTGAGTGCGTGCGGTGCGGTTTGGTTGATGACGTTGAAACACATAATGCTAAGTTTATAATCTATTCTCTGGGCGATGGGGAGCCAATGCAGGGCTCGAAGGAGTGGAGTGGTGTGAGTTCTCTTGGAACATCTAAAAACTAACCTAGCAGCACTATTTGAACTTTTTGGAGCTTGTTTAGCAGAGTGTCAGGGATGCATTTAGTTGGAGCTTGTTTTGGGTCATCCACCGTTTCACGTCAGAGATGCAGTTTTCACTGGTAGAAAGAAGTCTATGGATTTGATTGGGATAAGAAGAGTTGTAGAGCTGAGTATCATCAGCAAATTCACTGTGAGAGACTGAATGACTATCAATTACGTTGGGAAGTGGTTGTGTGTACAGTAGAAACAGCAGAGGGCCCAGAACTGAGCCCTGTGGAACTCCAAACTTGAGAGGTGTAGGTTTAGAAACAAAAGCCTGGATCGAAACGGTCTGCCTACGTCCAGAGAGGTATGATTGCAGGAAAGAAAGCGCTACGTTATCAATGCCAAAAACGTGTCTGAGACGGGTGAGAAGAATTCCATGATCTATGGTGTCAAACGCGGCACTCAGATCTAACAGCGTGAGAAGGGAGACTTTGGAATCGTCCGAAGCAACAAGAAGGTCGTTTAGAACGCGGAGGAGAGCGGTTTCAGTGGAATGATGAGCACGGTACGCAGACTGAAAACGCGCCAAAAGGTCATACCTAGACACGTGCTCCAGCATCTGCTGCAAAGCTAACTTCTCTAACAATTTCGAAAGAAATGAAAGGTTGGAGACTGGTCTATAATTGCTGAGCTTGTTTGGGTCCAGATCCTGCTTCTTCAAAAGCGGCTTGACTATAGCTTGCTTAAAACACTAGGGAAGGTGCCGGACTGGAAGCAATCATTGATCATCTGTGTCAGGACAGGGAGAATGTCATCAATGCACTCAAGTAAGAGAGGTGTAGGAACAGGGTCAAGGTCACAGGAGGTAGGGGTCATACTGCGGATGGTCTTAAGGACCGTGCTAGCCTCAACCGGGCTGAACTGAAGGAGGGGGGTACCACTGAAGGACACTGGATCGTCATTAACAGGAACACCTGCACTGGCTGACATGTCAATGTTGCCTCGAATGGCGGACACCTTGGACACAAAGAAGTCGCAGAACCTCTGAGGTAATAACGAGACTGGAGAAGAAGGGAGAGCAGTACAACGGGTCTTATTCATTAGCGTGTTTGTGATTGAAAACAACTGCCTACAAGTGGTAGAAGCATTTATCTTTGCATTGAAATACACAGTCTTTGCCTTGTCGACAAGACGATTTATCTTGTGTTTTAAACGAACAGAAAATTTGTTTGTGAATGACCAAACCAGAGCGCAGCCACTGCCGCTCAGCTTGTCGCTTGTCATGCTTTAAAGCACGGAGTTCAGAAGCGACAGCATTATACCACGGAGTGGAGTGACGCTGAGGGACCTTGCGCTGCGCTGCTGGGGCATGATCGTCAAGGATGGAACGGAGCCATCACACAACTGATCAGCGGATGGCGTGGGCGACGCAGCAGCCAGAGCAGCTACATCATGCCTGAACACAGTCAAATCAATCGCACGGAGATTTCTAACCTTTCGATACTCTGGCTGCCGCATCGGCCGCCGCACATCCAAGTCACACAGAACAGCAAAATGGTCAGAAGTCAAGTTTTGAGAGACATAACATGAACGAAACACATTGTCATCAGAACGAAACAGCACCCAGTCAATGATGTGACCAGACCTGTGGGTGGGCTCTGAAACAGCTTGCTTCAGACCAAAAGTGGACAAAATGTCCACCATGCGCACAATACTGTAACTATCAGGCTTATCATAATGAAAATTAAAGTCACCAACAATGACAACAATCCCTTGAAGAGTGGCTAACATATCACTAAATTCAGCATAGAACATAGTATCAGTCAACTTGTTTGCTTTGCTGGGGGGTGGCCTATACACACAGAAGAAATGCACACAAACTGGAGTGTTCAAAGTCAGCTGGATAACCTCAAAACTGTTATGGGCAAAAGAGAAAGATGTACTGATCACGACGGGAAAGTGTTCTCTTACCAGTACGGCCACACCCCCCGCCCTCGTAGCACGAGGAAGAGACATGAGACAGTAACCCGCAGGAGTAAGGTTCGCATGCTTGGATTCATCGCCATGAGTCTTCAGCCATGTCTCGGTCAGAAACATAATATCCACATTCTCATCACGGATAAACTCCACAATGTCAATGCGCTTGGACTTCTTCCCAACCGATTGTGCGTTAAAGACACACACGGACAGCCGTGAATGTATATAAGTATCTACGAATTTATTTCTGTACAAGACTGAGTCTTTTAGCTGCATGGCAGGATTTGGTTAGCAGAGCTGAAAACACCTTGTTGTGTATTCTACAGAAACTGTCTAAACTGAAATGCAATTCCCTTAGTTTATATTTGAAGCTCTTTGACACACAAATCCAACCAATGGTTCAGTGCAGTGCTGAGTTATGGGTCTAGATAATCCCACTCATCATTCTGAAAAAAAAACATTTATTTGCACTTAAAAAGATTGTAGGGATTGACATAACACCAGATGGTCTAGTATATAGAGAAATGAACCGGTATTCAATATGCATTAATTCAGCAGTTAATTATATTCAATTTTGGCCAAAACTAACTCGAATGGATGAGTCATGGCCATCACGCAAAATTTATAGGATGCTGCTCGATCTAGAGTCACGTGACGAAGAAGCTGGGCTTCAAATATCCGTTGAAAAAATG
>CM031598.1:111467328-111469828 GCA_018398815.1 Conus ventricosus
GTTCTTCGTTCTGTCGGGCCCTGTAACTTCATTGCATGTGGCAGGTGTTTGCATTGTGTGTGGTTCCTTCGTTCTGTCGGGCCCTGTAACTTCACTGCATGTGGCAGGTGTTTGTATAGAGTCCGGTTCTTTCGTTTGTCAGCCAAGTAACTCAAGATTTGGTTTGTTTATTTGTTTGTTTGTTTTTTTGCATGTGGCATGTATTTGTATAGTGTCCAGTTCCTTCGTTTTCCAGCCCTGTAACTCCAGATTTGTTTTTTTTTTCTGAATATGGCATGCATTTGCTGAATATGGCATGCATTTGCTGAATATGGCATGCATTAGACATGCATTTGTATAATGTCCGGTTCCCTGGTTTGTCAGCCCTGTAACTCCACACTTAGTTTTGGGGTGTGGCAGGTGTTCCTCAGCACCTCCGTGGTGGCCGTGGGGCTGTCCTCCAACTCCACGTGCCGGGCCCTGCTCAGCAAGGAGATCGGCCCTTCAGCTCAAGCCACGGGCCTGGCCGTCCTCTCCGTCCTGGAGAACGTGGCCAAGATCACGGGCACCCTGCTGCACACGGCCATCTTCGTGGCCTCCTACCCAGCTCCCCTGGACTTATCTTCTTCCTCATGGCGGGCGAGGCCTTGCTCATGCTGGGCATGGTCCACTGGCTGAGCACCTGCCGTCGGGATGATTACATCGTTCTTTGATTCTCTGGGCAGGGGGTGAGGGGTGGGGTGGGTGTGGGGAGGGGAGAATGTGAACGGTAGGGAGGCGCTTGGAGGGGGTACTGGAAGGAAAAGGGAAGGAGTGAGGGAGGGGTGAAAGAGAGCAGTAGGACTGGGAATATAGAGGCAGCAGGGGACGAGGAGATGATGGGGTGTGGAAGAGGTAGCGGATGGGAAAATTTGTCTGTCGTCGTTCCGATTACTTCTTTCATATGAGACCCGTGACTTATGCCTTCACAAAGGAAGCCATATTATGTCTTTGGGGATAATGTTTAGACACAACACCAGTGTGCATATGGCTCACTCTCTGTGTTATCCATCCCACCAACGCATTATGGCCAACTCTTTTCCGAAAGGTGGAATCAGATTTAATGTGTGTGTGGAAGTATGTTGTATGCATGTTGTCGTACACGTAACCGTGGTTGAAAGCCTCAGTGGAAGGTCAAGAAGGAAACTGAGGCTGGCACAGATGTTCACACCCAAGAGTTTATCTCTTCCACTCTGGCCCCTCGCCTGGGAATCGAACCCAGACCTTAAAACAAGAGACTTGCGTATTCCTACAGGCCAATCAGGCCCCGGTAGGAAAAGGCAGGTGAGAGAGGAGGAGGCGACGTGGGGGTGAGAATGGTATTCCGTGCACTGCCACAATACGTGACACTGGTTTATTCTTTAATTTCAATTTGATTCCTGTTTTGGACTCACGAGAATGACTACTGGGGGTAATACTGTCACAAGCTCTGGGTGTCTATGTGTGCATCCTTTCGCATGCCTGCGTGTGTGCCATTGGTACATTTTTAACATTGGCATTTTCTCACAGTTATAGGTGCTAGTGCAATCACACATCACACACACACACAAGAAAGAAAAAAAGGAGAAAGAAAGAAAACACCACACACACACACACACACACACACACAGCGTCCTGTCACTCAGGCACAATGTACACTGTGTGCAGTGACAAACCATGACAGGTTGATCCAGTGCGAGGACCGTGACCCAGACATGGTGAACTGCGCCAGGTCCTTGCCTCTTCAGCCATGAGCTATGCCACCTCAGCATTTAAACATTGACATGAAAACCTTGTTCAGAGATGTCCCACCTCATGTGACCTTTGAATATCCGAAAGAGATTACATTTTTCAACTGATTTCAGATTTTGCTGAGGAAAGATTTTTAACATAATTTCCCGGGGTGTTTTTAGAAGGTGGTGTTTTAAAGGGATGTGTGAATGACTTTTTTTTTAATATGACTTGTGAGTTGACTTCAATGCGGTGACCGCCCTGATATGGCCCTTTCCGGTCGGCTGGGCTAAAAGCAACATTACACTTCCTTACCTTGTTAACTGTGTGAGCTCAGCCTTTGACCACTGACTGCCCAAAGGCTATGTTGTCTAGCAGTTCAAATGAATAACATTGTTCTCATGCAAACAGCGTATGCACGCCTTTGCCCTTCCTGATTTCGCTCATCCGCCTTTGGCAATCCTTTTTAACATGTTACATGTTGTGTGTATGTGTTACCCGCAGGCCAAATAGGAACATTGCCGTCCTTGTCATTTTAATTTTCGTATCATTCTAAGTGTACAGTTGATATCAGCAGTACGTTGGTCACGTATTAGTGTTTACATTTTTTATATCACTGTCGGGGACTTTGTGCTTTTTTTTTTTTCAACAAGAGATTAATTTCAAGCACAACAATGTGCAATGCATCACAAGAACGTTGGAACCAGACTCATAGGTTCCGAGCAAATTAATAACAGGTGATACAGTGTAGGCCTATTGTTTAGTGTTGTAG
>CM031598.1:111474828-111484828 GCA_018398815.1 Conus ventricosus
AACGACTAGCATTTTGTCGAACACGCGAACGCCACTGTCGTGAAGCTGCAGACACGCATGTAGGCTTACTCTATGCCCAGCTGAATCCTGTTTCTTTTGTCGTCGCTGTCACTGTCCACCATCTTGTACTCCTTCGATTATTTTTCTTTTACAAAAGTGGCAGAAGCAGGATCAGTATGCTTTGACTATGCCATTGACCAAATAGTTCTTGTTTTGTGCGTCTGAATGGTCTAGAGTCGATCTATCAGATACGAGAATTGCATTGTGTTGAATTGTATTGCACGTCACCATTGCATATTGCTTTGTTGTGTGATACGCTATTGTGTATTGCACTGTCCTGTATTGGATAGAACTACATTATTATTGTTGTTGTTTTTTTCTTAAAATATGGAGGCCATTAGTCAAGAGGAAATACCGAATGCTCTTGCACAACTGAATGTTATATGCGGTAGGATGCCAACACTTCGGTTAGCATGTCATAACCACTTTTCCTCTTTGCCCCCTTTTCAGAATATGGCTTTTAAATTGATGGTCTGAACTCGTTGTGACGTGACCTCTTTTTCTGTGTGAGTTGGACAGCCTGACAAAGAAAGCTCTGTGTCGATGGCTGGGCTATGATAATCCGATGTTTTATTTTACCGTTGTATCCGTTGCTAACGGCTATAACGGCCCATAACGGTTTTCCTTCTTTATGGAATATCTCAGAAAGTACATGGCCGATCGTTCTGAAAATTTGTAGGTATGTTCATTATGGGTCACGGATGATGCCCGATGTTTACCAGAATAGTCGTTACGAACGGCTATAACGGCCCTAAATGGTTTTTCCTCCGTATGGAATATCTCACACGTATTCAAGATAAACTGGGAGTACGTTTATATGCTTTGCATCTTGTTCCTGTCTACTTCTATTTCTGTTTTACCAGTCACAGTGAACTGATCGGCAGAATCACACCAGGGAAATCTCCCTTTCTATGAGTTCCTTAAACGTGCTCTTAGACATGCTCTACACGGAACTTCGGTTTATCGCGCCATCCGAAAGACTATCCACACGGATCTGTGCGGAGTGTTTAGCAGGCGTCAAACTACGGTCCTAACGACAGTGCCTGTTGTGTTGACAGAACATAAAAGGGGACTTGGCATTGAAGCAGCACAATGGGCATTCTGTGGCACGACTTTTATCTCTTCTGCCCACCCGCTTTCTCTCTGTTCAATCTTCCTCCGTTCATATGCCTTTATCTGTGCATCACTCACAGGCACAGACAGGCAGAGAGACAGACAGACTCAGACACACTGACACAGACACAGACGCACTCATACATAGACTCAGAGCACAGATACAGACACACACAGAGAGAGAGAGAGAGAGAGAGAGAGAGAGAGAGAGAGAGAGAGAGAGAGAGATCACATACACACACAACACACACACACACACACACACACACACACACACACACACACTCATGCACGCACGAACGCACGCACACACGCACGCACGCACGCACGCAAGCAAGCACGCACGCACGCACGCACGCACGCACACACACACACACACACATACACACATACACGCACGCACACACAAACGCGCGTACGCGCACAATGGATTACACGGCGTATCAGTTAAATTGGAATGGGTGTATGGTCTGACGCCTTCTCAATCTGACGAATGGAGTCCTCGGAGGCGACGTTCTCAGGCTTTGCTGTCGCTGCATTGTTTGAGTGCGTGATGGCTTTTCCTTCTTCTCCTGTGTCTCGTGGAACAGGGGAGACTCTGGGTCCTTGTGGATAGTCTGTGGCACCAGAACAACGTCCTCAGCCTCCGAGTTTGGCGCCAGCGTTCGAGATTTAAAAAGGGCTTTCGATGAAGACGATTTAATTAGCTTCGCTTGTTGTCCTTGTTTGTCTTTTGTAGGTTTATCCTGCGTCATCGCTTCACGTGTTTCAGGCGTGGCTATTTCACTGTTAGGTGGTAGGCTTGTCATTGATGGATCACGTTATCAGAGAGAAGGTCGTGCTCATCCTTTTGTAAAGACACGTGCGGCGTCTCGTTTGACGATGAAGGCGTGAACTGCAAGGGTTTAGAATGAATGTTCTCCAAACAAAAGAGAATGGACGTGGACCTCTCGATCCACCCCCGGACTCTGCGCTCCAGTTTGACCACCCGGCCAGCCTTGGCCTCGGCGTTGGGGTAGAGAGTGGCCTGCTGGCCCTGCACGGCGATCACGGGGATGATGGTGGCCTGTTTCTTGCACTGGTAGCGTTTGGAACTCAGGGGCAGCACCAGCTTAGGATCCAGCGTCATCTGACGAACGTGCACCTTCTGTCGCGGAGGATGCTTGGATTTGTTGAGGCCATCATAGCGTCGTGCTGGCAGAAGATCAGCTTTAGCTCCTTCGCGTTTGTCTTGGTGGATTCCTTGGTTTAGTTTATGGTCAATGACGCTGCTGTCATACGTCTGAGTTGGGCAGTTGGGCAACGATCTTCTTGCATCATTCAAGGCATCACTGCTGTCGGTTTGCCTTTCGTCTTTTTCATGTGGCATCTTGTCTGGCAAATCGCTGTCTTGTAGGTCCACAGATGATATGCGGAAGCTGAGTCGGATGACATTGCCACTCGCGATTTATCAACACTTTTGTTTTGAAGTCGGTGTCTTTCCTTCCATGTGGAGCTGGTCCATTTGTCCGTTGCTTGTTGACTCAGAACAGGCTCCTGCTTTCTCTGTGTATAGCCGCAGCGGAAGTCAGTTTTCTGCTGCTGTCAGCGGACGTCAGAGAGTGTGAACTCAGAGGCCTGGACCGAGGTGGGGTGTCAAGGCTCTGGCCGTCCGTAGTGGAAGCGATTTGTTGGTGTGCTGCACTCCTCACGTCATCACAGGTGTACGTCTCTTGATCACCGCCCAGTCCCCTGTTCATTTGACCTGCAGACGACGATCGCTTGTGTGCTCCCGTTTTGATCCTAAAATTGTTTTCGTATTTTCCGGGCGAATATTTGAGGGACTTCGCATCTGTTTTCACATATCTCGAGGCACGTTTGTGTACGGCACTAGTCTGCGTTTGGCTATGCTTAACGTCGACTATTGACTGTGTTTCGACGGCCCACTTGGCCGAAGGTTGTGTGTCATCAGAATCTTTATCAGGGAATGATGCACACTCTACGTGGCCACCTGAATCCACCTGGTCAGATGATGAATCGACAGGTGCTGAAGTCATTTTAAATGAAGACGGAGACTTGATAGCTACAAAACCACCCGAACTCGGCTCACTTTGCAGCATAGCTGCGTACGTTACACCAGACATCTGCAGATCTGGCGATACAGTTGACTGTTGAACGGTCCTTGCAGACGGAGAGTCCTTTCGTCCATGTAGAACAGGAGCCGAGGGACGAGTCAGCAACTCTGCGGCAGAAGAAGACCTGGGTGTTCCAGGCGACGGGACTGTCCTCTGTGGGCTGGGCGTCCGCACGTTGATGTGGATGTAGTCGTCCATGAGCAGCTCCTTCTCCCTCCACACTCGGCTGTACATCTTCTTCTGCTGGTCGTCCAGCTGGCGCTCCTCACGGTGCAGGGGCAGTGCAGTGTTTGTTCAGCTGCAGGGCCTCGAAGAAAGCTTTGGATTCCATCCTGAAGGAGGACCATAGAAAGTTTGATTGTTAAGGGGATTAGAATCAGAATTCGAACGTCAATTATGAAAAGCAGTAAAAATATTTTCCGTTACCTGCCTCTGTCTGTCTCTCGTGTAAACTTTCAGCAACTCTCTCTCTCTCTCTCTCTCTCTCTCTCTCTCTCTCTCTCTCTCTCTCTCTCTCTCTCTCTCTCTCTCTCAGTTTTTAGGATCTCAATGGTATGACCATGCCTTTTATGTACATGCATCCATGAAGACAGAGAACATTTTCATGCCCTTTATGTAGATGCATGAGTGAAATCAGAGAACATTTTGATTTTCATAAAATGAAGTGCGGAGAAAATGTTAAGTAGTTTATTTACTTTTCTTCTGACGATGTATCCCTAACTCAGAGCGTTGCTTCCGTGTCTGTATCTGGTGATCAACTTCTCATTTGCTGAATTGATTGCCGAGGCATGAAAATAAGATGAAAGCAAATTACAAGCTAAAGATGGCATAATAAGCGGAATGAACCATTGGATTTAATCAGACTTTGTATGTTTATGAGTTAGTTTAAAAAGTCACACTGTGGGTTTTTAACTAAATGGATGGTCGAATTATTTCTATTACAACGATTTCTGATTTTTGTTAAGTAAGTGATGTAAGCATGATACTCGCGCTGGGCTAGGCTGTAAACCACGGGACTTGACTTGGGCGAGGCTGTCTGGAGATGTTGTTTTCAATGTGTTTCCACCATTTTTAAAGTTCAATAGAAACAGAACTGTTACCACGCGCAGCAAACGAAAGAAAGGTAATGTTAGAAACTATCCCCCCCTCCTCCTCGTTAAAACAACAACAACAAACAAACAAACAAAAAACAAAAACAACAAAAAACAAACAAACACACACACACATGTGGAGGGGGAGAGGATGTGAAATGACAACAAATTGTGCATCCTCTCTCTCTCTGTCTCTCTGTCTCTGTCTCTCTGTCTCTCTGTCTGTCTGTCTGTCTGTCTGTCTGTCTCTCTCCTCTCTCTCTCTCTCTCTCTCTCTCACTCTCTCTCTCTCTCTCTCTCTCTCTCTCTGAAATGGCTTTGTGTCCGACCTGGTCTCACTGGCGCTGCGCTCTACTGTCACCATGCAAAGCTGATGCTACGTCTGCATTACACCTTTAATGGAGGACAAAGTGGGAAATTAGGTTACAAGCCAGGCTTTGAGATGTCGAGAGTGACATTAATCCAACCCAAGCTGAAGACTTGCAGAAAATGGAATGGTCAGGGTGCTGTAGACGTGGGAAAGGAAAGTCCGGAGACAGGGGAAAATGATGGAACATACACACACCGACAGGCAGGGACAGGCTGTGGATCAACGGGTAGAAAGTAGCCCGAATAGCTCAGTTGGTAGAGCGCCGGATTCGTAATCTTGGTGATCCTGGGGTTGCGGGTTCGAACCTCCGCCGGGGCGTTTCAGTACAGGGGGATTTTTCCCTCGGAGTTAACATTGGTTCTGACTCCCATTTCCCATACAGTCCTTCGAATGAGACTATAAACCGAGGTTCCGTGTGTGAACGCACGCATAACATCTTGCACACACGTAAAATCCCATCACCAACTTTCGGAAGAGAAAGGCCAGTTTGGCCGTTGGTATGGATGACACGTTACACATAGCATGCGCCCTGCGTGAGAAATGGAAAGAATGAAGGAAGTAAGGAAAATGAGTATTCGAAAATTGAATGATACTGACTGGATGACACGGGAAACGACTGAATGAAGCGCCAGCTGGCAGCTCTTCAGCCGCACTACCCAGGTAGGCAGCCCGTTGTGTAAAACGAGTGTGGATTGTAAAGCGCTTAGAGCTTGGCCTCTAGCCGAGAATAGGCGCTATAAAAGTATTCATTATTATTATTATTATTATTATATTATTATTATATTATTATTATTATTATTATAAAGTACAGGTAGGCAAAGGCAAAGAACAGAATTCAAAGGGAACATCATAATACATGACCAGAAGAACGAGAACGCCGAACGAATCCAGAGGGCAATCCAGCACAGGCCATGAGGTGGCAATGGACCACTTTGGGAAAAAGCACACTGGACAGAATCTCAGCTGCAATGGCGTACAGCACACGGCTCCCACTTAAGACATCCTTCAAACTCTGATCTCTGCAGCACCTGCCCACGATTACAGACCTGTGGAAATCAGATGATACTGTGAACCCACTCCGTCAGGGCAAACAAACTGCAGAACATGTTCTGAGTTCACAGACAGTTGCGTCAACCCAAAGATAAATAAGGAGGTAAAAGAAAGTCCTTCAAGGAATTAGTACACAGTCAGGTTGAGTACTGCTGGAGCTAACATTATGTACCACCAGGATCCCCAAGCAGCCTCGTTAAAAAAAAAATCATGTTCGGGTACAACCGTGACATCAGGAGAATGAAAGCGGGGTCTACCAGTTTGGAGTGAATACCTGAAAGCGCACAGCAGACCTATAGAGTAGGGAAAGACTCATCGATCCCCAGGAAGACTGGCATGGCCCGGGACATTGTCCTCCAGCCAGGGCCATAATGATTCCAACTGAACACATTCTGTCTTAGGAAATCAAAATGGAGGAAGCTGGCAACTTCAAGACTGAATACGTGTGGCTTCCTAGCCAACACAGGAGCAAGAGCAGGATGGGGTGGGGTGGGTGGGTGGGGTGGGGTGAGGGGTTGGGTGGGTAAAAGGTTCACCTGCCTATGATCTCAAGAACCAGCTTTCAATTTCAGGTGAGAAGATTGTCAGAACCCTAACAGTAATGGCAAACGCAGCGAAAAAGACCAACGGCTGGATCGGGTTGAGGTGGAATAAAAGGAAATTTCATGGGGTTTAAATTTCAGCAATTTACTAAAAGGGTTCAGTTGCTCTCTAAGACAACGTCATCAGGCAATCTGACCTTGAGACAACTAAACGTGCAGAAGAGGATGTTTGAATCACGGCAGCACACACACACACACACACACACCACACACACACACACACACAACACACACACACACATTCCGCACGCACGCACACATTCCGCACGCACGCACCACGCACGCACGCACGCACGCACGCACGCACGCACGCACGCACACACACACACACAGACATTCATTCTGTGTGTGATCGCGGAAAGACAGAGGAGTGTCCCCTAACCATTATCACTCCCCTCCTTCCCCTCAATCCGCCCGTCCCCTTGTAAAAAAAAGAATTAAATGGGAGTGTGTGGGCAATAACAATAAAATCTCAGCAGGTCAAATTCTCTCTCTCTCTCTCTCTCTCTCTCTCTCTCTCTCTCTCTCTCTCTCTTGTGTATTTCCTCCCATCAACTAGCGTTTGAGCGTTCAAAAGGAACGAAGCATCCAATGATTTCTCTTCTGTGACTTCAAAAGACAGCGCGGGAGTGAAGATCAGAACCCAGCTTTACACCCCAGCTTCGGTTAATGGGTCTGTTGTCAGGAACAGGTCAACGACTGACTTCAAAGAACGGGGGGTGACACGGCAGCATTTTGGCTAAGGCGTCGTTTGTCACACTCACTCTTCCTACTAATTCGGGCTTGATACCCGAGTGATCCTAAAACACACATTCTCTCTCTCTCTCTCTCTCTCCTCTCTCTCTCTCTCCTCTCTCTCTCTCTCTCTCTCTCTCTCTCTCTAAAACGGCTATAGTTTCAGTGAATGAAGTCCCCCTTTCGCGCCCTATTTATTCGTCTGTCGCCATGTATGTCTATCTGTCTGTATGTTTGTCTGTCTGTCTATCTGTCTTCTGCCTCTCTCTCTCTCTCTCTCTCTCTCTCTCTCTCCTCTCTCTCTCTCTCTCTCTCTCTCTCTCTCTCTCTGGGTCGCAGGTGCTCGGACGCGTGTATGTACGCATACGTGCGGCATCTTTTGTGTGTGTGTGTGTGTGTGTGTGTGTGTGTGTGTGTGTGTGTGTGTGTGTGTGTGTGTGTGTGTGTGTTCCTTCTCTAAGGAAATCAAGCGGGAATGTCAGGGTTTAATGTGTGTGTGTGTGTGGTGTGGTGTGTGTGTGTGTGTGTGTGTGTGTGTGTGTGTGTGTGTGTGTGTGTGTTTACGATTGAAATGTTGATGAAGTACTTTGTCTCCGTGTACACTGTTTGTTTTTTTTCTTTTCACAGATAAACATATATGACGACTTAATGTATTTCCCTTATTTGTTGTTGCGATCATGTTATTATTGTTATTATTACCACCAGTGGTAGCGAAAGTACAGTACAACTGGTAATAACAGTTTTCAGTTTATACACAGCATTTACTATTGTTATTTTTATATTGAATGTCAACTTAAGGATGCAGTAAATAAACAAATACCGTATAAGACATTATTTTACACTTCGTTACTGATTCAAATCGCAAAAGACCTGTCGTAAAGTTTCGAGTCTTTTGGGGTTTGTTTTTGTTTGTTTTTTGTGTATTGGTCTATCAGCAAAGTAATGAACTAATTTGAACACGCTCTGTTGGAAGACGGAACGTGGTCGGAGACTACATTTTATTTCAGTGAGGATTTGTAGTCCGAATTCAGATGAAGAATCCGTTCTAGGTTATGACAAATTTTTCGCTAGAACTCAACTTTGTGAAAGAATTGTTTAACTCAACTTTGAGAAAGAATTGTTTAACTCAACTTTGTGACAGAATTGTTGAACTCAACTTTGTGACAGAATTGTTGAACTCAACTTTGTGACAGAATTGTTGAACTCAAATTTGTGACAGAATTGTTTAACTCAACTTTGTGACAGAATTGTTGAACTCAACTTTGTGACAGAATTGTTTAACTCAACTTTGTGACAGAATTGTTTAACTCAACTTTGTGAAAGAATTTTTTACGAACTGACAACTGTCTGTGGACTAATAGGCTATACATTTTCGTGAAATGGTTTTTTGTTTTTTTGTTTTTAATCCTATAACCGTTGAAATTCGTTTTTCCCCATACACTCAAACAGTTCTTTCATACTAGAGTATACTTACGTTTGGTCCCTCTGGCTCCTATGTTAGTTTGTTTGCCTTTTCTCTCACGTGGGGTTGACGTACACATGATAAAAAGCACGCCCATCTAAAGATTTTTTTTTTCTATCCCAAACTACGGTACTGCTTTATGTTCGGTAACACATTTGTTTATTTGTTCATTGTTTTGCGTCTCTATATTCTTGTCACCGGTGTAGCATTAAGCGCACGCCATTCATTCCAGTCTACATACCTACATACCCTCAACCGACTTGTGAACATAATGACATCAGAGACATATACGAATTCAGATTAATATTGCTGAAATGAAAGAAACATTTAAATGAGACAGGGACGCCTAGGGAATGCTTTTAACATGAAAGGCATCGTTCACACCCTTGGTGATGCAGTCACATGCCTGTCACTTCAAACGTAATGTTGCCTGTGTAGCTCGTTTACATGCTACACATGCAGATACTAGGAGCACAGAATAAACTGGGCCGCTTCCCTAGAGAAGGAAGTTCTAAGGTTACCTAACTGCACCCTAGAGAAGGAAGTTCTAAGGTTACCTAACTGCGCCCTAGAGAAGGAAGTTCTAAGGTTACCTAACTGCACCCTAGAGAAGGAAGTTCTAAGTTACCTAACTGCGCCCTAGAGAAGGAAGTTCTAAGGTTACCTAACTGCACCCTAGAGAAGGACGTTCTAAGGTTACCTAACTGCGCCCTAGAGAAGGAAGTTCTAAGGTTACCTAACTGCACCCTAGAGAAGGAAGTTCTAAGGTTACCTAACTGCGCCCTAGAGAAGGAAGTTCTAAGGTTACCTAACTGCACCCTAGAGAAGGAAGTTCTAAGGTTACCTAACTGCGCCCTAGAGAAGGACGTTCTAAGGTTACCTAACTGCGCCCTAGAGAAGGAAGTTCTAAGGTCACCTAATTGCACCGAACCGACAAGGGCGTGACACAGTGACAATATTAAAACAATGCATAAACGTAAATCAACACTTATCTAAGCCTTTTCACCTTGAAAATTGTCACTCAAAATACAGGTGCCATCGAAAAGAAAGGAAAAAGGAAAAGAACAGGTTAGCTCGGAACAAGTAATTTAAAAATACATTTCAATTAAGACAGGGAGATGTAGACAATAAACAATAATAAAAGGAAGTTGTGATTTGCGCCCATAGTGAACCACTTCCATGCCCACAATTCTACACCAGCGACACTTAAGGTACCAATTCACCAAGCGCACATGTATATACAATGAGCAAAAGAACAACCGCTTAGCAAGGAAACTTCCCTAAAAGAGAAGTTGGAACCTTGTCCATACCTCAAGTCGACGTCTGTATACAACACAAAATGGTGTGAAAGCACGATGAAGAGTTCTTCAAGACCCTGGATTGCTTTTGATCTTGACTACAAT
>CM031598.1:111489828-111497328 GCA_018398815.1 Conus ventricosus
CGCTTAGAGCTTGGCCTCTAGCGGAGAACAGGCGCTATATCAGTATTCATTATTATTATTATTATTTTAAAAATTCTGTTTTACACGTTTTATTAGCTTCAGGACAATATTGCGGACGAATTTTTGTCTACCTATTATGACAAGATTTACGCGCAGTAAGAACATAAAAAGATTCTCAAGGTCAGGAGAGACCTGATGCAAAGGTTTTGAATTGTTGATAACAGCTTAACTCAGAACAGAATTAAAAAGAAAAAGGAAAACAAACCACCATTTGTGTTCTTCTGAGTGCCTTGAAAAGATTACGACAAATAATATCAGGAATCCGGAACTCGGATGGGGTATAATTTTACAGTGTCTTGTTACTTTAAATGATCTTTGCATGCAGCTGTAAATCCCGTGCAGCCCAATACCTTTTATTTATCGACCTGTCTGATTCTCTATCTTGTAACCGGAATGATTACCATAGCTGACAGCTCTCCATTAACCCGAAGAAGAAGCCGTGGACCTGAAGACGAATCACGCTTCGAAGCAGACGAAAGCTTTCTAGGTCTCCGTTTGTTTATTTTTTAATATTTCATTTCATGTTTTTTTTTTTAAAAGTTCCTTTAAAAAAAAAAAATCTACGTGCTTTTTTTTCCCCTTTCTGATTTCATGGCTGTCTACATGACGCAGCCATTCAGCTTTCCACGTGAAATGTGTGTGGCTGTCGTTGGGGGTGGGACGTGCCGTTAGGGCAGATTGAAAGACTTAAGTGGTGGGGATGAGGTGTTCCCCCAATTCACGCCTAGCTGCGAAGGCGCCTAGAGCAGCAAGGGAAGCAATGTAACTGCCCCTCCCCGACATTTCCAGGTGAGAGAAGGTAAGGAGGTATGGTGGTGGGATGGGTGGGGTGGGGGGGTATAGGGTTAGTAGGGGGGGGGTCGGGTGAGAAGACGTTGGGGATGGCAGGGGCAGGGAGAAAGTAATAAGTGGAAAAAGGGGACGGTGGAACAATGAACAGGATAATGAAGCAAGCAACATCGATTTGCTTTACCTTTTTTGTAATAGAATGGAGGGTGGGGGGGGGGAGGGGTGTTAAGAGAGGTGGGTGGGTTGGATGAAGGATAGAGAGGAAGCGAGGCGGGGGGAGTCATCTTGATCTATCACCATCCATAGTCATAGTCTCTTCTATCACCATCATCTTCGTAGTTATCATCATCATCATCATCATCATCATCATCATCACCATCGTCATATTCGTGTTCTTTTTGTTCATCTTCCCTCACATCCTTCTACTTTCTCTTTGTCCATGCTGGCTTTGCTACTTTCCCACCAATCCTTTCCCTTGACACACTTACACCGAACAGGTTTAAAACAAGCAAATAAATAAATACGAAAAAAAATTCAAACTTCATAGCAAAACAAAGCAAAACAAAACAAAATAGGGCATGCTGTTAATAAAGAAAATAACCGCAAACAAAAAAATCCCACTTGCATCACATCTAAGCTAACATTATTGTCGCTCTGTTCCTGGTGTCTTGCGTGTGCTGGATTAATACAGGCACCACCGTTCTCCACCAAAGTAACTCGGAGCAGTGCAGAGTCTCCTCTTGTGGGTTGCCCTACCGTGACCTGATACTGATCACGACATCGCCGGCTGTAGAAAGACGAGCGCCGGTGTGGCTGTGCAGGGGTCGACCATCAGACGTGGCGTGGGAGCAATCCCATGAAAGCCGCGCATTAGAGACACAAAATGAATCCCCTCTCGGACTGCCTGCCCGCGCCCCCCCCCCCACCCACCCCCTCCACTCTCACCTCCACCCACCGCACACCTCTCCTTCCACCCCCCCCATCCCCCCCCCCCATCCCCCCCCCCCCCCCCCCCCCCCCCCCGAAGCAGTCTTTACGTCCGTTACAACAATCTCACCCTGTCTGCAGGAAACGTCAATGAAAAGAACGCTCGCGGTAGTTTATGGACGTCCCTGCAGTTGAGGTCGTTTAGGGTGGCGTTTACAGGCCCCCCTTTCAAGGTCTTATGGCACTGTCGGAAGGTCGTTCCGGTACTCAAAACGTCCCCCAGCCTTTCACTCTGTTCCTGTGCCTCGATGTGGGTCCCTCCCTCATTCCTTCATTATGCAGCTCACAGGGTGGGAGCCTCGTGTACTCTGAAAACCTGACAGGGAACAGTGAGAGAAGTCCGTGCGCGATGCCCGGACAAAGGCGCAAACTATTTCCTTCCCGGCGTTTTCCTCTGAAATATTAACAGTGGTCCAGTATTGGAGGGCACTGCGCGTTAAGCTTCGCGCAGGTAACAGATCACAGGCGAATTTACAGAAAGAAAGATAGGCGATTACATGGTGCTGCCATTGACCGTTGCTTTCATTTCAGGTCTGAGACTTGGATAGGGTTCTGGAACTCTTACATCACAGAAATCTCCAAAGGACACAGCATGCTGCAAGAGAACCGCGTACTGTGCAATATGATGCGATACAAGACAAACTAATACAATGCAATGCCTTGTAATACGATCTGCAACAAGAGAAATGACGTCATCCTATGAGATGTAAACCACACAATAAAGCGAACCAGTCTGATATTATTCAGTTCCGATCAAGCACCTGTTGATGTAAGAATGTCCCACTCCTCAGCTTAACCCCCCCCCCCCCCCCCCCCCCCCCCACACACACACACACAAAGAGAAAAACCCCCAAAGACATCTGTACAGCTCTTCACAGTAAGACGTAACGACAGGTTGAAACACAGGACAAATAATGCACAACTTGAAGGACGAATCCGATGATCTTACTATTTGCAGCACACGAAAATAACACCCTGGCAGAGAAAAGAGATTAGGCAAAAATCACCTTCTCAATTCTATCCCTTCAGATCAACGCTTATTCTGATTGTGTTGATGGTGGGGGTTTGAACGGAAAAATTGGAAACTAATTTGTTTACCTTCCGTCTTTGTTTTTCATCTCTCTTTCACACACACTCGCTCCCGTACGCGCACACACATGCTACACACGTTTGCTCGACTTCCATATACAAATTAGGGCCCAGATTAATTCTCTCTCTCTCTCTCTCTCTCTCTCTCTCTCTCTCTCTCCTCATACAGTTATTGAAAGAGTTCATCTACTAGCCATTAAACGTCTGTTGAATGTGAGTATGAAAACACCAAGTGCACTTGTGTACTGTGAATCTGGGAGATACCCACTTTATATCCAGACATCTATAAAATGTATGAAGTATTGGTTAAAATTAACCCGTATGGACGAAAGCCGTATTCCAAAGAAGTCTTACAAAATGCTCTATGCTCTGTTTTGCAATGGTAAGAAGAACTGGGTAGCCAACGTATGCTTTGCTTTGTTTAGATACGGATTTGGTTTCGTTTGGGAGAACCAAGGAGTTGAAAATGTTAAATATTTTGTGTCCATCTTTAAGCAAAGACTAGTTGATTGCCATTTACAGGGTATTGATTCTAAAATTATGACAAAAGAAAGATTCAGATTCTATTCTTCGTTCAGGCAATTATGTGATGTTCCAACATATCTATTCACTGTTAAAAACCCTGCTCTCAGAAAACATTTGTCAAGAGTCAGACTCGGTGTCTCACAGTTGAAACCCCACCGATATAGATATTCTAAAAGGAAAGAAAATACTAGCTGTCCATTTTGCCCTAATTCTGAAGAATCAGAATTACATTTTATATTGGTTTGTACTTATTATAAAGCTATCCGAGAAATGTATATCCCACCCAAATATTGTTCCCACCCAAATGCGTTTAAATTAAGCCTTTTGCTTTCTGATACAAGAATGTGTATGCCTCTTGCCCTGTATCTGTCTAAAGCATTTGCTTTCAGAAATCAATCTTTATATGATGTTTAATGATCAATTTTTGCAGACGTATGAACATGCTGTTTTCGTCATCCTTCCTCCAACCCCCACCCCGTCCCACCCGATCCCTGCCCAACCCCTCGACCTGTCCTATCCCTTCCCCTCTTTTCGCGATTAAAGACGGTACCAATTAACTTTATTCATCTAATGTACATTATTATGATATGATTTGCCTTTGTTACCCCCCCCCCCCCTTTTTTTGACATGGGCAGAAGGCCTAGCTCTCTCTCTCTCTCTCTCTCTCTCTCTCTCTCTCTCTCTCTCTCTCTCTCTCTCTCTCTCTCTCTCTCTCTCTCCACTATATCTATAAGTCTTTGATGCTGGTTTTCTCTGCAAAATTTGTTTTTTTTTAAATGGACATAACACGTTTACCACACCAAGCATATTTAATGCAGCATAATTCAGCACTAAAGGTTGAAGCAGAAAGACAGTCAAAGTTAATAACTGGGTGTCATCTATTAGAACATGTTTAGACAGATAATTATGGTTTCTCGGAGAGAGAAATATATATAAAAGGAATGATTGGAAATCATAAAATGTTTTTGAGAGTATTCAAACAAAGAATGATGGACTGTTTTCAACAGACATGGGTATCCAAGATTAAGGACAGTGACAAATTTAAATTCTATTGCTCTTTCAAATTACTTCCACACCGTGAACAATACTTGTCAGAAATAACCATTAACCAATTTAGATCAGCACTCACCGGATTCAGATTAGGCACAAACGATTTAAAGATAAATAGACGCTACAGAAAAAAAAAGATTCTGAGGATATGCAGTGCCCATTTTGTAAGAATAGTGAAGATGAGCTACATTTTTTCTTTCGATGCGAAGCGTACGCATTACTTGGAGATAACTATTTATCAAAGCATTCAAAGGTTAACTGGTCAGCCGGAGTAAAGTGCCGACATTTATTGTGTAGTGAGGAAATCAGAGTCATTCGTGATGTAGCTATGTATATTTTTTATGCACTGAGACACAGGGAAGAACATATTATTGCTACAATTTAAGTTGATTCCTATCATTTGTCTGTTTCGATAGCCATTACATTGTCTACGTATACCTATGTTTTCAGGCTGGAGGCCTAACATTAAAACATTGTCATATTCTCTCTCTGTCCTCTCTCTCTCTCTCTCTCTCTCTCTCTCTCTCTCTCTCTCTCTCTCTCTCCAAAACAAACAAAACTTTACGTTCACACACCAGTACCACGAAGGCACCCAGTAAAACAACCAGTAGCACACGTACAAATCCAACTACGAAGGAAGGAAAAAGTAAGAAATGAAGGGTAGGCCACGGCCGTACACGGGGATCACAGATTACACGAACTCAAGAGAACAATGAACAGACACCAGAACACGACATGAGTGGAGGAACGAGAGGGGGAGTGAGTGGGAATGAAAAAAGAATGGAAGACGAGAGTGGGAAAAGAAACCTATCTTTTGCATGTTGGAATGTGGGGGGATTATTAGATAAATTAACGGAACCAGACTTTTTAGAATTTATCACTTCTTTTGATCTGTGCTGTTTAACAGAAACATTTACTTCTAAATTTTTTGATTTCGAATTAAAATTCCAGGATTTCTTGCAATTACATTGTCAAGCAGTCAAATTCACTAGAATGGGAAGACCCTCAGGGGAACAATCCTGCTGATACAAAAGAGTTATCTGAATATGTTCAATTGATAAATACTGACATGGAAAATGTACTCTGTGTGAAGTTAATGAAAATTTATTGCATTGTGAAAAAGACATTTGTTTTTAGGTACATATGTACATCCAGTAGATAGCCGATATTATTCTGACAAAGATTACTCATGCACACTGGAACTAATTGAACAATACATATTTGCACAAACAGAACAAGGAAATAACTTCCATTACATCATTGGAGGAGATCTCAATGCTCGTATTGGGGAATGGAGCTTGAGCATCGATGATGAAAATGAGGTAACAGGAAGAGAACAGGACGTGTATGCACGTATGTCTAAAGATCCCACATAAATGGTTTTGGCAAGACATTAATAGAATTTTGCATAACATTTTAATGTAACTCCACTAAATGGTCTTTGCACGGAAAGTTTGACGATGCATACACATTTTATTCCGAAAGGGTAACAGTGTTATAGATTACATATATGTTCTGTTGAACTGTTAGAAAATGTGAACAAGTGTCAGATAGTAGAGAGAGTTGAAGCTCAGCATATGCCTATTATGATGGAATTACAAAGCACACTGTCTAACGCACAAGAGAACGAGGCAAGAAATTTTACGTAAAGAAACTAAAGTGGGATCCCATAAAACAAACAACAGTATGTCCAGTTCATAGAATCGGAAGAGGCGAAACAAACAATGGCACAAATAACAGAAGAAATAGAAAGAGATGTAGACACGAGTATAGACAGATTTAATAAGCTACTAAAAGAGGCAGGGAAAGACAGTACAGAACAATAGGTATAGGAGGAAAATATAAGACTAAAAACAACTGGTATGATAAAACATGCGAAATCAAAAAGAAAGAAGCACAACAAGCACTCAATAGACTGACATGGACGAAAAAGGATAAAAACCCAACCATTTATGAAGGAAGGAGAGAGGCTTACAGGAACAAAAGAGAAGTATACAAAGAAACAATTAGAGAAAAGAAACAACAGTATAAAAAGCAAACATACGACACACTAGTACAAAATCGTAAGGACAGCCGAATGTTCTGGAGCACCATAAAAAGTGTTAGAAGAAAGAATAACACATTACCATCTATTAATATTACACAGTGGAAAGCACATTTCGAAAGCATCTTGAATCCACAAGACACAGAAATGCTAAACGATAGAGAAGAAGGACCACAAGAAGAAGTGTTAAACGTAATTCATGTACAAGAATTAGACGAAGAGATAACCGAAAACGACGTAAGATCAGCTACAGAAAAATTTAAAAAAGGCAAATCACCAGGCATTGATGAAATCCCTCCTGAATTTCTCAAAACTATAGGACAAAATATAGTGCCATTCTTAACGAAATTATTCAATAAATTATATCAAGATAGCTACTTCCCTATAGAATGGTTAAGGGCGGTGATCATACCACTACACAAGAAGGGAGATAGACAGAATCCAGGAAACTATAGAGGAATATCCTTATTATGCATCATAAGTAAGATTTACACAGCAATATTAAACAGAAGACTATATGATTGGGCAGAAGCAGAAAATAAAATCAGCAAAGAGCAGGCAGGCTTCAGGAAAGATTTCTCAACAGTAGACCATATTTTCACACTAACATCTATGATAAGTAACTGCCTATACGGCAGAAGAAGAAGTAAATTGTATGTAGCCTTCATTGATTATCAGAAAGCGTTTGACACAGTAAATAGAGAAAAACTTTGGGAAATTCTACAGAAACACAAAATATCTACGAAGATGATTAACATGCTAAAAGCTATCTATAAAACAGTACAAGCATGTGTAAGACATGGAACTGAACTAACAGAATTCTTTGAATGCCACACAGGAGTGAAACAAGGGTGTTTACTGTCCCCTCTAATCTTTTCATTACTAATTACAGAAGTTGCAGACAATGTCACAGCTAAAGGAAGACACGGATATCAATTCTCACCCGGAAAGGCAGA
>CM031598.1:111504828-111506745 GCA_018398815.1 Conus ventricosus
ACCTCCGATAAACTCGATCAAAATAAAAACTTGAAAATAAAAAAGTGTCTGATTTTTGAAACGGGATCATCTTAGCAAAAACAACAACAAAACAGAGAATGAATCAAAATTATTTAACGGTTATTCTTCTGTGTACGCAGGCTGATACTCCTGCGGTCATTTAACGGTTATGAGCACTTGGACTTCAAATTTTGTGGCAAATCACTAGCCTTGAGTAACATGCTGGAAAACAATGGATAGAATGGATACTTCAGAATTATGTAAATGCATGATAGTAGTAATGTGAGGGACTTCTCACCCCCCAAAACCGGAGGAGGCAAAATGAGGAGGGAACAAGACAGCGCCTTAGGACGAATCACATGATCGAGGATGCTCGGTGATGACATCGTGACATCCATGTGACGTTCCTATTCATAGACCCTACGGGCGATTGCATCACGAGAGGTGCAATCAGCTGTTAAAAGAAAAAATGTAAAAAACCAAACAAATGACGAGGGTTTTAAGCGATCGTGTTGGGTTAGGGCGTCTTTAAGGGGACATCCATGATGAAAAAGACGTCAGTCCTTTGGGAAAGGGGCCCCAACTGACTACTAAACCCCTTACTGTGGCTTGACTGATTTTTTATTGGGTTTTCTTACCAGTTAAAAAATGGAGGGGGGGTTATTAGGGTCTTTTTTTGTTTCATTTTTGATTGTTTTTTTTTTTTTATTTTGCCTTTAAGGGTGACAAAAAACAAAAAAAAAAACCAAAGGGGCTCCTTGAAAGACTGGAACTTACGGCTAAAACCCATAATAGCTGATCATCATGATTACCCAATTGCTTTTAAAACCCCCTAGGGGGCAAATAAATGACAGAGCTGGCCGTGTGTCGAACGATCGATGTGAGGTCCTATGAAAAGACCCTAGGGCGTTCGGGCGATCCCGAGGCTTACACTTAATGATGCAATCAGATTTAAAAAAAAAAAAAATGACGATGGTTATAAATTTTTTTTGGCTATTCCCAAGGGCGACAAAAACCCATGAAAAGAAAAGGCAGTCACTCCCTTTAAAAGGGCGAGTGTACCTGTACACCTTTTCAGCCTCTGATGATCTTTTGATGGTTCTTAAAAAGTTAAAGAATGAGATTTGGGGGTTAGTAGGTGTTTTGTTTGTTTGTTTTTTTTAAGCCGTCTCCCAAGGGAACAAACACATGTGAAGAAAAAAAACAGTGCTCCCTGAAAGGTCCGAAGTTTACCCCCTACACTTCCAGAGATATGACTGACTCTCGACATTGCTATTAATGCACCTTGGGCGATGATATGAAGGGGATGCCGGGGATTGCATGCGAGATCGATGGGACGTCCTATGAACACCTTAAGGGCGATGAAACCATGCCTGTATTTTTTTCGTCTATCTGTCAACTTCTTAAAAAAAAAAAATTTTATTTTTTTTAAAAACCCTGAAAGTATAAACGAATCAGGAAGGGTATTGAACGTATTTTTGTGTCAAAAAAAAAAGCTGTTGCATCAGGCTGTGATATTGTGTAAATGAATGTTTCCCCCGTCCCCCTGATCGTTTTAAGCAATAAAACGGACTAAAGTCAAGCAAAAAAATAAACTAATAAAGTCAGCGACAGAATGAAGGCCACCCCGGAACACCGAGGAGGGGGGGAAAAGGTTCCAAAAAAAAAAAAGGATTAAACGTCCACTCTGATACAAGAAAAAAAAAGCTTTAGAACAGCCTAAGCCACAAACCGTTGGAACCTACAACGAAAAAAGAAGCTACAGCTTGACCGGAAAAACCCCGGTGTATCAAAGGAAAAAATGCTGTCGCATGGAGGGGGTTAAGACTTTATCCAAACCCTTTAACGTGAGTGCCCTGTCAGCGAATCCGGATCTTTACTTTCCTTTTTCCGAAAGGAACAAACCTTAGCCCCTTT
>CM031598.1:111507745-111542745 GCA_018398815.1 Conus ventricosus
TGAAAGGCTGTCCAGTGCGGACCGTGCCCCAGACGTGGTGAACTGCGCCAGGTCGCTGCCTCTGCAGCCATGAGGCCATGCCACTTCAGCATTTAAACATTGACATGAAAACCGTGTTCTTTGAATATCCGAAAGAGATTAACATTTTTCATCTGATTTCAGATTGTGCAGAGGAAAGACTTTTAACATAATTTCCGGTGTGTTTTTAGAAGGTGGTGTTTTAAAGGGCTGTGTGAATGACTTTTTTTATATGACTTGTGAGTTGACTTCAACGTGGTGACCGCCCTGATATGACCCTTTCCGGTCGGCTGGGCTAAAAGCAACATTACCTTACCTTCCTTGTTAACTGTGTGAGCTCAGCCTTTGACCACTGACTGCCTAAAGGCTATGTTGTCTGGCAGTTCAAATGAATGACATTGTTCTCATGCAAACAGCGTATGCACGCCTTTGCCCTTCCTGATTTCACTCATCCACCTTTGGCAATTCTTTTTAACATGTTACATGTTGTGTGTATGTGTTACCGCAGGCCAAATAGGAACATTGCCATCCTTGTCATTTTTAATGTTCGTATCATTCTAAGTGTAAAGTTGATATCAGCAGTACGTTGGTCACGTATTAGTGTTTACATTTTTATATCACTGTCGGGGGATTTGTGCTTCTTTTTTTTTTTTTAAAGAGATTAATTTCAGGCACAAAAATGTGCAATGCATCACAAGAACGTTGGAACCAGACTCATAGGCTCCGAGAAAATTAATAACAGGTTATACAGTGTAGGCCTATTGTTTAGTGTTGTAGTTTTTCTATATTGTGGTCAATAGAATAATGAAATGGATCATTGACTTGGATTCCTCTACTTGCAACCGCTGCGCTGAACGTCTGGAGATCAAGGATTGAGAAATCGCAGGAAGTGGTCACCACAGTAGCAACTCATTTGTTACTTCATATATTGGCCCTTAGAAGTAAAATACTATTGCAAATGTAATATACAAGCGACTTAATTTGTCATACACGTAAGTTTTGAACGTGATACACAGTATTACATGTCAGTCGATAGAGCATAATTAGGATGTTTTCCCTTAAATTGTGTAAAGTGTAACAACAGGGCTAATTTCTTTCCTTTAGAACGAACCATAACCTTCAAAATGTGTTGCTGTGTTCCCCGTCTCTTTTCCCTAAAATCATGTTTATTCAGTCTCCACCAGCCAGTCCTCCTCCTTCAAGAGAAGAACAATTACGGCTCAGAAAATATGTCCCCCACTTGTTCCAAAGATCGACCGATAACTTCCCAAGTTACTCTTCTTTCCCACATCGACCAATCACGCCACGCTGCGTTCAGTTACGTGTGTTCCTGGTGTGCGTATTCAGATCTTATGTCCTGATCTTAATGTTACAACGTTTAAAACAAAGCGTCTGTGTTTAATCGTGTACTAATGTGCGGTGCACTGACGCTTTCATTCTGCTATGTTTACTCAGAGCATTATGCTTGTAATCAAATGAAATACACGAAATTGTGCAGTATTGCTTGATTAGGATGCCACAGTCACGACAGCTAAGGCCCTGTTACTACTACAACAGCACTGTATTGTTGGTCTTCACAGTGGGTGGATGGAGGAAAGAGGTTGTTTATCTCACAAGAGAAGAGAGAGAGCGATCTGATTAAAAAAATATTACTATTATTTTTCTTTATATTTGTTGTAAATCAAATAAATGTATACATTTCCTTTCATCTGTCTTATGTGTCAATCAGTGTTCACGTGTGTGTGTGTGTGTGTGTGTGTGTGTGTGTGTGTGTGTGTGTGTGTGTGTGTGTGTGTGTGTGTGTGTGTGCGTGCGTGCGTGCGTGCGTGCGTGCGCGCGTGTGTGTGTGTGTGTGCGTGCGTGCGTGTGTGTGTGTGTGTGTGTGTGTGTGTGTGTGTGTGTGTGTGTGTGTGTGTGTGTGTGTGTGTGAGAGAGAGAGACAGAGAGAGACAGAGAGAGAGAGAGAGAGACTCAAGACTCAAGACTCAAGACTCAAATAGTTTATTCATAAAGGCCTTAGCCCCTTAGAATGGGGATATACATTGTGATTCATGTCGCAGATTGACACTGACTTGATCATGTTACATAAACACTTCGCCTCTGAAATGCTTTATATAGATAAATAGCCAACTGTTTAACTGTATTCTCATTTGATGATGACATTAACAAAACTAATTAAAAAAAACAAGGATTCTTGAAATATTTTTGTGGTAGGAATTGGTCTCTGAGGTCTTGTAATACTGGACAAGTTAATACAAAATGGATTTCATCTTCTTTCGAATTTCGACACAATGGACAAATCAGACTTGTATCACATGACTGCCTGTAGCGAAAATAATGAGAAGCAATATCAGACACACCAAATCTGAACTTAGTCATGATACGTTTTATATGTTTGTCTATTTTCATTGACATATAAACAGGTATACAGCGTAAATGACTAAACGCTCTATAAAATTCAATCTGGTACTGTTCTGCACATGTGAATTCCAGTTTTGCCAACTACAATCAATTAATCTTTCTCGGAATACCCGAATAAAAACATTTATATCACCAACACCTTGGTTCATCCTACAAAACCGAAACCATACGCATACAATTTCATCCGCACATTTGTCACCCAGTTTTTCTTTCCTTATTATCCAAGTCTAACAACATTCTATACGCTTTGAGTGGCAATCTGTGATCCTCCATCTGAACAATTTTTAACCAATATCGAACACATTTCACAACAGAATTCAAATACATGGGATATCTAGACGTTTCACCATATACCAAATCATTTGGCGTTTGCAACGATACCCCAGAAAACTTCTTTAGAGCAAAAAATGGATTTTTTCACAGTGCACAGCAGCAGCATCAAGGCCCCATATTTCAGCCCCGTACTGTATCACAGGTTGAATTTGGCAATCAAATAGTTTCAAAAACAAAGTAAGGGAATCGTTATTTAGCAATGACAGTTTTTTCATAATACACAATAATGCACTTTTTGCCCTACTAGCTAAATCCTTGCAAGCAAAGGCAAAACTCAAACGCGTGGAGAAGTAGATACCAAGATATTTATATACATTAACAACAGGTATCAAAGATCCATTGTATGTCCATCTTTCTCTCGCCGCAAGATATCCTCCCTTCCTAAATACAATTATGTTGCTTTTTGCCATGTTGACTTTTAACTGTAATGAAGCAGCAAGTCCTTGTAAAATATTTAACTGAGTCTGTAACCCAATCACTGTTTCTGATAACAAGACCACATCATCAGCAAAGAGAAAAATGAAAATCTCTAGAACGTCATTTATAAAATTTGCACCGTGCCTTCCACGTTGTGTGATTTCCTGAGTCAGTTCATTAATAAATAAGGAAAACAAAACAGGGCTGCAAACATCACCCTGTTTCACACCAGATGTACACTTAATGTAGTCTGTTAACGCTGCACCAGATCGCACTCTTGCCTTTACACATTCATACATACTTAAAACACATTTATACAGTTTCCCATGAATACCGTTTTTCAACAGCACAGGCCATAATAACGTCCTGTTAACTGAATCAAAGCCTTCTCAAAATCAATAAAGGCAACATATAATTTACGATTTAAACAAAACTGTTTTTGGATAAATGCCATCAATGTGAACATATGATCAACAGTAGAGTAGTTTTTCTTAAACCCGGCCTGGTATTCTCCTGTGATGTTATTTTCTTCTACCCATTCCTGTAATCGCCTGTTAATAATAGCACTGTACAATTTACTGCAGACATTACACAAAGAAATACCTCTATAGTTATTTGGGTCATTTGCATCTCCTTTTTTATACAATGGAATAACAATGGATTCTGACCAAGACCTAGGATATATCCCTTGATCAAACAAGGAATTAAAGAATGTAACCAAAAAATCTAGAAATAAGTTTGATTCGCAAGCAGTTTTTAATATTTCACCTATAATTTCGTCTGGGCCAGCAGCTTTCCGATGTTTTTAATTTTCTGAGAACTACTAAAACTTCTTCTTTAGAAATGGGACGGTTTAGATTGTCATCACCATATCAGAGTCATTTACGTAAATTTCATTAACCAAGCCATCACTAGAGTCAGCGCTTCCTTCGAGCAAATCCCTAAAATGATGAAACCATGTTTCAAGACTTATATCATTTAAGGGTTGACTTCTTTTTCCTGAAATTTTGTGAACACAATCCAAAAACCCTTCTGACTGTTTACAGATTGGAGTAGTTCTGTCAACAAAGCATCGTTATATTGTTTTTCCTTTCTCTTTAACAGATGTTTATATTCTCGCCTTGCTTTGCAGTAAGACTCACGAGACGGCTGGGATAAAGAACGTCGAAATCTATTTAATAAGTTACGAGCATTTCTTTTACTAACTAGGCATTCCGTATCATACCAGTCATCTTCTTTTGAATATTTTCCCACACTAATCTCTTTCTTCATACATTCTGCGGCCTCTTTCACACAACAATTGAAAACGTTTAGTGCTTCCTCGATGTTAGTATCAACCAACCTTACAGCTTCTTGCATACGCACTTGCATTTCGTTAGAAAGAATCAAATTTTTAAACAAATCAACATGATCTTCATTCCATACAAATGTTTCAACTGTAAAGCGCCTGTGGTTAATTTGAGAAGCGTCGTAGTTCTGACACAGGCTAGTGATATTAAATTCTAAAGGCATGTGGTCTGATTCAATTTTCTCAGACACATACAACTCGCAACTACCTAAAATAATGGAGAACAAATCAAAAGACATCAAAAAATAATCATTCACACTGCTACCGCTGTCAGATATGTATGTGTAGCGACCTTCAAGATCGCCCTTACACACACCATTTAGAATGCACAGTTTTAAAGCAGTACACATATTGAGCAGTAATTTTCCATAATTATTCAAAACAGAATCCTCAGAACTTCGAACAGGCAGTGGTCCACTTTCATACTGATTATCATATTCAGACTCATTTTCCTCAAAAAACACAAGAAAAATTCGACACTCTGCTATTCAAGTCACCACCCCTATTACAAAACGTCATCTTTAAACAAAAGTAAACAATCGCACAAAAATTCTTCCAGCAAAGAGACTCCATTTTCCCTGTCAAAATACGAATAATACGGCGAGCCTTCCGGGGGAATATACGCACACACATACATGACATGTTTTATTGTGCCGAACAAGGACTTATCAATGATAAAAGCAAGGAATAAATCCGATACTACATCGACTACTTTCAAAAAAGGACAGAGTTCATTTTTCACGAGGCATACCAGTCCACCGGAACGCCTGCCACGTGCAGTGAACTTTAATGCTGGCTTACAGTAGACCGTGTAGCCAGAGAACACAGGCGATTGAAAAACTTCAACAAACGTTTCGACAAAACATACAAAGTCAAAACCAGAAACATAAGAAATAAATCGTTACTACACATTTTAGTAAGCAATCCGTTAATATTCCAATGAAGAAACGAAAATTTTCTTACTTTATTACAAACATCAGAATTATACGATTTTTCATTTTCAATGGATATGGTCATAAATTCTACATCTGTGGATGACACATCAACATCTGTGTTATTTGCACACCCAGCTAGCAGTGGTATTTCTGAGTTCTCCTCACAACGCACAATCTGCCGGTCAATTTCACGTGGCTGAGATTTACAGCACGCGGTGGACACGACCCTGTTGGCTTGCTGGTAGTTCCCTTTACAAACACGGACACATCACTAGGCACATTTGTGGACCGGCCGAAGTCCCTATCTTATTTCCACAGTCTGTCTTCCGCGCCCAACGTGTACCGCTTGCCGTCGATCAGGAGGTAATTGAAAATTAAACTAGCACGTTTACCGTCACTTCTTGCTTTTTTCAGGTGCGGAGTCAACTTCTTCCTAAGGTCACGCACTCTGGTGGAGAAATCCTCGCCAATGAAAACGTCACTTCCTTTCAGTTTGCGTTTCGCTTTAAGAACGTTATTTTTTGTTTGTAGAAAACGCATCGCGCAATCATGGGAGAATCCGGCTGGTTGCTCAGTCTGTGGACCCCATCAAACTGAACCTCTTCAGACAATTCTAATTTATCTGTGATCAAGTCCTAAGCACATTTTCACAGTCCGCAGAGGTCTCATTTTCTGCCCGAGGCAATCCATAGAAGATGAGATTGTTTCTTCTGGATCTCCTTCGAGGTCGTCAGTCTTCTTTTCTAGATCTTCCATTTTCCTTGTAAGGTCCTGGTTTTCCTTCCGCAGATTGCTGACTTCCTCCCGTAACCCACGCAGCTCCCCTGCATGGCAGCATAGTCCTCCCGTAGGGCGTGCATGTCCTGCTTCACGTCGTCAAGCTTCCCGTCAAATTTTCTCTCCATGGAGTTCAGCTTGCTCATGACGTCGTGAAGCGACAAGTCTCTCCCTGGTTGGTTGGATGCCCCGTCGTGTGGATGACCAGGCCTCTCCAGGCTAGGTCGGCTGGTCAGTCGGGTCTGCCTCGTCTGCGATGAGTTGGGTCCGGGGTTGCTCTCAACATCACCGCACTGGGAGAAGTAAACTCCCCAGAACAAGTAGGAGAGGAGCAAGCCTAACATTGCACCGTCTGCTCCGCACCTCAATCGAAGCATGGCGACGCGCATTTCAAGTTTCCGCCTTGCTCGTTTTGCCATAAAGGATTGAAACACAGGCAGAAAACAACCGCATGTCGGCCTGAAATCGGTGGCACCCGAAGGCATTGTCCTTTACAATGTCACTTGACAAATCTGGTGACTTAAGTCGTTCTTGATTCCACAGAATACGCTGTTAAATCACAGAGAGGTGGAAGTGCGACTTCACATACAGAAACACCAGCTCACGCCCCCGGAGAGAGAGAGAGAGAGAGAGAGAGAGAGAGGAGAGAGAGAGAGAGAGAGAGAGAGAGAGAGAGAGAGAGAGCGAGCGTGCGCTTGCCTCTCTGTGTGTGTGGTGTGTGTGTGTGTGTGTGTGTGTGCGTGCGTGCGTGCGTGCGTGCGTGCGTGCGTGCGTGCGTGGCGTGCGTGTGAGTGAGTGGAGTGAGTGTGTGTGTGTGTGTGTGTGTGTGTGTGTGTGTGTGTGTGTGTGTGTGTGTGTGTGTGTGTACGTTTGAAGACGTCGTATGTGTGTGCGACGATACTCGGCGATGTCCCAGTTTTTATGCCTTGTTGGCCTTTAATTTGAGTTACATGGTACTTATTATGTAAAATGTGTTCCTGACGAAAAGGAGGAAAAGGTTACTGTCCTGTTACCCTCTTGTCAAAAGACCTTTTCTTTTGTACTGACAATAAAATATCAGTGTCTTTCCCGCAATACATACGTACACATACGCATTACACACACACTCACACACACACACCAAAACACACACACACACACACGCACGCACGCACGCACGCACGGGCGCACGCACGCATACACAACACACACACACACACACACACACACACACACACACACACACACACACACACACACACACTCGAACGCATCTGCACACAAGTTCTCACACATGTACACACATATACAGACAGAGACACAGATAGACAGACAGGTAGACACAAATACACACACACACATACGCACGCACGCACGCACGCATGCCTGAACGCGCGTGTACACACCACACACACACACACACACACACACACACACCACACACACACCTACCTCTCTCTCTATTTATCTCCCTATATATCTCTCTACTGCCTCTCTCCCTCTATCTATCTGTGTATGTATGTATGTATGTATGTATGTATGTATGTATGTATGTTTGTATGTGTGTATGTGTGTATGTATGTATGTATGTATGCATGTATGTATGTATGCATGTGTGTGTGTATGTATGCATGTATGTATGTATGTATCTACCTACGTATATATGCATCTATTTGTCGTGTGTGTGTGTGTGTGTGTGTGTGTGTGTGTGTGTGTGTGTGTGGTGTGGTGTGTGTGTGGTGTGTGTGTGTGTGTGTGTGTGTGTGTGTGTGTACGCATGTGTGCGCATACATGTGTGTGTGGTTGGGGGTGGGGGACTTGTAAAAAGGACTTGGCTCAGAGAACCGTGTCACGGCGTTGCGACACATTGTGATGGTCAGAACTATTGTGTAAATAGGGATGAGGAAACTAGATGTATTGCTGTCGACCCCTGCAGCGACTAATTAACTTCTCGTGACAGCCCACCTTCTCCTGCACCTCCTGCCGCTGTGGACGTTCTGAAAGGCTGTTTATTGACTCAGCACAGGCACACAATGCCCCAGGACGGAGTTTGTTCCTACAGACGTACTACCAATGTCCCAAAGGTTACTGTCAACCAGTGTGTACCCCGGGGTTAAAAGCAGGTAGCCCAGACTTACCCGGGGTAAGTTCTAGAAGGGGGTGAGAACGGACTGTTAACCTGGCTATTGCCGCTGTCGTGGCTCTGTTGTCTGTCCCCTCCACCCCCATCTGTGTGATGGCCTGTACCATTGCCTGCGTGTTGGAGATGAGCTGGTGCATGACAGGCGGTGCCCAGTGCACGTGCTTGCTGTGGACTGGTTTTCACTTGTCATCACTGGTCCCCCTTGACCAGCACTTGGACTTGCGTTACTTGAAAACACAGAGTGGTGGTAAAATGACGCTTTAGTAAACATCTCAGTTACAAACCATAACTGTGTTAGAATGTGCATGTGTGCGAGGATGGATTAGTAGAGGGGGTAGGGAGTAGTTCCACCCACACACCCACTCACATACAGACACACAGACACAGACACACACACCACACACACACACACACACACACACACACACACACACACACACAAACACACACACACACACACACACACACACACCACACCTCACTCGCACACGTGCGCACACGCGCGCTTTAAGCACACACACACACACACACACACACACCACACACACACACACACACACACACACACACACACAACTATTACCATATAAAGTTGTTGAAAGAAAAATGTGTTGGTAATTTTTTGTTTTCAACATGGGAAAGTAGTTTCTGTGTTTATGCCAGCTTGTGAAATCAAGCACTTCATTTTGATACACATGTAGATATGATTTAGGTCAGATGATTTTTTTTTTTTTTTTTTTGCAAATTGCTGAGGCCGATGATATTACAGGGGCAGCAACAAATTACTCTGAAGTGAGAGACAATGACAACAGCGGATCTAATTTATTCATTACATAATATACCCTAGAATCACTGAGTCTATCAACACTCTGTTTTTCAAATGATGTCACTTCAATGCATTTATCAAGTGACTGGTTTTGGTCATTAGACATTACAAACACATAACAGGTAGAACTTTGAAAAAATCATTTACTTACTGAATAAGTAACTGAAGCAAGCAGGCCTAACCGTTAAAACAAATAAACAAACACAAGACAAAGACACAAACAACAGACAAAGCCATATGAAATGATCCACTTAGATTATATAATCAGCCCATACCATAGATCATATAATCAGCACATACCATATCAGGAAAAAGCGCGTAATGGGAATATTCTTTTACAATAATGAGTAACACCTTTCATATTGGTTACAATTCACCGAACACACGATTCTGACTCGCATGTCAACACACACACTGTGACGTTTTTAATAAGACCCCATTCATAAATGATGGTTGAATGCTCAGGCAAGAACGATAGACGTAGTAGGAAAGTCAAGCTTTCGTCCACACCCTTCACTTTCTTTCTACAGATGGAAACAAGAGGTTTGATCTTTGATACAACAACTGAATTTAATTAAGTATGAATAAAGATGATGGTGATCTGCAATGAATATGTCGTATAGTTGCTTTGAGTGTTGATGTCCGCTTGTTCCCTATGAAATGTATCACATACAAAAGAAATAAATCATGCACATATACTAATAACAACAAAGTCTCTGTCCCTCTCTCTTTGCTTCCTGCAGTAGCACAAATATCAACTGTCCGCTCGTGCTACAAAATATCTTCCGGAGGACACACACAGGATATAGTCATACACAAGTAATGAAAAAAAGAATGTCTGAGTGTGTTATGGCGTGCTTTGATGTGGAGGGATGTGTTTATGTAATTGCCACTCAGCTTCACGGAATCGTGTGGCGTTCCGGAGTTCCGCTGACGTTCACAACTTTCTTCCAGATCCCGGCAGGTTGGCACACCAGCGCGTTCCTCTCGATGAAGGATGTAGCGGGATAAAGATGTGTGCCGAAGAGAGATGAAAAAGAGTAGCAGGGAGTGGTAGTGAAAACAGGAACAGGAATACAGAAGTTCAGGAATACAGGACCTGCAAGATAACAATTGTCTTAGATCTTGCACTTTAGTGGCACATCACTATTCCACCCATTACACGCTCTAACACACTTTACAATTGCACTAGCTTGTTCTATCATTTACAATTGATTTCCTTCAAAAACTGCTTCACGATAAACTCGTTAACAGAGAGGAAATTGTATACGAATATTCCACTCTGCCTTGACTGAGTTATTTGCCAAGGTTTAATGCTTGATGAATTACGACTATATTTAATCCTTGAATAGATTGAATCAAATGGCATCAATCTTCATATTATACAGATCACTTAGATCCGAGAAAAATGCTTCGTTCGTAACTCGAACTCGTTTACGACTCTTTAAATAATAAATCTGCATTCACACAATATCACATCTTCTAGATATGGTTGCATACAACAGTGAGCTGAAATAGAATTTACATAATATGGGTTAGTACATGGCAACACGACATGATGAGAGCAAACAGATGAAAATGACAGCTCTACGATCATCATACGTGTTGACTGGTAAACCTGAAATATTTAATTCAGAGCATTTTAAATGATCGCGCGCACAATATATTATTGATCGGTAAATGTGCCTTAATGCAATTATATTGAAATAGATTTTGTTGCTCTATACGGAAAAAATGATTTAGACCTATTTACCTCAACACAGTCTTTTAGTGGCCACAGTTTTCGACTCGCCCACGGAACGATGAGACTCGTTCACGCCTTCCCCGTAAAGGTTGTGGATGCTGTCGAATGCTCTGTAGTGCCCTTCAGTCCGGCCTCGACTGATACCTTCAAAAGGTTTCTTCTTCTTTGAATAATTCGACCTTTCTTGCAGAGCCAATTCCACGACGTCCTGGTTGTCCAAGATGGTAGATGCAACGGTTACTATTTACTGCACATGCGCGGACAGAGACACCACTGACACTTGGAAGTCGCGATTGGTCAGTACGACGGTTTTCGATGCCCTACGATTGTAAATTATTTTATTATTAATACAAATGCAAGTCTGCATGACGCTTGAAATTATAAACGTACTGCCGTAGGCAAAAACTAACAATTAGTTTTGTCGTCTGGACATAGAAATATTAAACAAGTGCAGGCGAATAGACGTCATGTATCGATTGCGTCATTTTCTTAATGAAAAATGAGCCGAGCTTATGAATGAATGTCACAAATACCCCCCTACTTAGCGAAAAATCCTATTTAAGCAAAACACTAAAAAAGGTGACAGTCCATTAATAAGTCAATACAGGATTAAACAATCAAATTATGCACAACTCTTTGCATTTCTCAATATATATACATTTGCAGGATTCCAGAGTGCTTTTACTCTTCAATAACTGTATTCTGCTCATGTAGTCTGCCCGACATTATCTTTTCCAGCGATGACTCTGATTGTGAAATCATGATCTTGCAGGAGTATTGCCCAACGTAAACAGGCGACCATTTGCAGTCTTATTCTTTTTCAGACATTGCAAAGGTTGATGGTCTGTTTCCAGTATAAAGTTCGTACCGTAGAGATACGGCTCAAACTTTTTGACTGCCCACACAACTGCCAGCATTCTTTCTCTACTGTGGCGTTAGTTCCTTTCGGGCTTGTTGAGCTTTTTACTGGCATAAGCCACTGGCTGTAGCATTCCGTCATGCTCTTGAAGTAGAACTGCTCCCAGTCCCAGATCGCTGGCGTCTGTGCGTAGCACATAGGGCTTTTCTCTGTCTGGCAACCGCATGATAGGTGCGCTGACGAGTTTGTTCTTCAGCGTCCTCATGGCCTTCTCACATGCCTCTGACCATACAATCTTCTCGGCTGGTCTTTCTTTGTCAGATCTGTCAATGGTACAGCAATCATGGCGAAGTTCGGAACAATTTCCGATAATATCCTGCCAAACCCAGGATTGACCTGAGCTCTTTCTTGGTCTTCGGTCTTTCGGCTTTCTCAAGCTTTTCTAGCTTGTCCGCCTCTGGCCTGACCTGACCTCGTCCAACCTGATGTCCTAAGAACGGTATTTCATGGAATCCAAAAAAGCATTTGGATGGTTTCGCAGTGAGCCCTGCCCCTTGCAGTCTCTTAAGTACGGCTTTGATTGCCTCAACATGTTCCTCCCAAGTCTCAGAAGCGATTAAAATATCATCAATAAAGTTGTGGACATCTTTTGATTTTATGTCACTCAATAATTTCCTCATCATCCTTGTGAACACGGCACTTGCGTTCCTCATGCCAAAGGGCATACGTCTCCACTGATACTGCCCCTTGGGGGTACTGAAAGCTGTCTTTGGCTTGTCTTTCTCGTTCAATTTGAATCTGCCAAAATCCCTTTGACAGATCAATTTTGGAAAAGTATTCGCTTTTCCGATCTTTGCAAAGATAGTTTCGATGTCTGGTAGTGGCTCTGGCATCGAATTCCGTCATGAGATTCAGTCTCCTGTAATCGATACAGAACCTGACTGTCGAGTCTTTCTTCTTAACTAATACAATGGGTGCATTGTATGGTGATATGGCTGGTTCTATCACTCCCATGGTTTAGCATTTGATCAACCTCTTTTTCAACCGTTTCTATTTGAGAGTGTGGCACCGGGTACTGATGTACCTTCACTGGTTGTTGTGATGCCAGTCTCAATTCGCAGGTAACTAGATTGGTTTCGCCTGGCAAATCGGTGATGATTTCGTCATGACGACGAACAATGTTTTCCAGCTCTGTCTTCTGTTCCCTGGATAGCTGTGGTCCATATACGACATTGCTGGAGTCCTCGGTCCTCTTCAAAGGTATGAGTGGTATATGATCAGTCAGATACTCTTCATGATCCTCCTCCTGCATAAAAAACTGCGACGTACTCCTGTTGTTTCAATCCCTCTCTTTCAAAGTACTCTTTGAGGAGATTGATGTGATATGTCTTCTCCTTGCCATTGATCTCAATCTTGTAATCGACTGGATTGACTCTTCTGGAAATGGTGTACGGTCCTTTCCACGTTAACTGGAGCTTGTTATGTTTCTGTGAAGTAGCACTAATACTTTGTTTCCAGGAATGAGATGTCTCATTTTTGTCTTCCTGTTGTAGTGCTTCGCTTGTCGTCCGGCAGCCTTGTCTAGATTGTCACGAGCTATCTTGCATGTTTCTTCGATCCTCTCCTTCAGATCAATGACATATTCCGCCGTTGTTCTGCGTCTGTTTCTAGCTCCTCGTCTGTCCATATTTGTTTTAAGACCTGCATTGGTCCACGCACATGTCTCCCATAGAGTAGTTCAAATGGTGAGAACTTGAGTGATTCTTGTGGTGCTTCCCTGTAAGCGAACAATACTGCAGGAGAAATCTGTCCCATTCTTTGGGTTGATCCAAGCAAAGTTTCTTCAACATGACCTTCAACGTGCCGTTGAATCTTTCCACGAGTCCGTTGGTCTGAGCGTGGTATGGCGTTGTGGTGATCCCTTTGTGTTCAAGAGTCTGTTGACCTCTTGCATTGTCCCGGAAAGAAATTGACTACCTCTGTCCGTGAGAATTTGTGTTGGTATTCCCACTCGCGTCCAGATTTCCCACAAAGCTTCAGCCACTGCTTCTGTGTTGATGTTACGGAGTGCTGTTGCTTCTGCGTAGCGCGTAGCATAATCGATGACGGTGAGAATGTATCTCTTCCCTGATGATGACATGGGGTTGATGGGTCCGATGATGTCCACTGCAACACGATGGAACGGTATTTCGATCAGCGGCATCCTCTGAACTGGTGCTTTCCTAATACTATTTCTGCCGATACATCTCTGACACGTATCGCATGACGCACAATATCTTTTGACGTCACCTTCCACTCCTGGCCAAAAGAAATCATGTAGCAGACGCTCTTTCGTACGTCTTACACCGAGGTGTCCAGACATAGGTATGTCATGAGCTACTTGTAGTACGTTAGATCTCAGTTTCCTGGGTACCACAACTTGGGTATGTTGCGTCGTTGGGTTCGCACCTTCCTATACAGTATTCCCTTCTTGATTATAAATGATGTTTCAACACCTGTTTTGCTGGTACGTGCGTTCTCTGGTTTACGGGCCAACTCAATCAACTTCTTGAGTGATGGGTCTTTTGTCTGTTCTTCTTTTAACTCTGCAGGAGATACAATGCTGCATGTCGCTTCTTTGATTTGAGCGGTTTCATCTGCTTGCCGGTAAAATGCTGCCGCTTGGATGGGATAGACGGGTACATTTAATGATCCCTCCTCTTTCTTGCTTGCGTGTATTTCCAATCAATACTGGGCAAACGGGTTTTTCCATAACGAGTACTTCAGTCTTGTTTGAAAAGTAGGGAGTCTCCATATGTACACTCACCACAGGAAGATTTTGTTTGACTGATGACGATGCCAGTGATACCTTTTTTTTCTGACTGTGTAACAATGTTCTGGAACTAAAGTCCTTCCTCACGATCGTCATGGTGGAGCCTGTATCTCTCACAGCGTCACCGTTTCTCCTTCGACTTCTACCGTGCAATAAGGGTTGAATTCGATCCCCTTACAACTATCACACAACTGTTGATCATCCTTTAGTTGACACTGTGCAGCCGCTGTCGTAGTACACATCGCTGTGTCATTTCTCTTCTGTGTGCAATCCCTCTGGTGATGTGGTCCTCCCACATCGGTAACACTTTATCTGGAAGCGATAATTTCTCCTGTCGTTGCCTCCTTGTCAGGTACAGATCCCCTCGGCTTATCCTGTTTCTGAACTTCCTTGTGTGGACCTCTGTTATCATTTCCATGACCATATCTACGATGATCAGGTTTACTATCACGGTAACTCCTCTCCACAAGTCTCGTCTGTTCAAATAGATCTGCTGCTGCAAACAGCTTCCTTTCCAGTCTGTGGATCTCTCTCCCTGACAAATCTCGCCTGATCAAAAGGCAATGCTTCCAGAATTTCTCCAGGATTAACTATTTCTTTCAAATCTTTTTCTGTCTGTTGGACAAATTCAACCACCTCTCTAGCCACATAGACAAAACGATCCCATAGTGACAATGACGTGTCAGTGCTCTCTTTGCGTGCTGTACGAAATTTCTGTCTGTAATGACCAGCACTCAATTGGTACTTATGCAAAAGTGCTGTTTGATGAGGTTATAGTCCGCCGACTCTGCCGCGGGTAGTTTTACATACGCTTCCCTAGCTCTGCCCTTGAGTAATGGAGCTAACCCTGGCACCCCATTCCTCCTCGTTCATCCGTTGATAACTGCCCCCTTTTCAAATTGAGTCAAATATGACTCAAGTCGTCCTTGTCTTCTAAGTAAGGTAACTTGACCTTAGCCGACACTACAGTCTGAAGAATGGATTGGGCGCTAGCACTTGGTTGAGCATCACCACTGCTTCCTGCTTTAACTTAGCTAACTCTAGCTGTAATTGTCTCTCGGCCTCTCTTTCTTCTCGATCTCTTTCCTCCTTTTCTTTCTTCTCGATCTCTTTCTTCCTTCTCTCGTTCTCGTTCCTCACGTTCCTTCTCTCGTTCTCGTTCCTCACGTTCCTTCTCTCGTTCTCGTTCATTTTCATCCTTTTCCTTGATGTAAAGAGCGAGTTCTGCTCCTTTTAGGCCTAGCTCTAGTGCCTCGGCTTTCCATTGTTGGAATTGCGCACTAGTTTGAATTTTGCTGAGACTGACTTTCGTCAGTTGCAGATGCCTGACGTCGGGACTTTCTTGTCGGATGTCGCCTACCACTGCAAGTCCTGTTGTCTTAACAAATTTAATAAATACAAATAACGCGGAAACCGAACACCGTCACGCGTTAATGCCAAATGATATTGACACACGTTTCAAAACACAGAGTGTAAAGAAACGATTCCCACCACGATGGGAAACACACCACACAACCCCGTGTAGTAAAAATGGGGATAACTACACTCGAAACCCCAAACAGTGTATTCAAACACGTCAACAAACCAAACCACGGTTTGTACACACAGCTACCGAACGAATGTACTACTGACGAACGGACGTGCTGAAAAATATATCTCCAATATCGTACGTACGATTCACAAGAATAATACGGCGCCCGCAAAATAGCCCGTGGTGCCACGTCGCACCCACGTTTAATAGCTTACGTTGAAATGCCGCTTTAGAGTATCAATACTTTACTCTAATCATTGTGTCCCAATCCGACACAAATACAACACCACTGCACAATTCCAATGCAGTAAAGTCAAGATTGCACTAACTGGCAACTTGAATAAAAATCTCTTCACAACAGATCTAGTGAAATAGGGCCTAATAAGAAGTTAATTATGTCGTGGTAATATGACGTGAATTGGCCAAGGTCGTTTACTTTCTCTGTCCTGTGTTGAGGCCTTTTCTAAAATTAGGGAAATAATGAACAAATAGCGTCGCGACTAACGAAATAAATATAAATGATTTATGAACAAAAAAATGTGAAATTTAAATTTTTCTAATTATATGTTTAGATGGTCAACACATATAATAGATATACTAGAAAAAAGGTGAAGGTTGCGGTCTACAATTCTTGCCTGCGTCACCGAGTCTTCAGGTACTTTCAGATCGAAAGATCCCGGGACGAGCCCCAAATAATATGTGACGTTTTTATAAGACCCCATTCATAAATGATGGTTGAATGCTCAGGCAGAACGATAGACCGTAGTAGGAAAGTCAAGCTTTCGTCCACACCCTTCACTTTCTTTCTACAGATGGAAAACAAGAGGTTTGATCTTTGATAAACAACTGAATTTAATTAAGTATGAATAAGATGATGGTGATCTGCAATGAATATGTCGTATAGTTGCTTGGAGTGTTGATGTCCGCTTGTTCCTATGAAATGTATCACATACAAAAGAAATAAATCATGCACATATACTAATAACAACAAAGTCTCTGTCCCTCTCTCTTTGCTTCCTGCAGTAGCACAAATATCAACTGTCCGCTCGTGCCTACAAAATATCTTCCGGAGGACACACACAGGATATAGTCATACACAAGATAATAAAAAAAAGAATGTCTGAGTGTGTTATGGCGTGCTTTGATGTGGAGGGATGTGTTTATGTAATTGCCACTCAGCTTCACGGAATCGTGTGGCGTTCGGAGTTCCGCTGACGTTCACAACTTTCTTCCAGATCCTGGCAAGGTTGGCACACCAGCGCGTTCTCTCGATGAAGGATGTAGCGGGATAAAGATGTGTGCCGAAGAGGGATGAAAAAGAGTAGCAGGAGTGGTAGTAGAAACAGGAACAGGAATACAGAAGTTCAGGAATACAGGACCTGCAAGATAACAATTGTCTTAGATCTTGCACTTTAGTGGCACATCACTATTCCAAACCATTACACGCTCTAAAACACACCTTTACAATTGCAACTAGCTTGTTCTATCATTTACAATTTGATTTCCTTACAAAAACTGCTTCACGATAAAACTCGTTAACAGGAAGGAAAATGTATACGAATATTCCACTCTGCCTTGATGAGTATTTGCCAAGGTTTAATGCTTGATGAATTACGACTATATTTAATCCTTGAATAGAATTGAATCAAATGGCATCAATCTTCATATTATTACAGATCACTTAGATCCGAGAAAATGCTTCGTTCGTAACTCGAACTCGTTTACGACTCTTTAAATAATAAATCTGCATTCACACAAATATCACATCTTCTAGATATGGTTGCATACAACAGTGAGCTGAAATAGAATTTACATATTTGGGTTAGTACATGGCAACACGACATGATGAGAGCAAACAGATGAAAATGACAGCTCTATGATCAATCATACGTGTTGACTGGTAAACCTGAAATATTTAATTCAGAGCATTTTAATGATCGCGCGCACAAAAATATTATTGAATCGGTAAATGTGCCTTAATGCAATTATATTGAATAGATTTTGTTGCTCTATACGGAAAAAATGATTTAGACTATTTACCTCAACACAGTCTTTTGTGGCCACAGTTTTCGACTCGCCCACGGAACGATGAGACTCGTTCACGCCTTCCCCGTAAAGGTTGTGGATGCTGTCGAATGCTCTGTTAGTGCCCCTTCAGTCCGGCCTCGACTGATACCTTCAAAAGGTTTCTTCTTCTTTGAATAATTCGACCTTTCTTGCAGAGCCAATCCACGACGTCCTGGTTGTCCAAGATGGTAGATGCAACGGTTACTATTTACTGCACATGCGCGGACAGAGACACCACTGACACTTGGACAGTCGCGATTGGTCAGTACGGACGGTTTTTCGATGCCCTACGATTGTAAATTATTTATTATTAATACAAATGCAAGTCTGCATGACGCTTGAAATTATAAACGTACTGCCGTAAGGCAAAAAACTAACAATTAGTTTTGTCGTCTGGACATAGAAATATTAAACAAGTGCAGAGGGAATAGACGTCATGCATCGATTGCGTCATTTTCTTAATGAAAATGAGCCGAGCTTATGAATGAAATGTCACACACACACACACACATACACACACACACACACACACACAGAGAGAGAGAGAGAGGGGAGAGAGAGAGAGGAGAGAGAGGAGGAGAGAGAGGAGAGAGAAGAGGAAGGAGAGAGAGAGAGAGAGCGCAACACGCACGCACCACACACGTGCACACACATTTCATCAGCACTACAAACATATGTGAATGCAAGGCCACAGGTGCATTTTAGGGCAAACATATAACAACAGTCAAGCAGGACACTATTCTTCTTGGGTCAATGCCCGAGCGACAGTCTGCAGTCAGACTAGCATGCTCACACAATCTGACCCCACTTATAAGGGATTTCTGAATCTTTTTTGAAACTTTGTGGGCCATTTTGTTTTCATCTTGTGACGTCGCGGGGGATTACAAATCATTTTCGTTTTCGTTTCGCTTTGCAATACTGATTGAGTGGAAGAGCGAGCGGAGGTAACTCTGCGACTTTGCAGTCTATTATTATATGTGACGCGGGATCTTAATCAGTGAGCTAAAGTGGTTTTCTACTGACGAAAATCTCCGTCAAAATGTTACGTAAAATTAACGTAGCTGCAAGACATGCAGCCCTCTTTTCAACAAATTTGGGCCCATTTTCTAAAGTAGAAATTCAGGCAATGCATTTTGGACGACTTGGCACATTTGAATGCTGATAAACATGATAAACGACTAGCATTTTGTCGAACACGCGAACGCCACTGTCGTGAAGCCGCAGACACGCATGTAGGCTTACTCTATGCCCAGCTGAATCCTGTTTCTTTGTCGTCGCTGTCACTGTCCGCCATCTTGTACTCCTTCGATTATTTTCTTTTTCAAAAGGGGCAGAAGCAGGATCAATATGCTTGACCATGCCATTGACCGAATAGATCTTGTTTTGTGCGTCTGAATGGTCGAGAGGCGAGTCTATCAGATACGAGATTGCATTGTGTTGAATTGCATTGCACTTCATTGCATATTGCTTGGTTGTGTAATACGCTGTTGTGTATTGCACTGTCCTGTTTTGGATAGAAATACATTATATCTGTTTTTTTTTCTTCTTAAAATATGGAGGCCATAAGTCAAGAGGAATACCGAATGCTCTCGCACAACCCAATGTTATATGCGGCAAATGCCAACACTTCGGTTACCATGTCATAACCACTTTTCCTATTTGTCCCCTTTTCAGAATATGGCCTTTGAGTTGATGGTCCACACTCTTTGTGACGTGACTTCTTTTTTGTTAGGCATATTGTCATCTTTTGGGTTGTATAACTGCATCGTTCTAACTCACCTTGCTGTATGACATTTGGGTACCTAGTTGCTGGGATAGAGCGTTGTTAAAACACTGTGCTTCTTATCGCCCCCCCCCCCCCCCCTCCCCGCTTTGTTTTCTTTTGTACTCCCAGTTCTTATGGAACAGTGTGTGTGTGTGTGTGTGGTGTGTGTTGTGTGTTGTGTGTTGTGTTGGTGTGGTGTGTGTGTGTTGTGTGTGTGTGTGTGTGTGTGTGTGTGTGTGTGTGTGTGTGTGTGTGTGTGTGTGTGTGTGTGTGTGTGTGTGTGTGTGTGTGTGTGTGGTGTGTGTGTGTGTGTGTGTGTGTGTGTGTGGTGTGTGTGTGTGTTGTGTGTGTGTGTGTGTGTGTGTGTGTGTGTGTGGTGGTGGTGGTGTGGTTATGTGTGCTGTGTGTGTGTGTGTGTGTGTGTGTGTGTGTGTGTGTGTGTGTGTGTGTGTGTGTTTTCTGTGTGTGTGTGTGTGTGTGTGTGTGTGTGTGTGTGTGTGTGTGTGTGTGTGTGTGTGGTGTGTGTGTGTGTGTGTGTGTGTGTGTGGGTGTGTGTGTGTGTGTGTGTGTGTGTGTGTGTGTGTGTGTGTTGTGTGTCTGTGTGTGTGTGGTGTGTGTGTGTGTGTGTGTGTGTGTGTGTGTGTCCGTCCGTGGTCAAAATGTGTTCCACTCGCTCCAGACACAACTACAGGGCCGATCTTTCTGAAAAATTGTAGTGTGTTCATTACTGGTCACGGATAATGCCTGATGTTTTATTGTACCGTTATGTCCATTACTAACGGCTACAATGGCCCATAGCGGTTTTTCTTCTTTATGGAATATCTCAAAAAGTTGTGGGCCGATAATTTTGAAAATTTGTAGCTTTGTTCATTATGGGTCACACATGATGCCCGATGTTTACCTGAATAACCGTTACAAACGGCTATAACGGCCCAAAATGGTTTTTCCTCCTTGTGGAATATCTCACACGTATTCATGATAAATGGGAGTACGTTTATGTGCTTTGCATCTTGTTCCTGTCTACTTCTATTTGTTTTACCAGTCACAGTGAACTGATAGGCAGAATCACACCAGGGAAATCTCCTTTTCTATGAGTTCCTTAAACGTGCTCTTAGACATGCTCTACACGGAACTTCGGTTTATCGCGCCATCCGAAAGACGATCCACGCAGATCTGTGCGGAGTGTTTAGCAGGCGTCAAACTACGGTCCAAACGACAGTGCCTGTCGTGTTGAAAGGACATAAAAGGGGGGCTTGGCATTGAAGCAGCACAATGGCATTCTGTGGCATGGGTTTATCTCTTCTGCCCACCCGCTTTCTCTCTGTTCAATCTTCCTCCGTTCATATGCCTTTATCTGTGCATCACTTACAGGCACAGACAGGCAGAGAGACAGACCGACTCAGACACACTGACACAGACACAGACGCACTCATACATAGACACAGAGCACAGATACAGACACACAGCGAGACACAGAGAGAGAGAGAGAGAGAGAGAAGAGAGAGAGAGAGAGAGAGAGAGAAAAGGGGAGAGGAGAGAGAGAGAGAGAGAGACTCAAGACTCAAGACTCAAAAACTTTATTACTCAAGGATAGAGATTTTAGGCAGTGCCTATTCTTCCAATCTGTCCTTGCTATTCTACAACATTCAACTAAACACACTAATAATGGTAGAAACAATGAAGAATATAGCAACATTATAATAATAACAATAACAATAGTAATAAGAATAATAATTATTTAAAAAAAAATAAAAAAAATAAAATAAAAAATTCCATTACAAAATTACACAAACATAATCAGAGACGTACGTGCGCGCTCACATGCGCGCACACGCCCACACATACACGCACGCACGCGTACACCCACACACCACACACCCACCCACACATACATACATACACATTTTCATCAGCTAATATAGAGGCAAACATAAAAGTAGGGCGTTGAGACTATGATCAAAAGGTTAGATTTATTGTTCAAGTAAATGTTTATGTATTGCTGATTTGAAGGACGGCAGTGATTGACATGTTTTGGCAGACGGAGGAAGAGAGTTCCACACAGATGGACCAAAAAATGCAAAACTAGATTTGAACAAATCAATGCGGACACGTGGTAAAATGTAATTATTTGAATCATATCGCGTTGTTGCCATTTGGATAAACTCAGCAAGATATGTTGGCGCCATGTTTGCATGGACTTTAAACATTAGTACTGCCTTATTATAGATCAGTTGGCTCTGCAGTGGTAGCATCATTAGTTTTGCGAATTTGCCCGTGGTTGATAGAAACTTGTCGGGAAGAATCAGCTTAATTCCCCGCCTATGCATAGAGTTGATCTTTTTTATGTGATTTTCACCGGCACCACTCCAGACAGTGGACGCATAGTTGATGTGAGAAAGGCAATGGGCTTCAAAAAATAATTTCCGGATGTGTGGTTCAACATAATAACTGAGTTTATTGAGCAAAAACAAATTGCGAGCCAACTGTTTGCAAACATGATTTATATGTGATTGCCATTTAAAATTATCATCAATAATCACGCCTAAGACCCGGTGTTCGGTAACCTGCTCGATCAAGGTTTCACTCATTTTTAGGCTCAACATAAGATGCTGTCGTTGATGTTTCTGTCTCGATGCTAGGACCATACATTTTGTTTTGTGCGGATTAAGGACCATTCGGTTTTGGTTGCACCATTCTAAGACTCATTTATACTTTGTTGTAACGATATTTGTACAGACATGATGTTTGTATCACTACAGTGAAGAGAACTGTCGTCAGCGAACAGATCACAGATGACATCATTGTGAGATATGTGCATCGGTAGGTCATTTATAAAAATACAGAAGAGAAGAGGCCCAAGGACAGAGCCCTGTGGAACACCACAGCTCACTATTCCTTCAGAGGAATAAGTACCGTTTAAGTAACACGCTGGGTCCTGTTTTCAAGATATGACTGAAAGAAGGTGACTACTGCCGGATTTTGAACATATGCAGTCATTTGTTTTAATAATATGTTGTGGTCTACAAGATCAAACGCTTTCTTAAAATCGAGGAGGAAAACAGTTCCAGTGAGTTTTCTTTCGTTGATGGCTGATAGCCATGTATCACAGAGGCGTGTTAAGGCCGTGTGGCATGAGTGATTTCGACGAAAGCCTGACTGAAATGGGTGGAACAGTTTGTGATGTTCCATATGTTTAGTTAGGTGTTTGTGAACATGCATCTCAAGAGGTTTCGATACAACGGATAAAAGAGATATTGGTCTAAATTGTTTAAATCAGTGAGATCTCTTGATTTGGGTAAGGGAATAACTTTTGCTGCCTTTAGACCACATGGGAAAACATTCTGATCAATACACAAATTTAAAACATACGTAAGGGTATCAACAATGTAAGGTTAGAGCAAGCTTGAGTATAGAAGCATTTAAGTTATCAGGACCCATTGCTTTTTTATTTTTAAGTTTTGAAATTAAGGAACCAACTTCATTAATAGCAAGCAAGGGGATGCTAAAATGAATCTCTAGTATTCAATCGTTCTTGGCAAAACGATTGGAGAACAGCTGGAGTCTCATATCGATTAAAGAATGTGACACTGGCAGCTGTTTGTACTGATTCAGTTACCTGAAGGAAATGATGTTGAAAGTGTTAGCAGACCACATAGTCGCAGTATTATCTGATTTCTTTCTCGACTTGTCAGTTATTTCATTAACAGAGAGAGAGAGAGAGAGAGGAGAGAGAGAGAGAGAGAGAGAGAGAGAGAGAGAGAGAGAGAGAGAGAGAGCGTACTACACACACACACACACACACACACACACACACCAAAACACACACACGCACACGCACATGCACGCACGAACGCACGCACACACACACACACACACACACACACACACACACACACACACACACACACACCACACACCACAACACGCACTCACACACACACACACACACACACACACACACACACACCACACACACACACACACACACACACACTCACACATACACAAACACACACAACACACACACACACACACACCACACACACACACACATACACAAACACACATAAAACACACCACACACACACACACACCACACACACACACAACACACACACACACAAAACACAACACACACACACAACACACACACAAACGCGCGTACGCGCACAGTGGATTACACGGCATATCAGTTAAATTGGAATGGGTGTATGGTCTGACGCCTTCTCAATCTGACGAATGGAGTCCTCGGAGGCGACGTTCTCAGGCTTTGCTGTCGCTGCATTGTTTGAGTGCGGATGGCTTTTCCCTCTTCTCCTGTGTCTCGTGGAACAGGGGAGACTCTGGGTCCTTGTGGATAGTCTGTGGCACCAGAACAACGTCCTCATCCTCCCGAGTTTGGCGCCAGCGTTCGAGATTTAAAAAGGGCTTTTGATGAAGACGATTTAATGAGCCTCGCTTGTTGTCCCTGTTTGTCTTTTGTAGGTTTATCCTGCGTCATCGCTTCACGTGTTTCAGGGGTGGCTATTTCACTGTTAGGTGGTAGGCTTGTCATTGATGGGATCACGTTATCAGAGAGAGGTCGTACTCCTCCTTTTGTAAAGACACGTTGTGGCGTCTCGTTTGACGATGAAGGCGTGAACTGCAAGGGTTTAGAATGAAATGTTCTCCAAACAAAAGAGAATGGACGTGGACCTCTCGATCCACCCCCGGACTCTGCGCTCCAGTTTGACCACCCGGCCAGCCTTGGCCTCGGCGTTGGGGTTAGAGAGTGGCCTGCTGGCCTGCACGGCGATCACGGGGATGATGGTGGCCTGTTTCTTGCACTGGTAGCGTTTGGAATCAGGGGCAGCACCAGCTTAGGATCCAGCGTCATCTGACGAACGTGCACCTTCTGTCGCGGAGGATGCTTGGATTTGTTGAGGCCATCATAGCGTCTTGCTGGCAGAAGATCAGCTTTAGCTCCTTCCTGTTTGTCTTGATGGATTCTTGGTTTAGTTTATGTCAATGACGCCGCTGTCATACGTCTGAGTTGGGCAGTTGGGCAACGATCTTCTTGCATCATTCAAGGCATCACTGCTGTCGGTTTGCCTTTCGTCTTTTTCATGCGGCATCTTGTCTGGTAAATCGCTGTCTTGCAGGTCCACAGATGAATATGCGGGAAACTGAGTCGGATGACATTGCCACTCGCGATTTATCAACACTTTTGTTTTGAGGTCGGTGTCTTTCCTTCCACGTGGAGCGGTCCTTTTGTCCGTCGCTTGTTGACTCAGAACAGGCTCCTGCTTTCTTGTGTATAGCCGGCAGCGGAAGTCAGTTTTCTGCTGCTGTCAGCGGACGTCATGAGAGTGTGAACTCAGAGGCCTGGACCGAGGTGGGGTGTCAAGGCTCTGGCTGTCCGCAACTGAAGCGATTGTTGGTGTGTGCTGCACTCCTCACGTCCCCAGGTGTACGTCTCTTGATCACCGCCCAGTCCCCTGTTCATTTGATCACCGCCCAGTCCCCTGTTCATTTGACCTGCAGACGACGATCGCTTGTGTGCTCCCGTTTTGATCCTAAAATTGTTTTCGTATTTTCCGGGCGAATATTTGAGGGACTTCGCGTCTGTTTTCACATATCTCGAGGCACGTTTGTGTATGTCACTAACCTGCGTTTGGCCATGCTTAACGTCGACTGTTGACTGTGTTTCGACGGCCCACTTGGCCGAAGGTTGTGTGTCATCAGAATCTTTATCAGGGAATGATGCACACTGTACGCGGCCACCTGAATCCACCTGGTCAGCTGATGAATCGACAGGTGCTGAAGTCATGTTCAATGAAGACGGAGACTTGATAGCTGCAAAACCACCCGAACTCGGCTCACTTTGCAGCATAGCTGCGTGCGTTACGCCAGACATCTGCAGATCTGGCGATGCAGTCGACTGTTGAACGGTCCTTGCAGACGGAGAGTCCTTTCGTCCATGTAGAACAGGAGCCGAGGGACGAGTCAGCAACTCTGCGGCAGAAGAAGACCTGGGTGTTCCAGGCGACGGGACTGTCCTCTGTGGGCTGGGCGTCCGCACGTTGATGTGGATGTAGTCGTCCATGAGCAGCTCCTTCTCCCTCCACACTCGGCTGTACATCTTCTTCTGCTGGTCGTCCAGCTGGCGCTCCTCACGGTGCAGGCGGGCAGTGCAGTGTTTGTTCAGCTGCAGGGCCTCGAAGAAAGCTTTGGATTCCATCCTGAAGGAGGACCATAGAAAGTTTGATTGTTAAGGGATTAGAATCAGAATTCGAACGGCATTATGAAAAGCAGACTAAATATTTTCCGTTAGCTGCCTCTGTCTGTCTCTCGTGTAAACTTTCAGCAACTCCTCTCTCTCTCTCTCTCTCTCTCTCTCTCTCTCTCTCTCTCTCTTCTCTCTCTCTCTCTCTCTCTCTCTCTCTCCCCTCTCTCTCTCTCTCTCTCTCTCTCAGTTCCTAGGATCTTAATGGAATGACCATGCCTTTTATGTACATATATCCATGAAGACAGAGAGCATGCCATGCCCTTTATGTAGATGCATGAGTGAAATCGGAGAACGTTTTGATTTTCATAAAATGAAGTGTGGAGAAAATGTTAAGTGGTATATTTACTTTTCTTCTGACGATGTATCCCTAACTCAGAACGCTGCTTCTGTGTCTGTATCTGGTGATCAACTTCTCATTTGCTGAATTGATTGCCGAGGCATGAAAATAAGATGAGAAGCAAATTACAAGCTAAAGATTGCATAATAAGCGGAATGAACATTGGATTTAATCAGACTTTGTATGTTTATGAGTTAGTTTAAAAAGTCACACTATGGGTTTTAACTAAATGGATGGTCGAATTCATTTCTATTACAACGATTTCTGATTTTTGTTAAGTAAGTGATGTAAGCATGATACTCGCGCTGGGCTAGGCTGTAAACCACGGGACTTGACTTGGGCGAGGCTGTCTGGAGATGTTGTTTTCAATGTGTTTCTACCATTTTTAAAGTTCAATAGAAACAGAACTGTTACGACGCGCAGTTCAATAGAAACAGAACTGTTACGACGCGCAGTTCAATAGAAACAGAACTGTTACGACGCGCAGTTCAATAGAAACAGAACTGTTACGACGTGCAACAAACGAAAGAAAGAAGGTAATGTTAGAAACTATCCCCCCCCCCCCCTCCTCCTCCCTCCTCCTCGTTAAAAACAAACAAACAAACAAACAAACAAAAAAACAAAAGCAAAAAACACATGTGGAGGGGGAGAGGATGTGAAATGACAACAAATTGTGCATCCTCTCTCTCTCTGTCTCTCTGTCTCTGTCTGTCTGTGTGTCTGTGTGTCCGTCTGTCTGTCTGTCTGTCTGTCTCTCTCTCTCTCTGTCTCTCTGTCTCTCTCTCTCTCTCTCTCTCTCTCTCTCTCTCTCTCTCTCTCTCTCTCTGAAATGGCTTTTTGTCCGACCTGGTCTCACTGGCGCTGCGCTCCACTGTCACCATGCAAAGCTGATGCTACTTCTGCATTGCACCTTTAATGGAGGACAAAGTGGGAAATCAGGTTACAAGCCAGGCTTTGAGATGTCGAGAGTGACATCAGTCCAACCCAAGCTGAAGACTTGCAGAAAATGGAATGGTCAGGATGCTGTAGACATGGCAAAGGCAAGTCCGGAGACAGGGGAAAATAATGGAACATACACACCCAACAGACAGGGACAGGCTGTGGATCAACGGGTAGAAAGTAGCCCGAATAGCTCAGTTGGTAGAGCGCCGGACTCGTAATCTTGGTGATCCTGGGGTTGCGGGTTCGAACCTCCGCCGGGGCGTTTCGGTACAGGGGGATTTTTCCCTCGGAGTTAACATTGGTTCTGACTCCCATTTCCCATACAGTCCTTCGAATGAGACTATAAACCGAGGTTCCGTATGTGAACGCACGCATAACATCTTGCACACACGTAAAATCCCATCACCAACTTTCGGAAGAGTAGGCCAGTTTGGCCGTTGGTATGGATGACACATTACACATGGCATGTACCTTGCGTGAGAAATGGAAAGAATGAAGGAAGTAAGGAAAATGAGTGATCGATATTGAACGATACTGAATGGATGACACGGGAACGACTGAATGAAGCGCCGGCTGGCAGCTCTTCAGTCGGCACTACCCAGGTAGGCAGCCCGTTGTGTAAAACGAGTGTGGATTGTAAAGCGCTTAGAGCTTGGTCTCTAGCCGAGAATAGGCGATATATAAGTATTCCATTATTATTATTATTATTATTATTATTATTATTATTATTATTATTATTATTATTATTATTATTATCATCATTATTATTATAAAGTACAGGTAGGCAAAGGCAAAGGACAGAATTCAAAGGGGAACATCATAATACATGACCAGAAGAACGAGAACGCCGAACGAATCCAGAGGGCAGTCCAGCGCAGGCCATGAGGTGGCAATGGACCACGTTGGAAAGAAGTCTCAGTGCCAGCAAAGGCCATGAGGTGACAATGGACCACGTTGGAAAGCACACTGGACAGAAGTCTCAGCTGCAATGGCGTACAGCACACGGCTCCCACTTAGACATCCTTCAAACTCTGATCTCTGCAGCACCTGCCCACGATTACAGACCTGGGGAAATCAGATGATACCGTGAACCCACTCCGTCAGGGCAAACAAACTGCAGAACATGTTCTGAGTTCACAGACAGTTGCGTCAACCCAAAGATACATAAGGAGGTAAAAGCAAGTCCTTCAAGGAATTAGAACACAGTCATGTTGAGTAGACACCAGGATCTCAAGCAGCCTCGCTAAAAAAAAAATCATGTTCGGGTACAACTGTGACATCAGGAGAATGAAAGCGGGTCTACCAGTTTGGAGCGAATACCTGAAAGTGCACAGCAGACCTATAGAGTAGGGAAAGACTCATCGATCACCAGGAAGATTGGCATGGACCGGACATTGTCCTCCAGCCAGGGCCATAACGATTCCAACTGAACAAATTCTGTCTTATGAAATCAAAATGGAGGAAGCTGGCAACTTCAAGACTGAATACGTGTGGCTTCCTAGCCAACGCAGGAGCAAGAGCAGGGATGGGGGTGGGGGTCGGGGTGGGGGGGGGGGGGGGGGTTGGGTGGAGGTAAAAGGTTCACCTGCCCAAAGATCTCAAGAACCAGCTTTCGATTTCAGGTGAGAAGATTGTCAGAACCCTAACAGTAATGGCAAACGCAGCGAAAAAGACCAACGGCTGGATCTGGTTGAGGTGGAATAAAAGGAAATTTCATAGGTTTAAATTTCAGCAATTTACTAAAAGGGTTCAGTTGCTCTCTAAGACAACGGTCATCAGGCAATCTGACCTTGAGACAACTAAACGTGCAGAAGAGGATGTTTGAATCACGGCAGCACACACACAACACACACACACACACACACACACACACTCACACACACACATACACACACACACCACGCACACACACACATTCCGCACGCACGCATGCACGCACGCACGCACGCACGCACGCACGCACGCACGCACGCACGCACGCACGCACGCAGCACCACACACACACACACACACACACACCACACACACACACACACACACATACACACATATCTGTATGTGATCGCCGAAAGACAGAGGAGTCATGATCTGGCAGCAGCGGAGACGGAGACGTTCTCTAAGACTGTTGTAAGGCTCTCCCGAGTTTTCCTTTCCCCTAACCCTTATCACCCCCTCACTCCCTCCCTCAATCCCCCCGTCCCCTTGTAAAAAAGAATTAAGAGGGAGTGGGTGGATAATGACAATAAAATCTCAGCAAGTCAAATTCTCTCTCTCTCTCTCTCTCTCTCTCTCTCTCTCTCTCTCTCTCTCTCTCTCTCTCTCTCTCTCTCTCTCTTGTGTATTTCCTCCATCAACTAGCGTTTTGAGCGTTCAAAAGGAACGAAGCATCCAATGATTTCTCTTCTGTGAATTCAAAGACAGCGCGGGAGTGAAGATCAGAGCGAGCTTTACACCCCAGCTTCGGTTAATGGGTCTGTTGTCAGGAACAGGTCAACACTTGACTGACTTCAAAGAACAGGGGTGACACGGCAGCAGTTTGGCTAAGGCGTCGTTTGTCACACTCCCTCTTCCTACTATTCGGCTTGACACCCGAGTGATCCTAAAACACATTCTCTACTCTCTCTCTCTCTCTCTCTCTCTCTCTCTCTCTCTGGCTCGCAAGTGCTCGGACGCGTGTATGTACGCATACGTGCGCGATCTTTTGTGTGTGTGTGTGCATGTGGTGTGTGTGTGTGTGTGTGTGGTGTGTGTGTGTGTGTGTGTGTGTGTGTGTGTGTGTGTGCGTGCGTGCGTGCGTGCGTGCGTGCGTGCGTGCGCGCGCGCGTGGTGTGTGTGTGTGTGTGTGTGTGTGTGTGTGTGTGTGGGGTGGTGTGTCCTTTCTCTAAGAGCAATCATAGCGGGGATGTCAGGGTTTAATGTTTATAGTGTTTGTTTTCGATTGACAATGTTGATGAAGTACTTTGTCTCCGTGTACACTGTTGTTTTTTTTCTTTTCACAGGATAAACGTATGTGACGACTTAATGTATTTCCTTATTTGCTGTTGCGATCATGTTATTATTGTTATTATTCCACCAGTGGTAGCGAAGTACAGTACAACTGGTATAGCAGTTTTCAGTTTTACACAGCATTTAATTTTGCTATTGTTATTTTGAATGTCAACTTAAGGATGCAGTAAATAACCAAATACCTTATAAGCACATCATTTTACACTTCGCTACTGGTTCACTCTGCAAAAGGACATGTCGTAAAGTTTCGAGTCTTTTGGTGTGTTTGTTTGTTTGTTTGTTTAATTATTTATTGGTCTATCAGCAAAAGAATGCGAAGTAATGAACTAATTTGAACACGCTCTGTTGGAAGACGGAATGTGGTCGGAGACTACATTGATTTCAGTGAGGATTTGTTTGTCCGGATTCGGATGAAGAATCCGTTCAAGGTTATGACAAATGTTCACTAGAACTCAACTTTGTGAAAGAATTGTTTACGAAATGACGACTGTCTGTGTGCTAGTAGGCTACATTTTCTCGAAATGTTTTTTTTTTTGTGTGTTTTTAACACATAACCGTTGAAATTCGTTTTTTCCCCATACAGTCAAACAGTTCTTTCATACTAGAGTATACTTACGTTTGCTCCCTCTGGCTCCTATGTTAGTTTGTTTGCCTTTTCTCTCTCGTGGGTTGACGTACACATGATAAAAAGCACGCCCATCTAAAGTATATTTTTTTTCTATCCCAAACTACGGCACTGCTTTATGTTCGGTAACGTATTTGTTTATTTGTTCATTGTTTTTGCGTCTCTATGTTCTTGTCACCTGTGTAGCATTAAGCGCGCGCCATTCATTCCAGTCTAATATCTACATACCCTCAACCGACTTGTGAACATAATGACAACAGGAGACATATACGAATTCAGATTAATATTGCTGAATGAAAGAGACATTTAAATGAAACAGGGACACCTACTGAGTGCTCTAAACATGCCAGGCATCGTCCATACCTTGGGGATGCAGTCACATGCCTGTCACTTCAAACGTAATGTTGCCTGTGTAGCTCGTTTACATGCTACACATGCAGATACTAGGAGCACAGAATAAACTGGGCGCTTCCCTAGAGAAGGAAGTTCTAAGGATACCTAACTGCACCCTAGAGAAGGAAGTTCTAAGGTTACCTAACTGCACTTAGAGAAGGAAGTTCTAAGGTTACCTAATTACACCGAACCGACAAGGGCGTGACACAGTGACAATATTAAAAAATGCATAAATGTAAATCAACACTTATCTAAGCCTTTTCACCTTGAAAATTGTCCACAAAATACAGGTGCAATCGAAAAAAGAAAAAAAGAACAAAAAAAAAGAACAGGTTAGCTCGGAACAAGTAATTAAAAAAATAATTCAGTTAAGACAGGGAGATGTAGACAATAAACAATAATAAAAGGAAGTTGTGATTTGCGCCCATAGTGAACCACTTCCATGCCCACAATTCTACACCAGCGACATTTAAAGGGTACCAATTTACCAAGCGCACAGTATATACAATGAGCAGCGACACTTAAGTACCAATTTACCAGCGCACATGTATATACAATGAGCAAAAGAACAAACGCTTAGCAAGGAAACTTCCCCAAAAGAGAAGTTGGAACCTTGTCCATACCTCAAGTCGACGTCTGCATACAGCACAAAATGGTGTGAAAGCACGATAAAGAGTTCTTCAAGACCCTGGATTGCTTTTGATCTGACTACAATCATACCGATTATACAGCAGAACAGAAACAATGACTACAATCATACCGATTATACAGCAGAACAGAAACAATGACTACAATCATACCGATTATACAGCAGAACAGAAACAATGACTACAATCATACCGATTATACAGCAGAACAGAAACAATGACTACAATCATACCGATTATAACAGCAGAACAGAAACAATGACTACAATCATACCGATTATACAGCAGGACAGAAACAATGACTACAATCTACCGATTATACAGCAGAACAGAAACAATGACTACAATCATACCGATTATACAGCAGAACAGAAAAAATGACTACATCATACCGATTATACAGCAGGACAGAAACAATGACTACAATCATACGATTATACAGCAGAACAGAAACAATGACTACAATCATACCGATTATACAGCAGAACAGAAACAATGACTACAATCATACCGATTATACAGCGGACAGAAACAATGACTACAATCATACCGATTATACAGCAGAACAGAAACAATGACTACAATCATACCGATATACAGCAAACAGAAACAATGACTACAATCATACCGATTATACAGCAGAACAGAAACAATGACTACAATCATACCGATTATACAGCAGGACAGAAACAATGACTACAATCATACCGATTATACAGCAGGACAGAAACAATGACTACAATCATACCGATTATACAGCAGGACAGAAACAATGACTACAATCATACCGATTATACAGCAGGACAGAAACAATGACTACAATCATACCGATTGTAACAGCAGGCAAGAAACAATGACTACAATCATACCGATTATACAGCAGAACAGAAACAATGACTACAATCATACCGATTAACAGCAGGACAGAAACAATGACTACAATCATACCGATTATACAGCAGGACAGAAACAATGACTACAATCATACCGATTATACAGCAGAACAGAAACAATGACTACAATCATACCGATTATACAGCAGACGGGAAACAATGACAACAATCATACCGATTATACAGCAGGACAGAAACAACGAGGGGTAAATTCGGCATAACTGATCTCAGGGGTGATTCTGAAAAATGATTGCCCCCTGCGGATGCTGTTGAGCATGGCAACCACTTAGGGCGTGGCTGAGAGAGAGAGAGAGAGAGAGAGAGAGGGGAGAGAGAAGAGAGAGAGAGAGAGAGAGAAGAGAGAGAGATATGTAATCTTTATTTTTATTTCCAAGGAACAGATAACCCAAATACATGCTTTATTTCATCCGGCCCTTGCCCCGTTAAAGGGACTAAGTATGACTAGCGACAAAGACTTACAAAACTTTTAACAAACACACATATCTTCATAACATTAAAACGTTCATTCCATTAACAGTTAAGGCGTATATGACTTTATAAGGAAAAAAGGAGACGATTTAAACAACAAACAAGAATAAAGAAACTGATTACAAAAGAAAAGAACGGCACACACAGATATGGAATAAGCATCCTCCTTCGAAGGGGAGAAGAGGGGGGAGAGAGAGAAAAGGAGAGAGAGAGAGAGAGAAGAGAGAGAGAGAGAGAGAGAGAGAGAGAGAGGAAAAGAGAAGGAGAGAGAGAAAAGAGAGAAAAGCACGAACAAAAGTATCAGGAAGAGGATAGATGGGTATCATTAGTTCGAGGTTAAAGCTTCCGTTTCGGTCGGAACAAACCAGCCCATGTGTATTAACAACAACAGAGTAGATAACTCAAAAAGCAGAACGATAGATCTGGTGACCCAGCTTATTTACACTAAAATGGGTGCCCGCACGATAAGCCGTAACACGCACACAATGATTCTCTCTGCCGCCAGTTAAACGCTTCCTTAACGTTTAACCAGCATGTACCAATAAGGACATGACATACACGTCAGTTTATCGGTCAGCAATCCAAGACGGCGTTGAACATGTCGTGGCCGGGACAACCTCACCATCCACCGACCCGCATACCGTACGGGTTATGCCGACAGTTTTTATCTATGGCCATTATCTATTTGTTGCCGAGTGGGCCTTCAGTGGCCAGCCTGATGATTAAACCATGAGAGCTCTTTCAGAGGACAAGCGGGAGCATTTTTGTGCGGCGATTACCCCGCTCATTGTAGATGCGACTCATATAGGCAGAGATAGGGTGGGGGATAATAGGACCTAACAACCCTCGCGGTGGATCGATTGATTGTACAGAAAAGGCTCGTTGAAAGAATGCAATGCTAGTCTGTCTCAGTCGTTGGGATTCCCCTCTCTCTCTCTCTCTCTTCTCTCTCCTCTCTCTCCTCTCCTCTTCTCTCTCTCCCCTCTCTCTCTCTGTCTCTCTCTCCTGTCTCTCTCTCACTGTGCTGCGTGCGCACGGCACGTAGAATGTGTGTGTGTGTGGGGTGTGTGTGTGTGTGGTTGTTTGTGTGTGTGTGTGTGTGTGTGTGGTGTGTGTGTGTGTGCGTGCACGTACGTGTGTGTTCAGGATCTTTACCAAAGTACGAAATAACGATCAGACTCTAGATTAAATGCGCAAGAAATCATATAATTAACAAAATGTTAAGGTTAAAGTTGTCCACAAATGCCTGCGTATTTGTGAGTGAGTGCGCGCGCGCGCACACACGTGTGTGGGGTGTGTGTGTGTGGTGTGTGTGTGTGTTTTGTGTGTGTTGTGTGTGTGTGTGTGCGTGCGTGCGTGCGTGCGTGTGTGTTGCGTGCGTGCGGTGCGTGCGTGCGTGCGCGTGCGTGCGGCGCGCGCGCGTGT
>CM031598.1:111544304-111554304 GCA_018398815.1 Conus ventricosus
TTTTTTTGGGAACCTTGAATGTGAAAAGGCGGACATAGAAAAACGTCATGCATCGATTGCGTCATTTTCTAATGAAAAATGAGCCGAGCTTATGAATGAAATGTCACACACACACACACCATACACACAACACACACACACACACAGAGAGAGATGAGAGAGAGAGAGAGAGAGAGAGAGAGAGAAGGAGAGAGAGAGAGAGAGAGAGAGAGAGAGAGAGAGCGCAACACGCACGCACACACACACGTGCACAACACATTTCATCAGCACTACAAACATATGTGAATGCAAGGCCACAGGTGCATTTTAGGGCAACATATAACAACAGTCAAGCAGGACACTATTCTTCTTGGGTCAATGCCCGAGCGACAGTCTGCAGTCAGACTAGCATGCTCACACAATCTGACCCCACTTATAAGGGATTTCGAATCTTTTTTGAAACTTTGTGGGCCATTTTGTTTTCATCTTGTGACGTCGCGGGGGATTACAAATCATTTTCGTTTCGTTTCGCTTTGCAATACTGATTGAGTGGAAGAGCGAGCGGAGGTAACTCTGCGACTTTGCAGTCTATTATTATATGTGACGCGGGATCTTAATCAGTGAGCTAAAGTGGTTTTCTACTGACGAAAATCTCCCCGTCAAAATGTTACGTAAAATTAACGTAGCTGCAAGACATGCAGACCTCTTTTCAACAAATTTGGCCAGTTTCTAAAGTAGAAATCAGGCAATGCATTTTGGACGACTTGGCACATTTGAATGCTGATAAACATGATAAACGACTAGCATTTGGTCGAACACGCGAACGCCACTGATCGTGAAGCCGCAGACACGCATGTAGGCTTACTCTATGCCCAGCTGAATCCTGTTTCTTTGTCGTCGCTGTCACTGTCCGCCATCTTGTACTCCTTCGATTATTTTTCTTTTTCAAAAAGGGGCAGAAGCAGGATCAATATGCTTGACCATGCCATTGACCGAATAGATCTTGTTTTGTGCGTCTGAATGGTCGAGAGGCGAGTCTATCAGATACGAGAATTGCATTGTGTTGAATTGCATTGCACTTCATTGCATATTGCTTGGTTGTGTAATACGCTGTTGTGTATTGCACTGTCCTGTTTTGGATAGAAATACATTATATCTGTTTTTTTTTCTTCTTAAAATATGGAGGCCATAAGTCAAGAGGAATACCGAATGCTCTCGCACAACCCAATGTTATATGCGGCAAAATGCCAACACTTCGGTTACCATGTCATAACCACTTTTCCTATTTGTCCCCTTTTCAGAATATGGCCTTTGAGTTGATGGCCACACTCTTTGTGACGTGACTTCTTTTTTTAGGCATATTGTCACCCTTTTGGGTTGTATAACTGCATCGTTCTAAACCACCTTGCTGTATGACATTGGTACCTAGTTGCTGGGATAGAGCGTTGTTAAAACACTGTGCTTCTTATCGCCCCCCCCCCCCCCTCCCGCTTTGTTTTCTTTTGTACTCCAGTTCTTTGGAACATTGTGGTGGGGTGTGTGTGTGTGTGTGGTGTGTGTTGTGTGTTGTGTGTGTGTGTGTTTTGTGGTGTGTGTTCTGTTTTGTGTGTGTGTGTGTGTGTGTGTGTGTGTGTGTGTGTGTTGTGTGTGTGTGGTGTGTGTGTGTGTGTTTTGGGTGTGTGTGTGTGTGTGTGTGTGTGTGTGTGTGTGGTGGTGGTGTGTGTGTTGTGTGTGTGTGTTGTGTGTGTGTGTGTGTGGTGTGGTGTGGTATGTGTGCGTGTGTGTGTGTGTGTGTGTGTGTGTGTGTGTGTGTGTGTGTGTGGTGTGTGTGTTTTCTGTGTGTGTGTGTGTGTGTGTGTGTGTGTGTGTGTGTGTGTGTTGTGTGTGTGGTGTGGTGTGTGTGTGTGTGTGTGTGTGGTGTGGTGTGTGTGTGTGTGTGTGTGTGTGTGTGTTGTGTGTGTGTGTGTGTGTCGTGTGTGTGGTGTGTGTGTGTGTGTGTGTGTGTGTGTGTGTGTGTCCGTCCGTGGTCAAAATGTGTTCCACTCGCTCCAGACACAACTACAGGGCCGATCTTTCTGAAAAATTGTAGGTGTGTTCATTACTGGTCACGGATAATGCCTGATGTTTTATTGTACCGTATGTCCATTACTAACGGCTACAATGGCCCATAGCGGTTTTTCTTCTTATGGAATATCTCAAAAAGTTGTGGGCCGATAATTTTGAAAATTTGTAGCTTTGTTCATTATGGGTCACACATGATCCCGATGTTTACCTGAATAACCGTTACAAACGGCTATAACGGCCCAAAATGGTTTTTCCTCCTTGTGGAATATCTCACACTATTTATGATAAACTGGGAGTACGTTTATGTGCTTTGCATCTTGTTCCTGTCTACTTCTATTTGTTTTAACCAGTCACAGTGAACTGATAGCAGAATCACACCAGGGAAATCTCCTTTTCTATGAGTTCCTTAAACGTGCTCTTAGACATGCTCTACACGGAACTTCGGTTTATCGCGCCATCCGAAAGACGATCCACGCAGATCTGTGCGGAGTGTTTAGCAGGCGTCAAACTACGGTCCAAACGACAGTGCCTGTCGTGTTAAAGGACATAAAAGGGGGCTTGGCATTGAAGCAGCACAATGGGGCTTTCTGGGCAGGGGTTTTCTCTTCGCCCACCCGCTTTCTCTTGTTCAATCTTCCCCGTTCATATCCTTATGTGCATCACTTACGGGCCGAAGGCAGAGAGACAGCCCGACCAGACCCTGACACAGACACAGACGCACTTTACATAGACCAGACACAGATACAGACACCGCGAGCCAGAGAGAGAGAGAGAGAGAGAGAGAGAGAGAGAGAGAGAGAGAGAGAGGAGAGAGAGAGAGAGGGGAAGAGACCAAACTAAAGACCAAAAATTTTATTACCAAGGAAAGATTTTAGGCGTGCCTATTCTTCAATCTGCCTTGTTTTCTAAAACATTCAACTAAACACACTAAAAATGGGAAAAAAGAAGAATATAGAAACTTTTTAAAAAATAACAAAACAATAGTAATAAGAATAAAAATTTTTTTTAAAAAAAAATAAAAAAAAAAAAATAAAAAATTCATTAAAAAATTTACCAACATAATCAGGACGTACTGGCCCAAATCGCGCACACCCCACACATACACGCACGCACGCTTACACCCACACCCCCCAACACCCACCCACACAAACAACATACACTTTTTCATCAGAAATATAGGGCAAACAAAAAGGGGGCTTTGGACTATACAAAAGGTTAATTTATTTTTCAAAAAAATTTTTTGTATTGCTGATTTAAAGGAGGGCATGTTGCATTTTTTGGGCGACGGGGGAAAGAAGTTCCACACAGTTTGGCCCAAAAAATGCAAATAGTTTGAACAAATCAAGCGGACACTTGGTAAAATGTAATTATTTGAATTAAATCGCGTTGTTGCCTTTGAAAACCACAAGATATTTTTGGCGCCTGTTGCATGGACTTTAAACATTAGTACTCCCTTATTATAGAAGTTGGCTCTGCGTGGTAGCATCATTAGTTTTGCGAATTTGCCCGGGGTTGATAGAAACTTGTGGGGAAAGAATCAGCTTAATTTCCCCCGCCTAGCTAGAGTTGATCTTTTTATGGATTTTCACCGGGCCCCCCCAACGTGGACGCATGTTAAGGAGAAAGGGGAATGGGCTTTTAAAAAAAAATTTCCGGGTTGGTTCAAATAATAACTGAGTTTATTGAGCAAAAACAATTGCGACCAACTGTTTGCAAAAATGATTTTAAAAATTTATTGCCTTAAAATTATCTCATAAAAACGCCCCAAAACACGGGGGTTTTGGGAACCTGCTCGATAAGGTTCACTAATTTTTTTGGCTCAACATAAGGCTGTCGTTGATTTTCGTCTCGAGCTAGGGCCCTCATTTTGTTTTGTGCGGGTAAAAACCATTCTTTTGGGTTTCCCATTTTTAAGAACATTTTTACTTTGTTAACGTATTTTTACAGACATGTTTTTACACACAGGAAGGAACTGCGTCCGAACGTCACGAGACATCAAATTTTAGATATGTGCATCGGAGGTTTATTTAAAAATCGAAAGAGAGGCCAAGACAAAGCCCGTGGAACACCCAGCCACATTCCTTCAGGGAATGACCGTTTAAGAAACCGCGGGTCCGTTTTTTAAAATATCAAAAGAAGGTGATACTGCCGATTTTTAACTATGCAGTCATTTGTTTTTTAAAAATAGTTGTGGTCTCAAGATCAAAAAGTTTCTTAAAAAACGAGGAAAACATTCCCGGGGGGTTTTCTTTTGTTGATGGCTATACCCCGTACACAGAGGCTGGGGTTAAGGCCCTGGGCTGGTTTATTTCGACGAAAGCCGACGAAATGGGGGGAACAGTTTTTTGAGTTCCATATGTTTTTTTTAGGTGTTTGGAACATCATCTCAGGGTTTTTGATACAACGGAAAAAAGAAATTGGCTAAAAATTTTTTAAAAAAATGAGACCTTATTTGGTAAGGGGAATAACTTTTTCTGCCCTTTTGCCCATGGGAAAACTTTTGAACATACAAAATTATAAACAAAGAAAAGGGGATCAAAAATGTAAGGGAGAGCAAGCTTGAGTATAGAAGCATTTAAGTTATCAGGACCCATTGCTTTTTATTTTTAAGTTTTGAAATTAAGGAACCAACTCATTAATAGCAAGCAAGGGGATGCTAAATGAATCTTAGTATTCAAATCGTTCTTGGCAAAACGATTGAGTAACAGCTGGAGTCTCAATCGATTAAAGAATGTGACACTGGCAGCTGTTGTACTGATTCAGTTACCTGAAGGAAATGATTGTGAAAGTGTTAGCAGACCACATAGTCGCAGTAATTATCTGATTTCTTTCTCGACTTGTCAGTTATTTCATTAACAGAGAGAGAGAGAGAGAGAGAGAGAGAGAGAGAGAGAGAGAGAGAGAGAGAGAGAGAGGAGAGAGAGAGCGTACACACACACACACACACACACACACCACACACACACCACAGCACACGCACATGCACGCACGAACGCACGCACACACACACACACCACACCACACACACACACACACACAACCACACACACACACACACACACACACACACGCACTCACACACACACACACACACACACACACACAACACACACACACACACACACACACACACACACACACACTCACACATACACAAACACACACACACACACACACACACACACACACACACACACATACACAAACACACATACACACACACACACACACACACACACCACACACACACACACAACACACACACACACACACACACACACACACACACACCACACAAACGCGCGTACGCGCACAGTGGATTACACGGCATATCAGTTAAATTGGAATGGGTGTATGGTCTGACGCCTTCTCAATCTGACGAATGGAGTCCTCGGAGGCGACGTTCTCAGGCTTTGCTGTCGCTGCATGTTTTGAGTGCGTGATGGCTTTTCCCTCTTCTCCTGTGTCTCGTGGACAGGGGACTCTGGGTCCTTGTGGATAGTCTGATGGCACCAGAACAACGTCCTCATCCTCCGAGTTGGCGCCAGCGTTCGAGATTTAAAAGGGCTTTTGATGAAGACGATTTAATGAGCCTCGCTTGTTGTCCCTGTTTGTCTTTTGTAGGTTTATCCTGCGTCATCGCTTCACGTGTTTCAGGGTGGCTATTTCACTGTTAGGTGGTAGGCTTGTCATTGATGGGATCACGTTATCAGAGAGAAGGTCGTACTCCTCCTTTTGTAAAGACACGTGTGGCGTCTCGTTTGACGATGAAGGCGTGAACTGCAAGGGTTTAGAATGAATGTTTCTCCAAACAAAAGAGAATGGACGTGGACCTCTCGATCCACCCCGGACTCTGCGCTCCAGTTTGACCACCGGCCAGCTTGGCCTCGGCGTTGGGGTAGAGAGTGGCCTGCTGGCCCTGCACGGCGATCACGGGGATGATGGTGGCCTGTTTCTTGCACTGGTAGCGTTTGGAACTCAGGGGCAGCACCAGCTTAGGATTCCAGCGTCATCTGACGAACGTGCACCTTCTGTCGCGGAGGATGCTTGGTATTTGTTGAGGCCATCATAGCGTCTTGCTGGCAGAAGATCAGTCTTTAGCTCCTTCCTGTTTGTCTTGATGGATTTCTGGTTTAGTTTATGGTCAATGACGCCGCTGTCATACGTCTGAGTTGGGCAGTTGGGCAACGATCTTCTTGCATCATTCAAGGCATCACTGCTGTCGGTTTGCCTTTCGTCTTTTTCATGCGGCATCTTGTCTGGTAAATCGCTGTCTTGCAGGTCCACAGATGATATGCGGGAAACTGAGTCGGATGACATTGCCACTCGCGATTTATCAACACTTTTGTTTGAGGTCGGTGTCTTTCCTTCCACGTGGAGCTGGTCCTTTTGTCCGTCGCTTGTTGACTCAGAACAGGCTCCTGCTTTCTCTGTGTATAGCCGGCAGCGGAAGTCAGTTTTCTGCTGCTGTCAGCGGACGTCAGAGAGTGTGAACTCAGAGGCCTGGACCGAGGTGGGGTGTCAAGGCTTCGGCTGTCCGCAACTGAAGCGATTTGTTGGTGTGCTGCACTCCTCACGTCCCAGGTGTACGTCTCTTGATCACCGCCCAGTCCCCTGTTCATTTGATCACCGCCAGTCCCCGTTCATTTGACCTGCAGACGACGATCGCTTGTGTGCTCCCGTTTGATCCTAAAATTGTTTTCGTATTTTCCGGGCGAATATTTGAGGGACTTCGCGTCTGTTTTCACATATCTCGAGGCACGTTTGTGTATGTCACTAACCTGCGTTTGGCCATGCTTAACGTCGACTGTTGACTGTGTTTCGACGGCCCACTTGGCCGAAGGTTGTGTGTCATCAGAATCTTTATCAGGGAATGATGCACACTGTACGCGGCCACCTGAATCCACCTGGTCAGCTGATGAATCGACAGGTGCTGAAGTCATGTTCAATGAAGACGGAGACTTGATAGCTGCAAAACCACCCGAACTCGGCTCACTTTGCAGCATAGCTGCGTGCGTTACGCCAGACATCTGCAGATTCTGGCGATCAGTCGACTGTTGAACGGTCCTTGCAGACGGAGAGTCCTTTCGTCCATGTAGAACAGGAGCCGAGGGACGAGTCAGCAACTCTGCGGCAGAAGAAGACCTGGGTGTTCCAGGCGACGGGACTGTCCTCTGTGGGCTGGGCGTCCGCACGTTGATGTGGATGTAGTCGTCCATGAGCAGCTCCTTCTCCCTCCACACTCGGCTGTACATCTTCTTCTGCTGGTCGTCCAGCTGGCGCTCCTCACGGTGCAGGCGGGCAGTGCAGTGTTTGTTCAGCTGCAGGGCCTCGAAGAAAGCTTTGGATTCCATCCTGAAGGAGGACCATAGAAAGTTTGATTGTTAAGGGGATTAGAATCAGAATTCGAACGGCAATTATGAAAAGCAGATAAATATTTTCCGTTAGCTGCCTCTGTCTGTCTCTCGTGTAAACTTTCAGCAACTCCTCTCTCTCTCTCTCTCTCTCTCTCTCTCTCTCTCTCTCTACTCTCTCTTCTCTCTCTCTCTCCTCTCTCTCTCTCTCTCTCTCTCTCTCAGTTCCTAGGATCTTAATGGATGACCATGCCTTTTATGTACATATATCCATGAAGACAGAGAGCATCCATGCCCTTTATGTAGATGCATGAGTGAAATCGAGAACGTTTTGATTTTCATAAAATGAAGTGTGGAGAAAATGTTAAGTGGTATATTTACTTTTCTTCTGACGATGTATCCCTAACTCAGAACGCTGCTTCTGTGTCTGTATCTGGTGATCAACTTCTCATTTGCTGAATTGATTGCCGAGGCATGAAATAAGATGAGAAGCAAATTACAAGCTAAAGATTGCATAATAAGCGGAATGAACATTGGATTTAATCAGACTTTGTATGTTTATGAGTTAGTTTAAAAAGTCACACTTGGGTTTTAACTAAATGGATGGTCGAATTCATTTCTATTACAACGATTTCTGATTTTTGTTAAGTAAGTGATGTAAGCATGATACTCGCGCTGGGCTAGGCTGTAAACACGGGACTTGACTTGGGCGAGGCTGTCTGGAGATGTTGTTTTCAATGTGTTTCTACCATTTTTAAAGTTCAATAGAAACAGAACTGTTACGACGCGCAGTTCAATAGAAACAGAACTGTTACGACGCGCCAGTTCAATAGAAACAGAACTGTTTACGACGCGCAGTTCAATAGAAACAGAACTGTTACGACGTGCAACAAACGAAAGAAAGAAGGTAATGTTAGAAACTATCCCCCCCCCCCCCTCCTCCTCCTCCTCCTCGTTAAAAACAAACAAACAACAAACAAACAAAAAAACAAAAGCAAAAAACACATGTGGAGGGGGAGAGGATGTGAAATGACAACAAATTGTGCATCCTCTCTCTCTCGTCTCTCTGTCTCTGTCTGTCTGTGTGTCTGTGTGTCCGTCTGTCTGTCTGTCTGTCTGTCTCTCTCTCTCTCTGTCTCTCTGTCTCTCTCTCTCTCTCTCTCTCTCTCTCTCTCTCTCATCTCTCTCTCTCTCTCTGAAATGGCTTTTTGTCCGACCTGGTCTCACTGGCGCTGCGCTCCACTGTCACCATGCAAAGCTGATGCTACTTCTGCTTGCACCTTTAATGGAGGACAAAGTGGGGAAATCAGGTTACAAGCCAGGCTTTGAGATGTCGAGAGTGACATCAGTCCAACCAAGCTGAAGACTTGCAGAAATGGAATGGTCAGGATGCTGTAGACATGGCAAAGGCAAGTCCGGAGACAGGGGAAAATAATGGAACATACACACACAACAGACAGGGACGGCTGTGGATCAACGGGTAGAAAGTAGCCCGAATAGCTCAGTTGGTAGAGCCGCCGGACTCGTAATCTTGGTGATCCTGGGGTTGCGGGTTCGAACTCCGCCGGGGCGTTTCGGTACAGGGGGATTTTTCCCTCGGATTTAACATTGGTTCTGACTCCATTTCCCATACAGTCCTTCGAATGAGACTATAAACCGAGGTTCCGTATGTGAACGCACGCATAACATCTTGCACACACGTAAAATCCCATCACCAACTTTCGGAAGGTAGGCCAGTTTGGCCGTTGGTATGGATGACACATTACACATGGCATGTACCTTGCGTGAGAAATGGAAAGAATGAAGGAAGTAAGGAAAATGAGTGATCGATATTGAACGATACTGAATGGATGACACGGGAAACGACTGAATGAAGCGCCGGCTGGCAGCTCTTCAGTCGGCACTACCCAGGTAGGCAGCCCTTGTTTGTGTAAAACGAGTGTGGATTGTAAAGCGCTTAGAGCTTGTCTCTAGCCGAGAATAGGCGATATATAAGTATTATCATTATTATTATTATTATTTTATTATTATTATTATTATTATTATTATTATTATTATTATTATTATTATCATCATTATTATTATTAAAGTACAGGTAGGCAAAGGCAAAGGACAGAATTCAAAGGGGAACATCATAATACATGACCAGAAGAACGAGAACGCCGAACGAATCCAGAGGGCAGTCCGCGCAGGCCATGAGGTGGCAATGGACCACGTTGGAAAGAAGTCTCAGCTGCCAGCAAAGGCCATGAGGTGACAATGGACCACGTTGGAAAGCACACTGGACAGAAGTCTCAGCTGCAAGGCGTACAGCACACGGCTCCCACTAGACATCCTTCAAACTCTGATCTCTGCAGCACCTGCCACGATTACAGACCTGGGAAATCAGATGATACCGTGAACCACTCCGTCAGGGCAAACAAACTGCAGAACATGTTCTGAGTTCACAGACAGTTGCGTCAACCCAAAGATACATAAGGAGGTAAAAGCAAGTCCTTCAAGGAATTAGAACACAGTCATGTTGAGTAGACACCAGGATCTCAAGCAGCCTCGCTAAAAAAAAAATCATGTTCGGGTACAACTGTGACATCAGGAGAATGAAA
>CM031598.1:111556804-111558814 GCA_018398815.1 Conus ventricosus
GTATTTGTTTATTTGTTCATTGTTTTGCGTCTCTATGTTCTTGTCACCTGTGTAGCATTAAGCGCGCGCCATTCATTCCAGTCTACATATCTACATACCCTCAACCGACTTGTGAACATAATGACAACAGGAGACATATACGAATTCAGATTAATATTGCTGAAATGAAAGAGACATTTAAATGAAACAGGGGACACCTACTGAGTGCTCTAAACATGCCAGGCATCGTCCATACCCTTGGGGATGCAGTCACATGCCTGTCACTTCAAACGTAATGTTGCCTGTGTAGCTCGTTTACATGCTACACATGCAGATACTAGGAGCACAGAATAAACTGGGCCGCTTCCCTAGAGAAGGAAGTTCTAAGGATACCTAACTGCACCCTAGAGAAGGAAGTTCTAAGGTTACCTAACTGCACCTTAGAGAAGGAAGTTCTAAGGTTACCTAATTACACCGAACCGACAAGGGCGTGACACAGTGACAATATTAAAAAAATGCATAAATGTAAATCAACACTTATCTAAGCCTTTTCACCTTGAAAATTGTCACACAAAATACAGGTGCAATCGAAAAAAGAAAAAAAGAACAAAAGAAAAAGAACAGGTTAGCTCGGAACAAGTAATTAAAAAAATAATTTCAGTTAAGACAGGGAGATGTAGACAATAAACAATAATAAAAGGAAGTTGTGATTTGCGCCCATAGTGAACCACTTCCATGCCCACAATTCTACACCAGCGACACTTAAGGTACCAATTTACCAAGCGCACATGTATATACAATGAGCAGCGACACTTAAGGTACCAATTTACCAAGCGCACATGTATATACAATGAGCAAAAGAACAAACGCTTTAGCAAGGAAACTTCCCCAAAAGAGAAGTTGGAACCTTGTCCATACCTCAAGTCGACGTCTGCATACAGCACAAAATGGTGTGAAAGCACGATAAAGAGTTCTTCAAGACCCTGGATTGCTTTTGATCTTGACTACAATCATACCGATTATACAGCAGAACAGAAACAATGACTACAATCATACCGATTATACAGCAGAACAGAAACAATGACTACAATCATACCGATTATACAGCAGAACAGAAACAATGACTACAATCATACCGATTATACAGCAGAACAGAAACAATGACTACAATCATACGATTATACAGCAGAACAGAAACAATGACTACAATCATACCGATTATACAGCAGGACAGAAACAATGACTACAATCATACCGATTATACAGCAGAACAGAAACAATGGACTACAATCATACCGATTATACAGCAGAACAGAAACAATGACTACAATCATACCGATTATACAGCAGGACAGAAACAATGACTACAATCATACCGATTATACAGCAGAACAGAAACAATGACTACAATCATACCGATTATACAGCAGAACAGAAACAATGACTACAATCATACCGATTATACAGCAGGACAGAAACAATGACTACAATCATACCGATTATACAGCAGAACAGAAACAATGACTACAATCATACCGATTATACAGCAGAACAGAAACAATGACTACAATCATACCGATTATAACAGCAGAACAGAAACAATGACTACAATCATACCGATTATACAGCAGGACAGAAACAATGACTACAATCATACCGATTATACAGCAGGACAGAAACAATGACTACAATCATACCGATTATACAGCAGCAGAAACATGACTACAACATACGAATGAAACAGATACAATCATACCGATTTACAGCAGGAAGAAACAATGACTACAATCATACGATTTACAGCAGGCAGAAACAATGAATACAATCATACCGATTATACGCAGGACAGGAAACAATTACTACAATCATACGATTATACAGCGGACAGAAACAATTGACTACAAAACATTTCCGATTATACAGCAGGAAAAGAAACAATGACTACAATCATACCCATTTACGCAGGGCAGAAACAATGACAAAAATCATACGATTAAAAGCAGGACAGAAACAAAGAAAATTCCCTACGCA
>CM031598.1:111558914-111621414 GCA_018398815.1 Conus ventricosus
GGGAAATTTTTTTCCCCCAAATTTGGGGGAATAGCTTAATTTTGGGAAAATGCCCGGGGTTTTGGGCCCCAGAAATTTTTGGGCTTGAAAGGGACCCTAAAAATGGGGGGGCCCAATTACCCCCAGAAAAGTTTTGGGAATTGGGGGCCGGGCCTGCAGAATTTCTTAAAAAAAAAAAAAAAAAAAAAAAAAAAAAAAAAAAAAAAAAAAAAAAAAAAAAAAAAAAAAAAAAAAAAAAAAAAAAAAAAAAAAAAAAAAAAAAAAAAAAAAAAAGGGGGGGGGGGGGGGGGGGGGGGGGGGGGGGGGGGGGGGGGGGGGGGGGGGGGGGGGGGGGGGGGGGGGGGGGGGGGGGGGGGGGGGGGGGGGGGGGGGGGGGGGGGGGGGGGGGGGGCCCTTTCTTTTTTGGGGGGAAATTTTAGCTTTATGTGATGCCGGCGAGAAATTCTTTTAGGTACTGTAGGATCCGTGCAGAATGTCGGTGAGGAAATAGCTGTAATGAATGCGGCTGCAGAAATGCCCTTGTAGGACTCATGGGAATAGCTGTAATGTTGATCCCGGGCGGCAGAAATGTCTTGTGGGACTCATGGGAATGCTGTAAATGTATCCCGGGCTTGCAGAAATGTCTTGTAGGACTCAAGGGAATAGCTGTAATGTAAATGCCGGCTGCAGAAATGTCTTGTAGGACCATGGGATAGCTGTAATGTGATCCCCGGCGCAAAAAATGTCTTGTAGGACTCATGGAAAGCTGTAATGTGATGCCGGCGCAGAAAGTCTTGTAGGACTCTGGGAAAGCGAAATGTATGCCGGCTGCAGAAATGTCTTGTGGGACTCATGGGAAAACTGTAATGGAGGCCGCTGCAGAAATGTCTTGTGGACTCAGGAATAGCTGTAATGGGACCGGCTGCAGAAATGTCTTGTGCTCATGGAATAGCTGTAATGGATGCCGGCTGCAAAAGTCGGTGGGAAACTCATGGAATAGCCTGTAATGGATGCCGGCGCAAAAATTTGTCTTGTAGGACTCATGGGAATGCTGTAATGGGATCCGGCTGCAGAAATGTTTGTAGGACTCATGGAATAGCTGTAATGTGATGCCGGCTGCAGAATGTCTTGTAGGCTCATGGAAATAGCTGAAATGTGATGCCGGCTGCAGAAATGTCTTGTAGGACTCATGGGAATAGCTGTAATGTAAAGCCGGCTGCAGAAAATCTTGTAGGACTCATGGGAATAGCTGAAAAGTGATGCCGGCGCAGAAATGTCTTGTAGGACTCATGGAAAAGTAATGTGATGCCGGCTGCAAAATGTCTTGTAGGACTCGTGGGAAAGCTGTAAAATGGATGCCGCTGCAGAAATGTTTGTAGGACTCATGGGAATAGCTGAAAATGTGAGCCGGCTGCAGAAATGTCTTGTGGGGTTTCAGGGAATAGTTTTAAATGGATGCCGGCTGCGAAATTCTTGTATAGGCTCGGGGGAAATAGCTGAAAATGTGTCCCTCCAGAAATGTCTTGTGGACTCTGGAATGCTGAAATGGAATCCCGGGCTGCAGAAATGCCCTTGTGGGACTCGTGGGAATAGCGTAATGTGATGCCGGCTGCAGAAATGTCTTGTGGACTCGTGGGAATAGCTAATGTAGGGTGAAAACTGGCTCTGACTAAGGACCTGCCCTTTGTGGGACTCTGGGAATAGCTGTAATGGATGCCGGCTGCAGAAATGTCTTGTAGGACTCATGGGTAATAGCTGTAATGGAAGCCGGCTGCAAAATGTCTTGTGGACTCTGGGAATAGCTGTAATGTGATGGCCGGCTGCAGAAATGTCTTTAGGACTCTGGAAGTAGCTGTAATGTGATTCCGGCTGCAAAGAAATTATTTGGGTAGGACTCTGGGAATAGCTGTAATTGTGATGCCGGCTGCAGAAATGTCTTGTAGGACTCATGGGAATAGCTGTAATGTGATGCCGGCTGCAGAAATGTCTTGTAGGACTCTGGGAATAGCTGTAATGTGATGCCGGCTGCAGAAATGTCTTGTAGGACTCAGGGAAAGCTGTAATGTGATGCCGGCTGCAGACATGTCTTGTAGGACTCATGGGAATAGCTGTAAGTGGATGCCGCTGCAGACAATGTCTTGTAGGCTCATGGATAGCTGTAATGTGATGCCGGCTGCAGAAATGTCTTGTGGGACTCATGGGAAATAGCTGTAATGTGAGCCGCTGCAGAAATGTCTTGTGGGCCTCTGGAATAGCTGTAATGTGATGCCGGCTGCAGAAATGTCTTGTGGGACCGTAGAATAGCTGTATGTGATGCCGCTGCAGAAATGTCTTGTGGACTCTGGGAATAGCTGTAATGTGATGCCGGCTGCAGAAATCTTGTGGGACCTCATGGGAATAGCTGTAATGTGATGCCGGCTGCAGAAATGTCTTGTAGGACTCTGGGAATAGCTGTAATGTGATGCCGGCTGCAGAAATGTCTTGTAGGACTCTGGGAATAGCTTGTAATTGATGCCGGCTGCAGAAATGTCTTGTAGGACTCTGGGAATACTGTAATGTGATGCCGGCTCAGAAAGTCTGTAGGACCATGGGAATAGCTGTAATGTGATGCCGGCTGCAGAAATGTCTTGTGGACTCGGGAATAGCTGTAATGTATGCCGGCTGCAGAAATGTCTTGTAGGAGCTCGTGGAATAGCTGTAATGTGATGCCGGCTGCAGACAATGTCTGTAGGACTCATGGAAATGCTGTAATGTGATGCCGGTGCAGAATGTCTTGTATGACTCATGGGAATAGCTGAATGTGATGCCGGCTGCAGACATGTCTTGTAGGACTCATGGGAATAGCTGTAATGTGATGCCGGCTGCAGAAATGTCTTGTAGGACTCATGGGAATAGCTGTAATGTGATGCCGGCTGCAGAAATGTCTTGTAGGACTCATGGGAATAGCTGTAATGTGATGCCGGCTGCAGAAATGTCTTGTGGGACTCATGGGAATAGCTGTAATGTGATGCCGGCTGCAGAAATGTCTTGTAGGACTCATGGAATAGCTGTATGGATGCCGGCTGCAGAATGTCTTGGGACTCATGGGAATAGCTGTAATGTGATGCGGCTGCAGAATGTCATGTAGGACTCATGGGAAAAGCTGTAATGTGATGCCGGCTGCAGACATATGTCTTGTAGGACTCATGGGAATAGCTGTAATGTGATCCCGGGGCTGCAGACATGTCTTGTAGGACTCATGGGAATAGCTTGTAATTGGATGCCGGCTGCAGAAATGTCTTGTAGGACTCATGGGAATAGCTGTAAAGTGAGCCGGCTGCAAATGTCTTGTGGACTCATGGAATAGCTGTAATGTGATGCCGGCTGCAGAATGTCTTGTGGACCATGGGAATAGCTGTAATGTGATGCCGGCTGCAGACATGTCTTGTAGGACTCATGGAAATAGCTGTAATGTGATGCCGGCTGCAGAAATGTCTTGTAGGACTCATGGGAATAGCTGTAATGTGATGCCGGCTGCAGAAATGTCTTGTGGGACTCATGGAATAGCTGTAATGTGATGCCGCTGCAGAAATGTCTGTGGACTCATGGGAATAGCTGTAATGTGATGCCGGCTGCAGAAAGTCTTGTAGGACTCATGGGAATAGCTGTAATGGATGCCGGCTGCAGAAATGTCTTGTAGGCTCATGGGAATAGCTGTAATGGGATGCCGCTGCAGAAAAGTCTTGTAGGACTCATGGAATAGCTGTATGGGATGCCGGCTGCAGAAATGTCTTGTAGGAACTCTGGGAATAGCTGTAATGGATGCCGGCTGCAGAAATGTCTTGTAGGACTCATGGGAATAGCTGTAATGTGATGCCGGCTGCAGAAATGTCTTGTGGACTCATGGGAATAGCTGTAATGTGATGCCGGCTGCAGAAATGTCTTGTAGGACTCATGGGAATAGCTGTAATGGATGCCGGCTGCAGAAATGTCTTGTAGGACTCATGGGAATAGCTAGTAATGGGATGCCGGCTGCAGAAATGTCTTGTAGGACTCATGGAAAGCTGTAATGGATGCCGGCTGCAGAAATGTCTTGTAGGACCATGGGATAGCTGTAATGTGATGCCGGCTGCAGAAATGTCATTGTAGGACTCAGGGAAATAGTGTAATGTGATGCCGGCTGCAGAAATGTCTTGTAGGACTCATGGGAATAGCTGTAATGTGATGCCGCTGCGGGGAAAAGTCTGATAGGGTTTTGGGACCTGAGAAATTTGGACCGAAATTAATGGCCCGAAATTCTTAATTGGAATAGCTGTAATTCCGCGCGAAGTGGCTCTGGAAGCTGAATGGGCCGGCTGCAGAATTTTGGACTCAGGAAAGGGTTTTTCCCCCGGAAATGCTTGGACTCGGAACGTATGGACCGGGAAATTTTGGGAATGGAACTGTATGGATCCCGGGAAAATTGTCTAGGATTTTGGGAAAGATTGATGGGCTCGAATGCTTGGAGGGAAAGCTTGGACCCGGAAAATGTTTAGCCGGGCGAAGGTCGGCTCGAACGGGGTTTGGGCGAATGTGGGGGAAAAGCTGTGGAAAATTAAGGGGCCAAAATTAAAGGGAAAGTAATGGGATCCCAAAGTCTTTGTTGGAAGGGTAAATCTGGAAAATGAAGCGGGGCAAAATTCTTGTGGCCGGAATATGGGACCCCTCCTTTTGGCCGGGAAAGGGGGCGCGAAAGCGGGGGAAAAGCTGAATGTGACCCCAATGCTTGGGACGGGAAAATTGTTGGCGCAGAAATTTGGGGGGTTAATTGAGCCGGCTCAGAAATTTTGGACGGTTTGGTGGTCCCAAAATGTTGACGGAAGGTTTTCCGGCGAAATGTTGGGTGGGGAAAAGGGCCGCGCAGAATCTTTGGACTCGGGAACGTAATTGTCCGGCTGCAGAAATGTCTTTGGACTCGGGAATACTGTAATTGGCCGGTGCAAAATGCTTGTAGCCCTGGAAAAGGTGCGCGCAAAGTCTTGTAGGGGAAAGGTTGTAGGGTGCGGTTGGGACTGGAATACTTAATGGAGCCTGCAGAATGTCTGGGCGGAATAGCTAATGGGCCTGCGAATCTTGGACTCTGGATAGCGTAATGTCCGCCAATTCTTGACTCTGGTTATGTTGGCCGGCTCGAAAGTTGTACCGGGGAAAATTTTGACCGGTGCGAATTTTTAAACGGGGAAATGAATGTATGGGGGAAAATTGAGACCAAAATTTGGACCGGCTGCAAAACGGGACTGGAAAATTAATGGCGGCAAATTCTGTAGGCTCAGGGAATAGCTGAAGGCGGCCAAAATGCTGTAGACTCGGAATAGCTGTAATGGATCCCGGAGGGGCTTGTTAGGAAAGCGGAAGCCGGAGAAATGTTTTCAGGGTAAGGGTGGGCCGAATGCTTGTGATCGGGAATGCTTTGGTCGGTGCGAATTTGTCCAGGAAGAGTAGGACCGGTGAAATTTGGGGCCGTGCGAATGGAGCCGGAAAGCTGTAGGATCGGAAAGCTGTAAGGACCCCAAAATTTTTGGGAACCAGAAGCTGAAGGATCGGAAATGTTTAGGCTCAGGAATGCGAAATTTGGGGGGGAAAAGTCTTGTGGAATGGGAAACTATGTGGCCGCAGAATTTGGGGTTTTCCTGTAAAAGGGCTGCAGAAATGTCGGGGTTAAATCTGTAAGGACCCCGGAAATTTTTCCAGGAATAGCTGTAATGGGCGCAAAATTTTGGGAAAAATTTAAGTGATGCCGCGCAGAATGTCTTGGACTCATGGAATAGCGTATGTGATGCCGTGCAGAATGTCTTGGACCAGGGAAAGGTAATTGATGCCGGCTGCAAATGTGGCCAAAATTTTGAGGTGGTGGTTGGGGGAAGGTGGTGCGTGGAATCGAAAAGGGAGGGGAAAATTTGGGGGCCCAGGAATAGCTGAATGAACCGGCTGCGAAATGCTTGTAGACTAATGGGCGAATGTGGCCAGAATGCTGTATATGGGGCGAAAGTTGGGCCAAAAAACTGAGTTCTGGTAGCTAATGGATGCGTAAAGTTGGGCTGGAATTTAATGGATGCGGGGAAAAGCTGAGGTTTGGATGGTTTGGATGCCGCTGCAGAAAGTCTTGTAGGACTAGGGAAAGCTGTAAGGATCGGTGAAAGTTGTGACCTGGAAATGAATGGATGCCGGCTGCAGAAATGCTTAGGATCATGGAAGTAATGTCGGTGAAAAATTTAGGCCTGGGAATAGCTGTATTGATGCCGGCTGCAGAAATGCGGGGAACTCATGGAAACTGAATGTGGCGCAAAATTTTGGGATAAATAAGGATCCGGCTGCAAATGTTTTGGACCAGGAATACTGAATGGATGCCGAAAATCTGTAGGATTTGGGAATAGGTAAGGATGGGCTCAGAATGTTTGTAGACCAGAAAGTTTGGGCCTGGAAAGCTGTAATAGGGATACTTTTGGGGCTCGAAGCTGTAGACCAGGGAAAGAATGGGGCAGAAAGTCTGTGTCGGAATGCTTTGGGACCGGGGAAAATTTTTCCCGGAATGCGTTTGGGGTGCAAAAGCCTGAACGGTTTGGCCGCTGCAAATCCTGTGGACTCGGGAAAAAGTGAGGAGCGAAAGTCTTGGAAGCTGTAATGGGGGGAAAATCTTGTGATCGGAAAAGGAAATGTAAGGCGGAAGCTTGGGAAATGTGAATGGGTTAATGATTGGGGGGTTAGGGCCGGGAATTTTAAGGGCCTGCAAATTTTTTTTTTTTTTTTTTTTTTTTTTTTTTTTTTTTTTTTTTTTTTTTTTTTTTTTTTTTTTTTTTTTTTTTTTTTTTTTTTTTTTTTTTTTTTTTTTTTTTTTTTTTTTTTTTTTTTTTTTTTTTTTTTTTTTTTTTTTTTTTTTTTTTTTTTTTTTTTTTTTTTTTTTTTTTTTTTTTTTTTTTTTTTTTTTTTTTTTTTTTTTTTTTTTTTTTTTTTTTTTTTTTTTTTTTTTTTTTTTTTTTTTTTTTTTTTTTTTTTTTTTTTTTTTTAAAAAAAAAAAAAAAAAAAAAAAAAAAAAAAAAAAAAAAAAAAAAAAAAAAAAAAAAAAAAAAAAAAAAAAAAAAAAAAAAAAAAAAAAAAAAAAAAAAAAAAAAAAAAAAAAAAAAAAAAAAAAAAAAAAAAAAAAAAAAAAAAAAAAAAAAAAAAAAAAAAAAAAAAAAAAAAAAAAAAAAAAAAAAAAAAAAAAAAAAAAAAAAAAAAAAAAAAAAAAAAAAAAAAAAAAAAAAAAAAAAAAAAAAAAAAAAAAAAAAAAAAAAAAAAAAAAAAAAAAAAAAAAAAAAAAAAAAAAAAAAAAAAAAAAAAAAAAAAAAAAAAAAAAAAAAAAAAAAAAAAAAAAAAAAAAAAAAAAAAAAAAATGTTGGGCCCGGGGAAAAGGTAATGTTGCAAAACAAAGCCGGGAAAGGAATGGTGGGGTGGGGGAAAATTGAAGGGGAAAGTTTAAAGGATCCCGGGCGCGAATTCTTGAAACTCAGGGGAAACTTTAATGGATCCCGGGCCCGAAAGTCTTTAGGACTCATGGGAAATGAATGGGCCGGCGAAAATTTTGGGGGGGCCGGGGAATAGTTTTGGGGCCCGGCTGCAAAATGCGGGGAAATTTGGGAAAGCTGTAATGGGGGCGGAAATTTTGTAGGCTCGGGGGAAAGGTAAGGATGCCGCTGCGAAAGTCTTGTAGGACCAGGAAAATTTTTTAAAAGGGGGGGGGTTTTTTTTAAATGGAAAAGGGAAAAGGCCTTTAGGCAGGGAAAGGGTAAGGGAGGGTCCCGAATTTTTTGTGGGGAAGGGAAAAAAAGGTCCCGTGCGGCTTAGGAATGGGGTTTTGGGGCCCCAAATTCGGGATGGAAAAAGGATGGGCCAAAATTTTTTAAAAAATGGGGGGCCCCAAAAAAGTCTTGTAGGACTCGGGGAAATTTTAAGGGGGCCCGGCCCGAAATGTCTTTTTAAAGGAAAAAGGATCCCGGGCGCGAAAGTCTTTGGGGGAAAATGTAAGGGACCCGGGGAAAAAAATTTTGTAGGGGAATAGAAAAGTAAGGGCGAAAAAAAAATTTTTGGGACTCGGGGAATAGCTGAAAGGGGCCCGCAGAAAGCTTTGGACTCAGGAAATTTTGGGGCCCCCCAGAAAGTCTTGTGGCCGGGAAATTTGGGGGGCCCAAAAAAATTTTTTAAAAAGGGGAAAAAAAAAAAGGGCTGGGGGTTTTAGGGGGAAACTTTTTTACCGGGGAAATGTTTGTGGGTCTTATTTAATGCCCTTGCAAAAAGTTTGGGTTGTAAAAGCTGTAAGGGCCCGGGCCAGAAATGCGTGGGGGGGAAAGCTGAAAAGGGGATGCCGGCGGGAAAAATGTCTTTTGGGGGGGAATAGCGTAATGTGATGCCGCGCAAAAAATGTTTTTGTAGGACTCAGGGGAAAAAGCTGTAATGTGATGCCGGCTGCGAAAGTCTTGTGGGACTCGGAAAGCTGTAATGTAGCCGGCTGCAGAAATGTCTTGTGGACTCATGGGAATAGCTGTAAGTGATGCCGCTGCAGAAATGTCTTGTGGACTCATGGGATAGCTGTAAGTGATGCCGGCTGCAGAAATGTCTTGTAGGACTCCATGGGAATAGCTGTAATGGATGCCGGCTGCAGAAATGTCTTGTAGGACTCATGGAATAGCTGTAATGGATGCCGGCTGCAGAAATGTCTGTAGGACTCATGGAATAGCTGTAATGGATGCCGCTGCAGAAATGTCTTGTAGGACTCATGGGAATAGCTGTAATGGGATGCCGGCTGCGAATAGTCTTGAGGACTCATGGGAAAGCTGTAAAAGTGATCCGGCTGCAGAAATTCATGGAAGGACTCATGGGAAAGCTGAAATGTGATGCCGGCTGCATAAATGTCTTGTAAGACTATGGATAGCTATAATGTGATGCCGGCTGCAGAAATGTCTTGTAGGCAGCTCATGGGAAAGCGTAATGTGATGCGGCTGCAGAAATGTCTATGGCTCATGGGAAAGCTGTAATGTATGCCGCTGCAGAAATGTCTTGTAAGGACTCATGGGAATAGCGTAATGTGATGCCGGCTGCAGAAATGTCTTGTAGGACCATGGGAATAGCTGTAATGTGATGCCGGCGGGCAGAATGTCTTGTAGACTCATGGGAATAGCTGTAATGTGATGCCGGCTGCGAAATGCTTGTAGGACTCATGGAATAGCTGTAATGTGATGCCGGCTGCAGAAATGTCTTGTAGGCTCTGGGAATACTGTAATTGATGCGCTGCAGAAAGTCTTGTAGAACTCTGGGAATACTGTAATGTGATGCGGCCGGCAGAATGCTTGTGGACTCATGGGAATAGCTGTAATGTGATGCCGGCTGCAGAAATGTCTTAGTGACTCAGGGAATAGCTGTAATGTGATGCCGGCTGCAGAAATGTCTTGTAGGACTATGGGAATAGCTGTCATGTGATGCCGGCTGCAGAAATGTCTTGTAGGACTCTGGGAATAGCTGTAATGTGATGCCGGCTGCAGAAATGTCTTGTGGGACTCTGGAATAGCTGTAATGTGATGCCGGCTGCAGAAATGTCTTGTAGGACTCGGGGGAATAGCTGTAATGTGATGCCGGCTGCAGAAAGTCTTGTGGACTAGCTGTAATAGCTGTGATGCCGGCTGCAGAAATGTCTTGTGGGACTAATAGCTGTAATGTGATGCCGCTGCAGAAATTCTGTCCATGGGAATAGCTGTAATGTGATGCCGGATGCAGAAATGTCTATAGAATGGACCGGCTGTAAAATGATGGCTTGCAGAATATGCTTGTGGGACGCTGTAAATGTGATGGGGCAGAAGGGTCTTGTGGACTCAGGGGCTGTAAATGTGATGCCGGCTGCAGAAATGTCTTGTGATTGTGATGCCGGCTGCAGAATGTTTTGTGGGACTAGCTGTAATGTGAGGCCGGCTGCAGAAATGTCTGTAGCTCGTGGGAATAGCTGTAATGTGATGCCGCGCAGAAATGTCTTGTGGGACTCTGGATAGCTGTAATGTGATGCCGGCTGCAGAACATGTCTTGTGGACTACTGAATAGCTGTAATGATGCCGGCTGCAGAAAGTCTTGTAGGGACTCAGGAATAGCTGTAATGTGATGCCGGCTGCAGAAATGTCTTGTGGACTAGTGTAATAGCTGTAATGTGCCGGCTGCAGAAATGTCTTTGTAGGACTCATGGGAAAGCTGTAATGTGATGCCGGCTGCAGAAAGTCTTGGGACTCATGGAATAGCTGTAATGTGATGCGGCTGCAGAATTTTGTGGACTCATGGGAATAGCTGTAATGTGATGCCGGCTGCAGAATGTCTTGTAGGGACTCATGGGAATAGCTGTAATGTGATGCCGGCTGCAGAAATGTCTTGTAGGACTCATGGGAATACTGTAATGTGATGCCGGCTGCAGAAATGTCTTGTAGGACTATGCGAATAGCTGTAATTGATCCGGCTGCAGAAATGTCTTGTAGGACTCAGGCTGCTGACATGTTTGAGGACTCTGAGAAATGTCTTGTGGCTGCATGAAATGTCTTGTAGGCCAGTGAAATGTACTGTAGGACTCATGGAAAACTGTATGTGATCGGGTAAAGCTGTAATGTAGGACCGTGCGAAATGTCTGTAGTATGCGGAATGAGATGCCGGTCTGTAGGACTCATGGGAATAGACGTAATGGATGCCGGCTGCAGAAATGCTTGTGGACCATGGAATAGCTGTAATGGATGCCGGCTGCAGAATGTCTTGTGGACTCATGGGAATAGCTGTAATGGATGGCGCTCAGAATGTGGAGACTCATGGGAATAGCTGATGATGCCGGCTGCAGAAATGTCTTGTAGGACTATGGGAATAGCTGTAAGGGATGCCGGCTGCGAAATGTCTTGTGGACTCATGGGAATAGTGGTAATTGATGCCGGCGGAAAATGTCTTGAGGACTCATGGGAATAGCTGTAATGGGATGCCGGCTGCAGAAATGTCTTGTAGGACTCATGGGAATAGCATGTAATGTGATGCCGGCTGCAGAAATGTCTTGTGGACTCATGGGAATAGCTGTAATGTGATGCCGGCTGCAGAAATGCTTTAGGACTCATGGAATAGCTGTAATGTGATCCGGCTGCAGAAATGTCTTGTAGGACTCATGGGAATAGCTGTAATGTGATGCCGGCTGCAGAAATGTCTTGTAGGACTCATGGAATAGCTGTAATGTGATGCCGGCTGCAGAAATGTCTTGTGGACTCATGGGAATACTGATAATGTGATGCCGGCTGCAGAAATGTCTTGTAGGACTCATGGGAATAGCTGTAATGTGATGCCGGCTGCAGAAATGTCTTGTAGGACTCATGGGAAATAGCTGTAATGGATGCGGCTCAGAAATGTCTTGTAGGACTCATGGAATAGCTGTAATGTGATGCCGCTGCAGAAATGTCTTGTAGGACTATGGGAATAGCTGTAATGGATGCCGGCTGCAGAAATGTCTTGTAGGACTCATGGGAATAGCTGTAATGGATGCCGGCTGCAGAAATGTATTGTGGACTCATGGGAATAGCTGTAATGGATGCCGGCTGCAGAAATGTCTTGAGGACTCTGGGAATAGCTTATGTGGATCCGGCTGCAGAAATGTCTTGTAGGACTCATGGGAATAGCTGTAATGGATGCCGGCTGCAGAAAGCTGTAGGACTCATGGGAATAGGAAAGTGTAGGGCCTGCGCAAATGTCTTGAGGACCATGGGAATAGCTGTAATGTGATGCCGGCTGCAGAAATGTCTTGTAGGACTCATGGGGAATAGCTGTAATGTGATGCCGGCTGCAGAAATGCTTTAGGACCATGGGAAAGCTGTAATGTGATGCCGGCTGCAGAAATGTCTTGTAGGACTCATGGGAATAGCTGTAATGTAGCCGGCTGCAGAAAGTCTTGTAGGACTCATGGGAATAGTCTGTAATGTGATGCCGGCTGCAGAAATGTCTTGTAGGACTCATGGGAATAGCTGTAATGTGATGCCGGCTGCAGAAATGTCTTGTGGACTCATGGGAATAGCTGTAATGTGATGCCGGCGCAGAAATGTCTTGTAGGACTCATGGGAATAGCTGTAATTGATCCGGCTGCAGAAATGTCTTGTGGACTCATGGGAATAGCTGTAATGTGATGCCGGCTGCAGAAATGTCTTGTGGACTCATGGGAATAGCTGTAATGTGATGCCGGCTGCAAAAATGTCGTTGTAGGAATTAGGTACGGCCGAATGTGAGCCGGCTGGCAAATGTCTTGTAGCCCATGGAAATAGCTTAATGGGATGCGGCTGCAGAAATGTATGTAGGCTCATGGGAATACTGTAGGGATGCGGCACAGAATGCTTGAGGCTCAGAAATGTATGGGATCGGGTAGCATGTCATGTAGCGCTGGGAATAGTGTATGGGATCGGCACGAATGTTTGATGCCGCTCAAAAGATTGTAGAATGGGAAGCCTGTAGGATGCCGCTGCAATGCTAGTGTAATGGGATAGCGTAAGAATGCTTGTAGAACTATGGGAATACTGTACTGTGATGCCGGCTGCAGAAATGTCTTGTAGGACTCATGGGAATAGCTGTAATGTGATGCCGCTGCAGAATGTCTTGTAGGACTAGGGAATAGCTGTAATTGATGCCGGCTGCAGAAATGTCTAGTAGGCCTCGTGGGATAGCTGTAATGTGAAGCCGGCTGCAGACAAGGCTTGTCGGAACACATGGGAAAAGCGTAATGGTGATGCCCGGCTGCAGACATGTCTTGTAGGACTCATGGGAATAAGCTGTAATGGATGCCGGCTGCAGACAAGTCTAGTCGAACTCATGGGAATAGCTGTAGATGTGATGCCGGCTGCGACCATGTCTTGTAGGACTCAAGGGAATAGCTGTAATGTGAGCCGTCGGCTGCAGAATGTCCTTGTATGACACATGGAAAAGCAGTAAAGTATGGCCGGCAGCAGAAATGCTTGTGGGACCAAGTAATAGCTGTAATGTTGATGCCGGCTGTCAGAATGTTTTGTAGAATCATGGGAATAGCTGTAATGTGAATGCCCGGCTGCAGACCTGTCTTGTGGGACATCATGGGAATACCTGTATGTAGTGCCGGCTGCAGACATTCTGTAGGATCATGGAGACATAGCGTGTAATGAGATCCGGCAGCAGAAATGTCGCTTAGTCGGACTCATGGGAAAAGCAGTAATGTGATGCGCCGGCCTGCAACATTCTTGTAAGGACTTCATGAATAGCTGAATGATGCCGGCAGCAGACATGTCTTGTAGGACTCATGGGAATAGCTAATGTGATGCCGGCTGCAGAAAATGTCTTGTAGACTCATGGAATAGCTGTAAGTGATGCCGCTGCAGAAAATGTCTTGTGGACTCATGGAATAGCTGTAGATGTGATGCCGGCTGCGACATGTCTTGTTGGACTCATGGGAATATCTGAATGTGATCCGCTGCCGACATGTCCTTGTAGGAACTCATGGGATAGCTGTATATGTGCAGCCGGCTGCAGAAATGTCTAGGTAGGACTCATGGGTAATAGCTGAACTGTGAATGCCGGCTTTGCAGAAAATGACTTGTGGGACACATGGGAAAGCTGTAATGTGATGCCGGCTGCAGAAATGTCTTTTGAGGACTCATGGGAAAAATAGCTGTATAAAATTTGGGGTGATGCCGGCAGCAAGAAATGTCCTTGTGGGACTCATGGGAATAGCTTTAATGTGAATGCCGGCTGCAGAAATGCTGGTGACTCAATGGGAATAGCTGTTATGGGAATGCCGGCTGCAGAAATGTCTTGTGTAACTCATGGAATAGCTGAAGCAGGAAAATTGGGCCGGCCTGCAGAAATGTCTTGTAGGACTCCATGTGAATAGCATGTAATGGGATGCCGGCTGCAGAAATGTCTTAGTTGGACTCAAGGGAATAGCTGTAATGGAATGCCGGCTGCAGAAACGTCTTGTAAGGACTCATGTAAAATGCTGTAATGGGGATGCCGCTGCAGAAATTATTGTAGGAACTCCTGGGAACAGTCTGTAAGGGATTTCCGGCTGCAGAAATGTCCTTGTAGGACTCATTTTGAATAGCTTCATGGGATGCCGGCTGCAGAAATGTCTTGAAGGGACGCATGTAATAGCTGTAATGGATTGCCGGCTGCCAGAAATGTCCTTGTAGACTCATGGAATAGCGGTAATGGGATGCCGGCTGCAGAAATGTCTTGTAGGACTCATGGAATAGCTGTAATGTGAAGCCGGCTGCAGAAATGTCTTTGTAGACACATGGAATAGCTTGTAATGTGATTTGCCGGCTGCAGAAATGTCTTGTTAGGACTCATGGGAATAGCTGTAATGTGATGCCCGGCTGCCAGAAATGTCTTGTAGGACCTCATGGGAAAGCTTTAATGTGATGCCAGCAGCAGAAATGTCTTGTAGTACTCATGGGAATAGCTTTAATGGGATGCCGGGCTGCAGAAATGGTCTTGTAGGACTCAGGGAAAGAGCTTCATGTGACTGCCGCTGCAGAAAATGTCTTGTAGGACTTCATGGAATAGCTGAAATGTATGCCGAATGCAGAAATGTCCTTGTGGGACTCGTGGAATATCTGTAATGTGAGGCCTGGCTGCAGAAATGTCCCTTGTGGGACTCGGGGAATAGCTGTAATTTGATGCCGGCAGCAGAAATGACTTGTGACTCGTGTGAAAGCTGTAATGGGTGCCGGCAGCAAATGTCTTGTTTGGAATCGTTGGGAATACTGTAATGTGATGCCGGCTGCAGAAAGTCTATGGGACTCGTAGGGAATAGGCTGTAAGTATTCGGCTGCAGAAATGTCTTGTAGGACTCGTGGGAATAGCTGTAATGTATGCCGGCCGGGCTGCAGAAATAGTCTTGTGGGACTCTGGGAATAGCTTAATGTGAAGCCGGCTGCAGAATTCTATGTGGGACTCGAGGAAAAGCTGGTATGTGAGCCGGCTGTCAGAAATTCTTGTAGTACTCGTGGGAATAGCTGTAAAGTGATGCCGCTGGCAAAATGCTTGTATGGAAAACTCGTGGGAAAAGCTGTAATGTGATAGCCGGCTCAGAACATGTCTTGTAGGACTCTGGGATAGCTGGTAATGTGATGCCAGCGCAGAAATGTCTTGTAGGACTCATGGGCCTAGACTGAAATGTGTATGCCGGCTGCAGACCATGACTTGTCGTACACATGGGAATAACTGTAATGTGATGCCGGCAGCAAAATTCTTTGTAGGACTCATGGGAATATCAGTAATGTGAATGCCGGCTGCAGTCATGTCTTGTAGGAGCTCCATGGAATAGCTTGTAATGTGAAGCCGGCTGCAGAAATGTCATGTAGGACTCCATGGGAATAACCAAAAGTGATGCCGGCCGTTGCAAAATGTCTTTGACTCATGTGAATAGCAGAAATGATGATGGCCGGCTGCAGAAAAGTCTTGTAGGGACTCATGGAATAGCTGTAATGTGATGCCGGCTGCAGAAAATGTCTTGTGGACCAGGGATGCTTGTAAATGTGATGGCCGGCCGGCAGACAAGTCCTTGTAGGACTCATGGAATAGCTGTAATGTGATTCCGGCTGCATAAATGTCTTGTATGACTCTTTGGATAAGCTGTAATGTGATGCCGCTGCAGAAATGTCTTGTAGGACTCATGGGAATAGCTGTAATGTGAAGCCTGCTGCAGACATGTCCTTGTAGTACACATGGGAATAGCTGTACTGAGATGCCCGCTGCAGAACTGTCTGTAGGACTCATGGGAATGCTAGTAATGTGATGTCCGGCTGCAGAAATGTCTTGTGGACTCATGGTAATAGCTGAAATGTGATGCCGGCTGCAGAAAAATGTCTTGTATGACTCCATGGGAATAGCTGAAATGTGATTCCGTCTGCAGAAAATGTCTTGTTTGGGACTCATTGGGATACTGTAGATGTGATTAGCCGCAGCAGAAATGTCTTGTGGGACTCCTGGGAAATAGCGTAATGTGATGCCGGCTGCAGAAATATTCCTTGTGGACACCATGGAATAGCTGTAACGTGATGCCGTCTGCAGAAATGTCTGTGTAGGACTCATGGGATAGCTGTAAAAAAAAAAAAAAAAAAACGAAAAAAAGGAGGTATGGGTAAAAGAAAAAAAACCAAAAAAAAGAAAAAACAAAAAAATAAAACACCACCCAACACTCAAAACGTCCCACCTTTCTCCGCCCCCAAACACCCCCCCCCAACCCACCCCCCGCCCACCCCCCAGATCCAACACCACCCAACCGCCATTAATCACATCAAGCGCCGTGCAGCAGCAATTACATGTGTACCTCAAGGCATAACAGCTGTCAAGAGATTCCTCAGTCATGAAAAGACTTGTAGAACTCATTGGAAATATCTGAAAAGAGATGCCGGGCTGCCAGAAATGTCTAGGCCTCATGGGAATAGCTTAATGAAAGCAGTGGCTGCAGAACTGCGAATAGCTGTAAAGTGATTGCCCCGGCTGCAGAAAAGTCCCTTGTGGGCCTCATGGAATATCTGAAATGTACTTGTAGGACTCAGGGAATAGCTGTAATGAGAAGCCGGGCTGCAGAAAATGTCTTGTGGGCCTATCCCATGATCATCCTACAAGACCTGTCAGCAGCCGGCAACACATTACAGCAATACCCATGAGTCCTACAAGAATTTGAGAACTAGTTAATATCTATCAATATCTTTATGAAATTGTGTTTTGATACTGAGCATTATTTTGTTTTTGAATTAAAAGAGAGACAGAGAGAAGAGAGAGAAGAGAAGAGAGGCATTTTGTCCTATTAAAGTAACTGTTATGTGTTTATGAGACAGGACTAAAAAGCAAACTCATGAATATCAGTAATGTGAAGACCGCGTGCAGACTATGTCTTGTTGGGACTCATGAAAAGCTGGTAATGTGATCCGGCTGCAGGAAAATACTTGTGGACTCGTGGGAAAAGCTGAATGTTGATCCGGCTGCAGAAATGTCTTGTGGACGCATGGGAATAGCTGTAATGGGATGCCGGCAGCAGAAATGTCTTGTGACTCAAGGGAATAGCTGTAATGGTGATGCCGGCTGCAGAAATGTCTTGTAGGACTCAAGGGAATAGACTAGTAAAGTGATGCCGGCTGCAGAAATGTCTTGTGGGACTCATGAAAAAGCTGTAAATTGAAGCCGGCCTGCAGAAATTTCTTGTGGGACTCATGGAATCGCTGTAATGAGATGGTACCGGTTGCTAGTCAGAACTTATATTCTTCACTACTATTGAAAAATGGCATCAAGATTCCACATTACATTGATTCTGAATCAGTGTCCCTGGATGATTACAGAAAGCCAGTTATTGATTGCACTTATGTGTATAGACTCTAAAAGCAAGAATATGAAAAATTATGGTGGTTGGCAGTCATATAATATCAAAGTGCACGAAAATCATCCCTTGCTGAAACCCGTAGTAACACAGGACAAGCATTTGAGCAAAGATTTTGTCTCTGTGACGTTTTGACAGAAATACTTGGTCAAGGCGTTATGAGATTGAGATTGCCAGTATCGTACAAAACTGTCCAACCATCATCAAAAGCAGATTACCAAAATGTCTGCATCAATCTAGAAATAGCTTTGATGATGGTAAGATCAATCAGAAATGCATTACATGAAAAGGAAAGGAACAAAGAAAGACTGCTCCAGTGTTTGACAAAAGATCAGATGTGTGAGGTTAAGAAGAAGCAGTGTCTTAAGTGTCCCGTTGCCCGGCACTAAGAGTAATGGTATCAGGCAATTCAGAGCATCTCCTACAGGCAGGCACCTCCTCTCACAATCTCACATCCAACACACATCATGCAGCTGATGTATCTCCATGTAGTTCATACAAGAAATGAACTGAGCATCTAAAGTTGCAGTTACATTTGGTGAAATATTCCAATGATAGAACAGATAAATGTCTGTTCTACCCCAACTTGTCCTCCACCAAGTTTTCGGTGCGAAAGTGACCTAGAAGCGTCATATTACAGTTCTCGACAAGTAAGACCTTCAATAACCAAAAAAAACGATATCTACAAACAAACAAACAGTTGCAGGGTTATCCTGATTTCAATACTAATTTACTAACATATCAGATTTAGTTTTTTGATTTAATCCTTTGTATTTTCCTGATCCATTATCAATAACATCAATTTCGTCAACATTCATCAAATGAGTCCCTCCTGTCCTTTTCATTGAAAATAACAGCTACATGTCTTAACTGTTCTACGTAAAGTCATTTAAAACCGATTTATATTTAGGCACTAACATCCACATCCTATATCCCAAGCATGTCTTTTCCGCTGAAAGCAAGTTTCGAACAAAGATGTTTTCTCTTTTTAACTAGTCTCATTCTTCTGCCGAACAGTCATCTATAAATAAATATGTCTGCGTTCCTACAAACAGACTTATAAAACTGTTCTAAACACTCACATCAGTTTATTGCTGGTGATCAACTAAATATATGCCATCCACTGTCCATATAAACCTTCTTCATTATATGCTTTGTTCCATTTAAGTGTTGGGCAGAAAATACACAATATGATTTAAAAATAATAGCTATAAACTGTTTGTACTAGGTCCGAGGACAAATATTGTTTTTTCCACAACCCAGTCTGTCCACAAATCAATGAACATGAGGGGGTTTTGTCCACAAAGTTTTAACTGCTCCAATATTTAACTAGAATTTAAGTCTAATCCAGTTATTTGGATTTTTTATCATGCTCTCTGTCAAAACATGTTTGTCAGTATAATAAAATCCTATAAGGTTAAATGTGTAATATAATCCACTTAGTGCTGTAAGATTGTTCTATTAACTAATATAGATTTTTTGTGTTTGTTGTTATGACCTTAAATATCCTCACTCATTGTGAAGAATGACGACAGTAACTTTAAGACTGTCAACGTCCATAGTTTGCCAGCTAATAGAATCCATAAAAAAGGACGTCACTAACCGCCCCACATAACCCATCCCTCTCCATATTCTATTAAGACAGAAATTTTCAAATATTATTGTGAAACGTGTCTCCCTAATTTCAGTTTGCGGAATGACCTACTTTTGTAGAAGCATCTTTTAAACCGTTTTCTCTTCTGGGAGGATGTACTGTTTTTTTTCCCATACGGCGTTATTTCAATTTCTTTCCGACTATTGTCATCTGGCATAAGACTTACGTGTAAAGGGCCAGAGTTGAATGCTTTTCTGAAACTTTTTTGACGGCTTCTAAAATATGTAAATGGGCTTATGAATTCAAATTTTATTTCCATTCTAAATATGGTTCTAAGTGCCATTTGAGATCAGGTTTTCGAACTATTTTATATTCATACTGGCCAACATTATTTGCCTCTAGATTGCGCAGTTGTTCTAGTTTAGGAAACTTTTTGCTGTCGCCAACCTCTTTGCGTTTATAATCCCATCTTTAGTGTACTCAAAACCATACAAAGCCCCTATCTCACCGTTCTGTTCAAAGTCCGAAAAGCTGCAAGGTCTTTTAATTCAAAGGGTTTATACACCTTACAGGCGCTAATGTAACTCCTGATTCTTCTGGCCCACGCGACATTATTTTTTTGTAACGTATTTATTTTATTTCCAAAACAATGGGGCAGGTTATCACATTTCACAACTTTCCCGCTTTGTCTTTGATTTTTATTAAATGACCCGGGACCTCCACAAACTAATTTTTGAACTGTAAATTAGGGAATTGTATAATTTCATAATCGCAATATGCAGCTTTCCTGATGGAAGAGCTCTTAAAACAGTTGAGGGCCTTCCGTCATATAAGTTTTCATCAGTGCTCAGCTCATCTAAATAAAACATAGAGTAATGAATGTACTGAAGATCGAGCGGATTTCCCCCTCATAAAAGTTTTGTCTGGTGTAAAAATAAATCTTTTAGCGCCCTGAGTGTTAGCTTCAAGCCTAACATTTTAGCTAGCTCTTTATCAAAAAGTAATTTGCTTCTTCGGGTTTTGAATGTTAATTTTGTTTTTAGATTTGCATTGTTAAGTTTGAGAGTAATGTCGAAGTTATTCTTGCTTCTTTTAGTGAGCAAAACCGTAATAACCATCAGGTATTGTTAACTGGCTAACTTTAGCCCCTGTTTTGTCAATTTTTTGAATCTTATTATTCTTCTTTGATTCACTTATATTAAACCCTACAAATTTGTAAAATATTTCATGGGTGCGACCATTTTGGTCCCCATTTGTTTTCAACAGCATGTTCTAAAAGAAGGGCGGTCTTGGGTTGTTATTGTTACAAACATTTTTTAAAACAAATTAAAAATGAGTGCATTCAAAAAAATACTGATGCAAATTTTTGTTGGGCCCCACTACAATCTTATAAATACAAACTGACACCTCGACATTTCTGTGACCAGACTGACACCTTCATAAAAAGGTAAAGTACTCCATTAAGCAGATATTTAACCCTCCTATAAAAAAGACCGCATCCCAAAAGTGTGGTTTAGTCATCGATGCAGTTTTATCAGAACCAGTTAAACTTTGCTGTGTTTTGTGCATCAACTGGGTGTGGAGTGTCGTATGTGATCACTTAAATCATCCTAATCCTTTGGTTAGGTCAGTGTATAGATTTCATTTCTATTACACCTTCAGACGTTTTTTGACTGAACTGCAAGCACCCTTACCAAATGACAAACCGTTTAATCCCCCCTTTTGCAACAGAATAGACATGAAGGCTTTTGAAAGAATTTGTAACGAATTCAATATTAACATCAAGACAGACTTTAGGCAAAAGTTGGCCGCAATCATGGCTTAGGCACCCCTTTTTATTGGGGGGTTTCACAGAAAATATAACTTTACTGGAATCCCCCTTACACATCTTTCTCTTCAGGCACAGCTGTTACTCGGGTCCATAGAGCAAGAGCATAAAACAGCATGGACAAAAATTTATCTTAGACACTTTAAGGGGGCCTAACTAAAGCAGGAAAAGAACGAAAAAAGACTCTGTTCGCACTTACGTTTGGTGTTTGTAGGTTCACAAGCACAGACAAGATCGAACATAACAGATCTCTTACTGGCTTTGACGCGCAAAAACAATATTAGCAAATTTAGAGGACGCCATTAATTCTACTGTTGATTTGCCTTCAAGTATTAAAAGGTACCAAAATGTTTTACAATACGCAAGATCGAAAGTAGACTTTGCTGTTGGCACTGGTTTATACATGCTACCTTCTGACCTCAGACTCCAGGTAGGAACAATAATAAACTACAACAATGAAATTCTCGTTGCAGGAAATGAACAGAAGGTTGGACAAAACAACATAAATTCTGAGCCAGTAATATTGCAAGCAGTAAAAAAACAAGATGGCCCCCCAAGAATAAGTCATCTAATTCCGAAGTCCAAAGCCCAAAGGCCATTGAAGACTCAGCAAAGCTCGCGGACTCTGTTCGCGATGACCATGAATATGAAAAGACAGCGCTTGTTCTTGGATTAACAGGCCTAGGATTACTTGGTCTTTATCTTACTAAAAATTAACCAACTATTAAGAGAACTAATGCCATAAGTGCTCGGCCATAAAGCCAACTACTTTGCTTGCAGTAGACAAAAGCCAGCTGACAATACCTCCTAATATACCCGGTAAAGAGTCTATAGCTTTACCGGCTAATTTTTTTAATAAACTCGCAAGATGATCAAGCTGTTTTTTTACCCATGATTTATCAGGTGGAGGCGATGGCGGCGGAGGTAATGAACTTTGGCCACCGCCGCCTGTAATAGCCATCACCAGTGTACTTATTGCAAATCCTAAGGCTGTTATAACGCTTGCTAATGTGACTCCTTGCTCTCTAAACAGCGTTCGTATTCGTTCTGCTAGCGTTGTGTCTTCATATAAAATTTTTCGGATAGTTTCTCTTATTCTATTCACTTGAGTTCGTAATTGGTCTCGGTTAGTAGTTAGCGCTTCTAGTCTTGCTGATCTCTCTTGTTCAAGATCTTTTAGTCTTTGGGTTATTCTTTCTTTAATATCAGGCCCTACGATGCGGTCGTCAGCCTCAACGAGTTTTTCTTTTTCTCTTTTTATATGCTCATCTAGTTCACCTAGTTTTGCTAAATTGTTTGTTAATTCGCCTTTGATGGTTCTTAAAGCATGATCAAGGGCCGCTATTTCTCGCATGGGTAGCGGCGAGTCGTGTATAGTCTTTACCGCTGTTTCTTTGAAAACTGGATTCTGCTTCTATTACATTTATTTAATATCACCTGCTGATGATTTAATTTCTTAAGATCCATGTTTTGATTTTGTTATCTGTTGGGAGTTCTTGCAGTGTGTTTTGAAGTTTAGAAACTGGGCCTCCGCCTTAATTTGGCCTAACACGGCCAAGCGATTTTGTCGCTGCAGGGAGTCTATTTCTAATTGAACCCACGGCTAAAACTTTGATGGGTGTTTATTTTTTTAATTTTTAGTAGTTTCTTTTTTAGGTTTTTTTGTGTTTAGTATGTGGAGGAGGGAGTGGGGGGTCGGGGGGGGGGGGTGGGGTCGGGGAGGGGGGGGGGGGGGAGGAGGGGGATGGTAAGCAGAAACAGTTGTCCTTGGTCGTCTCACAAAACAAATGGTTATCTTTTACTTCAAAATCATTAGGGTCTTATAAATTCGGGGGCTTGGCCTAAACTTGGTTATAATGATCTGACCTTACTTTCTGTTAATTTATACCGACTTGATGGTAAATGTTACACCCGATTTCTGCTAATTCATTTGCAATGAGCGCCCCGAGCGATTGCGCTCCAAGGGGAATCACTCATGTGTCTCAGGATTAAAAACATCATAATCTTCATCTTTCAATGCCTGCAATGTTTCTTTAATAATTAATTTTTTTATTTTGTTTTATAAAAAATGTTACATGCATATGGCTGGATTCATCTGACCCGCTGAAGTGACTGAAAGAACCCTTTGGCGTGAAGGGAATTAAACGGGTTATTACTGTTCCAAATAATCCATCTACTATTGATGCAGATCAACTTCTTACTGTCAAATTTCGGACACCTAGGAGCAGTTGAATGTGATTGTGCCTGGCTCTGCGCGTCTTACTTTCAAAATAGAAACTCGCTTCAACAACAGACCCAAACAGGACAGTTGTACAGGAATCTGCGGGCGGGCAATTGTTAAGAAATTTCTATAAAACTTGAGGGGAAAGAATATTTTCTTTACACAATGCAGACATATTTTTAAAACCTATTCTGATCTATGGCTACCGGGAATGAAAGGGCAGATCTTGCGTTTCAAGGAATCGAAAATGAAGAAGCACTAAAACATAGAATGGCGCTGGAAGATACTAAAGACGGCAAAAAGTATGTAGCGTAAAGTTTGCGTATGGAAATCGTTTTCCATTCCATATAGATTTTGAGTTGTTAAAAGCGCATGCACCATACTTTCAAGAGCATTAAAAGGACAGATTGTCATATGAATAACTTCTTAATGATTACAAAGTGTTATCAGATCATCAGACACCGAAGCAATGTTACAGCATTTCTGAATCTCGTTAGAGTTTAGACGTTGTAGCACCCTAATTTAGCAAGGCTGATGAGCAACATTATCAGTCAAAATTATCACTATATTACGAAAGAGTGATTCATCATACAAACATATCCCAGAAGCAGGGCCGGACACTATATGGAATTTAGTTTTAGTGTCGCAGCAAATCGTAAAGGTATGTTTTTGCGGTGAAGATGAAAAACCGTTCAAAAGACAAGTAAAAATTTTTTTTTAATCCTAAAATAACGAAAGTGCAAGTCAATTGAGGCACCCTAACCAAATCTATCTGGGGGGGGGTTAAAACCTTTCACATTTTGATAAATAAAAAAACTGTTTGGGGGGTGGGGGGTTTAAAAAACCCAAACAGTTCCCTTTTTAAAGATCACACCTAAACGGGAAGATTTAGATTATTTAACAACAAAATACGGTTTATGGATTGATCTAAGGTCAACAGAGGATATCAGTTGCATGGAAGCGGGAGAACTGTGAGAGACGTAATAAACATTCAAATTGATAAAGAAGAAGAAGCCGATAAACCGCTTAATGTACATTTGTTTTTTAATATATGATGCGCAGCTGAATATTGAAATAACAGATTAAAAAGATATACAATACTAAATTATTTTTATTTTATAAAAAGCATGTCTGTTCACGTTTATCCAAAAGTACCTACAGCGCCAGAGTCGCCAAGAGAAGAGATAGTAGAAACCCCTGACATAAAAACCTTCAGATTAACCAACATTACACAAATGCAACAAAAACTAGAGCAAGACCTTTCAAAATACAGCAAAACCAAACGAAGGTATTCTGCTGCCTTTAATGCTGTTACATATGTCAATACTGGAGCATCGACTATAAGCGCCCTATCAGCAGGAACGAGTGTTGGTCTCTTAGCAACGGGCATAGGCGCACCCGCAGCTTTACCTCTAGGAGGTTTGTCTTTAGCTCTCGGCCTGTGTTCATTAGCTGTAAGTGCGGCCGGCAAAAAATTAAAAACTAAACTCCAAAAGCACACAGCTATGGTTCAACTAATAACGGCTAAACTTAGTTCGTTTAAACTGACAATAAATAAAGCGCTTGTTGACTCAAACATCACGGATGAAGAATTTAATCGTTTACAGGCCGATTTTGATGACTACAAAAGACAAAAGTTTGATCTTCAAAGAAAGGCGAGGGCAAGTTTTTCTCAACAGCCAGACGCCGAGCAGATAAAAAAGGAATGCTTAAAAAAAGTAAACGAGACATTAAACTCTGTTCTAAACAGCTCACATTAACAACACCGAAGGGTGTTTATACTTTAGTTTATGAGTCCAAGCGCAAAAAGACCGTTGATATTGATTCTGACTAAGCCGTTGTATTTTTTTTAATTTAAATAAATATGTTGGCTTAGAAAAGAAAGACAGCATGGCTAAGATATATGAAGGACAAGACGAATTGTTTGAAGGAATGCTCGAGAGAGAGCGTTTATCAAGAGCACTGAATGATATTGATTTAGAAGTCATTGACCCAACAAACGTACAGGCAAGTGTTGTTCATGCAATTTCTCAAGTTCCAGGCAAACTAACAATAGACCCGCCAGTTAAAGTAATGTTAGCTGTTTTAATCGACTATGTAACAATAAATGAAGAAAATCTAGAAGTCTGGGTCTCAACTAAACAGCAACTATTCTTTCTCATAATGACTTAACACCGGGTTGGGCAGACGAACTGCTTACACAGTTTGACGCTGCCGCTGAAGAAGCTAAAATGAGAGGCTCTGGTTGGTCAGAGGGCGAAGTCTTAGAGATTAGATTAAAACAGGCTAAGTATGCGCCGATTGTAGGCAAGGCTTACATTCCGCTACCTCGGAGTTGGTTTTAAAGAGAGCAGTTTTAAACATAAAAAATTCAGACAACAAATGTTTCATGTGGTGTGTTCTTGCAAGGCTGCATCATGTCCGCGAACACGCAGAAAGAGTGACTAACTATCGGCAATAGCCAAGATCTTAACTTCAATGGAATATCCTTTCCTGTTAGTGTAGACCAAATTGATCAGTTTGAAGAACAAAACACCCAATAACTGTTAATGTATACACATGGGATGAGGAAACAAATTTGGCCCCAATTAAAGTGTCCAAGAACAGTCCAACAATAGGCGAACCAGCCAAAAGTCATGTGGACTTACTCCTAATGTTTTCGCCAGCAGGGCTGCCCCATTACACATTGATACGCACAATGAGCAGATTATTGGCGCATACTTCAAAAAACACTAACATACAAGAATTCTGCAGAAAATGTTTAACAAGAATTCCATCTGTGCAAGCCGCGAGTGAACATATAAAACATTGTAAAAGTTCTGTAGACTGTAAGACAGAACTAACTACGCCCCGCCAGGATCTAAAGTTAGTTTTAAGAACCTGGAAACGGCTGCAAACAAGTCCATACGTAGTTTACGCAGACTTCGAGTCGCTTATTGTTCCTTATGAAGGGCCAGCACCACAAAAACTTCGAAAAACAGTCTTAATGAGTAATCATCAGATTTGTTTCATTTGCCTTCATTATTGTTAGGTCGGATGGCGTTTATTCAGAACCAGAATTATTTTAGAGGACCAGTGCTGCAGAAACATTCTTAAAACGCATGCAGCAAGTGCTAACGCCTGTTCTAATAATCTAAACTTATCTGAAATCATAATGGCGCCTGAAACCAAAAAAACAGTTGACTCAGCCACGCATTGTTGGATTTGGGGGTTTTAGAGCTAACGCCCAAGAGTGTAAACCCCACAGTAAGAGACCATGATCAACATTAGCGAAAGTTAAAGAGGACCGGGCCATAACAAATGCAATTCAACTAAAGTTTGATCCAAAGACATGAAGCTGCCTGTATTCTTTCACAACTTGCGAGGTTTATGACTCTCACCTTATAATGAAAGCAGTAACCAGCGCCTTCAGGGTAGCATGCATTGCACAGTCATCAAAAAGTACATGTGCTTTAATCAAAAATAACATGTCTTTCTACGACTCTATGCAACACATGATGGCTCATTAGGGGCACTGGCAAATGTCCTTTAAAGTCCTGCCCAATAACGGAAGAATATTTTGACTAACTCTTGTTAGAAAGGGCGTTTACCCTTATGAGTACATGAACAGTTGGGAAAGGTTTGATGAAGATACACTTCCACCTAAAGGCGCGTTCTTTTCAGTCTTAGAGGAAAGGACATCAGTGATTCTGATTACCAGCATGCTCAAGATGCGTGGCAGAAGTTAGATTGTAAAACGATGGGAGACTATCATGATTCTTTCTTGAGGGCAGATGTTGTTTTTTTGGCGGATATTTTTGAAAATTATAGAAAGACCTGCATGAAACATTACAGTTTGGATCCTGCGCAATTTTATTTCTGCACCCGGGGTGAGCGGGACGCTTTCTTAAAGTTTACTGGGTACAGATTGATTTATTGTCTGACCTACCCAAAGATTCAGATGATTGAAAACGGATTGCGTGGAGGAATTTGTTATGGCGTCGATCATTACTGTAAAGCAAACAACAATACTTGGACGATTATGATCCCAGTAAAGGGCTACTATCTCAGTATTTTAGATGCAAACAATCTGTATGGATGGGCAATGGCGCAATCACTTCCATTACGTAAAATTTAAAATGTACACAGGGGGCGATCCGAATAATTTTCAAAAAGCATTAAAGTGGTTGGGCATTTAACGCCGATAGCAGGGGGTTTTATTCTAAAGTTACTTGGAATACCTCATGAACCCCATGCCCGCATAATACTATTTAGCAGCAAAGTCTAAGAGGATCCAAGAGAGCCGCCTAAAAACTTGTGCCTAATCTTCGGGGCAAAAAAAATTATGTTGCCATTACGACTTCACAATTTTATTTAAGACAGGGTTTGAATTTGCAGGTTCATCGTTTATGCTTTCGATCAAGAACATTCATAAACCCCATACTCATGAAAAAACACTGATCTCAAATTAATCACGTGCTTCAAAAAAAGACTTTTTCAAGTTATAACAACAGCTTTTTTGGAAGCAATGGAGAACCCGACAAGGCAAAGATGTCGATTGGTCACCAGAGGAATGAAGCAATTAAGCTGATTTAAAAACCCAAAATTATCAAGACTTTAAAGTTTTCGTCACCTTTTTTGGCAAAATGATGAAAAAAAGAAAGCCAAATTGGACAAACCTGATTTTTTGGGGTTTACTGTTTTAGAATTATCAAGCTTTTGATGTTAGAGTTTTTTTATGACTACTTTAAGCCCTTGTATCGAGTCCAGAGTACTTTACACGATACAGATATTTTGTTATGTTCCCTACTAAAAGCATCTATAAAAAGGGAAAAAGGAAGTGCTAAAGGAGCGAGGGGATGGTACGACACCCCGATTACCCAAAAGACGTTTGCATTCAATTATAACAAGAAGGTTTTAGGAAAATGAAGGATAAATTTATCTGGAAAGGTGAAAAGGGAGATGTGGGGAAAGGGCAAAATGTACGTTTTTCGAGCAGGAGAAAAATCTTTAGAAGAAAAGGGGAAATATCTCGCAGCGTTGTGAGTCAAACATTCCAGACAACTAAAAAAGAAGCATTGTTTGGCAAAAAAGATTTTCCACATGAAAACGTAAACTGCGATCAATCTCGGGGGGGGGGTTTAAAAAAACAAACTGTTGTAACAAAGAAGTCGTTAGATAGAACAAACAAAAAGTTGTTTGTTTAACCAGAGTTTTCATATAAATCGGGCCGGGAAAAACCGAAATTTAATTAAAAGCAAAATTTCCCCGGCGGGTTATCGCAGTTTTTCCCTTCACAAAAGTTTTTGGGGAGCTGGTTGTTTTTTTGTGTCAGTTTCTGTAAAAATACACGGGCGGATTCATTTTACAATTCTTTTATTTCTAGGATCAACACCCAAAATGGATTGTTCCCCTGATGGAGTGCCCCTTTGTTTCCCCCCCGGTAAATAAAAGGTACCTTACTTTTAAACCAAACGGCAATAGTTTCCCGGAAAAGACTCTACTTCAACAACTTTATTGTTTTTTTTTGATTGCTTGTACGGTTTTAACCCCTTTAAATTCTTCATTATTCTTTGCGCGAAAAAACTGGGGGCAATCTTCTAACCCTTCTGTTTGCGGAATTGTCAAAAAGCTCCTGGTACTGTAGGAAAAAAGTCTTTCGATAAGTTTGTTAAAGTTTTAACCCAAAGCCGTGATCTGTGAACTCCGGGGAATCCCTCTTCAATGGTAACCTATGTTTTAACAATAATTGATTCCTTGGCCTTTAAATTCTTTTCCTCACAACTTAATCATCGAGGGATAAGTTATGGCCCTCGTTGGTATATCATTGTTAGCGACAGCAACAGCAGAAGCACTCTTTTGTGTTAATGGCCCCCCTCTTTTATTTTGAACCCCTGTAAATGACTGTGAGTGCGTACTTAAATCTTTTTCGTCTAATCGTATAAAGGTAAATATAAAAAGGTCCATTTGAGGGGTGTGTTCGTATTGTGTTCAAAAATTTGGTCTCTGTATTGTCTAGGCGCCGGTAAATAAATTTCCCAAAAATCGCTTTTTTAGAAACCATTCTTTTGTGTTTGTTCACTGACCCCCTGTTTGGGCTTGTTTTTGATTGCCGTTTTCCCCTTCCAAATCCCTTTGGGGAATAAAAATTTTGTTTCATTTTTTTTTCACCAATATTATTGCAACAAAATAACCAACGGTCATCCAACGAAAAAACCCCGATTTCTTGCATCTTTTTTTTTTCTGAGGTTGAAAAAAGTCATGAATTTTTTGGTGGGGGCATGTCTCGTTTGGTTTGCCTTTACTAGATAATATTGTTTTTTGTTTGATAAACATCTTTAAATGTGTAAGCTGCATGCCCTTTTTTTCAGTGTGTTATTAATAAAAAAAAACTGTCAATTCTCTTGCTTTCATAGCGTCTTGTGCTGCGTATTGCTCCACATTTTGTTATGTCTTTTTCTCTCCCCTTCATCTCCGTTTACTAAATGCTAATTCTTCCCTAAAAGCGAGCGCATTAACCACGCCCCGCCTATCACATTGAGCAAAAGCCATTTTTTAAATGTATTTTTTTCTACATTTTTTTTTTTCCGGGAATTTTTCCTTGCTTGACAGAAAATCTTTGTGGCAAACGAAGCTGCAATGATAGAAATCAGTTTTTGCTAACCTCAAAGTAATTTTGCCAAGATCGGGGTTTTTAATTTTAAACAGGCTTTTCCCAAGCATTGAGTATTTACACTTTACCCTCCAAAACGCAAAATGGTATCAAGGGTTTTGGTGACAGTTTTTTGGGTGCTCTTTTTTAAAAAAATAAAATTTTTAAAATTTTTAATAAAAAACTAAACAGTGAAGATTCTCAGCTAAAGGGGGCCCCAAAACCCTTCCCCGAATTAAGACCAAGTTGATGGCCAAGCTGTTATCCCCAAAAGGAGAGGCTGTTTTTTTTGCAGCATGTGGAAAACAAAAACACCCTCGGAACTGAATTCAGATGAACAGATTAAAACGTTTCGCCACAAACTTTTTAAATTTTCAAAAACAGGTTGAAGCGCAGCTGGGGTCTAGAAGGGAAAAAGTGGGGGCAAACGGTTTTTGTTTTACCTAAATAGTCAGTAGTTTTGCTCCCATTGTTCAAACAAGATCTTACGTATTTTAACGAAAGATCCTGTTTTAAAAAAGTATTGGAGTCCCTGGTTGATTAATACAGAATTTGGAAAAATTGCCCCCGGAAAATCAGGGGGATTAATTTACTTTTAATCATATAGATTTTGTTTCCTTAAAAAAAACGGGGGAAATCAGCAAATCAAAAACACTGATCAGGGAGAAAGAAAACCAAGCCAAAAATGCAAAAAAAGCAAATCAGGGGGGGCCAGTGAAAAGCACCGGGGCGTGTTGAAGCAGGAAAAAATTTACAGATTTTGGAAAGACAAAAAAAATTAATGTTAAAAAAAATAAATCATCTGAAAACAAAAAACACCCCAGGCCAGAACAAGTTGATTCAATCCCGGGTTTAAAAAAACACATGCGATTAAAGGGCCCAAAGTCTTCATGGAATATTGAACTTAAAATGTTCCCTTTTTTTGGCCCTTTGTGCTGTTGGGGGCTTTTTTTCGTTATAAAAATTATAAAAAAAGCAGCAGAAAAAAAAGCAACCAAAAAAATCGAACCTTTAAATACAGAGAAGAAAACACACGCCAAAACCCCCAATAAAAAAGCATCATTTTGACCATTTATAAAAAAAAAATTTTTTTAAAAAAATAGATCATGGCTTTTTTTTAAAAAAAGAAAAGTAAATAAAAAGACCGGGGTTTTTAAAAAGACATTTCCAAGCCCCGTTTTGAAATCAAGCTTTGTTCGGAGTAAGCCTTTCCCTTTAAAGATCTATGCGAAAACCTGAGCAAACATCTAAACGATGACGCGTTTTTTTAGGCGTGTGTGTACTTATTAACATCTACTTTTTAAGAAAAAACATGCTTGTATTTTTGAAAAATTAAAAGAAAACTTGAATACGAACGGGGTTGTACAAAGGGGATGACTTAATCGAACTTTTTAAAGAACTGATAAAGAACTTAATTTAAAAACTTAAATCAAGAACTTTTTAAAGAACTTGAAGTAATTTAAAAAAAAAACTTAATTAAAAAAACCGGGGGTGATTTAATTTAAAAAACTTAATTGGTTTTGGGGTGCTTGGGGGTGGGGGGTTTTTGGTGTGGTGTACCAGAGCTTTATTATTTGTCAGTGTAACCATTGGGGCAAAACGTCTGAATGACAGTTTGTATGTGAAGGGAGGGAGACAGCAAAAAACGACGAAACAGCAAAAAAAAAGTCTATTTTTTCCTGCTGATAACCTTTGACCCCCTCTAGGGTGGAGCGTGGTCTCCAAACGGGTTGCCATGTAACCTTTGAGCGCTCTAGGGGGGACGCGGAAAAGGGTGACGTACCTTTGACCGCTCTAGGGGGGAGGTTGAAGAAAGGCTTGCCACTGTGACCTTTGGGCCCCCTAGGGTTGGGGGTTGAAAAAAGGCTTGACTGTACCTTTTACCCCTCTGGGGGAGCGTGAAAAAACGCTTGCATGTGACCCTTTTACCGCTCTAGGGTGGGGGCTAGTTTTCTCCTGTGCGGGGCTTTAGGGAGTGTGTTTTGGGGTTGCATTTGGGCTTGTACGGGGGTAGTCCAAAAAATTTTTTTATTCCTCACTGTTGAAAAATTAAATACAAAATCCTTCCCAAGAGTGCTTTATGAAAGAAAGACCAACTGAGAAAACCTTTGCATATGGATTCAACAACGAGCAATCTCTCTTATTTGCGAGAATATGAAGGGCCTGCCCCTCAACCATCCAAAGCACTAAAAATTGTGATGGGACTCAAATGCTCTCAAGTATTGTCAGCTAGAAAACCCCACTGTTTTGTTCTGCCCTGCAAAAATTTTTATAAAACAAAACCAACCTGCACAAAACCGGGAAAATCTTTCACTACACCACAACCCTTTTGACAATACAACCCGGTCTTCTGGGCCCTGGCGGGGCCCCAAATGGGGGTGACCGTAAAGTCTAGAACATTTGCTAAAAGAACCGGCGCGTGTCAAACCCGAAAAAATTCACCCCCCCCACCCCCCCCCCCTCACCTGGCAAAAGCCCAGTCTCCCCCCTTTATTGATTTTTTGGTCGCTTGCCGTCGCTGTGTGAACGAGTCCGGGGTCTCGCTGCCGAAAATTAGCGATTAGGTTTCGGCCTCGTTCAGCCTATCTGTTACCTAGTTTTGTAGGTTAAAATTTTGAAAAAGTGTGCGGATTTTTTTTTTCAAAAAAATAAAATTTTCACTTGCCAGTTTTCTGTGCTCCTCTTTTTTCAACCAGGCAAAATTGGGATTCAGCAATTTTTGCCGTTTCCAAGCTTTTAGGCGGCTCTAATCGCTATAGTACATCCCCATTTTAATTTTAAACATTTATTGAAGATAGTGCTGGGGCCACACACTCTCCTCTCCATATGGTGATGTAAAAAGGTTGCCTAACCCCCATTATTTGTTTGCCAGAACAAAATCCCATTAGTTGCAAAGGGAAATTGAAGGGAATAAATGGTTAGAATTAAAAAAGTAGAAAAGTTTAACATCTTAATACACAGATCAGCCTGCCACATGAACCTAAATCTGAGTTAAAATCAATCAAATCTGAACAAACAAAAAACATTTTTACTTGGGGGAAAAGCAAAAATGTTTTAAAAATAAGTTTTTTAGCATACGAATCAGCCGTGTTTTCCCCCGCCTTAGAAATGAAAGCCATGTTTTTTAAAATGGGGTTTTTGCGCCCAAGCCAGCTCCCCCAAACAACGCGCGATGGTTTGTTTTTTTTCGGCCACTTTCAACAAAGCGCGCCATTTTTTAGATAAGGGGCCACTCATCAATTTCAAAAAGGATTAAAATGCTAATCTTGTTTATTTCTTGAACCCAAAAAACCTTTAAAATGCCGTTTTTTCCAAAGAGTTAGTTTACTTTTTTTTGTTTCCTAAAAAACAATCTCTCCCCTTTTTACAACATGCAGTTAAAGTAAAACTTATGGCCCCGAATAACAAAACCGTTTTTCTAACGTTTTTGCCCTTTTAAAAAAAAAAACCCAAAAAAACACAGTGGCACAACAAGCGCAAACAAAACACAGCCTTCTTGTTCAAAAGTCCAAAAAACAAGGCGACCCGTCGTGTCACGCGACAGCCCGATTCGGGTGGGCGACGTGGCAATCATTTTTGATGCAATGGGGGGCAACCCAGCCGGTGTGCTTGTTTTCACAGCGCAGGTAGGGGCAAACTTCCGGAGCCGTAATTAAATGACGGTTTCAGCCCGTGTACAAAATTTGTAGGGGGAATTTGCGAAGAAGTGTCGGATTTTTGCATTTAATTGAGAGAGAGAAAGAGTGTGTGTGTGGTGTTGGTGTGTGTTTTTTGTCTGCCCGCCTCTCGTCGTTGTCGTCTCCCTCTGTCTCTCTTTTCTGCGTCTGTTGTCGCGGTGATTTCTTTTCTTCTCCTTTTCTCTCTCTCTTCCGCCACAGGAAAAGGCGCTTTTAGGGCACTTTCGCCCCAAAAAATCGGGGGTAAGCAAGTGGGGTTGAAAAAGACATTTACTTTCTCTCAAAGGTCCTGAATGCCTTTTCCTGCATTTTACAAAGCTGGGACCAGTATCGGGATTAAGAAAGAACAAAACCCCCCAAGCAGATGGACAGCTACCAAAGGGGACGAGTGGGGAAAACTTTTAGAGGGAAAACACAGCTAGAGCGAACAGCTCAGCTTGTCAATGCTATGACCCGCCTGGGTGGTTGTGGTTTGTTTTCCCGTAAGTGAAAAAAAGCCACTGCCTTTTTTTTTTTTTTTTTTAAATTTTTTTTTTTTTCTAATTTTAAAACCCCCCCTATCCTTTTGGCTTTCAAGGAAGTTTTCTGCGCCATTTCCCTTTTGTTATCCCCTCCACAACCACACCCCGGGGATGCCCCATTTTTCCGCTTCAGCGTCCACGGGAGCAGTCCAGGGGATGAAGGGGCCCCTCGGGGGACACAGTGTTGAGCTCAGCATGTGAACTGTTCAGAAGTGGTGGGCCCGGTGTAAAAATAAGACAAACTACTCCCCTCATGTGAACGTGTTTGAAGTGGCTGGCCCGGGGGTTGACAAAAGAGCAAACCAGTCCCCCCATGTAAATGTGTTCAGAAGTGGGGGGCCCGGGGTGACATAAGAGAACTACAGGGGGGGCGGCCCCTTTTGTCTTTCCCCCTTTGGTTATTCCCTTTAGGTCATTCCTTTAAGTCTATTCCTTCCAGGGCTATTCTCGTTAAATCTTAGGGGTGGGTTAGGGGTAGGGTTAGGGTAGGGGTTTGGGAAGGGTTAGGGATAGGGTTGGGACGGGATAGGGTTTGGTAGGGTTAGGGTTAGGGTGGGTTAGGGATGGGTTTGGGTTAGGGATAGGTTGGGAAGGGGTTTGGGTGGGTTAGGGTATAACCCTACCCCAAAATTAAAAAGAATAGACCGGAAGGAAAAGACCTTTTAAAGGGGAAAAGACCCAAAGGGAATAGACCCAAAGGGAAAACCCCCCAAACCCCCCCCCCCCCCCCCCCCCCCCCACCCCCCCCCCCCCCCCCCCCCAGGTGAAAAAGACAAATACAGTCCTCCATGTGAACTGTTTTAGAAGGGCGGCCAGGGGTAACATAAAAGAAAAAACAGTCCTCCCCTGGAACTGTGTTTGAAGTGGCCCCGGCAGGTGAACAAAGAGCAAACTACAAACCTCCCTTTGGGGGAACAGTTCGAATGCCTTTGCTGAGCACCAACTGCCCTACTGTCCAAAAAACACACACAGCCCAAAATACAATGTGCATGGGGCGAGGCAAAGGCAAAGGGTATTGCATCAAACGTAGAATACTCGGAAAAAAGGGTTTGTTTTTTTTCTTTTCCCAAATAGAAAAAAGGTTATTTTTTTTGTTTCATGTATTTTTCTTACTTTTTTTGACGATGGGAGAGCGAGGTACAGATGCATGATGTGGTGTGTGTGTGTGAAGAGAGAGGGGGAGGGAGGGGGTTTAGATAGCAAAAAAAGAGAAAAGGGGGTCTGAGGAGAGTAAAAACGCATATAAAAGTAATTAAATTTTTTTCCACACACATGGTTTCTTCTCCTCTCTCCCTCCCACTCTTTTCTTTCTCCTCTCTTTCCTCTCTCTCTCTCTCTCTCTCTCTCCACACCCACCACAACACACCAAACACACCACACACACACAACACACACACAAATTCTTGATCAGCATAGCATGCCTGGCAGCAAATGATATGGCTTTCAGGGTAAAGTGGCGTGTGTTCCCTCGTTGTCATGTGTACCTGACCATTGGATACCACTTCACTTTGAAAGACAACATAGACCTTTTGCAGCAAATCTGGGGAGATAGAGGAGAAGAATGCTGAAAGCTTCCACCAATGTGAAAGTTGCATCTTTGTGATGGATGGGGTGGGAGGGTAAAGGGAAGGATTCATGCATGGACGGGTAGTGGGGAGAGCAGTTTTTTTTCTTGTCTTTTTTTTGCTCCCTCTTTTTTCTTTTTTGACTAACCGTGTGAATGTTGCAAAAAGTTTACAATGAAAAAAATGTTTTAGAAAATGTAATCTTTGTGCGACATGTAATTGCAGACAATCATTATTGTGAGCTGAGCAGGTCATTTATCTTGCCGCAAGTGCTTAATGCAGGAGTGAAATCTGGGGGTCTTTGACAGCTTTCTGTGCATTTGATATGGCAATATTTACTCATTAAAAATGTGTGCCTTTGATACTTCTAACACACCAGAACAGTTTTACCATTGAATAGGGTAAAACAAACAAAACGAAAAGCAAGCGAAAAAAGAGCTAAGAATTGACGCCACCCCTACTCCCTCCATTAGATAAGGACGGGGCGGAGGGGTGGATGCGTTAGAGGTGAAGAAAGTGTATTTCACATTGCTTAAATGTTAAAATAGTATATCAATAATATCCTGTATGTATTTGTGTTTTGAGACTGACATAGTTTGTTTTTGAATTAAAAGAGAGACAGAGAGAGAGAGAGAGAAGAAGTGCATTGTCTATGGAAGTAACCGTTATGTGTTTGAGAAAGGAACTAAAAGCAAACGGTGATTAACCTGTTTTCGTTTTCTAGCATGCAGTGGTAACTATGATGTTGTTGTGATGTAAGGGTGATTGCAGTTTGGACCAGCTGAAAACACAGTATTAACAGCTATCCTCTTTGTTTTACAGCTTCCTCTTTGTTTTAACAGCTTCCTCTTGTTTTAACATCTTCCTCTTTGATTATTTCAGTCACCTTTCACGCTCGGCTTGCCTTCTTTATTGTTTCTTTGTATACACTGTGTTGCTTTTTTTATATATTAAAACTTTTACGTTTTTTTAAAACAAAACATTCAATAAATTCTTTAAGGTATGATACAGATCATTTGGGCCTCAAACTGAATGAAACTCATACAGTATAATCAAAAAATGATAAGAAGAAAACAAGGAAAAAAGGGGGACAACACTACTCACACACACACACACACACACACACACACCACACACACAACACACACACACAGGCCACACAAACATCACACGTGTGTGTGTGTGTGTGTGTGTTGTGTGTGTTGCGCCTGTAAAATGGGGAGCAAATGGGTTTGATGTGAAAATGAGGCTAAATGTCGCAACTATGAGTGGCATTTTTATCCGGTGCTCTTGGAGCATACTATGGAGTGTATTCCACCCAAGTCAGTATGATTTGTGAAAGGCAGACCAGTGAGGTGGTCAAGGGCATCGCCAGTTTGTGAAAGGCAAACAGTGAGGTGTCAGGGCATCTCAGTTTGTAAAAAGGCAAACAGTGAGGTGGTCGGGGCATCGCAAGTTTGTAAAAGGCAACAGTGAGGGTGAGTGGTTCAGGACATCACAAGTTGTAAAAGGTCAAACAGTGAGGTGGTCTGGCAACGGCAAGTTTTAAAAGGCACACAGTGAGGTGGTCAGGGCCTCGCAAGTTTGTAAAAGGCAAACAGTGAATGATGGGGGAATCGCATCTGACCTTGAAGGGCGATGAGTGTAAATGTGTGTGTGTGTGAATTTTGGACGATGTGGGCAAAACTGAGGTGAGTAGATTTTGAATGCAGCACCTCAATACGGCATTCCTGAACACCATTCAACATGTAAAAAAGTAGCGACAAAATTTTTCGCCCCGTTTTTCAAATCTGCCCCATTTATTTGAGACGTGGATTACCTGATCGCCTCATTTGCCTTTTAACAAACACACACACACACCACACACACACACACACACACACACACACACACTCTCAAAAAAGAAAAACTAATGCTAACAATACAATTGGAAATGCAGCTCCAGTGACCCAGTCCACGTCAATACTAATTCTTTTGTTATTATGTTTTATTAATCCCAAATATATCGATTTGTACTAAATTTACAACACAATGGCAATAGAGAACCACTCACTCTACATCTGCACACGGCAAACTATGCGTATGCCATGGATGGGTTGTATCTCTGTAAGTTTTTATCTCCCATCCTAGTACCTCAAGGCTGGCATAAAGCAGTTTGGGTAAGGAAAAAAAAGCTCCTTTTCGGCCTACTACTTTTTTTTTTTCTTCATCTTTCCTTCTAGATTGTATTTATTATATTGTTTTGTTCCATTTTTTTTAATGCATGCAACACCCTAAAATTTGTTCTGGTTTTGGGCAAAAATGTCCACTGGAAAACAATTTTGGATAAGGTGAAGGATTTTGTAACCGCTGTTCTTCAAGAGGTGTTGAAAATTCTTTATTAGCTGTATCCTGCACAGTTGTTTTATTGCAGAACTTTTCAGTTTGATTTTATCTCTGTGCTGTCAGTAATGATCTATGTAGTAAACCATCTGTCTAAACATCGTGAGTTGGTGCGGGAAGGGATGTTTCTATCCATTTTAAGATGTGGCAAATATTTTTGTATATATATTGTTTTCGCATTGTCAGTAGCATAGGTGTTCCTCACAAATCACATTCAGTCCTGAAATCCTGGCCAAAGGAATTTGAAACTTGTAAGATTTATTAAAAAGTTTTATATTCCCATGTTTAGGAGGTTTCTATGTCATCAGCGAGTAGGGCAATTTTTATGTGCATTATCATTAGTACCCGGTACATTTTCTGCCGTTCATAGTGGGAAACAATTTGGTACATAAAACAATGAGACATCGGATATGAGATCTCCTTCAAGAATACCCTCTGATTTTGAACCCACATTGATTTTGCCCATTTACAGTTACAGTGGCCTTAACATCTATACAAATGTTCATACCCATTTACATACGATAAAATCTCTGCCAATGTTTTATCATCAATTCCCAGTCAACTGGGTCTTTGCTTTTGGAAAAGTCTGTCTCTCCAAGTGTAAATCCCAGTCGCGCCATATGGTCTTGTATGGATTTAAATTTGGTAGTTATGATTATGTTTCCTTTTAGATTACAAAATAATAACCGTTTGTGGGCCATTTTTATTTAATACTTCTTTTTCTGTCCAAATTTGTTAACTGACCTGAACATGACCCCTTTATTAGTTTTCAAAATGTGAGAAAAATTTGTGTGTGTATCCTGTCGTTCCGGGACTGTTTTTCCATATTTTCAAGTACTGCAATGGCAACTTTGGAGTAATTTTTCCCTATTAGGGTTATTGACTTTGGTTTAAGTATTGCAGAATGAACTATTTCATTTATTTGCATTCTTCAACTTGTTGCGCTTATGCTGTTAAATAAATGAGTAAAGCGTTTAATTCATAGACTGATGTCTTTAGTAATATGAATCATTCCCGTGTTTATCCAGTAATTTTAATAGTTAGTTTGTTTACTTAATTTTCTTTTTCCCCAATCAAAAGGCAATTGAAGACAGGATCATCTCCTAATCTGAATTTCTAGCAGTGCAGCATTCATTGGTTTTCTGTGAGGCTGGGTCTTTTTTCATCTAATCGTTAAGTTCTTTGGTTTTCTGTGATGGGTGGTCTTTTTTTCATGCTAATCGTTAAAGTTCTTTGTTTCTGTGTGGTGGTCTTGTTTCATTCATCGTTAAATCGCGGATATCATAAAAAGTTTCTTTCCTTTTTTTTCTCCGCTCTTTACAAGTCATTTAATTTGTAGAATGAGTTTCAAGTTTTCATATCAAATTATGTTGTTTGTGTGGTTTTATTTTTAAAATGTGGCGTTTTACTGTTTTTGAGTCTTGTATTTCATTAGAATAAAATCAGAACAAGTTCTTATTATATTGTAAAATCTTTTGACCTAGATTGCTTGATCAAAGTGAGGTTGACCTAGATTGCTTGATCAAAGGGTGTTTTTTGCTCAATTACGCGTTAGTAGAAAATCCAGGAACCAGATAGTACTATAACTGTAAAACGTATTTTGAACGAGACATGCTTGTTCAGATCGTTTATTGGTTGTTTGTTAAGAAATTTTTTATTGTACCTCACTGCATCTTACTGTACTTTAAGATGCCTGTAATGATGTTCCTAATTTCAGATACATCTTGAAAAATATTTCTATCATGAGCAGTTAAACACTCCCAAAATTATTTGATTTCTTTTTCAGGTGTATTCTTACTTTTCAGAACAACTATGAAACATGCGTTTCTATAGCTTGAATTATTTCATAGTTGGCAGTATCAGACAACCATAAAAACGTTCACACTGCAGACAGTAGAACAACTATAAACATGCTGTACTATAGCTGAGATTCTATTTCATAGTTTGCAGTATCAGACACCATAAGTCACCTTCAACAAATAGAACAACTAGGAAACATGCAGTTCTATAGCCTGAATTATTCATAGATTTGCAGTATCCAGAACGCCATAAAACGTTTCACATGTCAGAACAGAAGTCTTACCAATGTTTTGTATTATTTTCACATATAAGATAGAAGTGTAACCAGCTTTGTTGGTATTGGCTGGAATCTTCTCCATATGGATTGCCTATTGGGAGGATACTGGATCGAAAATGTTTGCAATACCCAAAGTGGTCCACATGTAATTTAACAATTTTCCCCTAACGGTTTAAGATTATAAATGAGTGGTAAATTCCGTCAAAATGCGAGTTCAGTACGAAAGTTTCAGTCTCCAGCGAATCTTAAATGTGTTTTCCAGTTTGTTTTTTCCTTGGTAGTATTCAGGATCAATTCCAACAAAGGTCTGAAATGTTTATAAGAAAAAGATTTTTTTCATGAAGTTTGTATGAAACGAATGCATCAATTCCATTTTGATTTTTGTACACGTGGTATTTTAAATCAAAGCTGTTATTGAATAGGAATTAGCACACCTTGGTTTCTCATGGTGCAAAATAGCGCTGGTGAATCCAGTTCTTCACAATATAACTGATCCACAATCAGGATTTTGATGGTATCTTGAAGTTGAAAATAATTACACTGCTTTGCCTTAAGTGAACTGAAGCTTCTGTCTCTTTTCTTAAAATGTCCAAGAGCCCCCAACAGCTTACAACACAGATTCAAAATGTTTCCTATCATCATGCGCCTGCTTCTAGAATATCCATTGATAAGTGTGTGCGTTTATGTCAGGACCCAGCGTTATCGGTCTAATCGCCAATGCTTTTCATAGCAGTGTGGACAGGCCCAGCTGTATGTTATCCGATCAGCAGATGCAGCAGATACGAACATCAGTGTTACAAACAAAGAAACGTCACTGCAACGTATTAGAATAGGTGAAACACTAGAGACGCGGTGAGCACCTGTGATGTAAGCTGACCGCTGATCACAAACTTCACTATATAGGCCTGACTTCATGTTCACTGCCAAAGAACTGCCTCCCGTGAAAGATGGTTACACCTAAAAAAGAAAGGGGAAAAGAAACAAACAAACACCTCTTTGTATCTTGGTTGCCATCCCCTAAGTGCCTTCTGCATCCTACTAATCATAACAATTGTGCGCTAGATCAAAAGAGACGACCGGAAATGTGGGAAAACAAACAACAAACACGCATTGATATGGCTTACCAACAGCCCATTTTCAGTGGAAAACAGTCCATATCTGCAATTGCAGCATTGTCCATTGTCATATTTCCCAGTTTCAAACTGCATGAATGAACAAGAGGAAGAGCAAGATGCATAAGGAAGCGGTCATCTGTTTTCTAATTTCAGGACCATTCTCCAGTGCACTTTTCTATGCAACTTTTCACGTATTTTTTTTAATGGTTATGGGATTATAACATGCCATTTTATCATGATTTCCCTCTTTCTGGATTATTTGGTGTGTGTGTGTGTGTGGTGTGTGTGTGTGTGTTGTGTGTGTGTGTGTGTGTGAGTGTGTGGCTGTTGTGCCTTTTTTTTGTTCTTATTCATCTGCCTTTTTTGTATTCATGAAGCATCTTTAAATCTTTTTCTCTTTAGCTTGTCACTTTTATATACATCATAATACAGGATTCCCACAAAACCATGCACTACCTGCATCATTCTGTTTGTACTGGCGGTGAATGTAACCTTAAAAGAAGTTGGTGACAAAAAAAAATTCTGCTTTGTTATGTATTTTTGATTGCATTTGAATGTTTTGAAACGATTGATTAGTTGCAATTTTTAAAAAAATCAATTTAGATCTGATTGTAAAGATATGAATACCGGCCCACCTGCCATAGCCTAATCTGATCAAACATGGGGGTGAATGCGTGTGGTGGGTCTTTTTGAAAGGAGAGAATGCTATTTTCTTTAAACATGGTGTCGGCCCTAACCATAATGATAATGGGTCCATGGTAATCAATTGTTCTCGTTAAAATGGAAAATTACTGGAAATTGTGATCTTAATGGTTGCCCCGCGGTAGTTTTCCTCGTCATTGTTTTCTGGTGTGTGTTTTTTTTTTTTTAGGTCAGATAGATCTTATTACTAGTGGTATATGTTGTTTGGACTTGTTTCATCAGATGTTGCCTTATTTTTTAGTAAGGAGGAGAAATGAATGACAACAATTAATTGAGCACCACTTTGCCTGTTTGTGATACACGCATCAGAAGCCATCCATTTATGTCGCGTTCAGGGAGAGAATCGCTGATATATTCTTACTACCGCTCATTTACACTCAATGTTTTTTTTTTCTTTTTAATACTAGTGGTATTTGCATTGATCGACATAAAAGGACTCATGCTTTGGTCAAGTATTCTTCAGTCTGAACTATTGAATAGCTTCATGTTATGAATTCAGAAAGACATTATGTATGCGTGAGAGGGGGTACAGCACATCCAGTAATGCATGTAAGGGGGGAATGGTGCGTATATACCATTGAAGTATGTGTTTCGCTTTAGATCACCCTTCCATCAGCGCAGCTTGAAGATACCCTTGCAGCTCAGCACAAGCAGCAAAGCTGAAGTCAGCATATGAGCGATGACCTCTTTCACTCCATTTCCTTGTTTCCAGCACTGGTTGTTCCACACCGTTTGTTTATGATCCATTCCACCAACTTTAAAGCCAGCTAGCAGCAGTGTGGAATGATCTGGTTCCATGACGACCCCTGATATTCCCATAGATCCCTGGGACCTGGGACTCGTCTTGGCGCAAGCACACGAAAACTCCCTAATAGTCCCATGCCCTTTGATTTTAATCTGTCTCTACTTGTTAACCACCTGGATGATACCTTGATGGACATATAAAAGAAATGAGAAAAATCAACGTTCAGATCCAATAAAAATTCTCAAACACAATCCAATTGCGACGTCTATACATACTGGACTCCATAAGCATGGCCGGTGGCATATGTTTTTGGTGTGTTTGCAACCCCTCTCCTTTAAGTGCTTTTCTGGCGCCTGTCCCATGGCCAGCAAAGACAAGTGGCTGTCAACACCACAAAATTAATGAGCAAGGCCCTTGCTTAAGAGTCAAGTATCTATACTGAGTGTTTTGTGAATCCCTTTATTGTGTCAGAAAAATGATATACCTTCTTTCTTTCATAAGCCTACAGGTACATGCCAGGTTGGTTCCAAGCTAACGGAATGAAAGATGAAAGGAATGGGAGGAGACAAGTGAAACCACCTGGTGCAAAGATCGGCTCATCGAGTGCGAAAGCTGACACAGGGTAAAGGGTAGCTCCTGCATTTGTAGATGATGTCTAATTAATGGAGAAATACTTAAAAACTAGTAACATGAATGATGTGTGTTGTTCATTTGATCATGTCATCAGTTTGATATCAGTTTTTTTATTTGGTTGTTTTTTGCTGGAATTTAATGCAACACCTGAAAACGCTTACATATATAAGTAATTTGGTGCAGAATCCTGATTTCAGCGTGTGCCAGTAGACTAGGATCGTTACCTTGTTTTGGCCTTTTTTCTGATTTTTTATTGTAATCGTCTTTCCCTCTTCATCTTTTTAGAATTATTCCTAACTTTTCACAGTGCGAACATGTATGACCTCAATTTCCCCCCATCCAGCAAGACTGATTGTTTGCCCGTTTCGGTTTGTTTTTGTGGGTCCCAGTTCAGAACCTGGCTGAACCTTTCATCCACCACTCTCAGCTCCCAGTAGAATACCACAATATCCATGGGCTAACCTCCCCTGCCCTCCACCCCGCATCCAAGTGTCTCAGGTGTCCCAAAGCAATTCCCAGGCATAGCTCCATTGGACAGCCCTGACTGGAGGAGTTCAACCTTATGATGATCTGGCACAGGTCTTTCCTCCTGACCTAGGGGACAATGACAATGACGACAGTCTTTCTTCCTTTTCACCAGACAAGGAATACGATGCTCACCTAGACTAAATAACAGGGTCGTTTTCAACAATGACCAGTAGAACTGGAGAGGACCCGGCTTGACTGGGTTGTTTGGTCTGCCTCTACCTCTCCATCCACCCTCGAGCCGCTCGACCTGCTGCAGCGTGAATCGAGCGTCCACAAGTAGCCTCCCCAAAGTCATGGGTGCCCAACCGAGAGCAGAAAGCTTCCCAGGCAGAACTGCTTAGACTGCCTGGGAATGGAGACCAGAACCTCTGTCCGGGAGGGATTCCTTCTACAGGACTTCTCTGTTGAACATATTGTATGACCCTCCAAGAGTGAGTTAGGTCCTCATACCTACTATAACCATCAGACCTACAAGAATAGTCCCATCAGCACGTGAAACTTCTTGCCAGAAAGCAGTGTTTTGGGCGTTTATAAGAAAGCTTCTTCTTCGGTCTCTACAAAGGTCTGGTCCCTCATCCAAACAGACGTGTCAGTATGTTAGATTCTTCAAGAACTTTTCTGCCTCAAAACTGTAGATCCCGTCCATATCAAGAGCTTCGATTCTCTGGGGGGGAGTTCCGCAGCAGCCCGTATACGCTGGGAAACTATCGTATCGGGCCACCAACCTTTAGCAGAACTATTTTCACGTATTGGGTTGAAACCTTTTCTCTGACGCCAAAACCTTGCTTGATTGTATTTTTTACCACAAAGTTTCCTCTAGAGAGTTGAAGACAACCTAAATTCTGTCCACCCATATACATTCGGCGTTTTCTACCATCTAACCGTGCAGACAGAGATCTAGGATACGTGTGTCAATTACATTATTGCCAAAGTCCTGACGAGCGCACCAGAACTTTCCAAGCCTCGAAGATCCATTTGTGATCTGGCCTATCTCGAGACAGCGCCAGCTTTTCCTGGTTAACAAGACCGTTCTTTCCGGAATTCACTCCAAGTTATCCGTCGTCTTGCTCAGCAGCTTGCTCTTAGAATGTAGCTGCAACTCATGTCCATCAAGCAGCTCCATCTTGCCGCGCAGAGAGGAGGTCTGGCCCCGTGGTCGGGCACGGCAGAGGGGGGGTGTTATGCGAGAACGAACTGTGGGAGGGGGCGGGGCTCTGACCCTGTATCTTGTGGGAAGGGGAGGGGGGGGGGGGGCATTTGCGAAGCCAACATGTCGAGCAGACCCGGATTCGGCGAAGGGGGTATACCGCACTGGCGGGTCGTGGGGGTGGGGTGGGTGGGGCCGGTTTTCCCTCGGTTAGGGTCTCGCGGAGGTTGCGTCAACTACTGTGTGTGGGGGGGGGGAAGTTGCGGCTCGAGCTTTGAAAAATAAAAATGTTCCTGGCTCACTTGTAGCTGATACACTAAGATAGTGCGAGATGTTTCCATTACTTTTGAGAGAACACCGATGTGTGGTGTAGAGAGGGGGAGGGGTGGGGGGCAGTGTGTGGGTGGGTGAGTGGGGTGGTGTTTAAGATGAGGGGGTATTGAAGGAGAAGAGAAAGAAGAGTGTATGGTGTCTGTGCATATAATTATGCCGCACACACATATATACACAGGTGGTGCTAGTGCGTGTAGTGCGAGAAATGGTCTGCGGGAGCGTCAACTTGTGTGTAGGTGTGTGCGTGCGTGCATGCATGCGTTGTTGTGTGTGGTGTGTTCGCAGTCAATTTAACACGCGCGCGCGCGCGCACATACCACCCACACACACACACACACACACATCCTTAATAGATAAATTGAATACAACAGATATGTCCGTAATTTTTAATTTCATGGTTGTCTCAAGACAAACAAAAGCGTGGTGCATACTGTTTGCAGGGAAAAAAATAGGGGTCCAAAGAAAACGACGTTTTAGCCGGGCAGCACCATCCAGGGGACCAACTCCTCCGTAATCGGTTTTTTTACCTGTCTCCCTTCCTTGATCAGCTCCTGGGGAAAGGCACATCCTCTCCTCTTCTTTCACCAGAATGTCTTGAGTCCCTCATGGACGCGTTGTACGAGGCGTTGTTGAAGAGTTTGTTGCGTCGTAGGGGTCTTCGCGCACGTTGAACAGCTGCCAGCTACGGAAAAAAGAAAACCAAGGTCACTGCACAGAAATGACGATCGGTCGTTAGCTTTGCACAGAGCCAAAGGCAGTGAATATCCCGGTCCCATTCAATTCATCACAATCAGATGATGTTAATATGCCTGGTGATCCGACGGGAATATATAATGCCTAAACAAAAAAAAGAAAAGATTCTCCTCTAATTCATTTATTTATAGTCCCTTCAAATATGTTTTTTTTTAAAAGTTTCTTTGAGAGGATCAGATGGATTTGAAAAGGAAAGAAGCTTAAGTCGAAATTATAGTTTGTTAACATTCTGTCCTACTTTTCAACTCTCTCTCTCTCTCTCTCTCTCTCCGCTCACTCTCTCTCTTCTCTCTCTCTCTCTCTCCCTCTCTCAACGTATAACATTATGGGTGTCAGCTACGTTATTCGACGAATCTTATAAACAGACTTACTGTACCAATAGAGCCCGTATTTCCCTGTTTGCGAAAGCCTCGCCTAGCAGGAGTATTTGCATTAACTTGCTTACGCTGTAGACCAGGATGCAAAATCCCCTGTTTCTCGGTGCCATTGCACTGTACGGCAGTTCGAAGTTGCAGCCATCGATGCCTGTCGTAGGCGTCTACTCAACTTTGTGTGGATAAGATCCGTACAGCGGGCTGAGAACAAATAGGTTTACTCTCTTAAGGTAAGCAACCCTCAAGTGTATGTATTTCACAACTTTCGACAGACCTTCGGACCTTTGAACTCGTCTAGATAAATTCACCATTCCAGTGGTGAAGAAAAAGCAAATTTCCTGGGAGTTACTCCGATCAAAAACCTGAACTTTAAAAGTCACAGCAAACACATTAAACACGTCAATGGCCAGAAAGCAGTGAACGTCTGAGAGTCATGGCACACACGGGTTGGCGAGCTGATCTGAACATTAATGACCGTCTTACAGGATCTGTTCTGCCCAAACTGGAAAAACCAACCTTTGTGTGCAGTCCTGTGGTCTTCCGATCTGTCTAACCAAAAGCTCGGAATCAAAATTCACAACGAATCGCATTGTTCACCAACATCCATAGCGATTGAAGACGTCAGTCATACTGTCCTTCGAATTACGTCTGAAATCTGGTTCAACATCATCATCCTCAGAGCGTCATTTGTGAAGTGTCTGGCAGGCCGGCATCTCGTCCTGGCACTCGGATCACCGACACAAGAATGGGATTTCACAGTGTGCTCAAACATTTTTCGATGCCGGCAATGTGCTGACAGTGTATACCCCATTGTCAATCTGCGGTTTTCCGCATAGATAAATGTAGTTTTACAGAAGCAATGTATATTCCAGCAGTAAATATTCTTATCCAACATGTCAAAATCATTTAAGAACAATGCAGTTATCTCTTTCGACATGGATACGTTCACACAAGTAGCAAGATGACTACCTGGACAAAACTAATGTGCCTGCAGATAGACGTAGGTAGGAGCGTCCTGTAATTTGAAGCCAGGTGAGGTAAAACATCGTACAGGGAGAAAGCAGATGTATGGGAAAGTAAGTAGAGAATGTCTCTGTCAATAAAATATCGTTCCTATGACTTGATGAAAAAGTATATCTGTTTAATATACATTAGCTTGCATCCTTGATAGATATACTAAAAACACAAAATGTACTGCATTTTGACACAACCAGGAAATTTCCTCGGATCAGTGATACGGGCAGGGCCGTTTCCTAACCTGAAGACTGTTTACGTGGCGGAAACGTACTCATTGACACCAAATGTGTCCAGAGGCTCTTGGTAACAAGTGCCTTTTGAACCCAGTGTGACTGCATGTCAGAGCCCTGGAAACGTGGAGATTTCTGCTCATGTGGGACAGTCCTTGGTTTCTGGAGATTTTACACCTGATGGGCTTTACTTGTTTTGTGCTTTTTTCTGCTTTCTTGGAGTGAGCAAACTGGCTGTCGTTGTCCTTGCCAATCGGCTAAGTGTTCACTGTATCTGATGAATAGTTGGTGGCCTGTCCACTTCATTAGTGACGTACCTGAAATGAGGTGTAGTAAAGTTGATCGCGTCAACTGAGGCAGTGTAGAGTCTGTGTCCATTTCCATGGTCATGGCAGGTTGCTGCAAGTTCTTGGGCATGAGGGCATCTCGGTGTGGAGGATTGTTGTTGGCATCTGCCTTCTTCCATGAATGTGGCAGCAATCAGCAAAAGAACAGAAGAAAAACATTTCTGGTTTGGGATTGATTGTGTTTAGTCAGACTATATCTGTCAGGCGGTTCGTGAAGACACGACAAACAGCCCTGTTGTCCGATGGACTCTTCTGCTTCAGGCAAATAATTTTCCTGGCTCTAGCTTGTGAACACGTTGAGGACCGAGGTGTGAGCTGCCAGGGTGGTTTCTGAGACAGGCAGGGAGTCAGAAAATTATTCCACCTGTATGTGAATTGTGCACTGAGCATTGCAAGACTGAAGGAAAGTCCAGCTTTATATACAAGACAGAAGGAAAGACACTTTATATACAAGACAGAAGGAAAGACCAGCTTATATTCCAGACAGAAGGAAAGACCAGCTTTATATACAAGACAGAAGGATAAGATAAGATAAATAATGTTGCTTATTGCCCAGCCGACCGCAGAGGGCCTATCAGGCTGTCACCACACGTTAAAATCAACTCACCAGTCAAGACAGAAGGAAAGGCCAGCGTTATATACAAGACAGAAGGAAAGACCAGCTTTATATACAGACAGAAAGGATAGACCAGCTTAATGCAAGACAGAAGAAAGACCATCTTTATATGCAAGACAGAAGAAAGAACCGCTTTATATACAAGACAGAAGGAAAGACCAGCTTTAAATACAAGACAGAGGAAAGGCAGCTTAATATACAAGACAGAAGGAAAGCCACTTTTATATACAAGACAGAAGGAAAGACCAGCTTTATATACAAGACAGAAGGAAAGACCAGCTTAGATACAAACAGAAGAAAGACCTGCTTTATATCAAGACAGAAGGAAAAGACCAGCTTTAATATACAAGACAGAAGGAAAGACCAGCTTTATATACAAACAGAAGGAAAGACCCAGTCTTTATATACAAGACAGAAGGAAAGCCCAGCTTTATATACAAGACAGAGGAAAGACCAGCTTTATATACTAGACAGAAGGAAAGACACAGCTGTATATACAAGACAGAAGTAAGGCCTGCTTTAATAAAGTGCTGCGCTGTTCTGTGACACGGTCCTCTTAAAAATGTTCCATCAGAAAACGCTGCCATCTGTGTTGAATAGGAGTCTGCGAAGGATGACATATAAGAGTGATAATACCATGTCGTGGTAAAATCAAAAGAGATCCTCCCTGTCTCTACTGTTGCCAGCTTCTATCACGTTAGGCTCCTGAAACTGAATTAAAGGAGGATAGCAAGCAAACCAATACGAAGCCTATAAATTGTCTATTACCAATGGGAACACAAAGCGCAAAGTTCCCTGGAATGCTTTAATTAAAACACATCATCTCTTTTTAAAGCTTTACGATATACTGACATTTGAAGAGGACATTGAGTATGACGTCACAATGCTCAGATGTAAGACGGTGCACATACTTGTATACACCCACTGAAGCTTGTGCTTCGGCTGCACGAACGTTCTCTCACGCAGACACACACACACACACACACAACAGAGAGAGAGAGAGAGAGAGAGAGAGAAGAGAGAGAGAGAGTGAGAGTCTTATTCGATTGAAGATATATCAAAAGATTGACGGTTTCCTGCGGCACACACTCACACACACACACACACACACACACACCCACAACACACACACACACACACACACTCACACAGGCACGCACTGGCACGCACGGCTCCGACCCACGCATGCATGCACGCACCACCCACGTACACACCCGCCACGACCACCACCTGCATTTCCCCTTAGCCGACCCCCGCGCCCCCCCCCTTTCCCCTGCATGCGGATCTCCCTCGCCGCTTCTATCTCAAGCCCCTCCAACCGCACAACATCCACCCCGTCTCCATTTCACACCCCTTTCTCGCTGTTTCCCCAATTCCCCTGTCCTTATCTACAAGCCCTCCGCCATCATACACAAAGATCACAACTCACTCAGAACATCCATCAACAACGTCCTCCTCCACCTCGCCTTGTGCCAGTAACGAAGGAGGGGGAAGCCAACCGGATTGCGTCCATTCCCCAGGTTTACCTGTCACACACCAGTCCATTGCCTGGCTTCATCTGACACACAGTTCATTGCCTGACTTCATCTGACACAACCGTTCATTCATTGCTGACAACCTTTCATCCTGACACACATACATTGCCTGGCTTCATCTGACACGACCATTCAGTGGCTGGCTTCTTACTGACACAGACTATTCATTGCCTGGCTTTCATCTGACACACCGTTTTCATTGCCTGGCTTCATCTAGTAATCTGACACAACCTTATTGCTGGCTTCATCTGACACCACCGTTCAATTTGCCTGGCTTCATCTGACACACTATTCATTGCCTGGCTTCCATCGGGACTCAACCGTTTCATTGCCTGGCTTCATCTGTCACACTATTCATTGCCTGGCTTCATCTGACACACCTTCATGCCTGCTTCATCTAGTAATCTGACACACCATCATTGGCCTGGCTCATCTAGTAATCTGACAAACCAGTCAGTGCCTGGCTCATCGGACACGACCATTCATTGCCCTGGGCTTCATCTGAACACCGTTCATTGCTTGGCTAATCTAGTAATCTGACACACAATTCCATTGCTGGCTTCATCGGACTCACCATTCATTGCCTGGCTTCATCCGACACAACCATTCATTGCCTGGCTTCATCTAGTAAATCTGACACACCCTATTCAATTGCCGTGGCTCATCGACAACACCATTCATTGCCTGGCTTCATCTGACACACCACTCATTGCCGGGCTTCATCGCACACACACCATTCATTGCCTGGCTTCATCGAACACACCATTCATTGCCTGGCTTCATTTGACACACCAATCATTGCCTGGCTTCATCTAGTAATCTGACACACCATTCAATGCCTGGCTTGTCAGCGGTCACAACTCATCATAGCCTGGCTTCATTTGACACACCCATGCATTGCCTGCTTCATCTGACACAAAACCGTTCCTTGCCTGGCGTCGTCCGACACACCGTTCATTGGCCTGGTTCATCGACCACACCATTCATTGCTGGCTTCATAATGACACACCGTTCATTGCCTGCTTCATCTGACACCACCATTTCATGTGCCTGGCTTCTCTGACCACACCATTCTTGGCCTGGCTTCAGCTGACCACACCATTCATTGCCTGGCTTCATCTGACGCACCATTCATTGCCTGGCTTCATCTGAGACACCGTTCATTGCCTGGCTTTTCGTCCTACACACCATTCATTGCCTGGCGTCATTTTGACACACCATCAATGTTGGCTTCATCTAGTAATCTTGACACACACATCTTTTCATTGGCCGGGCTTCATCTAGTAATCTGACACAACCATTCATTGTCCTGGCTTCATCTAGTAATCTGAACAGCACCATTCATTGCCTGGCTTCATCTGACACACCATTCATTGCCTGGCTTCGTCTGACACACACCATTCATTGCTGGCTCATCTGACACAACCTTTATTGCCTGGCCTGCATCTGACACACCATTCATGCCTGGCTTCATCTGACACACCATTCATTGCCTTGGCTTCGTTCTGACACACCCATTCATTGCCTGGCTTCATCTGACACACCTTTCATGCCTGGCTCATCTGACACACCATTCTTGCCTGGCTTCACTGACACCACCGTTTCTTTGCCTGGATTCGTCTGACACCCCATTCATTGCCGGCTTTCGTCTGACACACCATCATTGCCTGGCTTCGTCTGACACTCCATGCATTTGCCTGGCTTCGTCCTGACACACCATCATTGCCTCTGGACTTCATCTGCAAACCGTTCATTGTCTGGCTTCGTCTATAATCTGACAACGGGACCATTCCATTGCCTGGCTTCATCTAACATACCATTCATTGCCTGGCTTCATCTAACATACATTCATTGCCTGGGCTCATCCGACACACCGTTCATTGCCGGCTTCGTCGAGTAGTCTGTAAAGTCAACCATGCAGAGGAACAGGCCGAGACCCGGTCCGCACAGTCATGAATGCAGTCTTTAAGCTGCGGCAGGGTGACCATCCCATTTCATCACCGTTGGGCCAAAAAAAAAAGTTCTTTGAAATATTGTTGAAACCTCTTCTCTGAAGACAAAAATCCAGCCTTATGACTGCGTTTTGGACCCAAAGATCTCAAAGAAAGTTTGAAGACAATCCGAGTGTCATTCCACTTTGAAATTCGTATTCGTCCTCATTTTGAAGAGTGCATACACAGACCTCGGAGTCGTATTACACATTCAAATTTCGTGATGACCCACACATACTTTCCTTACCCGTAGACTGCTTTTGATTCGGCCCCCGTAATGTAAATACTCCTCCAGCCTTTTCGCATACAAGACAGTTTTACGCCGGAACGTTCCTTTAACTTTCCATCTTTTCAAAGAATATTTACTTGATGGCTCCAGTCGAACAGGAGGGGTAGCCCCTGCTAACTATCCCTCTCAGGAACTATGCTGAACACATTCCCACAGCCGATTCATCTATCACTGAGACTTTGGTATGGCCCTTCAAGGGTCTGTAAGTCGAAAGAGAGAGATATCCCATTCTCGTTACTTTTGTTCTTGTTTTGAGCTGTAACCTCTCTAGCACACTCTCTACTGGCTCAATTTTGCTTTACCTGTACACACTCTTGTGAAATCAGGTGGTTAGCAATATACAGTTTTTGTAACTTGGTTCCAATGCCATGTGGGCATTTGAGCAAAGAAGGTGCTTGATAAACTGGCCAAGGATGCCACATGTAAAGACCTGAGGAGATTGCTCTAAATTCCCCCACCCCCCGCTCTGAGACATAAAGGATCGGCTGATACGCCAGAACCGCTGCAAGAGAAATGGAACTCAAAGACGGTAACACTCTCTATCAGGATCCGGCTGAACCTGAAAGCGTGTTTACCGTGTGGCACAGCAAGCCACAAAGAAAACGAACCACTTTGTGCCATTTGCAAACACAGGCCACTTCTTGTGCCACGCTGGTCGTAATCGTTTAACAGCCTAAACAAGCTCCGTGGTGCGTTGCCATGTATGTACCGCTCACTAGCACCCAAGGAATAGCTGGAAAGGTGCTGACAATATACATCGTTCCTGCAGCACTGTTTAATTACGCTGACACTTTTACCTGGCCTAGAAAAAAAAAGTTCGGCACGTGCATCCGCTTGGGAATGCACAACAAATGCATAAACACAACAATAATTTCATAGACATAACTTGTTTAGCACGTGTAGTCAAACTGTCATCCCTCCCTTTGTGGTTTACTCATTTAAGGGTGTTACTTTGGCATGCCTTCACACCTCTAAAGGTTGTCTCACGAGACACACACGCACACACACACTCAACACACCACACACCGACTCTCCTCTCTCTCTGTTCTCTCGCCTCTCTTCACACACAACACACACACACACACACCACACACACGCGCGCGCCGCGCGCGCGCGCGCGCGCATATAAACAACAGACAAACACACGCGCATCGCGTCTGCTTTTTCGTATCATATGTATTTCACTCATGCTATCACACCCCGCCCCACGCACACAAAACACACACATACAACACACGCGCGCACGCTCACACACACACACGCACACGCATACTACACACGACAACCCCACAGCATAGAACGAGAATCTAGCATATTAATTAATTAGTTTAATCAATGCATTAGCCAGCGAGGTAGGCCTGGGGTACAACCGTGCAACAAAACATCTCAAACAAACCAACCAACAAACAAACTAACACACATCTAAGAAAATGTATGATGACAGACAAATCCCGTCGCGAGTGTACCGGAGAATGTTGTCCCGCAAAAAAATCATATTTATGCACATAGCCATCCAAAAAGAAGGGAAAAAATCTCTGTAAACTATACCCCTGCATAACTTCAGTCCTCCAAATTCTGACAGCAGAGCACGATCCACGAAAAAAAAAAAAACGACCGTCAATGATATTGTAGAACCATCTTTTTTTTTCTTTGGTTATTCGACTAGGCAGGAACTTCTTCAGTCTGTGCTAGCTGGGTTAAAAAGCCGTCAAGGTCCACAGGTCGGTCTTTATCTGATCCGAGTCACCTCAGAACAGAACGGAAAGAGTTGAAGGACAAGATCATTAAAGGTGTTTTCAATACGCACTGGTTGTTGAGTCTAACAGTCTGTGTCTCAGGTATGGTTAAACGCACCCTTGATAAATATTGCCTCGACGACAGTCTCTCATCCACACTCACATGCAAAAACCTTCATACGCCCGGCGCACGCAAACCACACGTCTGACTCCCTTTTCTTTCAATAAACAACCAATCACATACCATGTCAAAATTCCTTTCCCCGGAACAAAACATGAAGCATGGTTTTCCTTTCTTCCAGCACCTCACTCTTTAGGCCGCGAGGATTTGAGTTCTCTTGTTTTTCCTTCTTGGCCAAGACACCCACAATCTACTCCCAATATTTTCATAACAAATTTACATCAAATTACTGTTTAACTTTTCTTTTCTGTATGGGTCAAATAGATGCTGACCCCCCCCCCCCCCCACCACACACACACACACACACAAACTAGTATGGATAGATAGACCCAACTTTCATTTATGAAAACGTCAGGTGCTTTCAGCTATCATTTTTTTTTCTTTTTTTTGACGAAAAAAATCAAAATATATTGGGGTAGCGGACGTCACAACCAGGGTCGAGAAGGGAGTCGTCAGACTACTAAGACACCGGGACGTCAAAAGAAAGGCGATGCGGGGCTGTCAGAGGTGTCAAAACCGGGCAACAAACACGGGTTGCTTCTCCCTAGAATCATCATTACAAACACAGGGTTTTGCTCGCTAGAATCAACCTTCAAACACAGGGTGGTTTCTCGCTAGAATCAACATTACAAATACAGGGTCTTTTCTCCCTAGAATCAACATTAACTCCTGTTTTTTTTTTAACTTCCTCGGTTGTCTTTCCTTCCTTCGCGACTGCCGCCTCCGCCAATCCTCACCATGGTGGTATGTCATTGGAGAGTGCCCTCCGCCGGGAGATGGGGGGGGATGGCGGCGTAGCATGGGGGGGGGGGGGGGGGGGGGATGGGGAGGGGTGGGGGTTGTGGGGGAAAGGTGGGTCAGTATGGGAGAGAGTGTCGCGGGGGGGTGGGGGGGGGGGGGGGGGGGGGGGGCGAGGGGGGGGGGGGGGGCGGAATGCCTCACATGGTGGAATGGCTTTGGAGAGTGCCTCCGCCAAATCCGCACATGGAGGAATGTCATGGAGAGTGCCCTCCGCCAAATCCTCCACATGGAGAAATTGTCATGTGGAGAGTTTTTCGCCAGCCTAACCAAGTTTGTTTGCCGTGCCCCTCACAATGTTTAAATGACACCATGACTGACTAGTAAACAAGAACCCGAAGAGAAAAAAGAACAAAAATATACAAAAAAAATATCCAGAATAGAAACACTTCCTAGAATAGACCGGGCTTAAAACAAAATGGAGTAATCGAATGTGAACGGTTGAAGCGTGTCATCGTGGAATGTTTTGTTTCAAACCAAGCTGACAATAGCACAGGATATTGATCACTAGTAGAAAAAAAATGAATGCATGTAAGTATTAAACGATTCATGGTAAGTGGAATCGCGGGTAAACCACGAAAGCAGTCCCATTAATAGGCGAGTAAAATTTACAATATCAAGACACTGCATTAAACCACAAAAAGAAAAGGGAGGTTACAAAACGGATATGCCTTGCGTCAAAACCGAAAGATGTGACAGGAAAGGAAAACCAATCATGTTCTACATATATTTCAAGGTATAGTCATACATAAAAGGAAATGAAACAAGAAAAAGACAAACATCTAAAAACGGGGAAGAAAACATACCATTAAAAAAAACAACCCTAAGTAAAATATGAAAACGACTATATGCAACTAGACAAGAACTTATGATGTGGAAGGGAGGGAGAAGTTTACAAGGGAAGAAAGAGCAAGGGAGGTAAAGCCCTGAGATGGGTACGGTAGACGCCAACTCTCAATTATCAAAACGTCATGTTTTCATCAGTCGAACGTATTTTTTTCCGCTTTTTTCTTTTTTCATTTTTACTTTTTTTATTATTTTTTTTAAAGAAAAATCAAAACAATGGCTTTGAACGCGGACGCCACACAAAGGTGCTGAGAAGAGTGTCAGGCTACCAAAAACCAGGCGTCACAGGCCGAGGAGGGGGCTGTTCAGGGTACGTAAAAACCTAGGCGTCAAAGACTGAGGAGGGGCTTTCAGGCTACCAAAAACCAGGCATCAAAGACCGAGAGGGGCTGTCAGGGCTACCAAAAACCAGGCATCACAGACCGAGGAGGGGCTGGCAGGCTACCAAAAACCAGGGCGTTGAAAGGCCCGAGGAGGGGGCCTGTCAGGCTACCAAAAACAGCGTGAAAGGCCGAGAGAGGGGGCTGTCAGGGTTTTATTTTAATCAAAAAAAAAAAAAAAAAAAAAAATAAAAAAAAAGAAAAAAAAAAAAAAAAACACAAAAAAAAGAAAAAAAAATAAAAAAAAAAAAAAAAAAGAAAAAAAACGAAAAAAAAAAAAAAAAGAATAAAAAAAAAAAAAAAAAAAAAATAAAAAGAAAAAAACAAAACAAAAAAAACAAAAGAAACAACAAAAAAAAAAAAAAAAAAAAAAACAAAAAAAAAAAGAACAAACAAATAAAAAAAAAGAAAAAAAAAAAAAAAAAAAAAAAAACAACAAAGAAAAAAGAACAAACAGAACACCACCAACACACCCACCCCACACCCACCCCCGCCCCACCCCCCGCCCGCCCGCTCAGCCCCCCCTCGCCCGCCCCCACCCTCTCCCCCCCCCCACCCCCCCCCTGCCCGCGCGGCCCCCCCCCACTCCCCGCCCCCCCCCCCCCCGTCGCCCCTGCCCCCCCCCCCACCCGCCCCCGCCACGCACCCCGCCCCCCCCCGCCCCGCCCTCTCCTCCCCCTGCCCCCCCCCCCCCGCCCACCCCCGTCCCGTCCACCCCCGCACACGTCCCCGCCCTCCCGCCCGCCTCCCGGCACCCCCCCCCCCCCCGCCCACCCCCCCCCCCACCCGGCCTCCTCGCCCTCCCCTCGCCCCCCCCCCCTCGCCACCCGCCCCCCCCCCCCGCCCCGCCCCCCGGCCCCCCCTGCCGCCCCCCTCCCCCCGTCACCATGCCCGCACCCCCCCCGTCCCCTTCCCAGTCCCCCCCGCCGGCCCCCGCGCCCCCCCCCCCCCCCCCCCCCTCGCCCCCCCCCCCCTCCCCGGCCCCCCCACCCACCCTGGGCCCTCCCCCCCGCCCCCCCCCCCCCCCCCCCGCCCCGCCCCCCCCCCCCCCCCCCCCCGGGCCTCCCCCTCCCCTCCGCCCCCCCCCCCGCGCCCCCCCCCCCCCCGCCCCCACCCCCCTTTCGTCCCGCCCCCCCCCCCTCACCCCCCACCCGCTCCCCCCCCCCCCCGCCCCGTCTGTGACCTGGCCGAGGCGGCTCCGCCCCGCAGCAATTACCACCACCCATGACACCAGCTGCGCCCCTTGACCAGCCACTAAATATCATGCACAGCGCTCCCACACTTCAGAAGTCGGCACTTCCACTTCATCTAGGCGGCCCACCCCTGCACCCCGGATGGAAGCTGCAAAGCAGAAAAAAGAATTCGTTCTTGGCACAGCCACCAGCAAGCATGACCCGACTGACTGAACAGAGTGTGGAAAAGTAAAATCCGATTCTCCCCAAAATTCAACTCTTCCAAGCCCTGGTGGTCTCCATTGTAAACAGTATGGTTGCGAGGCAAATGGACACTGACGGCTGAAACAGAAAGGAAGATCCAGGCTTTACAGAGCACATGCCTGAGAAGCACATTCAAATCTCCTGGATAGGCACAGGACTAAATTAAATATGTAACAGAGCAGAATTGAGAACAATGGCTGGACCTCAGAACCTCTCCTTTCACTGCTGAAGAGACGCAAGCTGATACTTTAGGGCCAACACTGGACACACCAGTCTGTCCAAAACAAGCATGCAAGGCCCCATCGAGGCGGGGAGAAGAAGAGGATGAGAACGGGAGCGAAGAACTGGCATGAAACCATCAGGAATGGGCCGACTCCAAACACGTGAGCTGCTGCCGCGGCTGCTGCGACAGAGACAGATGGGGGAGGGAAGGTTGCGTCGCAGTCCTCAGTTACCCCAACGACTACTTCTGTAGTTATGGACTGAGTGAGGTGGATGTGAGGTGTTCCTAGAATCATCACTTAACTCTTTTTTTTTTTTCCTTTTTTTAACTTTCTCTTTCTTCCTCCTACTCGCCTTCAACATCCGCCAAAAGCGCCAGGCAATCTCCTGTTTTTCCCAAGAGCACGAATCATTAGTCGACAATCAGATAGCGCAACGCTATAAAGATGAGCTTTTCAGTAAAAAATCTCTCTCTCTCCCCTCTCTCCTCTCTCTCTCCTCTCTTCCACGGGGCGCACGCAAATAAAGATTGATGGCCCCTAGCCCTGTTTGGGGCATTTTTGTGTGTGGCAGAGAATCTGCTCTCGAACTGCGTGTTCCCGCCCACTCCCCCCCCCCCCCCTCACCGCCCCCCCCGCCCCCCCCCCCCCACTCCTAAACCCAAACCATCCACCCACTCTCCACACACGGGCGTTTCTTCACGAGCAATGAAGTGCTAGTTTTACAGTAGTTTTGCCATTAGACTATGTGGTGATATAATGTTCAAAACTCTTTTTATTTACACAATCGGTTTTAATGTCGCATACCCGTTTTCAGGTTTCTATCCATTAATTTTCGATTCACTTGTATAAATTTCCTGATTACGGAGTTATGCTGGGCTGTATGAAGTGACGAACGTGTGTAGTCACAAGCCCCACGCAGCCCCGCATGCATTTGGCGAAAAGTCCAAAATTGGGAAATTGAGCTTCTCGCAAGTTTTCGGTTATTTGTTATGAAAGTACCATGAACTCATCAATGGTTAATACAGAAGGAAGGAAACAAATGTTTTGCTCGAACTGAGGGTCTGGTTTTGTTTTTTTGCCAGTGCCAGCAGCCTGCTCTCCCTTTGGTATGATAACGTTTTTCTTGCACAGGAAAAGCCAAAACAACCTGGTTGTTTCCCATCACAAAAAAGAACCCCAAAAAACACAACACTGCAAGATTCGCTGATCAAAGACAGTTATCTTCTGAGCATTTGGGAGCGAAGATTTTCAGGGTTTCCCTATTGAATCTAGAAGGTCACAAATACAAAAGTCATTGATTCTGTAATTCCTCAAGTTTCAGGCCAAATTTGATGTGATGTGGGTCGCCCCGCTAGAGTAACATGCAGAAACAAAGTACCAAGCAGAATAGTCTACTGGGTATGATCCGCCATATAAACAGAACCCCAATACGTGGTTCCTGTACCTTTGGCGGCGCCACAAAGGTGGGGAACCAGATCTGGACGTGGAATGCGCTCATCCCACACGTGTCGTGACGCCCGCTCCAACACCCGTGTGCCAGAACAAAGATGGTGTGTGATCGAACGCCCCCCTCCCAAATGGAGGATTGCTTTGCCCCTCAAGGCCCAGTTGCTGCGCTGTTTCTGTGGGGTTGGCTGTGAAGGTCCCCCATTGTCGGAGAAATAACAGGAGAGGTGTTTGTCCGAACTACCCGGTAACAGTAGTGATGTGTGTGTGTGTGTGTGTGTGTGGTGTGTGGTGTGTGTGTGTGTGTGAGTGTGTGTGTGTGTTTCCTGTCTGTCCTGTCGTGGTCTATCTGGTGGCGAATTTGAATGAGGAGAGAGAGGTAATAGCGATAAAGAGAACTGAATATGGCAGGAAGAGAAAGAGGTGAGGGGAACAGGGGGGAGGTGCAATGAGTGGGCATGTATATTAGAAAACGAGCGACAGGATAACGGGCATGATAAAGGTGTGGAACAAATGTGTTTTGACCTGCATAAGAAAATGGACGTGTTTATAAACAGAAAGCTCTCAGTATCAAACGCAACAATGCCCCCTTTGTCTTTTTTATCCTCCTGTTAAAACTCACACAAACACACACACACCCACACACCAACACACACACACACACACCTACCCACACGTCACACACACTGTACACACACTTACCCCCCAACACAAACACACACACACACTCACACACACACACACACAACACACACACGACACGCGCGCGCGCGCCGCGTGCGAGCACGCACGCAGCGCACGCACGCACACACACATTCACGCACGCACACACACACAAGACACACACCCACACGCACAAACACACACACACACACACACACAACACACACACAACACACCACACACACACACACCACACGCGCGCGTGCGCGAGCGCGCGTGCACACACACATTCACACACAGCGCACGCACACACGAGCATACACCACACACGCAACACACACACACAACACACACACACACACACACACACCACACACCCACAACACGCAGCACCACACCACACACATCACGACAACACAGTTAACAGGCATGCATCCACCACCCGCACAACACACACACACACACACACATCACCGCACACACACCACACACACACAGCCACACGGGACACACACACATGCCACACCAATCTCACCTACTACTACACAAACACTACACTAACTACACACACTCACACACACGACCACACACACAGACACACAATTACGTCATCGGTCCAGGGACACACACACACAACAACACACACGTCCTCACACACACACACACACCACACACACATACACACACACACACTCTACACACACACAGCAACGCAAACACCACTAACACTCACACCATCCGCCACATCACAACACCTACACCACCTCCACACACACATGAACACACACACACACACCAACACCACACACACACACACACACACACACACACACACACACACACACACCACACACCCCGACACGGACACCACAGACCCACACACAACACAGCACCACACCACAACACACAACACACACACCACACACACACACCACCACACACACACACACGACCACACACACAGACACACACACCACACACACACAACACACACACACACACACACACAACACACACACACACACACACGGACACACAGACCGACACACACACACACACACACACACACACACACACACACACACACACACCCAACCCCCACCCCCCCCCCCACACACACACACACACACACACACACACGTGCGCGCACACACACAATCACACACACACACACACACACACACACACCACACACACACACACACACACACACGTGCGCGCGCGCAACCACACAACACTGTCACGGACGTAAATACTTTGGGGTTAGAAGATAAATCATTTCTTTTTAAACCCCGTATAAAGTGGAGTTTTACCAGTGACATCTTTACTACTTTGGGCCCGGGTGTTGACCAGTGTGCTATTCGTGTCATCCTGGGTGAGCTACGTCCGTGCATTTTGCTCCCATCCTCCAATATTTCTCATTTTTCTTTTTTTCTTTTAAAGTTTTTTTTTCTTTTATCGTTTTCCCGTGGTTCATCAGCTGATGTCAGGTGACACAGGTGAGCTGTTTTGTTACTGGTTGCCATCTTGGTTTGGCGAGTGGTGAGGCACTCGTTACGAACCTTGGAGTCGGAGAGATCCCTATCTCTGCCAGCTGGAGCCTTCCTGCTTGAATCCACTTCGACGTGGGTTGCGTGGAACTGTCTTTCACCCTTCGGTGGGAAGGAAAGAATTCCGCTTGTAACCTCTGGGATCCCTATCCCTGCCAGCTGGAAGAAGCACCTTAGGTCATCCTGACCTGGAGTCCACTTCATTGGGGACCGTCACGGTTTTCGGCTGCCATCCTTCATTGGACTGGGGAGCGGACCGTTTTCTTACCTCGCCCACCCGCCATTTTGGGCGGGAAAAATTCCGTCATTTGTTTCCGGCAGCTCCGGTCTTGGACTGACTGAAGGACCAGCATCCTGAGACCTGGCAGACGCCATCCGGTATCCAGGCACCAGTCGCTGCACTGAGGACTGTTGAAGGTGTGCCGCACCCTTCACGGGACATCTTCGCCTCGGACTGGGAAGACCAGCCCACTGCGGGCTTCGCCCTTCTTAGGATCCACCTCCCACGGTGAACCTCCTCGGGCACGGGATAAGATGAGTCTTCAGTCGTGTGTGGTGTGTGTGTGGGTTTGGCGTGCGGGTGTGTGGGCCTGAAGCCGGTCACTGATTTGTTTTTTGTTATTGTTTTGTTTAACCCTGACTAGGTCCTGTTTGATGTATTATTGTTTCTAGTACTGTCTTTCTTCTGTTATGTTAATGCCTTTGTAGCGGTTTAGTGGGTTAGGTTGGGACGGTAGCGGGATCCCGGGATATTGGAGGGTTTTTGTGGTCTATTTAATTTACTTTGTCCCTAGGTCAGTTAGTTCTGAATAGTGCTTTTTCTCTTCTATGCCCCATTGTTTTTTTTCTTTCTTTTCCTCTCTCGGCTGTTTTTCCTCTTTTTTGTTATGACCCATACCCCATCTGGAGTGCTAGTGTGAGTGAATGATTGTAATGTGAAGTAAAAATATTGTTGAAACCTCTTTCTCTTGTGGTCTGGTGGTGTGAGGGATTGAGTGATCGCTCCGTTTCTGCCACTGCA
>CM031598.1:111623914-111629199 GCA_018398815.1 Conus ventricosus
TGGATTCAATTTAGAAAACCTCAAAAGATTCGGTCCAGCGCTACAGGAACCATTGTTATCCGCGAATCTTGCAGAAATTTTTTTGTGACGGAGAACATTTTGCGTTTAGCTTGCCTGTGCAGGAAGAGTTCTCTTGTCTATAAAGAAGAGAACTACGCTTGCAATGCACTGGTGAGATTAGTTCTCTGTCATTAAAGAGAGAACTACGCTTGCAATGCACTGGTGAGATTTAGTTCTCTTGTCATAAAGAAGAGAACTACGCTTGCAATGCACTGGTGAGATTAGTTCTCTTGTCATAAAGAAGAGAACTACGCTTGCAATGCACTGGTGAGATTAGTTCTCTTGTCATAAAGAAGAGAACTACGCTTGCAATGCACTGGTGAGATTAGTTCTCTTGTCATAAAGAAGAGAACTACGCTTGCAATGCACTGGTGAGATTAGTTCTCTTGTCATAAAGAAGAGAACTACGCTTGCAATGCACTGGTGAGATTTAGTTCTCTTGTCATAAAGAAGAGAACTACGCTTGCAATGCACTGGTGAGATTAGTTCTCTTGTCATAAAGAAGAGAACTACGCTTGCAATGCACTGGTGAGATTAGTTCTCTTGTCATAAAGAAGAGAACTACGCTTGCAATGCACTGGTGAGATTAGTTCTCTTGTCATAAAGAAGAGAACTACGCTTGCAATGCACTGGTGAGATTAGTTCTCTTGTCATAAAGAAGAGAACTACGCTTGCAATGCACTGGTGAGATTAGTTCTCTTGTCATAAAGAAGAGAACTACGCTTGCAATGCACTGGTGAGATTAGTTCTCTTGTCATAAAGAAGAGAACTACGCTTGCAATGCACTGGTGAGATTAGTTTCTTGTCATAAAGAAGAGAACTACGCTTGCAATGCACTGGTGAGATTAGTTCTCTTGTCATAAAGAAGAGAACTACGCTTGCAATGCACTGGTGAGATTAGTTCTCTTGTCATAAAGAAGAGAACTACGCTTGCAATGCACTGGTGAGATTAGTTCTCTTGTCATAAAGAAGAGAACTACGCTTGCAATGCACTGGTGAGATTAGTTCTCTTGTCATAAAGAAGAGAACTACGCTTGCAATGCACTGGTGAGATTAATTTTGTATATTAGTTCGAAGCGAAACATTTGTCTCCTGACTTCTGTATAGCTTTGATATTCAACGTTCATGACAGCTCGGCAGCAAAGACCGAAGCGTCACAAGTTCGTCTGATTTTGTAGTTGGCATAACTCACTACAATCATTATGCATTCAATATAAGGCAACAGCAATTGCTAGATAATACAATCAAAATTGTTTGTAACTAGAAAATCAAAGCAAAGTGAATATGAAGGTTAGAAAACGAAACGAAAACGTCCAATTAAAATTGATCGGGTGCCAAGTTTTGAACATTATTATCAAATCTAGTCTGATTAAATTACTGTACAGAAGCACTTCCATGTTTAACAAACAAAAGCGCGTATGTTTGGAAGTGGGTCGGTAACTGGATTTGGGGATGGGTGGGGAAGAGGGAGAGGAGACGGGGACATCGAGTAATAGAGCAGATTTTTCTTTCCAGGACTAAAAGTGCCCACCCCCCCTCCCAAAGAAAAAAAAAAGACATGACCAATGCTACCTTTTATCCATGGCCGTGACACAGACTGCTTAGAAACAACAACAGTGCACATTGAACACCCTTAACCCTCAAACGACCCAAACTATTTTACCTACGAAAACGACCCCAGTAGATTTTCTGCTGAAATGCTAGCTTTACTGAGTCAGTTTTCCTTAAATTATTGTTTTATTGCTTCTTTCAACTTTGACAAATATTATCTGATATTCAAATGCAATTATGGTTTCAAAAACAAAAATTGTGGACCAAAAAAGGTGAGTGATTTCTTTCCCTTTGAGTCTTTCTTACAGAACAACGTACTTTCTTCTTTCATAAAACAAGAAATAATGAATAAAGAACCTAAACTAGTTCTGTTGTCCATGGTTTACTGTAACACAATACGAAACATTCAGTAGATGTGAAAAGTTTGATAGAATTGAAGACAGTAACATCATACGAGATAGTATTATTTCATACTGGGGTCCATTTGGACCCCATATAAATTTTCACTACAGTTTGCAGATTTTTGCGAAAATGCGTTGTGAAGTTCAAAGAGACATAGATGACAAATTCGTGGGCAGGAAATTTTTTCTTACAAAAACGGCAAATAAAAATATGCTGCTGGGGTCCAAACGGACCCCACTTGGTCGATTGAGGGTCAAGTGATGTTGTCCTTCATCTCTCTCTCTCTCTCTGTTCTGCAGGTGACTCGGATCAGATAAAGACCGATTCTGAACTCGGACGGCTTTAATCACCTGTATCATTTGAGGAACTTCCCCGCTGGCAGAAGAAAAAGATGGTCTACAACTTTATGATTAGGACTGACCCTGCTGCTGTCAGAATTGGAGACTTGAAACTGTGCCCAGGTATAGCACTCTATTCTTTTTTTTTTTAATTATCTTTCTTTCAATGGCTTTTGTACACAACTTTTGGGGGGTGGGTGGGGGTAGGGAGCGTAAAGACACAACATCGGTACTCTCGACAAAGGATATTACGTGTATTGATGGTTTGTTTGAATGGATGTGTTGTTGGTAGGTAGGTTCGCAGGCTGGTTCATACATCGATTGACTTATCAATTAGAAATGTTTTGATTTACTCTCTCTCTCTCTCTCTCTCTCTCTCTCTCTCTCTCTCTCTCTTCTCTCTCTCTCTCTCTCTCTGTATATATATATTATTAGACAGAATTATCTGCCCCTGCAGGTATGAATGCGTACTCACCCTATTTCTTCAATCTAGGACATAAGAGCAAGCTTTGTTTATATTCAATATTTCTTGCAGTCATTGCTGCACCAAGCTGCTCTGTAAGTTGCTGGAACGGTGTCGGTACTTATCCTTGGAATTTATTAGTTTGTTATATATATATATATATTATATATATATATATATTATATATATATATATAACATGTATATATCTATATATATATATATCTATATCTCTGTATATATATATATATTTATATATATATATATATATATATATATATATATTTTGTGTGTGTGTGTGTGTGTGTGTGTGTGTGTGTGTGTGTGTGTGTGTGTGTGTGTGTGTGTGATTGCAGCAAGCACGCAAACGTGTGTTTGTGTATTTGTCTGTGCTTTTGTGCGTCCCTGTGTGTGTGTGTGTATGTGTGTGTGTGTGTGTGTGTGTGTGTGTGTGTGTGTGTGTGTGTGTGTGTGTGTGTGTGTGTGTGTGTGAGAGAGGGGAGGAGAGAGAGAGAGAGAGGAGAGAGAGAGAGAGGAGAGAGAGAGAGAGAGACAGACAGACAGACAGACAGACACAGAGAGAGACAGAGAGAGAGGAGAGAGAAGAGAGAGAGAGGGGGAGAAAAGAGAGAGAGAGGAGAGAGAGAGAGAGAGACCTTGACGGCGTGTAAATTCCACACCCAAAATGATACACACGGGTAGGAATGACAGGACTCTTTGACTCACATGTGTAAGCAAGTTAGCCTATGCAGTTGTTCAGTTTCAGCTGCCTGCGTGCTTGTGCATTTGTGTGTGCGTCCATGCATGTGCCCACGCTAAGCTTCAGAGCGGCTTTTCTAAACAAGTGAAAGTATTAGCGTAATCAAACTGGGCAAAAGGGTAAGTATTGGCAACACCTATCTGGCCATTCTCTGGATGGAAACGTTACCAAATCAAGATTGACACACAAGGCCTTCCCTACTAGAAAGATCTCTTCCAACTACAGAGCGGAGACAATAGCACTGCTCCACGCAGTGAGGATCTTTCTGGGACCGGCCAGTCAGTCGCAGAAGGTTGTCTTCTTCACAGACTGCCGATCTCTGCTGTAGGGACTTCAGAACACAAGAAATGAACAACATACGCAAGACATCAAGGCTGCCCTCCATGAACTCTCAAAACAGTCTGTCATTACACTTCAGTGGATTCCGTCTCACTGTGGGATCATGGGCAACGAAAAAGCTGATGCTCTCTCCAAGGCAGGCAGCAAAATGGAGCAGTTCAGCCACCCCGTGACCTACAGGGAGGCCAAGACCATCATCCACAGCCAGTTTCAGTCCCAGTGGAAGAGAAGGCTGGGTGCAGAGAGTGGTGCTGACCCGATCCACCAGCTCCAAAGGCACCAGCAGACAATCCTCTTCAGACTGAGGACCAGCCACTGCAGACTGCTGAGCCACCTTAACCGCCTGAAGATCACCTACACTGACCAGTGTCCATGCGACACTGGACCCCAGACCCCTGAACATGTCCTCCTGCGCTGTCCTACTCACGCAGCTCTACGACACAAAACCTGGCCGGGGGGAGCGGAGTTACAGGCGCAGATTTTGGGAGCCCGTTCTGACCTGGAGAAGACCGCGGGCTTCATCATGGCGGCCGGGTTACAAGTCTGACGCATCCAGCTTCAATAAAACGCAGAAGAAGAAGAAGAAGAAGTTATCAAATCGTCGAGGCAGTAAATCTGCGATTCACATATACAGCCATAGATTTCATGGTTCAAATCCGTGCAATCCTTAGAGTGTTTGATCACGTACAATCCTTAGAGTGTTTGATCACGTACAATCCTTAGAGTGTTTGATCACGTACAATCATTGGTTTGCAAACTAATGAAAGACATGCTGAATTACGCTACATGCAAATATTGCACGAAAAAAAAAAATCAAATTATAACTGTTGAAACTTGAACCATTCTTCTCCGACATGCCACAGGCAACACTGACGCTGAAGAACGGTCAATGATTTCTGTGTGCGTGCTAAACTCCACAGAGACAAGTAACAGTTGTAGCGGTAGCGTAATCAACCGTAGCAGGTAAGTGTCAAATCTTTCCAGTCATTCCTTGGCTGATGATGTTACCGAATCGCGACAGCTGCAAATCTGTGATTAATTTAGATTAGATTAGATTAGATTAGATTAGATTAGATTAGATTAGATTAGATTAGATTATATCAATTCAGTTCAGTTCAGAATTTTGTTTAATGTCTTTTCATCGCCACATGATATTAGACACTTGTTTAAAAAAAAAATCCCCAACCTTTTGCACTCACTCAACTTATGTAGTTCTTTCAAACCCACATCTGATATATGCATATTTACATAAGTGAAATACCTTAGTGGTACACAAAGTTGCGATCTTTATAAAAAAAAACATTTTGCAACCTGTGACTGCGAAATAACCATGGCAATTTCAGCAACATATGAACATATAAGACAGTATGATC
>CM031598.1:111639434-111651097 GCA_018398815.1 Conus ventricosus
CATCATCATCTCCACTCCTTCTCTCTCTCTCTCCTCTCTCTCTCTCTCTCTACTCTCTTCTTCCTCGCCTCACCTATCTCTATTCATTAGTACAAGACTCTCTCTCTCCTCTCTCTCTCTCTCCTCTTCTTCCTTCCTCTCTCCTCTCTTCTCTCTCCTCTCTCTCTCTCTCTTCCACGGGCGCATGACAATAAAGATTGATGTCTAGCCCTGTTTGGGTCATTTTTGTGTGTGAAAAGAGAATCTGCCCTCGAACTGCGTGTTCCGCCCCCCCCCCCCCCCCCCCCCTCTCCACTCCTAAACCCAACCATCCACCCACTCTCCAACACACGGGCGTTTCACGGGCAAGGAAGTGCTTGTCTACAGTAGTTTGCCATTAGACTATGTGTGATAATAATGTTCAAAACTCTTTTTTTTTACACAATCGGTTTTAATGTCGCATACTCGTTTCAGTGTTCTATCCATTAATTTCGATTCACTTTAATTTCCTGATTACGAGTTATGCTGGCTGTATGAAGTGACGAACTTGTGTAGTCACAAGTCCCACGCAGCCCCGCATGCATTGGAAAAATCAAAATGGAAATTTAGCTATCTCGCAGTTTCAGTTATTTGTTATGAAAGTACCATGAACTCATCATGGTTATACAGAATTTGATTAATTTAACGTCTGTTCACAACAATGGTGATATTAATGGTTATACAGAAGGAAGGAAACAAATGTTTTGCTTCGAACTGATGGTCTGGTTGTTGTTTTTTGCCAGTGCCAGCAGCCTTCTTCTCCCTTTGGTATGATAATGTTTCTTGCACAGAAAAGCCAAAAACAAACTGTTTTCCATCACAAAAAAAACCCAAACGAACACAACACTGCAAGATTCGCTGATCAAAACAGTTTCTAGAGCATTGGGAGCGAAGGATTTCAGGTTTTCCCTATTGAATCTAGAGAGTCGAAAATCACAAAAGTCGTTGATTCTGATTTCCTCAGTTCAGGCCAAATTGAGTGTGATGTGGTTCGCCCAGGCTAGAGAACATGCAGAAACAAGAGCCTAAGCAGAAAGTGCACTGGTAATGATCCGCCATATTAAACAGAACTCCAATACGTGTTCCTGTACCTTTGGCGGCGGCCACAAAGGTGGGGAACCAGTCTGTGACGTGAATGAGCTCATCCCACGTGTCGTTCACCCGCTCCAACTCCCGCGGCCAGACAAAGATGGTGTGTGATCGAACGCCCCCCTCCCAAATGGAGGATTTGCTTCCCCTCAAAGGCCAGTTGCTGGCGCCGCTGTTGAAGGGTCCCCCATTGTCGGAGAAATACAAAAGGATGGTGTTGTCCGTAATACCCTGTAACAGTAGTGATGTGTGTGTGTGTGGTGTGTGTGTGTGTGTGTGTGTGTGTGGTCGCGCGCGCGCGCGCGGGCACGCACATGTGCAACACACACACACACACACACCACACACACACACACACACACACACAACACACACACACACGCACTCACACACACACACACACACACAACATATATATATATATATATATATATATATATATATATATATATATATATATATAACACACGCACGCAACACACACACACACACACACACAACACACACACACACACACACACACACAGATATGTATATACACATATACATTTTTTTCACAGTTAAAATTCTCACTAACACTCAAACCGCGCCTCACCAAAACGACGTCAACAGGATGATTTGAATAAAATGAATACTGAAACAAGTTGGACGTCTTTTTCCACAGGGACGACTTTAATTCTCAAGCTTTCGCCACAAAGGCTGAATCAGGTATAATCATTACTCTTGATGAAGCCTTTATAGCGAAACCTTGAAAGCAATCGTCCTATCAGTTACCAAACGAGAGAGAGAGAGAGAGAGAGAGAGAGAGAGAGAGAGGAGAGAGAGAGAGAGAGAGAGAGAGAGAGAGAGAGAGAGAGGGTTATGTGTATATGCATACACGTTTTACATTTCCTGTGAAGCAGATGCCGGTAGCACCAGCAACAAGCGTTTTGTGTAATGAAGACCTCATTAGGTATGTAAACGAATCCTTGTTTTCTGCCGATAAAATGCACTTTCGCACAAACACAAAAGGAAGTTCTATGAAATAAAGTAGCTCAACTTTCTTATGTAACAAAATTTATGTCTGAGAAGCAAAGAGAGCGCTCAGAAAAAAAAGGTTGGGGTTGGGGGTGGGGGAGAGGTAGGCCTATTTTGTTAAACATGACAGCAGAATTTAAATTGGGAATATAACAACACAGGCCTGTGAAAAGCAGCAAATGTGTATAAATACAGAGGATAAAACAATTACATCTTAGAAACAGCGCGTGTGATACTCTGCAACCCACAATACCTCATGCCTGAAGGGTTGCTGCGAGACATGCACGATTACAAACAATCATAAAATTTTGCTCTCTTGTCTTCATATCTCCACAGGTGGCATAATTCAAACTGAAAGGCCATCTTAGTGATAACATATCACTTGATAAGACAGACCTGCTTTTAAAAGGAAAGTAAACGAAAAGCAACTGTTCTCTGTTGAGTGTTTTCCATGCTTTGAAATGCAACAGACATGAAAGTCAATAGGACTTCTTGTGATTTGCCATTTCACTGTGTTGAGAACTAGTCAGGCTTGCTACTGGCTTCGGACTATCCACTGATGAGAAGTATTTCACATAAATGGAAACCAAACCACTTAAAGCCGGTCAGATCTTCCTGCCAGTAGAAACAAAAGCAAAGATGAGAACTTAGTCGATAGAACCGGAGAAACAAATCAAAATCAGAGACCAAAGTTTGTCCGGATGCTAAATTGGAAATTTCAAAATGGAGTGACTGAAGGCGGCGAACGAAGCAAGATTAGGAGTAGAGTTTTTAGAACTTACCGCCAATGACATTGACAAACAAAGCACAAGACAAGACACGATGCATTTCAACCACAAACCCGCCTTCCATACCAAAACCATGATCACATTCAAACGTGACAAAAACCTCAAAGACCTCCTCGTGCGATCCAGTTTGAACAGAACCACAGCTACACCACCAGGTACTCACCCCTGCTCCAAACCCAACTGCAAAATCTGCCCCCTCACCAAACCAGACACCATCTTACAGGGCCCCCAAAACTCCTTCACAGTCAAACGCACATTCTCATGTCAGAGCCGCAACATTATATATGCCATCCACTGCCAGCTGTGTGGCAAGATCTACATAGGGGAATCGTCACGCACACTTGAAACACGCATCGCTGAACACCTGGCTGATATCCGCCACCACCGACCCAAACCCGTCGCCCTACACTTCAACCACACCCAACACAACATCGACCATGTCAAAGTTATGGCACTCTGGCAGTCACAGAGTGACAGCTTTGAACGCACAACTCAGGAATCCCATCTCATTTCCAAACTGGGCACACTACACCCCCAAGGCATCAATATCCAACAATAACCAAACACACATACCCACCTCTTCCACATCAGTTGGCAATATCCCCTACCAACACACACACATACACACACACATACACACACACTTACATACACCACCACCACATCCCCTTCACTCACTTCATACAGTAGTTACAGCAACCCTCCATCTATCTAATCTTAATTTTGTTTGATCCTTCCCCTTAAATCCCCCCCCCCCCCCACACACACACACACACACACCTTTTTTTTTTTTTTTTTTTTTTTTCATTATTATCTATCCACCATTACCACAACCATCACAAAGATATCATACCATCCTAATAAACTAACACACAACCCTATCATATCACACACACACACCTCCCCTGACGCAACCCCCCCCCCCCCCCCCCCCCTCTGTTTCCTCTCCCATAATCCCCCTGGCCTCATGTCATTTCCGCCTTCATGGACATTAACGGATGAGTCATTTTTCATTCTTTTTTTGTTTTTCGTAGTTTGTACTGTCCCACATGTTAAATGTGATTTATTCTTTCGCCTGATGAAGACCCAAGTGGTTGAAATGCATCGTGTCTTGTCTTGTGCTTTGTTTGTCAATGTCATTGGCGGTAAGTTCTAAAAACTCTATTCCTAATCTAAATTGGAAATGTAAAAGACGTGGTTTTATGGAACTGAAACTGAAATGATAAGACACTTGAACGTCCGCACCAAACGTTTTGAATGACATCACATGTGTAATAGTAATTTGAGTTTAAGTCTTGGTCAGTACACTGGCCAAATGCTCTGAAGCACTAGAGGAGGTCAGATATGTCTGTTCTTACCTCTTCATCCAGGGTAGTGGTGATGTTGCCAATACTCTCATCCATGGCGGCCACCATGGCACAGTGGATACGTCGCTCTTCGTCCTTCACGTGTGAACAGTACTTGTCAATGTAACTGGCGATCACACACACAACACACACACACACACACACACACACACACACACACACACATGTTCATTTCTCATCATGCTATGGTTACAATGTTTGTTTGTGTCAAGTCGGTTTTCAAGAAATTTATAGTACTTGAACTCTTTCTTTTCTTTTCGTGTCATGTCTTCACACGCATGGGTGCGCACACATATGCTCACGTACAAACGCTCTCTCTCTCCTCTCTCTCTCTCTCTCTCTCTCTCTCTCTCTCTGTCTCTCTCTCTCTCTCTCTCTCTCTCTTGCTCCACACACACACACACACACAACACACACACACACACACACACACACCACACACACACACACACAGAGTTCTCTTTGCCTGTCTGTCTGTCTATCTGTCTGTTTCTCTCTTACTCTCTCACACATTGTCTGTCTGTTTGTCTCTCTGTCTGTCTCTCTCTGTCTCTGGTTGTCTGCCTGTCTATCTGTTGGTCTGTCTGTCTTTTCTCTCTGTCTGTCTGTCTGTCTGTCTGTCTCTCTCTCTCTCTCTCTCTCTCTCTCTCTCCACACACACACACACACACACACACACACACACACACAACACACACACACACACATACGAGCGCGCGCGCACACACCACATACACACGCAGGCATACACAAACACAGACACAAACACACGGACACACACACACACACACACACACACACACACACACACACACACCACACACACACACACACACACACACACACACCACACACACACACACCACACACACACACCTTTGTTTTGCTTCCCAAGGATCGTGGGCGTTCTGGTAAGCCATGTAGATGAAGAAGGGAGACTCTCCCCTCTGTTTGATGATCTTCTGAACACGAGTTGTGTGCAGTTCTGTGGAGTAGTGACCCTCGGTCTCCCAGGCAATGCGGCCATTGTCCCGGAAGTCGAAAGATTTGTTTCTCGAGCCTGCCATGGTGGATTGTACTTAATGAGGTGTCTTCTGTTTCATGGGTAATCCGGAGAAAATCTACGCCATTTCCTCTTTTACGTGTACCTCTGAGATGACATACGGTAGTTCCTGTTTCATAAGCAATCCTTAGAATGGCTGCAATGTTTCCGGTTTTAATGGTACTCCTAGTAATAACTACAGGGTTTCCCGATTTACACAAAAATCCGAGATTTAAGACAGTGTTTCCTCTTTATAGAGAGCGTCTGACAATATGTAAGCTGTTTTCTGCTTTACGAGTGCCTCTGACAATAGCTATGTTGTTTTCCTATTTCACAAGTGTCTCTGAAAATAACTGCGGTGATTTCTCTGATACAAATGCCCACTAGAATATACATCATTATCCTTGTTCTGTATGTTCATCTAAGAATACATGCAGTTTTCTGTTTAAGAAATGCTTCTGAGAATTTGTACGGTGTTTTCAGTTTTACGAGTGCGTCTTACAATAACCTCGTTGTTGTTGTTGTTGTTGTTGTTGTTGTTGTTGTTGTTGTTGTTGTTGTTGTGTGTGTGTGTGTTTGCAGAGCATCTGAGAACCATTCCAGCGTTTTTGCGTTATACACTTATCTCTGAGCACACACGCGACATTACCTGTTTTCCGAGTGCCCATGAGAATAAATTGTTCCCTGCTTTACATATGCCTCTGCGTGACATACACACGACGTTTCTTATTCAATACGTTCTCGTTAAAAAACAAACGAACAAACATAAGGTTCCCGTCTTACAACTGCCTCTGAGGATGTTTACAGTGTTTATTGTTTTACAGCCGCTTCTGAGAATATACGTATTTCCTGTTTTACAAGTTCCTTTGAGAATGAACACAGCGTTTCCTGTTTTACAACTTCTTTGAAAATGTGCAGGCTTTTCTGTTTTACAGGTGCTTCTGAAAGTATACACGCGCTTTTCTGTTTCATAAAAGCCTTTGAGAACAAGTATATATCTTGTTTCGTGTTTTTCGAGGAAAGCCGAAAATGTGCACCGTTTTTCCTGTTTTACGAGTCTCTCTGAAAAAAAATTACTGTGTTTCGTGTTGTACACATACGTCTGACAGTACACTCGATGTACACCCATGTGCCCCTGAGACCAATCACAATGTTTCTGTTTTACAAGTGCCTCTACAATTTTACACTTTCTGTACTCCCAGTTCTTATAGAACAGTGAGTACTTTAGAATGGGAACTAAAGAAATGCTGTGTGTGTGTGTGTGTGTGTGTGTGTGTGTGTGTGTGTGTGTGTGTGTGTGTGTGTGTCCGTCCGTCCGTGGCCAAAATGTGTTCCACTCGCTGCAGACAAAACTATTGGGCCGATATTTCTGAAAATTTGTAGGTATGTTCATTAGAGGTCACGGATGATGCCCGATGTTTTAGTTTAGCGTTATAGCCGTTACTAATGGCTGTAGCGGCCTGTAACGGTTTTTTCCTTCTTTATGGAATATCTCAGAAAGTGTGAGTCCGATATTTCTGAAAATTTGTAGGTATGTTCATTATGGGTCACGGATGATACCCGATGTTTAAGTTTACCGTTATAGCCGTTACTAACGGCCCATAATGGTTTTCTTCTTTATGGAAAATCTCAGAAAGTACTTGGCCGATCTTTCTGAAAATTTTTAAGTATGTTCATTATAGGTCACAGATGATGGCCGATGTTCACCAGAATAGCCATTACTAACGGTTGCACCAGCCCAAAACGGTTTTTCCTCTTTATGGAATATCTCACGCGTATTCAGGATAAACTGGGAGTATGTTTATATGCTTTGCATCTTTCTTTGTTTTTGTTTACCAGTGCCACTGACAATAGGTAAAGTGTTTCGTATATTACATTGCTTCTGAGAATATACACAGTTTTGCCTTTTTGCAAGTGCTATTGAGAGCATAACAATGGTGATTCCTGCTTTACAAATACCTCAAAAGTATTACAGTTTCCCCTTTTTGACAAGTACTCCTGAGAATTACTACAGTGTGTCCTGTTTTGTAAGTACTTTGAGAGTCACCAGTCGCCGTGGCAAAGTGGCTAGCGTCGCGGACTCCTCACTGGGAGGTCGTTGGTTCGATTCCCATCAAACCCATTTACTTGTGGGATTTTTCAGTCCCGACCGGCTCCTACCCAGATTTGAGACTGCCATGGAATCAACTGGAAAGACTGGGACCACACAGTCGAGCTTCATCTACTTCATGGATGCGTCTCTGAGATTCCCTGACCAGCACCGCAGGTGTCTGTATCTCACGAGCCTGGTTGAGGTTGGGATATATTATGAAAGTAAACGTAGAGCACAGCCTTGTCATGCAGTCTTCGTTTCATGGAAGTCTCTAAATGTAATTTCGGTGTTTTCCTGTGATATTATTGCCACCGATTTTTTTGATTTTTTTTTTCTTTCGCAGGTACCGCTGACAGTAACCATGGCGCTTCCTGTTTCACGAGTATCTCTGAGAATGACTACGATAGTTTATGTTTGCAGGTACGTTGGAGAGCAGATACGCTGTTACCTGTTTGGTCTAAACAATCCTTTGATTGCAAAGTATTGCGGTAACAGTGAGACGAATTGTTAGTACGATGAGTCAAAGTTTATAGCACTTACTCATCTTACATCTCAGTTGATATTTTTTTGCACCGCATTCAAAAATCGACAATGACAATGGAAATAGCAAGATCACTGGGCAAAAATGCGTAATAAAGTACCCAGATAACGAGCACACACACACACACACACACGCGCGCGAGCGCGCGCGCGCACACACACCACACACACACACACACACACACACACACACACACACACACACACACACACATACACACACACACGCGCGCGCGCGCGCACATACAACACACACACCACACACACACACACACACACACACACACACACACACATCACTCACTCACACACACACACACACGCACGCACGCACACACACACACACACACACACACCACACACACACACACACACACACACACACACACACACACACACACACACACACACGCACGCACACACACACACGCACACACGGATACTGACCACACACACACACACACACACACACACACACACACACACACACACACACACACACACACACACAAACACACTAAAGGAAAACCTACAGTGAAAATCAACAACGGCATGGATAACTCTATTCATTATTTTAAAGATCACGCTGAGTAAGAGAATCAGATAACGTGCTAGCCACGGGGTGTATTTCCTGTTTTATCAAAGCTTCAGATAACACAACACACCACCACACACACCACACACACACACACACACACATGCGTGTTTGTCAGAATAACCACGAGGTTTGGTGTTTCCCAAGTGCCGCCGGGAATAAATACGCGCGCGCACACACATTCTCTCTCTCTCTCTCTCTCTCTCTCTCTCTCTCTCTCTCTCTCTCTCTCTCTCCACAACACACACACACACACACCACACACACACACACACACCACACACACCACACACACACACACACACACGTGTGTGTGTCAGAATAACCATGAGGTTTGGTGTTTCCCACGTGTCGCCGGGAATAAATACGCTACTACATGTTTTATAAATACTTATGAGAATATACAATGAGTTTTTCGTTATCTAGTGCCTCTGCGAACAAATACGGTGTTTTCCGTTTTACAATCGCTTCTAAGAATACCTTCGGTGCCTCCTGTTTAACAAGTACCTCCTAGAGTGACTATGGTCTTTTCTGTTTTACGGATGGAGTGACTATGGTCTTTTCTGTTTTACGGATGCGTCTGAGAATAACTATAGTATTTCCTGTTTTACAAGTACCTCTGAGAATACCAAAGATGTTTTCAGTTTTGCAAGTGCCTCTCAGAATGACATTGATGGTTCCTGTTCTAGGAGTGTCTTATGAGAATACCTGCGGCGTTTAGTGTTTTACAAGTAGCAGTAACTACGTTGTTTCTCGTTCCACAAGTGTCCTGATAATAACTATACGTTGTGTCCCGTTTTGCAAGTGCCTCTGGGAATACTTACGACGTTTTTTTTTATTGTAAGTGCCTTGAGAAAAACAGAGTTTTACAGGTGTCTCTGAGAAGAGATACCGATTTTCTATTTGAATAAATATTGAATTCATTTAAATGTTGATTTGCAGTTTTACAAGTACCTTGGGAAGAAACAATGTGTTTATGGCTGTTTACAATGATGCTTCGAATTTGAAGAGGATCGTGTTACATACTAATAAACATGCTACAGGCGCAAACTGGGACTGTCCAATACACTTAGATACCTGAAAAAGCGTGCTTGTAATAATTTTTCTTCGTTTCAGATTTAGGCAATTCTTTGTTGGTGAGCTTTGTTTTCAATGTATCTTTTACTCTGCGTATGTGCTGTGAAAATGAGTACCACAAATACCACTGATATGGAGTTATATGCATGTAACTGTTTAACCGTTGTGGAAAATTCCCTCTATGGGTTATTGTTAAGTACATTTTGGTGTTTATGTTCGCTGCCATGCTGATGCTATCCACCGTACCGAAGTTGCGTACAGTAGTTCTGTTTGCGTGAGCTGAGCGACAATATTCAGTGCCAAGTGACTGTCCCTGTTTTGAAAAAGGCAGTTTGTATCTTCTGCTCGACACGTGGTTATTTGCCATCTCAAAAGATCCGGACAAATTTGGAAGTTCCCTTCTAGGGTCCTTGCTTCTTAGGTGTGCTTTGTGCGTGGATGTCTAGTGGGTAAACGAGTTACCACTAGAAGCCTAAGGTTGGGGTTTGCTGTGCGTCTTGGCATGTCTGGTGAGTAAAAGTGTTTCGCAAGAAGCATAAGACTTGGGTTGTCCATCTGTTTTCGCATATCTACTGGGTAAATGAGTACCACAAGAAGCTATTAGGTACATTCTGTCTGTGACTGGTTCCCCAGGAGAGCAAAAGTGGCTCTCCTTATTTATCATTGTAGTTCTTTCGATTCAATAGACATAAATCAATCACTGAATAGTGACAGCAGCACAGAAACATAAGCAGGTATACAAGCGTTCATGCTCACAAAAGACACAGACAGTACAAGAGACTTAACAGAACAGACACGAACCGGAGTGAGTGAAGTAGCCATTCGCGCCAGTAAAGAAGCCGTAGAAGGTGTCGAAGCCCCTGTAGCGTGGGGTCAGTTTCCAGTGACAGAAGCCCAAGTGCCACTTGCCCACAGCGTGAGTCTTGTAGCCCAGGTCTCCCAGGACATCTGGCATCAGCCTCAACGACTCGTTCAGCCAGCGCAGAGTTGTACCATGCATTCTGCCTTCCTGCACGCCGATCGTGTGCGGGTACCTGTATGTGGAGAACCCTAATATTTTTGGAAGTAGAACTTGATGAACATTGATAAACACATCATACTGATGACCTTACAGGGTTTTTTTTATTATAGTTTTACCCATCTTCGTACTTGTTCCTGTTCTAATATCTGGAAGACTGTTTGAAATTTTTCTTATATTACTGGAAAGCTTAATCTGCAAGTAAGTAAGATATGCTAACACTGGACCTCTTCCAAAACTGATCCATTCCTCCTTCTGGGTTTTTTTTTACGCGAGCCAGAAGTTGAACATGCACCGGTTTGTGTCTTGCCTTAAGGGGAGATCACTTCAAACGAAAGCAAACTGTAGCAGTGTAGAGTCGAAATATTCGGGTCGTTTCTCGTATTTGTTTTGATTAATTATATGATGCATCTGAAATGGGGAGGAGGACAGTGGTGTGTGTGTGTGTGTGTGTGTGTGTGTGTGTGTGTGTGTGTGTGTGTGTGTGTGTGGGGTGTGTGTGTGTGAAGAACTGTATCTATCCGAAATGTTGTTTTTGTTGTTAATGGTTTTGTTGTTGCTGTTTTCCCGCGTACATGTGCATCCAATCTCTCTGTCTTCAACGCAGTTCACGAAGCCATTTGTGGGTGTTTGCAAACGATGCTTGTTCACTTTAGACAGCCGTTCCTGCTTATTTGGGAATAGCAGAAGATTCCTATACTGGGTATAGCTGGGATACTGTTGGAATAATGGTGGTCGAATATTGGGAATATTTCATATGGATTTTGACCGTTTTACAGATCGATTAAGGACGCACGCGCGTACACACACACACACACACACACACACACACACACACACACACACACACACACACACACACACACACTTGCGTGCGCGGGTGCGCACGCGCGCGCGCGCACACACACACACAACACACACACACACACACACACACACACACACACACACACACACACACACACACTAACACTCCCACTTTTTACCTGCCAGAAAAAGGGCTTAAGACGTCCACTGTCA
>CM031598.1:111652097-111657097 GCA_018398815.1 Conus ventricosus
ATTTGGAAAAAAGCAAAAGAACAATGGTGTAGCTCAACAATATGGATGGGGGGTTGAGTAAATGTGTTAAAAAAACCTTTGGAGGGAGCTGTTGCCTAATGCGCAGCAAAAGCAACCCCCTCTTCAGATTTAGAGCCATCAATAAATATGTTTCGAAAGTATAGAAATTTGGAACTAAAATAAGCTGGCTAAAATGTCTTGAATGGTTGGAGGGTTCGTTTTTAAAGTATGATAGCCAGATCAATGCTAATCTCTGGGCGAGGAAAGTCTATAGTAGGTCATCCGAACATTTGGATGATGATACTCGGATGCAAGGTCTATGTTTGTACTTTTCAGATAGGAAAGCGTGCAAATTCCCAACGCTGAATAGTGCGTAGGTTGTCTTCCATTTTCTTAAGGAACTTCAGATGAAAATCACCGGCACTACCAGGGTTTTGTGTACGTGAAAAGACCGATCCATTTTCTTCGGCTTATTACCGGATCCTATCCACGCACAGTGACAGTTGACGTTTTATGCTTGCATAGAAAGAGATGATGTTGCTTACAGCCCAGCTGACCCAAAGGGCCATAATCATCAGGGCTGTCGTCACTAGGGTAAGGTAAGGTACTGTCATCTCTCAAAATAGATTAACAAATACAAACAACTCATTAAAATAAATTCATTAAACTCTTTCTTCTGTAAAATCTTTGATTAGATGAAAAATGTTGATCTCCTTCAGACAACTCTAAGATCTAGGCATGATTTGTTTTTCGAATAGGGAAGAATACGAATTTTGAAGGTGGAACAGAACTAGGATGGTCTACAAATTTCTTGAGGAACATTTCTTGAGGTCGTAAGCTGGGTTTGGGGGGTTCAAAGAAAACGTTCAAAGAATATCTTACAGACATTGTAATCTGACACCTAGAGAGAGAGATGGTTCTCCTGCGGCAGCATAAAGACCATATACAGAGGTGTGCAGAATGCACCGAGAGACGAGTCAAAACACCTTTATGGTGGATAGGATACAGAGTGTTCAGGTAGGGAATCTGGCAGAACTGTAGACGACACTGACGTTGTTCAGTTTGAAGCGTATCAGAGCCTGTACAGTTGGAGAAGAATTTTCTCATCAGCGCCCCAACGCGCTTATATCACAACTCTCAAAATGTTCATTGGTTTCTGATAAGACAAATTTGAGAGTTGAATGTTAATATTAAGAGTTACGTTTTTAACCTGAGACAACTCACAGAAAACTAGCTTTCTTCAGAAGGGGTATGGTGCGTTTATCCAGACAAATTTCAGCGTCTGCACAGAACTGTCGAAAATCGTGAAAGTGGATCTACTAGCTTTTGTTGACTGAAAAAGTAATACCGTTTCCCAGGCCTTCTGATGGAACTTATTTAGCAAAGTTGTAGTCAGTGTTGTACGTTAGCATAGGTGGCTCCAACTGCACACAGTGAAAGTCAGGACTCAGAAGGCAGAAGGCCTTTCACATCAGGGCAGTTGCCGGGTATCAGACACCAGCAGGTTCATAGAATTCGGCGAATGACGTGGCTTGGTACCCATGCTAAGGAGACAGATGAAAAGCAAGGACAAAGTTTCAACAAAACTAGTCTCTAATTTACCTTTTCTTCAAATCCATCTGATACTCGTATACAGCAAGATACCTTTAAAGGCTAATAAAATATATTCTACAAGAAAATAATTTCTTATGATGTCATTTTTCCCCTCACGTAAACCATGCACCAGTGCGTCATCAACATGGTGGATGAAGTGTGAGGGATCTTCACTCCCTTTGCTCTGTGATAAAAGCTATCGACTCATCGTCCATTCCTGTGAAATGATTCCTGGTTTTTTTCCCCCGCAGCTGGCAGCTGTTCGACGTGCGCAAAGACCCTGGGAACGCCATAACCTCATCAACAACGGCTCGTACAATACGTCTATTGAGGAACTCAAGACATTCATGGAAGAAGAGGAAAGCGCCTGGTGCCTTTCCCCAGCGAGCTGCTGAAGGAGAAGATGGTATCCCTCCCTCTACGGAGGAGTTTGGTCCCTGGTTGGTGCTGCCCCTAAGCTCCAACTCAGACAGAACGCATCGACCGCACACCTTTCGTGCTTTTTTTTTTTGTCGCAGAGGCTATGCACATGCACTTCGGTTGTCTTGAAACAACCATGAAATAAAATCAGGAGACATTTCTTGTTCGAGAGTGTATCTAACTAATCTACTTATCTGTATGTGTGCGCGTGCGTTAAATTGGCTGAAGATCACATGCTCGCGCATGCGCGCGCGCGCGCGCGTACGCGCGAGCACGCGCGCTCACACACATACACACACACAGATATGTGCATGTGCACATGCATTCTTGTACGCACCACAAATGCATACATGCACATATAATTTATGCACACGCTCTCTCTCTTCTCTCTCTCCTCTCTCTCTCTCTCTCTCTCTCTCTCTCTCTCTCTCTCTCTTTCTCTCTCTCCCTCTCTCTCTCTGTCTTCTCTCCTCTCTCTCTACCACACACACACACACACACACACACACACACACACACACGCACGCACACGCACACACACAACACACATTCATTTAATGTATGTTGTTTATACCCCGCCGACCGCAAGAGGCCGCGCAAGAGCTGCTTTCTCCTCCTCCTCCTCCCTCACAGTATATTTATTATCTTACCCCACATCATGTTCTTCCAGCAGCCTCGTGTCCATTCCAGACCCATTTTGCGCCCAATTTGAGGAGCTAAGTGACTGTTCGCTCTTCGTTTGCATTCCCTTGAATGTTGTTTATCTTGCCTGAAGTGGACCAAAGAGGTCAAAACGCGTCGTCTTTGCCTTTTAATTTGTACTAATTTTTCTTTCTTTTTTTTTAAGTTTACCGGATTTAGGAGCCTTCAACTCTTCAATCACGTCTCCCTCTTTAGCTTGAATGATGGCCGTCAAAACATTTTTCTATGATTTCACTGAACGTGTCACAGTCGGCTTATGGTTGAAGAGCGAGCTATAGCAGATTCATTTGCACGCAACCCTTCACTCCAAATCAGTTTAGAAAACTCTGCAAACAACATAACCATCTCTTCAAGAAAGTCTTGCTGAGGTATCAGAATGGTGTAATTCAAACTCAACGGTCATACACCAAGCAAAAGCTAAGTCTATGACAGTAACCACCTGCTAAACACTCCTCTTCGCTCTTCTTTGCCTGGTTGCAAAGAAGCAGCTCTATTGATTAGTTACACGAGCATCATCTTCTCAGCGTAGCGACAGATGGAACAAAACAAACAAAAAATAAAAACCAACAGTTTCATATCAACAATGGACGAACAATCTTAGAAACCTTGTTCCTCTTACCTCCAGACATGCATTGTGTCAAAACTGTTGCACTTAAAATGCTATTCAATGGAACATAATGTTACACTGCACTTAAAATGCTATTCAATGGAACATAATGTTACACTGCACTTAAAATGCTATTCAATGGAACATAATGTTACACATCAGTTACGCTTCAACACGGTGGTATGGGTGTAGTAAAAGGCCCATCGACTGACTAGAGTGAATTCTCTCCGTCAAGGGCAGCACAGCTCTCCCTTCAGTTCTCTCTCTCTCTCTCTCTCTCTCTCTCTCTCTCTCTCTCTCTCTCTCTCTCTTCTCTCTCTCTCTCTCTCTCTCTTCTCTCTCTCTCTCCTCTCTCTCTAAAGGAAAACACGTAATGTGATAGGAATGGGACTAGGGGTGCAGGACCACTCACTGTCACCGTTGGTGTTGTTTGTTGTTGTTGCTTTTTTTCAGAACCACACGTGCTCCCAATGTAATTTTCCTTTGATATCAGGAAATGTCCCTTTAGCAAACAATGCTCGATGTATTAAAGTTGAATTGTTGAGGCAATGTTTAAACAAAACAAAAGAATGATTGTCAGCATTATTGCCCAGGAGAGTACACTGTGCTGAAGAGAAAAAATCGTACATAATTTCCCTCCCATTACTCACTGTCCTCCTCCAACAAGCCCAATGCACATGTACACAAGTCTTGAATAGCAAGTGATGCCTCCTGGCCTGCGTCATGTGTAGCGAAGCAGAACAAATCGAGATAACTGCCAATGTTGTACCCAAAATATGAAATTATGAGTTATAGTTTTGTGAGTTATAGTTTTGTGAGTTATAGTTTTGTGAGTTATAGTTTTGTGAGTTATAGTTTTGTGAGTTATAGTTTTGCTAAAATGTGCTTCCTTCTCCGCCCTCAGTCACTCCATTTTGAAACTATAGTTTTGCTGTTCTTTTTTTCATAAAGAACATTTTCGCATAAAAAACAACAACAAACAACTTTCTCTGTGCTTTTGAGACAAAGACCTCCCCATAGAGAACGCACGGGGGCAAATCGATAGGTGATCAGAATTGCTCTTTCATTCTTGAGTGCTCCGCCTCAGACACTTGATCATCAATCGACCAGTGGATTTCTCGCACAGCACTGACACTCTTTTCAAAGCTAGTAACCTGTCAATACCCACCAACATTTCTTCGACCTCATCCCCATCCCACTTGGTTTCACGATCCAAACACCACTGCTAGAAAATCTATGATGTCTCCAAAACGCGCTTTGTGTGAAGAAATGCCTGAGAGCTGCAGTACCACAGTGTCAGTAAGGAGTGTCCTGTGCACTGTCGAATCTATGTATCAAGAAAACGATGGGCCCTTTTCACGGATTTTCGATTGTTTCAATGTGTGTTGTTAACTTGAATTCACATACACCCCTCCACCCCCTTGCTTCCATCAAAAAACGAGAATAGTGTGTTCTATGCTTACAGTTGTTAAAAGGTAAGTAGCTGTTGATACATTCATTTCATAATGGTACAGACTATTAAGTGTGTGTGTGTGTGTGTGTGTGTGTGTGTGTGTGTGTGTGTGTGTGTGTGTGTGTGTGTGGTTTTGTCTGATGACACCAAGTGGTCGAGCTTCCCACCACAGCCGCTTAGGTACCCGGATATCCTCACTTCCCCAAGTAATACGGTTTTCAGCTG
>CM031598.1:111662097-111667097 GCA_018398815.1 Conus ventricosus
GGGAAGCTGGACCCCTACTGCCGCCATTTTCTGTTGGTTCACCAATAATAGGCATCATCATTGCCGTCTTTCTAAGTTACTGATTGGTGTCAAAGATCGGCTATCTTCTATTGGCAATCATGGGTTTTAAAATCCTTCCTTCTCTTCTTCTCTCTTCTCTCTCCCTCTCTCTCTCTCTCTCTCTCTCTCCTCTCTCTCTTCTCTTGTCTCTCTCTGTCTGTCTGTCTCTCTCTCTCTCTCTCTCTCTCTCTCTCTTCTCTCTCTCACACACCACATCCCACCACGCTCGCACGCATCCGCTCGCACGCACCACGCCCCGCACACCACACCACACACACACACACAAGAACAAATCACTTTGCATTTTAATTAGAGAGGCACGCAGACTATTCTCAACGAGCATCACCTGCATCATCAGTTCTGTCATATTTGTATTCATGCTCGACTAGTGTGAAGTTAATAACAAGTCATTGTACTGTTGTTTCTGTGTATTTGCTTAAGGCAATGACAAAATCACGGAGTGGTTCGTGCTGTAGAATTACTCATGAAAATGGCTTATTGCTGGTGATTATATTGCCCACTCTCTATTTTGGGAGAGTCTTCAATCATGGAGTGGTTACATGCTGTAAAAATTACTGATGAAAAATGACTTATTTCTGGTGATTTTATTGCACACTCTCCATTTTGGGGAGTCTTATTATACTTGGGATGTAAATATAGTTGTTAATTATCTTGTTTTGTCATGCCATTACATAACTTGACTTTAAAGGAACTCATCTGAAAAACATGCATGATGTTGAACGAACTTACGGAACAGACGTATGAAGAGAAATGTATCAACAATTTTGGAACAAACAAAACTGAAAACGGTGAACCTATCCATCTCAGTTTTCCCCCAGTATGAGAATTTTTGCCCCGCGACAAGCCTTCAACAGTATTTGAAGGAAACAAAGAGTACCAGACAAGGACCACAGCTGTTTGGGAATGTTCTTTAGCCTTACGTGCCAGTGGGCAGACTTGTTCTCCATGTAGGTGAAAAGTGCATAAGCCAGTTCAGGCATTCATGTTCAGCATTTTTCCGCTCACTCCAATCGTGCGACCAGCGCCAGTGCAGATTCACACAGCAAATGTGCTTCAGGCATCTATTCTAGCTCAGAGCTCCTGACTGGGCAAATGGAAAACACGTTTGCAAAATTTTTACAGATTTGCAGTTTTGACAGCCAAATTTCAGGCAAACAATTTGAATAGGTCTGTAGCATCGTGAATAGATCTGCATGCTACTTGCTGGAATCTGCTTATTTATCATTGTTAATGTGTTGCTTTGCTCTGGATTTCTTCATTCTGAAATGGATCTGTTGGAGAAATTATATGTTATTCTGCCCTCCCTGAATCTTGGCTTTTATAAATTCCATTCAAACTTCGCTTCCCTGTGAATCGTAAGTCTCGTGACCACAAATTTCTTAAGTTTGCCGGTGTCATCGTGTTGCAGTGATAGTATTTCCCGTAAAATTCTGTCTCAACAGCATTATTATCTGACAAAATCAGTCGCGCGATATCATTTCACGACAGGTGCCCCATAACATATGGTTTCCGTCCATAAAATACAGTCACAGCTCATTTTGCTATAGTATTTTGCGACAGGACACTGTAAAATGTTGTAGTCATTGAATGATGTCGCTTGTGACGTTTTATCATGTGAAATGCCTCATCCGCAGTTATTATTTTATACTGATGCATGGGTAAACCATTGACTTCCGGGAATAGGCCGGAGGACGTCCGGGAAAGACCGGAGGACACTGGGAAAGACCAGAACCAAGGGCTCTGTGGGCTGGCTCCCCACTTTGCCTTAAACATGTGGCTACTAAAACTAAAAGGAAAAGATGCTCCAGGATTCACCAAAAGGGGGAGAGAATGATGAATCCATCGGTGCTCAACCAATCACGACTGCAAATCCCAAACGAACTATGAACATGTACCAAATGGAATATCCATGTGTCTGTGGAAAGCGTTTCGCTACCACCCGTGGCATGAAGATCCACAGAACAAAGATGGGATGTGTGAAGACTCATCTGAATGAGCAGCAGCGCACTGCATCAGCAGATAAGACGTCGGAAGACCAAGGCCAGGATTTAAACCACAGTGCCAAGGACATCCACGCTGTTGGTTCGGATGAGGAATTTGCACAGGCCCTCGATGCCAGGCGCCTGAAACTCAACCTGCCACGAGCAAACGAAACTGAAGATTGGGAGAAAACTGGATGCAAAAAGATCGTCCAAAGACTCGAGCATGATAGGAAAAGCACCTGGAACACAAACTAGCAATATGGGGACATTGTGTATGCCACATGTAGAGACGCCTATGGAGTAAAACTACCAAAGAGAAAACACCTCCAAAGAATCCAGACGCAAGAAAAGATGGACAAGATCAGAGTCCAAAGAACAACCTCAAGAAGCAAATGAAGACCGCACTGCCAGCTGAAAAACAAGGCTTGGAAAAACTGTGGGAAGACCTGAAAGAAAAACACAGCGCCCTCAGCAAAGCGGAATCTGCGAGGAAGAGGAAGAGCAAAAGAAGAAGACACAAGAGCGCTTCTTCAGAGACCCCTTCCAGTTTGCCAGAACACTGTTTGAGCAGCCAAAATCTGGGACCCTAAGTGTGGACAAAGGAGTTCTTGAGCAGCATCTGAGGAAAACATACTCCGACTCACAGAGCAAAGCACCACTCGACATTCAAGGTCTGGTGTGGCCAACCAACCCTGAGGAACAGTTCAATGGCAAGCCTCCAACGTTGGCGGAAATCAAGAAGGTGGTCGACAAAGCCAGAGCCAAATCATCACCAGGGCCAAACGGAATACCTTACCAGCTTTACAAGAAATGTCCCAAGGTGCTGGAGTGGCTCCACAGGCTGCTGCGATCGGCTTGGAGAAACCAGAAGATCAGCGGCCAGTGGATGACGGCAGATGGTGTGTACATCCCCAAAGAGCAAAACTCAAGTGACATCAGCCCGTTCAGGCCAATATCACTACTGAACGTCGAAGGGAAAATCTTCTTCTCTGTCATGGCAGCAAGGCTGACCAAGTACCTGATGGAAAACAAGTACTTGGATGTGTCAGTCCAGAAAGGTGGCATCCCAGGCGTGGCTGGCTGTGTAGAACACGCCACAATGATCTGGGACGCAATCCAAAAAGCAAAAACAGAAACGAGAGACCTGGACGTAGTGTGGCTTGATCTGGCAAACGCATATGGATCTGTGCCCCATGAGATGATACAGTTGGCTCTTGAGATGTACCATGTGCCAAAGAACATCCGCGACATGCTCAAGAAGTACTTCAATGGCTTCTCAATGCGGTTCTCTACCAAGGAGTACACAACTGATTGGATCAACTTGGAAGTGGGCATTGCAATGGGCTGTGCAATTTCCCCGATACTGTTCGTGCTGGCAGTGGAACTCATCTTGAAAGCAGCAACAAACAACGCGAGACAAACAGACCTTGGCGATGGATACAAGATGCCTCCTCTCAAGGCCTTCATGGATGACACTACAGTGATTTCATCCAGAGAAGACGAGACACGTCATGTGCTGGAGAGGCTGGACGACATAGTTGCCTCATCCAGAATGAAGTTCAAGCCAAAGAAATCACGGAGTCTCTCATTGAGGAAAGGAAAAGTGGCTGAATCTGTGGTCTTCAGTGTTGCCAACCAGGCCATTCCAACAGTCACAGAAGAGCCAGTCAAGAGCCTTGGAAGATGGTATGATGATACGCTGAAAGACACACAAAGAGCAAAAGAAACCAAGCAGATGGCGGAAGAAGGCTTGGAGACCATTGACCAGTGTGGGCTCCCTGGCAAATACAAGGTCTGGTGTTTGCAGTTCATGCTGATACCAAAGCCCCTATGGCCTCTGATGATATACGACATCTGCACCAGCATAGTGGAGGCAATGGAAGCCAAAATCAACAAGTTCACAAGGAAATGGCTTGGTGTCCCACCCTGTCTGACTGACATCGCGCTGTACTGTCGCCAAGCAAAGCTCAAACTACCACTGAAATACATCTGGAGGAATACAAAGCAGGGAAGATCAGACTTCAAAGCATGCTGGAGGACTCAGGAGACAAGGTGGTAGAAGCAATCAAGCCCCCGCTGAAGACAGGCAGAAAATGGAAAGTTCAAGAGGCGATGGATTCTGCAAAAGAAAGTCTCAAGATCAGAGAAATAACATGACACACACAGACCAACAGACAAGGACTGGGGGTGACCAAAACTGAATGGTGGTCAAAGGCCAAAGGAAAAGCCAAAAGAGACATGCTGATTCAGGAGATGAGAAAAGAAGAAGACCAAAAAAGACTCCAAAAAGCAGTCCAGCAGAGCCAGCAAGGGCAATGGACAACGTGGGAGAATGCACTCCAAAGAAGTCTAACTTGGAATGACATTTGGCACATGGCCCCTCTCAGGATCAGCTTCATTCTCAGATCTGCATATGACCTTCTGCCCTCAAATGCAAACCTGGTGAAGTGGGGGAAAATAGACGATCCTGCATGCCCCCTTTGCCATGAAAAACAAACAGTGGAGCATGTTCTAAGCTCATGTAAAGTAGCCCTGGCTCAAGGAAGGTACACATGGAGGCACAACCAAGTGCTCAAAGAAATTGTACAAGTAGTCTGGGCTAGTACCAACACCACAAAAGGGAGAATCAGGACTCCAAAAGCACCCGCAACATTCTTCACGGCAGGAGGCAGCAAATCATGGCCAAGAACAACAGTGCCACTCGAAACATGCAGGCAGAGTCTGCTGGATGGGGCAGATGACTGGGAGTGCACTGCAGACCTCCCAGAATGGAAGAGTCACCCAGAGATCATCAGCAAGAGTGGCATGAGACCAGACATAGCAGTCCACTCTAAGTCAACCAAGCAGCTGATCATGATCGAGCTCACGGTGCCATATGAGAACAGAATGGAGGCAGCTCAAATCTACAAGACTGAAAAGTATGCTGATCTGGCAAAC
>CM031598.1:111672097-111685496 GCA_018398815.1 Conus ventricosus
GTGCGTGCGTGCGTGCGTGCGTGCGTGCGTGCGTGCTTGCGTGTGTGTGTGTGCGCGCGCGCGCGAGAGAGAGAGAGAGAGAGGAGGAGAGAGAGAGAGAGAGAGAGAGAGAGAGAGAGAGAGAGAGAGAGAGAGAGGAGAGAGAGAGAGGAGAGAGAGAGAGAGAGCGTAGGTGTGAACATGAAAGCGAGCGAGACGCGTGTATGCGTGTTTGTGTATGTGTTTGAGAGCGCATGACTGTACATGTATGTGCATGAGCATATATGCACGCGTACTTGTATGGTGTCAGTGTGTATTCGGTAGTAAAGGCTGGTGGGTGTCCTGGGGCATGGACAGCGTGAGATCGCACGTGCGCGCGTGCCTCTTTGGTGTGTGTGTGTGTGTGTGTGTGTGTGTGTGTGTGTGTGTGTGTGTGTGTGTGTGTGTGTGTGTGTGTGTGTGTGTGTGTGTGTGTGTGTGTGTGTGTGCGAGAGAGAGAAGAGAGAGGGAGAGAGAGAGAGAGAGAGAAGAGAGAGAGAGAGAGAGAGAGAGAGAGAGAGAGAGAGAGAGAAAGAAAGAGAGAGTTCAGAACTCAGAAAACTTTTATTCGATCAAGATTGAGATTTTGGGCAGAGCCCATTCTTCCATCTGTCCTTGCTTAGGTAAATAATACCATTGAATTTAAAGACAAGAAGAAGAACAGAAAGAGAAAAAAAAAGGAAAAAATGATAAGGGAAAAAAAAACACACAGGCACACAGGATTATAGAGTACATGATCACCCCCCCCCCCCCCCCCCCCAAACACACACACATACACACACACGCGCGCGCGCGCGCACGCATTTGTATGCAACAGCTTGACAAAAGCATGCGTATATTCGAAATCATGAAATGCAGACAACATCAACAGCAAAATGGGGGTGGGGGTGGGGACGTGAGACAGGGTAAGATGGTGGAGAGGGGGGGGGGGGGGGTTGGTGTAAAGTGTGGGGCAGCGGATGGGAATGGAAGATAAAATGGTGGTTAGATAAACAGTACAATATCATGCCTAGATAAACTCTACAATATCATGCCGATGCTTGCTGTGTGTTTGTGATTGTTGGTGGTGATCGCGACCAGCCGATAATGATGATGGTGAGGACATTGGCATGAAACAAAATACAGTGTTCTAAGAGAAGCAATTTCCCTCTCTGATGAAGGACAGTAAGTTAGTGGTATCGTTTATTTACATAACTAGAAAGGTAACACCGTACATATGTGTAATTGCTGATGATTTTCGTGATTGCTGCAAAACACTTCTTTAAGCTAGTGCAGTCTACGTCATATTTTCGAAGGTCTTTTTTGAATGTGTGCAGTGGTGAACGGCACAATAATAGGTTTGGGGGAAGAGAGTTCCACACGGCCGAACCTGAAATGCAAAACTAGTTTTGAACATGTCGATCCCAGTACGTGGTAGAATGTAATTGTTACACCCATATCGACATGAGGCCTTAGTACATACATCTCTGGAACATTTTGGATCCAGATAATTAATTGTGTACTTTATACATGAGTACAGCTTTGTTAAAATCTAGTTGTGTTTCCAGCGGCAGTATGTTTAATTTAGCCTGCTTTTCGGAGGCTGATAGGGAAGAATCTGGCACAATTATATTTGCAGCTCTTCTGTACATTAAATCTAGTTTTCTACAGTAAATGTTTGCCTCACAGACCCAGACTACAGATGCATAACTGATGTTTGGGAGACACGGAGCCTGGAAAAACATTCGAGCGTTGTAACACCAAACAGAAAGTCTAAGTCGCAGTCTGACTTTCGATGTCCACGCCATAAGCACCGAGTCATGGGACGAGAAACTGAAGTGACAGTCCCACATTGAATCTGTCGTTAACAACCTGGCACGCAGTCTCTTCATGCTTTAACAGTTTATGTTGTTTAAGCTAAAAAATAATTCTGACGTCACAGCCGGTCCTGGAGTGAAGGGGTGCGGTGTTACCCACTGGGTCTCAACTCCCACTCCACGTCATTTCAGTTGTTGTCTGGGTTGCATTGGATACAATTACAAATTACAATACAACCCAGACAACAACACAAATAAAAGCAAGAAAAATAGGAAAAGAAAAATCATATGGTACAGCCCCCTCCTGACGATAGCCAAGGCTTGAAACAAATTTGTAGATTTTTTAATACCTCTTTTAATACTCTCTCTCTCTCTCTCTCTCTCTCTCTCTCTCTCTCTCCTCTCTCTCTCTCTCTCTCTGTATATATATATATATATATATATATATTATATAATATATATATATATATACAGAGAGAGAGAGAGAGAGAGAGAGAGAGTGTGTGTGTGTGTGTGTGTGTGTGTGTGTTGTTGTGTGAGAGAGAGAGAGAGAGAGAGAGAGAGAGAGAGAGAGAGAGAGAAGAGAGAGAAGAGAGAGAGAGAGAGAGAGAGGAGAGAGAGAGGGAGAGAGAGACTCAAGACTCAAGACTCAAAAACTTTATTACTCAAGGACAGAGATTTTAGGCAGTGCCTATTCTTCCAATCTGTCCTTGCTATTCTACAACATTCAACTAAACACACTGCACATATTAATAATGGCAGAAACAATGAAGAATATAGCAACATTATAATAATAACAACAATAGTAATAAGAATAATAATGATAAATAAAAAAAAATAATAATAAAAAAATTCCATTACAAAATTACACAAACATAATCAGAGACGTACGCGCGCGCTCACATGCACGCACACGCCCACACATACACGCACGCACGCGTACACCCACACACACACACACCCACCAACCCACACATACATACATACACATTTTCATCAGCTAATATAGAGGCAAGCATAAAAGTAGGGCGTTGAGACTATGATCAAAAGGTTAGATTTATTGTTCAAGTAAATGTTTATGTATTGCTGATTTGAAGGACGGCAGAGATTGACATGTTTTGGCAGACGGAGGAAGAGAGTTCCACACAGACGGACCAAAAAATGCAAAACTAGATTTGAACAAATCAATGCGGACACGTGGTAAAATGTAATTATTTGATATCATATCGCGTTATTGCCATTTGGATAAACTCAGCAAGATATGTTGGCGCCATGTTTGCATGGACTTTAAACATTAGTACTGCCTTATTATAAGGTCAGTTGGCTCTGCAGTGGTAACATCATTAGTTTTGCGAATTTGCCCGTGGTTGATTGAAACTTGTCGGGAAGAATCAGCTTAATTCCCCGTCTATGTATAGAGTTGATCTTTTTTATGTGATTTTCACCGGCACCACTCCAGACAGTGGACGCATAGTTGATGTGAGAAAGGCAATGGGCTTCAAAAAAACATTTCCGGATGTGTGGTTCAACATAATAACTGAGTTTATTGAGTAAAAACAAATTGCGAGCCAACTGTTTGCAAACATGATTTATATGTGATTGCCATTTAAATTATCATCAATGATCACGCCTAAGACACGGTGTTCGGTAACCTGCTCGATCAAGATTTCACTCATTTTTTAGGCTCAACATAAGATGCTGTCGTTGATGTTTCTGTCTCGATGCTAGGACCATACATTTTGTTTTGTGCGGATTAAGGACCATTCGGTTTTGGTTGCACCATTCTAAGACATCAGTTATACTTTGTTGTAACGATATTTGTACAGACATGATGTTTGTATCACTACAATGAAGAGAACTATCATCAGCGAACAGATCACAGATGACATCATTGTGAGATATGTGCATCGGTAGGTCATTTATAAAAATACAGAAGAGAAGAGGTCCAAGGACAGAGCCTTGTGGAAACGCCACAGCTCACTATTCCTTTAGAGGAATAAGTACCGTTTAAGTAAACACGCTGGGTTCTGTTTTCAAGATATGACTGAAAGAAGGTGACTACTGCCGGATTTTGAACATATGCAGTCATTTGTTTAATAATATGTTGTGGTCTACAAGATCAAAGGCTTTCTTAAAATCGAGGAAAACAGTTCCAGTGAGTTTTCTTTCGTTGATGGCTGATAGCCATGTATCACAGAGGCGTGTTAAGGCCGTGTGGCATGAGTGATTTCGACGAAAGCCTGACTGAAATGGGTGGAACAGTTTGTGATGTTCCATATGTTTAGTTAGGTGTTTGTGAACATGCATCTCAAGAGGTTTCGATACAACGGATAAAAGAGATATTGGTCTAAAATTGTTTAAATCAATGAGATCTGTTGATTTGGATAAGCGAATGACTTTTGCTGCCTTTAGACCACATGGGAAGACATTCTGATCAATGCACAAATTATAAACATATGTAAGGGTATCAACAATGTAAGGTAGAGCAACCTTGAGTATAGAAGCATTTAAGTTATCTGGACCCATTGCTTTTTTATTTTTAAGTTTTGAAATTAAGGAACAACTTCATTAATAGCAAGCAAGGGGATGCTAAATGAATCTCTGGTATTTAATCGTTCTTGACAAAACGATTGGAGAACAGCTGGAGTCTCATATCGATTAAAGAATGTGACACTGGCAGCCGTTTGTACTGATTCAGTTACCTGAAGGAAATGATTGTTGAAAGTGTTAGCAGACCACATAGTCGCAGTATTATCTGATTTCTTTCTGACTTGTCAGTTATTTCATTAACAGCACGCCATAATGATGCTGTATCCCTGTTTGCGTTTATAATTTTCCTAAAATGCTCAGATTTTGATTTTCTAACTAGATCTGATACTCTGTTTCTCTGCTTTTTATATTCATCTACTTTTTTGCGGTTTTTAAGTGCATCCCTTAGTGCCATTTCTATAATAATGTCTTTTGTCATCCAGCTGGGAAGTATTCTGTGTTTTACCCTTTTTCTTCTAAGTGGGGCATGTTTATCAACGATTGGAGAGAAAGATATTATACCAGGTATTATACGCTTCATTTGGATCTGTGTAATTGAGTACACTGCAGAAAGGAGCTAAGCTAAAGTCGAGGAAAAATTCATCCTTACTGAAATTTTTGAAGCAGCGATATTGAATGGTTGTGTGGCCCTTGTTCTGTTGCTTTGGAAGTTTTATGTTGCTCCCCAAGGGGTTGAGCACTTAAAAAAAATGTTTTAGGCATTTTAAAATATACTGATATATATACATATATAGAAATATGTGTGTGTTAGAGAGAAAGATCGCGAGAGACAGAGGCAAAGACAGATACAGAGAGACAGAGAATGTGTGTGAAACTGAACGTGGAATGTGTTTGTTTGTCTTGTTGCACTCCCAGTTCTTATAGAACAGGGAGTACTTTACAATGGGAACGAAGAAATGCTGTGTGTGTGTGTGTGTGTGTGTGTGTGTGTGTGTGTGTGTGTGTGTGTGTGTGTGTGTGTGTGTGTGTGTGTGTGTGTGTGTCACGGTCGCTAAGCCGGACGGCCCTACCACCCCTACCCACGCCTATCACACACTAGAGCAGACAACACAGCACACTAACACAGCTTTACAATCATGCAAACTTCTTTATTTCACACACACCATGGCGCCACCACTCACGTCCATCCACAACTACACACAATATTCCACTTCTTCACTGACCCACACTACCCTGCTACGACCCTGATAACCCTAACCTATGCTAAAGCACCAGTTGCGGTATATCACTGCGACCTAGGGACGCAGAGATAGCCCGCACACGTGGTGGCTAACTACTAGGGACAAGGACAACCCAAGGGACTCTAATCTCTAAACTACAACCACCCACACCTCTCCCCAGGACCCACCCTTCTCTTTTGACCCGGGACCACTACCGCACTGGTCACTGCGTCCCTAAAGGAGGCAACGACCAGTACCCTACACCGTGCAGGCCACTACGTCCCAAAAGGAGGCAGTAGCTAACACCCCTAACACTACTCCCTAACGCTACACCCTCTCTACCACACCCGTGGGACAACCCATCCCGGCCCGGAAAGCTCCAGTCCTCGGCGCTGTATGTGGCCCCTCGCAGGCTGACACCTCCCTAGAAGACTCTGCACCCGGCTCTGACCGTGGCCTCCCTGCAGTCCGACCTCTCCCCGAAGACTCCACACCTCGCGCTGGGCACGACACCCAACGCACACACACCAGACGCCCTCTCGACGAGTCCGGGGCTCAAGGACGCCTCCTCTGAAGGCCCCCCGCCAGACACTGAGGGTAAGGGAAGGTCTGGTGCAGCGCCCTCTCACAAGACGCCCGGATCAGGGAAGAGCAACAGGTGGCTGGAGAACTCCCGGAAGAACCCGGTAGCAGGAGGAGAGCTGCTTCACAGACGGCCCGGATGGTCTCCCTCTCCCGGGGAAAACAGCAGGCAACGGGAAACACGCTCACCTGCCGGCACGCGGCAGCAGACTGCGGTGGTCTGGCCCCAGCCCAGGACGGAACAGGATACCTGCTGACACAACTGTAGGCCACTACTGTAATTTTGCTACTACCCAAGTCAACAAGGCTCATAGGCTACTTGGTGAAGCTTTAATCCTCCATCTCCCTTGCCTACTTCCCACTCGGGCATGAGAGTGACCCCTTGAATTTCGATTACACCCCCCAACCCGTTATCGCTTTGGGTAATCAGATCCATTTCCTGCCAACCCTTACAATAGCAATAAAACAATATTTTCTCTGAGCCAATCCACGCTATTGCATATGGAATTATGAATCATATCCAATTCTCGGAGAAATAAAAACCAATCTAAGCAATCCAACACGGACTCCATGGGACCCCTTAGGAAATACTAAATAAACTAGAAAATGGGCAATCTCACAAGGAAATGTTTCCACATAGTAATCAGTAGTAATACACATCTCAAAAAGCAACAACAATAGAACAAAAAAAAAACCTTATCAACTTTTATCGATTCACAGTTCTAGCATATTCATACAAGAGAATCGGCTCGCAGCCACAATCCTTCACGTTCTTGCCCTCTTTGCACTGTCAATTACAATCATATATCAACACATGATTTGTTCGCCAAAATTTCCATCCAGCACCCCACTCTCATGTCATCTCTTGTCAGATAACCTAGTGGTTAATCCTTGTTATGCCAACACAACATACTTCATACAATTTACATGCTGCACATCCTCCGTTTTTATCCTATCAACTGCTGAACTACCCGCCTTAAACTTTACCTCACCCTTAGAGAACTTATAAAATATTCATTCTGGCTCACTTGCTCCTCAACCAAGTTTTCGGGCGAAAGTGGCCTAAAGCGGCATTTTATAGTTCTCTGACAAGTAAGACTTCAATAACCAAAAAATAACGATTATCTACAACAAACATTACTGTGTAGGGTTATCCGTTTTCAATACTAATTTACTAAACTTTTCAGATTTTAGTTTTTGCTTAATCCTATGTTTTTCCTGATCATTTTCATAAAAAATGCAAAACTCTTCGCATTTGGCCGCATTATTGATCACCTCTGGATCTCACTTGAGACCCTATGGCGCCCTAGGGCCCCAAGCCAGACCCAGAGGGTCACATATAAACACGGCCAGATGTGAAGGGTTTTGAGATATGCCTCCACAGTAGTATACTTTTATACTTGGTTGCCTGCTCGCTATGTTTCTAATTTGGGGCAGTCCCCGAACCCCCTTTTAGTGACTCTTCCATATTTTGGTTTACGGGCGTTCATAGCCATGCCAGTGACCAGACAACACAACACATTGTGGTTTGCGGGCGTTCATAGCCACGCCAGTGACCTAGACAACACATTGCGGTTTGCGGGCGTTCATAGCCACGCCAGTGACCCAGACAAACGAAACACGAAATGGGAGAGTCACTGAGGGCCGGGGAAAGGGCCAAAAATTTAGACTTTTGCAATACCATGACAAACAAGAATTATAGAACTACCGCAGGCATATTCTCAACGTTATTTATTTTAAGATTTATATATATACTCGGCACACAGAAAGCTTTACAATTTTATGGTGTGCTTTACTGCGGCCAGCGTAAGTTGCCTAGTGTAAAGTTGTTTTATATTTTTGTAAAGCAAAATTAAATGCTAAATAACAAGTGCATCTTACTTTACTTTTTAGTCACTACTTTTTAATAAAATTTATTTTAAATACTTTATTAGATTGAATATAAATGCTGCTTTTAATGTGAAAATATTACTTGAGGGCCGGGCGGTTTCTCACGTGGGGCATTTGTCCAATGAGAAATGAGGATTGCTTCGCGCGAGAAACACAGACAAGCCACTCCACATAACGTACGGAGCCGTGTTCAATCAGTGGGGCCGATACTGTCGAGTCGTCGTCTTCCATTGTCAAGCGTTGGTACGTACCCCTGCTGTGGCTTTCAGTCCAATTTGATCTATCACTTGTAGTATTCCCATCTTGACCATCGAAGGATTAGACTAGGCTGTCTTTCTGTCTCGCTCTTCAAAGCCACAGAAATTCGCGCGATCCTTACTTAGCTTCTGGCTTCCACACATGTTGCAAGCCATGTCCGACGGCGGTGTGTGAGTGTGTGTGAGTGTGTGTGTGTGTGTGTGTGTGCGTGCGCGTTGTGCTCTTTTTTCTTCTTTTTCTTTACTTTTGCTTTGTGGGCCTGAATCTATCCCGTGTGTTAATGGTTGGTTGTCGTCTGCCATGAATAGGCCTACATATCACTGGCACGCGTCACTGCCCTGGCTATGTAATTTGACACCAGCTGATTTACGTTAGCTGGTCGCCTACTAGGATAGTGACAAATGCGCCGCCCCAGCTCAGCAATTTTGTAAGCTGATAATTGAAGGGTTTGCACAAAGAAAAGCAACTCTTTAGAATATGAGAAGGGGAGTTGTCTCCTAAGGAAAAAGAATGTGACAATGGATTGTGTTTTGATTTTACGTTTCATCAGTCACATTGGCGCTTATTCAAGTTGCTATCAAGTCGTTTTAAGTTCGTAATCAAGTAACTTTAAGTTCTTAATTAAGTTCTTAATTAAGTTTTTAATTAAGTTTACTTTCAAGTTCTTAATCAAGTTTTTAATCAAGTTCTTACTTAAGTTAACTAGATCATAACTAAGTCATCTCTAAGTTATAACTAAGTTCTTATTCAAGTTATCTTATAATTATCAAAAAACAATACAATCTATGTTTTTATCTTAATGTAGATGTCTAATATAGTACACACACGCCTCAAAAAACGCGTCATCGTCGAGGATGTCTTGCTTTGCGTTCTTGGCGCGAGATTGGTCGCATAGATCTTAATGAAGTTCTTACATTGTAAGCAAACTGCATTGATTACAATTCTGGTCTATGGAAATGTCTTTTATAGACTCCATGTCTTTTTTATTGACTCCATCATTTTAAACAAATAATAATCCGCCATGATCTATTTTTATCAAAAAAAAATTAAATTTAGTTCTTAAAATATTATTGCATTTTAAATGGATCAAATGATTTTTTGTTATTGGCGGTGCTGGCGTGCTGTTGTCTTCTGTATTTAGTGGTTCAGATTTTTTTGGCTGCTTTTGTTTTTGTTGCCATTCTTTATATATTTTATAACCGTAATAACTGCCCAGCAGCAGCAAGGGCGCCAAAAATGGCAACAGTTTTTAAGTTCAATATTCCATGAAGACTTTGTGCCCTTAAATTAACTTGCTCTTGTTTTGGAGCTGGCATTGGATCAACTGTTGGCGTTGGCGGTGTTATGTTTTCATTATGAGTTATATTCTGTGATTGTAACTTTAATTTTCTTTGTCTGTTTAACTCTGCTACTCTTTTTCCTGCTGCAACACGCCAGGATGCTTTAGCTTTTCACTCGTCATTTTCTCGACTTGATTCAGTGTTTTCTGTTTCAATGTTTCTGATTCTGTGATTTTCCGACTCGTTCATTTTGAAGGGAAATAAAATCTATATGATTAAAAGTAATTAATCCTATGATTAACGGCGATAACAATGTTCCAATCTGTAATACAGATCGCAGCCTTAGAGACTCTAATGATTTTGTTATAAACTGGATCCTGCGTTAAATCTACGTAAGATCTTGTTCAGAATGATTGGGAGCAAATCTACTGACTAGTTTAGTGTACAAACTAAGAACCGTTTGCCCACACTTTTTACCATTCTCGACCCAGCTGCGCTTCATACCTGTTGTGATACTTTATAATGTCTTGTGGCGACATCTGTTGAATCTGTTCAATGCTGAATTCATTGCGAGGAACTGTTTTGTTTTTCCACACGCCGCAAAGAATACAGCCTTTCCTTTTTGGGCATAATAGCTTGATCATCAACTTCTTCATTTGTAAGTCCAAGACAGTGTAGGCCGCTCTGTAGCTCTAGCAGGTCATCGCTGTTCATGTATTTTATTATTATAATTATTTTATTTTTTTAAATGAGCACCGAAAAAACTATTGCCAACCTTGTATACCATTCTGCTGTTATTGGAGGTCTAAGTGTAGGATATTAATGCTTGGTAAAGCCTGTTAAAATAAAAACCAGCAGATCTTGGCAAACTAGGACTTTGAGGATTCAGCAAAGCTAATCGCTATTATTACAGCTTCATTTGCTACGACAGATTTTCTAGTTAAGCAAGGAATAATTCCAGAGAATATAAATATGTAAAAAAAATACATTTATAAAAATGGCTTCACTCGTAATGATGATAGGTGGCGCTGTGGTGAATGCGCTTGCTTTTAGCGGAAGTAATTACGCGTTTAGTAAATACGGGATGACGACGAGAGAAAAAGACATAACAAAGCTGTGGAGCAACTAGCCGCAGCACAAGATCGCTATGAAAAGCAGAGAATTGAGCGTTAGATTTTATTAATAACACACTGAAAAAACAGGGCCATGCAGCTTACACATTTAAAGATGTTGATCAGCAATAAAACAATATTATCTAGTAACAGGCAAACCGATCGAGACATTGCCCCCACCAAAATTCAGTGACTTTTATCATCCATCAGAAAAACAAAACATGCAAGAAATCGCGTTTATTGCCTTTGGTATGACCGTTGTCTATTTTGTTGCGCATAATATTGGCTGAATAAAAAATGAACAAAATTATTATCACCCAAAGGATATTGGAAGGGAATACGCAATTAAAAAGCTAAGCCAAGCAACGGGAGTCAGTGAAACATACAGCAAAAGAATGGTTATCTAAACAAGCGATTTGGCAAATTTATTTACCTGCACCTAGACGAATACAGAGACCACACTTTGTCAATACAACTCCAAACGACACCCATCAAATGGACCTTCTATATTTACCCTCTGATACGATTAGACGAAAAAGATTTAAGTACGCACTCACAGTCATTGACATAGCTTCAAGATACAAAGATGCGGAACCATTAACACAAAAGAGTGCTTCTGCTGTTGCTGTTGCTATACAACTGATATACCAACGAGGTCCACTAACTTACCCTCGCATGATTCAAGTCGATGATGGAAAAGAATTTAAAGGCCAAGTGAATCAATTATTGTTAAAACATAGAGTTACTATTAAAAGAGGCATTCCAGGAGTTCACAGATCACAGGCTTTAGTTGAAAACTTTAACAAACAGTTATCTGAAAGACTTTTCTCCTACCAGTATCACAGAGAGCTGATTGACAATTCTCGCAACACAGAATGGGTTAGAAGACTGCCCTCAGTTTTGCGCGCAATGAATAATGAAGAATTTAAAGGTCTAAAACCAGTACAAGCAATCAAAAGAAAAACAATAAATGTTGTTGAAGGAGAGTCTTCATCCGGCAAACTATTACCGTTTGGTTTAAAAGTAAGGTACCTTTATTTACTGGGGGAAGCGGAAGGGGACACTCGCATCAGGGCAACAGATCCAGTTTGGAGTGTTGATCCTATGAAATAAAAAGAATTGTAAAAATGAATCCGCCCGTGTTTATTTACGAGAAACTGACACAACAAAACAACCAGCTCCTCAAAGATCTTTTGTGAAAGAAGAACTGCAGATAACCCCACCAGACAGTTCTGCTTTAATTAATTTACATAAATATATTTAAGTTTAAAATGGAAGCCCAAAGAAAAGAACATGGAACGGAAGCAAGAAGGATAAAGGAAGAGACCTTTGAATTACTACGAGAATCATTTTAGGGCGTGTTCTGCTATTAGGGGATTAATGCAAAAATCAAATGATACGTATTCTGCTGTTGAAGAAACAGCTAAGAGGATTCCTTGGCACAGGGCACAGCGGCCAGAGCACTTACAGCCCCTAATCCCAAATTTTGACTATCAAAGATGGAGAAAAGAATATTTTGAAATAATAAAAAAAATTCGAGCACATCAAGCAAACATGAGAAAAATTTTGAATGAATTGGAAGATGATGTGATTGATCTTCTAAATAAATTTCAGGAAAGATATGAACCCGAATATAAACTCTTCGGTGAAGAAAATATGTAATTATACTGTTCTATAATGTCCATATGCATATGAAAACTCTGGATTAACAAACACACGTTTTGTGTTTGTTCTATCTAACGACTTCTTTGTTACAACTGTTGTGTTGATTTCATGTAGATTAGATCGTAGTTTTACGTTGTCATGATGAAAAGTCTTATTGTCAAACAATGCTTCTTTATAGTTGTCATGCCATATGCTCGACTGCACAAACACTGCGAGATATTCCCTTTTTCTTTCTTAATGGTTTTCTCCTGGCTCGAAATACTGTACATTTTTTACCTTAACCCACATACTCCTTGATCACCTTTCCAGATAATTCATCCTTCATCTTTCCTAAAACCTTCTTATTAGTAATTGAATGTAAAGGCGAATCTTTAGGGTAATCGGACGTGTCGTACCATCCTGCGTGCCCTTTCGCTACTTTTTATTTCCATGTCTTTATAGATGTCTTCAGTAGGGATATCTATAACAAAACTGTCTGTATCTGTGTAAAGTACTCTGGACTCTGGATACGAGGGTTTAAAGTAGTCATAAAGAAACTCTAACATTAAAGCTTTGATAATTCTAAACGGTAAACCCATATAAAAACAGGTTTGTCCCAAATTTTACTTTCTTTTTTTTCATCATTATGCAAAAAGCTGATCATGAAATCTTCTGAAGTCTGATAATTAGGTTTTGAAGTCAGCTTAATTGCTTCGTTCTCTTTGGTGACTAATCTAACATCTTTGCGCTTGTGCGGATTCTCCATAGTCTTTCCAAAACAGCTGTTGTTCATCAGCTTAAAAAAGTCTTTTTCCGAAGCATCTGTGGATTTAGTTCTAAGATCAGTGTTCTTCATGATGTATGGTTTCATGAACTGTTCTTGATTAAAAGCAATTATACGATGAACAGCTGTCAACTTCAAACCATGTCTTAAATAAAATTGTAGAAGTCTGTAAAGGCAGACATAATTTTTTTTGCCTCGAGATTGGCACAAGTTTAGGTGGTTCTGTTTTCGCCATCTTTAGGCTTTTGCTGCTAATGGATAGTCATATGCAGGTCATGGTTCATGAGGATATCTAAATCAATTAGAATGTCACTGTGGACCAAAG
>CM031598.1:111686496-111701368 GCA_018398815.1 Conus ventricosus
TGTTTCACGTTATTATGTTTCAACATTCGATTCATGTAGACCGCATTGGCAGATTGAACGTACACTATCATTGGCAGATGAACGTACACTATCATTGGCCAGATGAACGTACACTATCATTGGCAGATGAACGTACACTATCATTGGCAGATGAACGTACACTATCATACCAATTTGTCTTATTTGATCGGGATCCCACGAATTACATTAGAACCTCGGGATTGTTGGACAGGCACAACCATGAGCTGCTTACCGGTGGGCCATGGCCCTGATAGTCCTGGTCACATAAGGACAGGCGTTAACGGCTGGCCCAAACCCAATATCATGGTTTTGTTGGCGGACGATGCAGGCTGGGGAGACTACGAGGTCCACGACTGTGACATGGCCACACCGGCCTTGACGGCTCTGGCGCGGAGAGGACTGACCCTGAACCATCCTACAGCCAGCAGACCTGTTCCCCCACACGGGCTGCTCTGTTAACCGGCAGGTGAGTTATGCGTGGAACAAAACGGGACAGGGTTACCTGTGAACATGGGCCAGAGCTAAAATTGTTCTCTGAGGCAATGGACCTGGGTCCAACTCATCGTTTCAGACCAACCAAACTAGTGGTGATATTCTCTTTGGATTCAGCACCTGTGTAGAATGGAATGCCCTCCACCCACCATTAACACTACTCTTACTCCCCTCCCACTGCCGCTTTCCCTTTTCATCAGTAGTCCTGTTGACTCGCATTTTGAGCGCCATGGTGCACAAAATATGTTTCAAATTCATATGACTCTGGCATCCTGTGACCGTTTAAAGTTGAAATACCGAGCAATACATGATCCCCCCTTTGAAATTCTGCAGTTTGTTAACCATAGAAAAACTGTTAAAACTGCCGCACGACACCGCAAACAGCTCGCACGACACATCCAGAAAAACGTAAAGACAAAAGAGGTGTTCTTTTACTGCATGAAAGGCCAAAAACAGATGGCACTGTGCACATTGCTTTTCATGCAAGGCAAACTAAAAGTGGAATGCACGAGTCAAGCGATGCGGCAAACTTACAATGACAAATTGACAACGTTGGATACAGAGCTGAAATATAAATAAAACGATTTAGATGCTTAATACGGATCTTAAGGACTCAGTTTGGGGGATCAGCTGACTGTTTAAAACAACAGCAGCAAGTATCCAGCCCTTACACCCTACCCTCCTTCAATTCTTTCGTGTGAAAATGTAATCGATGTGAACTTGTGGAAGCATGTTTTAAGCAAACTCTCCTTTTATATCTTAGTTTACTTACTGAAGTGGACTTTGAGCATATTTTTGTTTCAGGGCTACCCCCCCCCCCCCCTCCCCCTCTCCCTCGGCCGTGCAGAGATTTTACTCGTCCATCAAGCATCCTGTACTCCACACTTCGGTATATTGTTCCACCAAAAAGACTAGTACTTCGCTTACACTTAAGAAGGTCGTGTTGAATAAGGATTATGAGATGAAAAGAACATGTCATGTTATCCTCGAACAAGGACTGGGGTTCTCCCACTTCTACGCTATCCACTTTGTCACTGCTGCACACCAAACCTGATCTATCTGACCGCTCTCAGATACCAGTGACATTACTCCCACGTGTTCATGTCGACTCCTCGTCACACAAACAACCAGATGTATCCTCACGGATCCTCAGCACGGTAGTTCCAAAGAGGTCATCAATATCATTCGTCACTATGGAAACAACCAGAAGAGGGACTGCACTGATTATGTCCAGTGGTGCCTGTTCTGATTCAACATACGAACGACAACTACTGGGGACCCTACTAACGACAATATGGGCACCCTACTAACGACAACTACTGGGCACCCTACTAACGACAACTACTGGGCACCCTATAACGACAATATGGGCACCCTACTAATGAATGCTTGACGAGGGTCAGATAGTGACAGTCTCCCTACAGATGGCCTGAGGCCACCACGGTAAATTCCCCGGGGGAACAAAAAAAGGGTTTTTTTTAAAAGGGGAAATTAAAAAAAAATTTTTTTTTAAAGGGAAAAATTAAATCCCCTTTAATTTTTGGGCCCCCCCTTTTTTGGGGATCGTTGGGAAAAAAAAACCCCGGTTTCCACCCCCCCCCCCCCCCCCTTTTTTTCCTTTTTTCCCCAAATTTTTTTTGGGGGGGGGTTTTTTGGGTTTTCCCCTTTTTTTGGTTTTTTAATTTGGGGGGGTTTTTTTTTTTTGGTTTCCCCCCCCCCCCCCTTTTTTCCCCCCCCTTTTTTAAAAAAATCCCCCCCCCTTTTTTTTCCCCCCTTTTTTTTTTTTTGGGGGTTTTTTTTTAAAAAAAAATTTTTTTCCCCCCCAAAAAGGGGGGTTTTTCCCCCTTTTTCCAAACCCCACGGTTTTCCCCCCTTTTCCCCTTTAACCCCAAAATTTTAACTTACCCCCCTTTTTTTTTTTTTTTAAAAAAAAGGGAAACCTTTTTTTTTTTAAAAAAAAAAAAAATTTTTTTAAAAAAAACCAAAAAACCCCGGAATTTTAAAAACCTTCCCCGGAAAAAAATAAAAAACCCCCCCGGGGAAAGGACATTTTTCCCCAAAACAATTTTTTTTTTTAAAAACCCCCCCCCCCCCCAAAAAAAATTTTTTTTAAAAAAAAAAAAATTTTTTTTTTAAAAAAAAAAACCCCCAAAAAAACCAAATTTTTTTTTTTAAAAAAAATTTTTTTAAAACCCTTTTTTAAAATTTCCCCCCAAAATTTTTAAAAAATTTTCCCCCCTTTTTTTTTTTTTTTAAAAAAACCCCCCCTTTTAAACCCCCCCTTTTAAAATTTTTTTAAAAGAAAAAACCAACAAAAAAACCCCCGGGGGGCCAAAAAAAGGTTTTTTTTTCCCCCTTCCCCCCCCCCTTCCCTTCCCCTTTCCCCCTTTTTTTTTTTTTTCCCCCCCAAAAAAAAAAAAAAATTTTTTTTTTAAAAAAAATTTTTTTAAAAAAAAAAAAAATTTTTTTCCCCCCCAAAAATTTTTGGGGGGTTTTTTTTTTTTTTTTCCCCCCTTTAAAACCCCCCCAAACCCCCCAAAAATTTTTTTTGGGAAAAGGGGAAAAAAAAAAAAACCCCCCCCAAAAAAACCCCGGGAAACCCCCCCCCAAAACCCCAAAAAAATTTTTTTTTAAAAAAAAAAATTTTTTTTTTTTAAAAAAAAACCCCCCCAAAACCCAAAAAATTTTTTCCCAAAAAAGGTTAGGAACCCCCCCTTTTTTCCCTTAAAAAAACCCCCCCCCAAAAAAAAAATTTTCCCAAAAAAAAAAAAAAAAAAAAAAACAAAACCAAAAAAACCCCGGGGTTTTTTTTTTAAAAGGGTTTTTTTCCCCCAAAATTTTCCCCCTTTTTTTTTCCCCCCAAACGCCCCCCCCCCAAAAAAAAAAATTTTTTAAAACCCGGGCCCCCCCTAAAAACCCCACCCGGGGGAACCCAAAAAAAAAATTTTAAAAAAAAAAACCCCCCCAAAAAAAAAAACCAAAAAAAAACCCCCCCCCCAATTTTAAAAAAATTTCCCCCGGGGCCCCCGGCCCCCCCCCCCCCCGGGGGGGGGGGGGGGCCGGGGTTGGGGGAAAAACCCCCCCCCGGGGGGGACCCCCCGGGGGGGGTTTTTCCCCGGGGGGGCCCCCAAAAAATTTTTTAAAAAGGAAAATTCCCCCCGGGGGGGGGAAAAAAAAAGGGGGGTTTTTTCCCCCCGGGGGCCCCCAAAAAAATTTTTTGGGGAATAAAGGGGGGGGGTTAAACCCCCCCCCCAAAAAAATTTCCTTTTTTTTTAAAACCCCTTTTTTGGGGTTTTTTTAAAAAACCCCCCCCAAAAAAAAAATTTTTTTTAAAATTTTTTTTCCCTTTAAAAAAAACCCCGGTTTTTTCCCCCCCCCCAAAAAAAAATTTTTTAAATTTTTAATTTAAAAAAACCCCCCCCCAAAAAACCCCCAAAAAATTTTTTTAAAAAAAAACCCCCCCCCCTTTTTTTTTAAAAAAAAAAAAATTTTTTTTTTTAAAAAAAAAAAAAATTTTTCCAAATTTTTTTTCCCCTTTTAAAAATTTTTTTTAAAAAAAGGGAAAAAAAAAAATTTTTTTTTTAAAAAACCCCCAATTTTTCCCGGGGGAAAAAAAAAATTTTAAAAAAAAAAAAAAAATTTTTTTTTGGAACCCTTCCCCCCAAAAAAAAATTTTTCCAAAAAAGGGGGGAAAAAATTTTTTTTTTAAAACCCTTTTTTTTTCCCAATTTTTCCCTTTTTCAAAAAAATTTTTTTTTGGTTTTTTTTTAAAAAAAAATTTTTTAAAATTTAAAAAATTGGGTTCCCCCCAAAAAAAATTTTTTTTAAAAAAAATTTTAAAAAAAACCTTTTTTTTTTTTTTTTTTTTTCCCCCCAAAAAAATTTTTTTTTGGAAACCCCAAAAATTGGCCCCAAAAAAAAAAAATTAAAAAAACCCCAATTTTTTTTTAAAAAAAATTTCCCCCCCCCCATTTTTTCCCCCCCCCCAAAAAGGGGGAAAAAGTTTTTTTTTAAAAAAACCCCCCAAAAAACCCCAAACCCAAAAACCCATTTTTCCCCCCTTTTTTTAAAAACCAAAAAAATTTTTTTTAAAAACCCCCCAAAAAACTTTTTTAAAAACCCCTTTTTTCCCCAAAAAAAATTTTTCCCGGGCCCTCCCCTACCCCCTTTTTTTTTTTTTTTCCCTTAAAAAAAAAAAACCCCCTTTTTTTTTTTTTTTTTTTTTAAAAAAATTTTTCCCTTTTTAAAATTTTAAAAAAAACCCCCAAAAAAAAAATTTTGGGAAAAAAAAAAAAAAAGGTTTTTTTCCCCAAAAAAAATTAAAACCCCCCCCCCCCCCCCCTTTCCCAAAAAAAAAAAAAACCCCCCCCAAAAAGGGGGCCCCCCAAACCCCGGGCCCTAAAAACCCCCCCCCTTTCCCAAAACCCCCCCCCCCCAAAGGGGCCCCCCTTGGGGCCCCCTTTTCCCCCCCCCCCCCCCCCCTTTTTTTAAAAAAGGGAAAAAAAAATTTTAAAATTTTCCAAAAATTGGGGGGGGGAAAAACCCCCCCCCCCCGGGGAAAACCTGAGAAAGGGCCAACCCCAACCTTTGGGGCCCCTTTTTTTTAAAAAAACACCAAAGGGCCCCCAAAAAAAAGCCCCACCCCAAAAAACCCCCCCAAAATTTTCCGGGTTTTTTTTTGGGGCCCAATTTTTCCAAAACCCCCCCCCCCCCCCCAAAAAAATTTTTAAAAAAAACCCCCCCTTTCCCCCGGGGGGGCCCCCCCCCGGGGGGGAAAAAAAAACCCCCCCCCCCCCGTTGGGTTTTTTTAAAAAAAAAAATTTTTTTAAAAAAAGGGGGGGGGGGTTTTTTTTTTAAAATTTGGGGTTTTTTTTTTTTTTGTTTTAAAGGGACCGGTTTTTCCTAAAATTTTTTTTTCCCCCAAAGGGGGGGGGTTCCTTTTACCAAAAAAAAATTTTTTTCCCCCCCCCGGGGGGGGGGTTTTCCCCAAAAAAAAAAGGGGGGTTTCCCTTTTATTTTCCCCCCAAAAAAAAAGGGGAAAAAAAAAAATTTAAAAAACCCCCTTTTTTTTAAAAAAAAATTTTTTAAAAATTTTTTTGGGAAAAATTAAAAATTTTTTTTGGGAAAGAAAAAATTTTTCCCTTTTTCCCCGGGGGAAAAAAAACCCCCCCCCCCCCAAAAAAACCCCCCCCCCCCCGGGCCCCCAAAAAATTTTAAAATTTTAAAATTTCCAAAAGGGCCCCCCGGGGGGTTTTTTTTGGGGAAAAAAAAAAAAGGGGGTTTTGGCCCAAAAAAAAGGGGGGGTTAAAAGGGGGGGGGGGCCCTTTTTTTTCCTTTTTTTTTTAAAAAAATTTTTTCCCTTTTAAAAAACCCCAAAATTGGGAAAAGGGTTTTTTTAAAAAAAAAAAAATTTAAAAAATTGGGCCCCCTTTTTTAAAAATTTTTTTTTCCCCCCCCCCCTTTTTTTTTTTAAAAAATTTTCCCCAAAAGGGGGAAAAATTTTAAAACCCCCCCCCCGGGGGAAAAAAAAAAAAACCCCCGGGTTTACCCGGGGGGGCCCCTTCCCAAAAAAATTTTTCCCCAAAAAGGGGTTTTCCCCCGGGTTTTAACCCCGGGGGATTCCCCTTTTTTGGGGGGTTTTTTTTTTTTTCCCCAGGCTCCCTTTTTTGGATAAAATTTTTTTTTTCCCTTTTTAAAAAAAATTTTTTTTTTGGGGAAAAAAAAAAAAAATTTTTTCTTTTTTTTTTTTAAAAAAAAAGGTTAAAAAAAACCCCCCAAAATTTTTTTGGGGTTTTTCCCCCCCATAAAACCCGGGTTTTAAAAAAGGGGGGGGTTTTTTTCCAAAAAAAAAATTTTTTTTCCCCAAAGGGGCCCCCCCCAAAACCCCCAAAAAAAAAAAAAAAAATTTTTAAAAAAAATTTTTTTTTTTTCCCAAAACAAGGGGGGGGTTTTTTTTGGGGGTTTTTTTTTTTTTCCCAAAAAACCCCAAAAAAATTTTTTTTAAAAAAAGGGGGGGGTTTCCCCCCAAAATTTTTAAAGGGGCCCCGGGGGTTTTCCCCCCCCGGAAGGGAAAAAACCCCCAAAAACCCCAAATTTAAAAAACCCCCCCGGGGAATTTTTTTTTAAACCCCCCCCGGGTTGGGGGGGGGCCCCCAAAAAAAAAGGGTTTTTGGCCCCCCAAAAAAAGGGGGGGGGGGTTTCCCCGGGGGCCCCGGCCCTTTTAAAACCTTTTAAACCTTTCCCCCCCCAAAATTTTTCCCCCCAAATTTTTTTCCCCCCCTTTTTTTTTGGGGGGGAAAAAAGGGGTTTTTTAAAATTTTTTTAAAAAAAAACGGGCCCATCCTTTTTAAATTTTTTTAATTTTTTGGGGGTTTTTTTTTGGGGGTCCAAAAAAAGGGGGGGGGGAAAATTTTAAAAAAAAGGGGTTTTTTTTTTTTTTTTAAAAAAACCTAAAAAAAATTTTTTTTTTTTTTCCGGGCCCCAAAAAAAACCCCTTTAAAAAAAGGGGGGTTTTTAAGGGGTTTTAAAAAAAAAGGGGTTTTCCAAAAATTTTAAAGGGAAAATTTTTGGGGGGGGGGCCCCCCCCCCCCCGGGGCCCCCCCCCAAATTTTTTTGGAAAAAAATTTTTTTTTGGGGGGGCCCCCCTTTTTTAAAATTTGGGGCATTTAAAGGGTTATTTTTCCAACATTTTAAAAAAAAAATTTTTTTTTTTTTTTTTTAAAAAGCCAAGGAAACGGGGTTTTTTAATTTTTTTGGGGGGAAAAAAAAAAATTTTTTTTTTGTTTCCCCAAAATTTTAAAAAGGGCCCCAAAAAAGGGAAAAAATTTTTTAAAAGGGCACCTTTTTCCCCCAAATTTTGGGTTTTAAACCTTTCCCCCAAAAAAAAATTTTTTTTTCCAAAAAAAATTCCCTTTTAAAAAGGGGGGGGGCCCCCGGTTTGGGGGGAAAAAAACCCCTTTTTTTTCCCTTTTTTTTCCCAAACCCCGGGGGGAAAATTTTCCCCCCCCCGGGGTTTTTAAAAAAAAAAAAAATTTTCCCCCCCTTTTTCCCCCCCCAAATTTTAAATTTGGGGGGTTTGGAAAAAAGGGGGGGGTTTGGTTTGGGGAAAAAAAACCCGGGGCCCCAAAAAAAACAAATTTTTTTTGGGGGGGGGGGGGGGAAAAAATTTTTTTGGCCTTTTTTTTTTTCCGAAATTTTTAAAAAAAACCCAAAATTTTTGGCCCCCCGGGGTTCCAAAAAAAGGGGGGTTTTTAAAAAAATTTGGAAAAATTTTTTTTGGCCCGGGTTTTTTTTTAAAAAAACCCCTTTTTTCCCCGGGGGGTTTTTTTTTTTTTTTTTTTTTCCCCCCTTTTTTTCCCCCAATTTTTCCCAAAGGGGGTTTTTTTTAAAAAAAATTTCCCTTTTTCCCCCCGGGGTTTCCGGGGTTTTTCAAAATTTTTTTCCCCCCCCCCAAAAAAACCCAACCCCAAAACCCGGAATAAATTTTTAACCCCCGGGGGTTAAAAAAATTTGGTTTTTTCCCCTTTTTGGAAAAAAATTTTTTTTCCCGGTTTAAAAAGGTTTTAAAAAATTTCCCCTTTTTTTTTTCCTTTTTCCCCTTTTTTGGGGAAAAAAAATTTTTTGGGGGGTTTTTTAAAAAAAAAAAGGGAAACCCGGGGCCCCCCGGAAAATTTTTTTTTAAAAAAAGGTTTTTTTAAAAAAAAGGGGGAAAAAAGGGAAAAAAAAAAAAGAAAACAGGAAAAGGGTTTTTTCCCCTTTTTAAAAAAAATTTTGGTTTTTTTTTTTTTTTTTCCGGCCGGGAAAAAAATTTTTTTTTGGGGGGGGTTTCCCCGGGAAAATTTTTTGGGGTTTTTTTCCCCCCCCTTTTTGGTTTAAATCCCCCGGGTTTTAAAAAACCCTTCCCCTTTTTTTTTTTTTTCCCCCCCCCCAAAAAAGGAAAAAAAAATTTTTTCCCCCCCCCTTTCCCGGAAAATTTTTTAAACAGTTTCCCCCCTTTTTTTTTCCCCCCTTTTTTTTTTAAACCTTTCCCCCCCTTTTTTTTTTTTTTTAAAAAAAAGGGCCCCCCGGGGAAAAAATTTTTTTTTAAAATTTAAAAAAATTCTTCCCTATTCCCCTTTTTTTCCCCCCTTTTAAAAGGGAAAAAAAAAAAATTTTTTTTTTCCCCCCCCGGGGGGGTTTTGGGCCCCGGGAAAAAGGGGGAAAAAACTTAGAAAACCCCCCCCGGGAAATTTTCCCCCCCCGGGGGGGCCCCCGGGGGGGGGCCCCCCGGGGGGGGTTTTTTTTTTTTTTCCCCGGGGGGATTTCCCCCCCTTTTTTTGGGGGGGAAAAAAAATTTTTGGGGTTTAAAGGGTTTTTAAGGGAAAAAAAATTTTTTTTTTATTTTTCGAAACCCCCAAAAAAAAAATTTTTTGGGTTTTTAAAAAAATTTTTGGGGTTTTCAAAAACCAAAAAAAAGGGTTTTTAAAAAAAACCCCCCCGGGGGTTAAAGGGAAAATTTTAAAATTTTTAAAAAATTTTTTAAAATTTTTTAAAAAAATTTTTAAAAAAAAAAAACTTTTTTAAAAAAAAAAACCCCCAAACCCCTTTAAAAAAATTTTTTGGGGGGAAAAAAAAAAAAAAAAAAATTTTTTGGGGGGTTTTAAAAGGGGTTTTTTTGGGGGTTTAAAAAGGTTTTTTTCCCCCCCAAAAAAAAAAATTTGGGAAAAAAAAAATTTTTTTTTTTTTTTTAAAAAAAATTTTTTTTATTTAAAAAACCCCCCCATTTCCCCCAAATTTTTCCCCCAAAAAAAACCCGGGAATTTTTAAAAAAACCCCTTTTAAACCCCCCTTTCCCAAAGGGAATTTTTAAAACCCCCAAAAAAAACAAAAAATAAATAATTTAAAGGGGGAAAAAAAAAAAAAAACCCCCAAAAAAAAATTTTTTAAATTTTTTTCCCCCCCCCCCCCAAAAAAAAAATTTTTTTGGGGTTTTTAAAAAAAATTTTCTCCCCCAAAAAAAAAAACCCCAGGGATTTTTCCCCATAATTTTCCCCCCTTAAAAAAAAAAAATTTTCCCCCAAAATTTTTAAAAAAAAAAAAAAAGGGCTTCCCCCCCTTAAAAAAAGGGGGTTTCCCAAAAATTTTCCCCAAAAAAAATTTAAAGGGATTTTTTAAAAAAAAAATTTTTTTTCTTTTGGGGGGGGAAAAAAAAAAAAAAAAAAATTTAAATTTTTAAAGGAAAAAAATTTCATAATTTTTAAAACCCCCCGGGGGTTAAATTTTGGGGAAAAAAAAAAAAAAAAAAAAAAAAACAAAAAAAAAAAAAGGGGCCCCCCCCGGGGTAAGGTTTAAAAAAAGGGGAAAAAAAACTTTTAAAAAAAACCTTAATTTTGGGGCCCCCGGGAAAAGGGGGGGGAAAAAGGAAAAGGGGGGGCCCCCCCCCCCCAAAAAAACAGGTGAAAATATTTCCGGGGGTTTTAAAAGGGAAAAAAGAGGTTTAAACAGGGGTTTTCCCCCCAAAAAAAATTGGGAAAAAAAAGGGGGGGGGGGGAAAAAAAAAAAAAAGGGTTTCCCCCCCACCCTTTAAAAGGGGGCCCAAAAAATTTCCGGGTTGGGAAAAAAAAAATTTTAAAAAAATTTTTTTAAAAAACTTGGAAAAAAATTTTTTTTCTAAATTTTTTTTAAAAAAAAAAAGGGGGGAAAAGGGCCTTTTTTTTCCCTTTTAAAAAAAAAAAAAAATTTTTTTTTAAAAAAAAATTTTTAAATTTTTAAAAAACCTTTTTTTTTTTAACCCCCAAAAATTTTTAAAAAATAAAAATTTTCCCTTTTAAAAAAAAATTTCCCCGGGTTTAAAAAAAGTTTTTTGGGGGGAAAAAAAAAACTAATAAACCCCCTTTTTGGGGGGGGGAAATTTTTCCCCAAAATTTTAAAAAGGGGAAAATTTTGAAAAAAAAGGAAATAAAATTTTTTTTTTGAAAAAAAATTTTTTTTTAAAAAAAAAAACCCCCCCAAAAAGGGGGAAAATTTTTTTGGGGGGGAAAAAAAAAAAAAAATTTTGGGGGCCAAAAAAAAATTTTTTCCCCCCCCTTTAAAAAATTTTTAAAAAATTTTGGGAAAAGGGAAAAAAAAAAAAACCCCCCCCAAAAAGGGCCAAAATTTTTAAATTTTTAAAAAACCTTTTTTTTTTTTTTTTAAAAATTTTTTTTTTTTTTTCCAAAAAATTTTTTAAAAATTAAAATTTTTTTTTTAAAAATTTTTTTTTAATTTAAAGGGAAAATTTTAAAAAAAACCTTTTTAATTTTAAAAAAAAACCCTTTTTTGTTTTTAAAATTTTAAAAAAAAGGGGCCCCAAAAAAATTTTAAAAAAGGTTTTAAAAAAAACCCCCAAAAAAATTTTAAAAAAAAATTTTTTTTTTGGGGGGGGGGGGGTTAAAAATTTTTTTTTTAAAAAAAAAACCCCCCTTTTTCCCAAAAAATTTTAAAAAAAATTTAAAATTTTTTTCCCCCCCCAAAAAGGGGAAAATTTTTTTTTTGGGGGAAAAAAAACCCCCCCTTTTTTTTTAAAAAAAAAGGGAAAGGAACCCAATTTTTTTTAAAAAAACCCCTTTTTTTGGGGGTTTTTTTAAAAAAAAAATTTTTCCCCGGGGAATTTTTAAAAAAACCCCCTTGAAGTTTAAAAAATTTTTTTTTAAAAATTTAAAAAAAAAAAAATTTTTTTGGGGGGGGTTTAAAAAAAAAAATTTTTAAAATTTTTTCCCAAAAAAAATTTTTAACCCTTTTTTCCCTTTAAAAAGGAAATTTTTTAAAAGGGGCCCCAAAAAAAACCTTTGGGGGGAAACTTCCCAAAAAAAACCCCCCCTTTTTTTTTCCCCCGGGAAAAAAAAAATTAAAGGGGGGGGAAAGGGGGAAAAAACCCAAAAAAAAAGGTTTTTAAAAGGAAATTGGGGGGGAAAAAAAAAAGGGGCCAAAACCCCCGTTAGGGAAAAAAAACCCCCCCCCCCAAGGGGAAAAAAAACCCCGGGGAAAAAATTTTTTAAGGGGCCCCCCCCCCCCAAAAAAAAAAAAAATTTGGAACCCCAAAATTTTTAAAAAAAAACTTTCAAATTTCCCTAAAAGGGTTTTTTGGCACTTGTAAACAGAAGCATAAGTATTCTCAGAGGCACTTGTCAAACAGGAAAATAGTTGGTTACTTTCAGAAGCACTTGTTAAAACAGGAAGCATAAGTATTCTCAGAGGCACTTGTCAAACAGGAAATACTTTGGGTTACTTTCAGAAGCACTTGTAAAACAGGAAGCATAAGTATTCTCAGAGGCACTTGTCAAACAGGAAATACGTTGGTTACTTTCAGAAGCACTTGTAAAAACAGGAAGCGATCATAGTTCACTCTAGGGGGTACTTAATAAAACAGGAGTCGCCTAGTTATTCCTAGAAGTACGTGTAAAACAGGAAACACCGTATTTATTCTCAGAGGCACTTGAAAACAGAAAACTCCGTGCATGTTGTAACTGTAAAATTGGAAACACCATGGATATTCTGAGAGGAATTTTTTAAATAGGAAACACCGTGATTAATCTTAGAAGCACTTGTATATGGGAAACACCAAAGCTATTCTCAGAGGCATTTGTAAAATAGAAACACCGGTGTTATGTTTCGCCGCACTTGTCTTTATTCTCAGAAACATTTAAAAGAAGAGGAATATCATGTTATTCTCGGGTGCACTTGTAAAAACAGGAAACTGTGTGTATATTCTCTGAGGTCCTTGTGAGAACTGGAATCACCGTATCTATTATCAGGGGCACTCGATAAACAGGAAACATGGTAGTTATTCTTGGGGCACTTGCAAAATACGAAGCACTTTGTGTATTATCAGAAGCACTTACAAAATAGAACACACTTTAGTTATTGTAAGAGGCATCGTAAAACAGAAAATATAAGAGTATATTGTATTAACGAAGGTATTCTCAGTGGCTACTTGAACAGCAAGAAAACGCTCTATTTATTGCCAGAGGCATTTGTAAAACAGTAAATAGTGTATTTACCCTTAGAGGCACTTGTAAAACAAGAAACATCGTGTATATCCTCAAGACCACTTGTAAAGCAGGAATCACTGTATTCATTTGTGAGGCATATGTAAAGGAAAACACTGTGTGCATTCTAAGATGAAATTGTGAACTGAGGAACACCTCAGTAACCCTAAAAAAGCCTTTGTAAAAATATTAAGCATCACGTTCAATCTCAGACGTCTTCGTAAAACAGGAAACGTTGCAGTCATTCTCAGAGTAAATAGTAGAAGAGGAAACACCGAGTATATTCCGAGCATATGTTAAAGAGGAAACACCCTAGCTATTCTTGTAGGCAATAGCAAAGCAAGACATACACAGTGCATTCAAAGAGTCAGTGTTAAAGCAGGAAACAAGTTGTGTATTCACAGATGCGCCTTCAAAACACCATAAGTACTCTCAAATGAGTAGTTCAAATCCGAAACACCGTGTGTATTTACAAAGCACTTGTGAAACTCGGTTCAGAGGCACTTATTAAAGAGAGAATGCCGTACCCATTCTCAGAGGCACTTGTAAAGCAGGAAGCACCATATCTATTGCAAGGAAAAACATTGTGGTTATTCTCAGACGCATTTGTAAACTATGAAACACACGTGTTATTCTCCGTGGTATTTGCAAAACAGCACGAAACAAAATTTGCAGACCCACTTGCACAGCTGGAACCACCACGTATATTCTTAGACACACGTGTTGAAGAGGAAACGCCACACTATTTCTCAGATGTACCTAGAAACGAGAAACACCCCCAATAACTCTCAGAGGCACTTTTAAAACAGCTGCGACCGGACAAAAACGATCTGTCACACAATTTTGACGGACAAAAAACGATCCGTCACAGCAGCAAACATTGTAGTTATTCTTGACGCACGTGTGAAGCAGCTAAACCCCGTATGTTTTCTAAGAAACACCTGTAAAACACTGTATCTATTCTCAGGGGCACTTGTGGATCAGACAACATCGTGTTTATTCTTAGACGCACCTTTACACCTTCACCATAGTATTCCCAGAAGCGCATGTAAAACAAGAAAAACCGTAGGTATTTTTTAGAAGCGTTTATAAAAATGAAACATCGTCTGTGTTCTCAAACCACATATAAAACTGAAAGTGTGATACCCTTTTCCTGACAATGATATCAAAGTTCCGTGTTCTGTTCATTTCACCCGCTCTCCTAAATATCAACTAAGTCAAAGATCACTTGAAATTATGTACAAGCAATTTATAATGGCTTTTTTCAGATACTGCTTGGAACAATTGTAATAACAAATCAGCAGATAAAATGGAGATAAAAGAAACGATCGGATGCCTTTCAGGACTAAAGTTGGCTTAGCAAGAGATTTTGTTCCACGCTAAAGAATATAGCTATACAAATCCTCTTTCTTCCCCTTAACGATTGCTTAAAACTTTTCTTAGCAACACATCGACTGGTAATGCCCGTGATCAGCATTTTATCTGATTATCTTACTTGGCATGATCTTTAACAGATCCTTATACTTACCAATGTCTTTGTTCATTTCACTATTCTCTCTCTCTTCTCTCTCTCTCTCTCTCTCTCTCTCTCTCTCTCTCTCTCTCTCTCTCTCTCTCTCTCCCTCTGTGTGTGTGTGTGTGTGTGTGTGTGTGTGTGGTGTGTGTGTGTGTGTGTGTGTGTGTGTGTTGTGTGTGTGTGTGTGTGTGGTGTTGTGTTGTGAGTGTTCAAGTGCGCGTGCGTGCGTGCGTGTGTGGGGGCTGGGGTATGGTGTTATTCTGAATTGTTTTACTTGTGTGTGTGTGTGTGTGTGTGTGTGTGTGTGGTGTGTGTGTGTGTGTGTGTGTGTGTGTGTGTGTGTGTGTGTGTGTGTGTGTGTGTCCAAGTGTCTACTTGTACTTCTATTACCCATTTTTGTCTAACTTCTTGCTATTTCCATTATTATTTCGAAGAAAGTTTGATGTGCCATGTTGTTCTCACAATCCTTCTTACAGCTACCACTATAAATTTGCAGGTAAAACTTTGTTTAATTCAGACAGAAGATACTGTAACAATTATCAGACGTAACTGTAAATATGAAGCACCAGAGTCATTCTCAGAGGTACTCGTAAAACAGGAAGCGCTATAGTTATTCTCAGGGCACATGTACAACAGGAACATACATATCTACCCACAGAGGCATTTGCAACACGGAAATAGTGTAGTTATCCTTACAGGCACTTATAAAACAGAAACACACGGTGTAAACCTTAGTATACTTGTAACAGTGAACATCAAGCGGTTTTTGTGAGACGGGGAACATTGTCAATTTCAAGGATTGTAGAAGAAAACACGTAGTTTTTTAAGCACACTACAC
>CM031598.1:111709868-111729868 GCA_018398815.1 Conus ventricosus
AAGGATAACTACACTATTTCCGGTGTTACAAATGCCTCTGTGGGTAGATACGTATGTTCCTGTTGTACAGGTGCCCTGAGAATAACTATAGCGCTTCCTGTTTTACGAGTACCTCTGAGAATGACTCTGGTACTTCATATTTACAGTTACGTCTGATAATTGTTACAGTATCTTCTGTCTGAATTAAACAAACTTTTACCTGCAAATTTATAGTGGTAGCTGTAAGAAGGATTGTGAGAACAACCATGGCACGTTCAAACTTTCTTCGAAATAATAATGGAAATAGCAAGAAGTTAGACAAAAATGGGTAATAGAAGTACAAGTAGACACTTGGAGACACACACACACACACACACACACACACACACACACACACACACACACACACACACACACACACACACACACACACACACACCCACCACACACACAAGTAAAAAAATTCAAAAATAACCCATACCCCAGCCCCCACAACGCACGCACGCACGCGCATTGCCCAACACACACACACCCCACACACACACACCCCAACAACACACCCCACACAAAACACCACAAAACACCCCAACCCCACACACCACACACACACCCACACACACAACACAAAAACAAAGGGGAGAAGGGGAAAGAGAAGAAAGGGGAGGGGGAGGGGGAGAGGGGAGAAGGGGAAGAAGAGGGGAGAGAAAAGAGGAAGGGGAAAAGAGGGGGAGAAGAGAGTAAAAAAAAGGGGGGGAAAACCAAAGACATTGGTAATATAAGGATCTTTTTAAAAGATCTCCCAAAGAAAAGGAAATCAAAAATAAAAATGTGATCACGAGCTTTTACCAGTCATTTTTCAAAGAAAGTTTTTTAAGCAGTTTCTTAAAGGGGAAGAAAAAAGGAAAAAAAGGGTTTTTATGTTTATATTTTTTAAAGCGGGGAAAAAAAACCCCTCTTGCTAACCCAATTTTAGTCCTGAAAGGATCCGATCGTTTCTTTTTTTCCAGTATCTCTGATTTTTTTATTAAAATTTGTTAAAAGCAGTACTGAAAAAAAAGCCATTAAAAATTGTTTTGTACATAATGTCAAGTGATTTTTTGCCTTATTTGTTTTGGGGGGTAAGGAAAGGGGGTTTTGGAAGTGAACAGAAACAGGAACTTTGTTTTAATCATTGTCGGGAAAAAGGGGTATCACATTTTTTTATTTTTAATATGGGGTTTTTTTGAGAAACAACACGATGTTTTCATTTTATAAACGCCTTCGAAAAATCCTTTCCGGTTTTTTCTTGTTTTACATGCGCTTCTGGGAATACAAAGGTAAGTAAATGTGCGTTTTTAAAAAAATAAACACGATTGCCTGACCCCAAAAGGGGCCCCCCGAGAATAAAAAACAGTTTTTTTTAACAGGTGTTTCTTAAAAACATAGGGGGTTTGGGCCCCTTAAACACGTGGGGTTCAAAATAATACAATTTTTGGCTGGGGGACGGATCGTTTTTTTGCCGGGGTTAAAAAAATTGTGACGTTTCGTTTTTGCCCCGGTGCAGTTGTTTTAAAGCGCCTCTGAATTATTGGGGGTGTTTTTCTTTTCTGGTACATCTGAGAAATAGTTGGCTTTTCCTCTTAAACACGTTTTCTAAGAATTCCCGGGGGGTTCCGTTTGGCAAGTGGGCGGGCAAATTTTTGGTTTCGGGGCGGTTTTGAAAATACCACGGAAAAAGGAAAAACGGGGGGTTTCAAAAGGTTTAAAAAAAGGGTCTGAGAATAACCACAATGTTTTTCCTTGCTATAGTTATACCCCTTCCTGTTTTAAAAAAGGCCTCGGGAAAATGAAGGCGGTTTTTTCCTGTACCAACAAATACTTCTGAGAAATAAAAGGGGTTTTCTTTTTTTTTTTCACTTTCCCTCTCAAAAAAACTAGGGGGTTTTTTTCGGGTTTCGAAAAATATTTCTCAGAATAAAAAAAGGTTTTGTTCCCTTCTTTTCAATTGCCCTCGAGTTAGTTTACAATGTTTACTTTTTTTTCAGGTTCCTCTAAACATGGACAACGGGGTGTTTCCCTTTTTTTAAAAGTGTCTATCGGAAAAATGCATTGTTCCGAGTTTCAAAAAGGCCCTTTTTTAAATACAAACGGTTTTTTCTGTTTTGGGAATTTACTCATTTGAGATTATTTATGGTGTTTTGAAGGCGCTTTTGGTGAATAAAACAACTTTTTTCCCCCGGTTTTAAAACACTGATTTTTAAAAGCACTGTGTAGTTTTTTTGCTTTGCTTTTCCCTCCAAAAATTTAATGGGTGTTTCCTCTTTAAAAAATTTGCTCGGGGAAATATCCCGGGTTGTTTCTTTCTACTATTTACCTGAAAATTTGACTGCAACGTTTCCTGTTTTACGAAACGTCTGAGATTTGAACGTGATGCTTAATATTTTTACAAAGGTTTTTTAGGGAAAACTAAGGTGTTTCATTTAAAATTTTCCCTTTTTAGAATGAAAAGGTTTTTTTTTTAAATAGGGCCTTCAAAATTTGATACATTTGTTTCCCCTCCCTTTAAAGGGGTCTTGGGGATTTCACGATGTTTCTTGTTTTACAATCCCTCAAAAGGGAAATACCCTTTTTACTGTTTTTAAAAAATGCCTCTGACAATAAATAAGCGTTTCTTGCTGTACAAGTAGCCATTAAATTTTTTCCCCTTCTTTTTAATACGAAAAAATTATTTTAAAATTTTTCTTTTTTTTACGATGCCTTTTTACAAAAAACAAAAGGGTGTGTTTCTTTTGAAAAAAAGTGCTTTGATAATCACAAAGTGCTTCGTTTTTTTGGAAAAATTTCCCCCCAAGAAAAAACACCTTTTTTCCGGGTTTTCGAGTGCCCCTGATAATAATACGGTGATTCCAGTTCTCAAAGGACCTCAGAAAATTTTTTACACCCCATTTTCCCTTTTTTTAAACAATTTCACCCGAAAATAAAAATGATTTTCCCTTTTTTTTAAAATGTTTCTGAAAAATAAAACAAGTGCGGCGAAAAAAAACACCGGGGGTTTCTTTTAAAAAATGCCTCTGAAATTTGTTTTGGGTTTTTCCCCATTTAAAAAGTGTTTTAAAGATAACCCGGGGTTTTTCCCTATTTAAAACTTTCCCTTTTCAGAATCCATGGGGGTTTCCCAATTTTTACAGTTAAAACTTTGCAGGGGAGTTTTTTGTTTTCAAGTCCCTCTGAGAAAAATCCCGGGGTTTCCTGTTTTCAGGGACTTCTGGGAAAAAAAACTAGGGACTCCTTTTTTGTAAACCCCCCCCAAAAGTGAATTTTGGGCGCTTCCTTTTTTACAAGTGTTTGGAAAGTAAACCAAACCTATTTCCGGGTTTCACGGGCCTCTGAAAATACTTAGGTTTCCGGGTTTTATATTACCTCGGGGGACAGCAGGGAAATTTTCTTTTCACAAAGGTTCTGAAAATTTATCTTATAGAAAAAAATTTTCCCTGTTTTAAAAAATGACCCTGGGAAACCTTGGGGTGATTGCAGTTTTGCAAGAAACCTGAGAAAGAAGGCCCAATACTTTCTGGGGTTAGAATTTTTGGTAAAGAATAACTACGTCTTTGCTTTTTTAAAGAAGTGCCATGAAAACCCCGGCGGTTTTCCTTATTCGAAAGGGTTTTTAAAAATTTCACGGTGGGTCGTGTTTTAAAAGGTTTTTAGAATACCTTTTATTTATTCTGTTTTTTTAGGGCCCCTTTTTTAACGTCCCAAATAAGAAAAAAATACGGTTTTTCCTTTTTCTAAGGGTATTCTAAAATACCACGGTTTCCATTTTACGAATCCCCCTGAAAAAAAAACCCGAATTTCTTTTTAACAAAAAACCAAAATTTTTTATTTTAAAAAAAGCCTTGAGGAAAAATTTCCTCATGTAAAATTTAACCCTTTTCCCCCCGGGGAAGAAACCAATGCCTTGCGGTTGTTTCCCCATGCTGGTTAGAATTTTAAGAGGTCAACGAATGTGTGATGTTTATAAAATAAAGGGTGAAAAGAAAGGGAATGTTCAAGAACTGAGATGCTGAACGCGCATTTTTTTTAAAAGGATATTTCCTCGTTTAAAATTAAAGTTCTTCACTGTCGATTTTTTTGTTTAATGGATCTCTTATCGGGTTTATTGTATAAAAATTTGGGACCACAGGGCCCCCCAAAAACGATCCGGATTTAAGCCCCAAAAAACGGGTTCACCAAAATGGAAATTTTCCCCTTGGGGTTTATCATTTAGAAAACTTTTGTTTATTTCCATGCCCTGTAGGGTTTTTCCAAATCTTCCCAGGCTGCCTCATTAGTGTGAGTTTGTGACAATTTTAAAACTTTTCAAACGCTACCTGTTTTGAAAAAAAAAATGAATTTGTTTGTTTGCATGTTTTGCGGGAATTGTACCTAAGCCATTTCAAAAATTCTAAATTAATTTGGAAGTTCCCTTCGAGTTTTGCTCCCTGTTGATGGGCCCATGAGAAACGGGGAAGAACCTTAATTTGGGTTTTTCGGTCTTTTTGTTAGTAGGGGAGACGGGAGTTCCGCAAGACCTTGGGTTTGGGGTTTTTATGTTTTTTTTGCGTGACAAATTGGAAAAGGGATCCCACAAGAAGCGCCCGGGGTTGAGGTTTACATTTCGTTTTTGCATGTTTGGATTTCATAAGACCACCCAAAAACCATTAGGTTGGGGGGTTTTTTTTTTCTTTGTCTTTTACTGGTTTCCCAAGGGGTTTGAAAACCGACTTTCTTTATCATTTTATTTTTTTTTCGATTCAAGAGACAAGAATCATTCTGAAAAGGTAACACCAAAACGGGAAATATAGATAGGGATAAAAACGGTTTATGTTACAAAAACAACATTTCAACAGACCCCAAAAAAAAACCCGACACGGGGCCCGGGTGAGTGAATAGTCCGCGGGCCTTAAAAGGGAGAATGTCGAACCCCCTTTTCGTGGGGGGGAGTTTCCCCGTGGGAGAAGCCCCAAATGCCCTTGCCCACAGCGTGCGTCTTGTAGCCCCCGGCCCCTTTGGGCCCCTGGCAAACAGTTCAAAACGCGTTCAGCCAGCGCAGAGTTGTTTCCTTTCATTTTTTTGCCTTCCCCATGCCGGGTACTTGCGGGTACCTGTTGTGGAAAACCCCTAGCTTTTGGGGAATACACTGAGACATTTTGGGGGAAGGCGTAAAATTGATACCCCCGATATTTTTTTTTAAAACTTTAATTTTTCCCCGGAAAATTTTTACCCCCTGTTCGCATTTCCGGGTTTTCTATCTAAATATTGTTTAATAATTTTTTTTTATTACTGAAAAAAACTGAAAAGCCCCGGGGATTAAAAAAAGCAAGATGGGGCTCTTCCCCTAACTGAGCCGCCCCCCCTTCTACCTTTTTTTTAAGACAAGAAACTAGCATTGCCCCAATTTTTTTTCCGCCCGAATAGAGCATCAAATCTTCCCAAACAAGAAGCAAACCCATTGAGGGGCAAGACTCAAATGTTTTTGGGTATTTCGTTTGTTTTTAAAAAATTTCCCTTTTCCCATGGGGGCGAGAGGGGGGGGGGGGCGAAGAACTTTTTTCCTTTAAGGGGTTTTAAAATTTTTAAAAACCCTTTTGTCTTTTAAAGCAGTTCATAAAACCATGGTAGTTTTTTGCACAAACCTTGTAGTTTTTGCACCAAAACCAATGGTTTAAGCCCCAAAAATGTGTGTTATTTTCCCAAATCATTTGTAGTTTTTGCACAAATTTCCCTGTGTAGTTATTTGCCAAAACCCTGTTATTATTTGCAAAAAATCCATGTTTCATTTTTTTGCACAAAACCTGTGTATTTTTAAAAAAATCCGTGTGTAGTTAAATGCCCCCAAAAAATTTTTTTTCCGGGGGTTAGTTATTTGCCAAAAATCCGTGTTTTAGGTTTTTTGCACAAAACCCTTTTGTAGTTATTTCAAACGGGGTGTGTTTAAATTGGAAAACCCGCCATTCTTGTTTTCGTGGAAAGGGAAATGGGCCCTGGGTGACCGGGTGTTGGGAAAGAAGGGATAAATCATTTACTTGGTTTTTACCCAAACAAATCGAATAAGGACACACCCACAACACACACACACACAACAAAACCCCAAAAAACAAAACCCCACACCCCAACACACACACACCCCGCACCCAACACATCACCACACTCTTTTTCCCCCTTTTTATCACCCGCCCCCAACAAGGGGGGTTATTTTTAGATCGAAATTTGATGGGCCGTTCATTTCCCGCTCCGGGGCTTTTTTTTTAAAAAAAGATTCCACCGATGGAAAGAAATTTGGCATTGCCTTCCTTGTTTGGGCCCCAGGGGACTGTAAGGAGGGGGGTTACGTACCCGATCCCCTCAAGCATTCAAATTTGTAGGGGGCCCCCGTAGTTGTCGTTTGTAAATTTAATTATTGGACCTTGGGCCCCCCCACAAACAGTGTAGTCCCTTGTGGGGTTTTTCCATAATGGGGTGAATCGATATCGATTACCCCTTTTAAAAAACCGTTGAGGGGTTTCCCCCTGAGGTAAATCGGGTTTTTTTTGGGGGACGGGGGGTCGTCAAAACAGGGGGGTTTAAAAACCCTGGTAAATGAAGCGGGCAGATAGAATTCCCGGTTTTGGGGTGCAGCAGTGACCCCCGGGGTAGGGGTAGGAATGGGAGAAACCCCCGGTCCTTTTTTTCGAGGATAAAGGGCTGTGCTTTTTTTTTCATAATCCTTTTTCAACACGGCCTTATTTAAATGGAAAACTAAAGTACATCTTTTTTGGGGGAAAAAATTACCCCAAGTGTGGAGTAAGGATGCTTTATTTGGGCGAGGGGAAAATCTCTGCACGGCCGATGGGGGGGGGAGGGGGGGGAGCCCTTTAAACAAAAATTCTCAAAAGTCCACTTCAGTAAGTAAACCCAAGATTAAAAAAAGGGGAGGTTTTTCTTAAAAAAATGCTTCCCCCGTTCACATCGTTTTTCCCTTTTCACCGGAAAAAAAAGGAAGGGGAGGGTGAAGGGGGGGGATACTTCTGGCTGTTGTTTTTAAAAAAGTCAGCTTTAACCCCAAAAATGAGGCCCTTTAAAAATTTCCTATTAAGCATCTAAATCGTTTTTTTTTATATTTTGCTCGCATCCCAAGTTGTCAATTTGCCCCTGTAATTTTTCCCCCAAACGCTTGACTCCCTGCCCTTCCACTTTTTTGTTTCCCCCTTGGGAAAAGAAAAACAAGTGCCAGTTTCCCTCTGTTTTTTGGGCCCTTTTATCAGTTTTAAAACACCTCCTTTTTTCTTTTCTTTTTTGGGTGTGTGGCGAGGTGTTTGCGGGGTTCCCTGCGGGAAATTTTTCATTTTTTTTATGGTTAGACAAACTGGAGAATTTTTAAAGGGTGGGATCATTTATTTTCGGGATTTAAAAATTTAAACGGTCACAGGGTTCCAGAGTTTTTAAAAAATTTGAAAACATATTTTTTGGGCCCCCTGGCGTCCCAAAAAAGCAGTCAAAAAGGACTACGATAAAAGGGAAAGCGGCAGTGGGGGGGGAGTAAAGTAGTGTAATGGTTTGGGGGAGGGCTTTCCATTCTACACAGGGCGAATCCAAAAAAGAATTTCACCCCCAAATTTGGTTGGTCGAAAAAAATGGGGGTTGGAAACCCGGGCCCTTGCCTTTTAGAGCCCCAAGGGTTAATCTATTTTTTTAGCTCCCGGCCCCCGTTTTACAGGTAACCCCGTCCCTTTTGTTCCCCGATAATCACCTGCCGGTTTTAAAAGGGCAGCCCGTGTGGGGGGCAAAGGGCTGCTGGCTGTAGGGGGGTGGTTCAGGGGAGTCCCCTCCGCGCCAGAGCCCTTTAAGGGCCCGGGTTGGGCCATGTCACAGTGGGGGCCTCGACCCCCCCCCCACCTGCATCGTCCCCCCAACAAAACCCAGTAAATTTGGGGGTTTGGGGCCAACCGTTAAAGCCGGGCCTTATGGTGACCCCGGGGCATTTAGGGGCCCTGGCCCCCGGTAACCCTCATGGGTTTTGCCTATCCAACAATCCCGAGGTTTTAATTGTAAAAAAAAGGCTTTTTTCCCCCGACAATTTAAGCGGGGGAAAAGGGAAAAAAAAACACCATTTAAAGGTTGGGGCTGGGATTTTTCGTAACCGAAATCGCCCCAAAACCCGTTTAAGTCGCGGGGGTGAATTTTTGCTGACCCGTTGACAAGTTTTTGCCTTGTAAAGGGGGATGTATTTGGTTTAAACTTGTGGAGAAGGGGGAAAAAGGGGTTTAAAATAATTAAAGTTTGGAAAACTAAACAATCTTTTGATAGTTGCAGGGAAATTCCCAAACCCCAAATCTACATCTTTTATAACGGGGGTGAGGGATTTTTGGTTTTTGTTGGGAAAGTGATGTATTTTCCCTTTGAAATTAACATTGGTAAGTAATGGGGGGTTTTGTTCCCTTTATTTTAATAGTTTTAAATTTGATGTTGAATAAGGAATATGTTTTGATTTGGGAAAAAAAAACACACACCCCACACCCCACAACACACACACCCCAAACACACAAACACCCCACAACACACACCACACCGCTTTAAAGTATGGTTTTTTCGAAAATTTTTTATGCCCATTGTGTTGGGGTTTTATGATATGTTTTTGTTAATAAGAAAGCATTTATTTTCGAAGTGTAATTTTTTTTCCCAATAAATTGTGTCAACTATAATTTAAAAAAATTTTCTGAAAACATTGGGGGTTGAATTGTAAGAAAGGGGGGAAAGGGAAAAGGTTATGCGAAAGGGTAGTTTAAAAGGGAAAACCCTTTTTTGTAAAATGGTATTGATGAGGATCCCAAAACAGAAATTTTGGGTTTTTCGTTTTTGAGGGAGGAATCGAAATCTTTCCCTTTTATAAGGTTCCCGTAAAAATTTTGGTTCTATGTTTTGGCTTGCTTTCTTAGGTTAAAAAGAAAAATTTTTTTTGGCCGTATGGGCTTTGGGGAAAGGGGGGGTTTTTGGAAAAACCCGGGGTTTTTATCCCTGGACAAAAAGGGAAGGAGGACCCCAGTTAAAAGACTGCACTGTGCAGGCTTCCAGTGCCAGGGACTGAGCACGGGGTCTTGGTGCCAGGAGATGGGCACAGACAAACTGTCAGGTCTTTGACAGGTTACAGGCGTGACTTCTTCCCGGAACTGGGAGAATGTCAGACAGTCAAAGAACGCCCGAGAGCTACCTCCAGAGCTGCCCGGAGTGAGGGGCGGGAGGAACAAACAAAAAAACGGTGTCTTCGCCAGGGTGGTGAATTTAACCTCTTTTCCTCTCCTCTGTCGATACCAGGGCCATAACCGCAAAGAAACTTACTCCTTTTATTAATAAAAGGGTGTGGCTTAACAAGTTTCAGCTTTAGTTTCCTTTCCAGTGGAGAACGCGTTAGTCTGATTTGGAGTGACAGAGAGTACAGATAGCAGGCACACATTCAAGCATGAACACATAATCTTTATTCTGTCTATCTGGGACTTTCTTTACAATAATGTAATTCGTGGGGATCCCGTTCAAAGAAGACAAATTGGTGTGATAGTGTACGTTCATCTGCCAATGCGGTCTACATGAATCGAATGTTGAGAACATAATAACGTAGAAACTACCTGGACTGAAGTTTAGCTGAAACACACCAAGCCAATCGGCCGAACATGTCCACTGGATTGACAACTTTATTTGAAAAATAGTTAATTCCTGTTAGACGATTCAAGTATTAATCTATTTAAAAGAAAAGACTATTGGACCCAAAGATTGTAATCAATTAGTCTTATGCAGATAATAAAAAAATCAATTGACCAATACTTCTGAAAATCGATAGATCATGGATACGTTACCAATTTGGAAACGATCACAAATCCGTTGCTCCTGCTTATGGCTGCACTGCTGATTTGCCTGTCTGTGTGACGTGATAAGAAAAGAGTAAAAATTCACAGGCTGTATCATAAAACGATTCTCTAAATTTGATACTGAAAGTTTTCTCTTTGATTTTATTGAATTCGCCTCTAAATGATGTATATCAGTATACATATCCAAATCTGGTTTTAGAAGTATGGTATGCTATTTTCCATTACGTTTACTGTAAGTTTGCTCTTCTTCAAACGTAAAGAAAGAAATATAGGAAGGAAGCGCCTTGGCTAACAAAAAAAAAAAAAAAAAAAAAAAAAAAAAACACCACGCTTTATATCAATGGGATTATCCCATCACACTTGGCATTCATGAAGAATACAAACAGCAAAGAAACAATATCTCTGTTTTGATCAGAAAAAAATCATTTTTATGGATCTAATTTATAAAGAGAAAGATAGCAAATTTGTTTGGAAATCCATACCTGGATTAAATAGGAAAACACTTAACAAAAGATGACTTGCTAGTGAACTTAACTACCATTTCGCCACTGTAACAAATCAACTAATACAAAATACGCAAAGAAATAACGATCTACAAGAATTGCAGAAATACGACCAAGAAATGAATACCCATTAAGCTTTAGACATTGATGCCATAGATGCGCATGGAGTTTTTTCTCTCTTTTTCCCGTACGATTAAAACAGGCAGCATCTTGTGGCATAAACGAAATGGACGGGAAAATTCTCGAACTGTCAAGTTTTTATTATTAATTATCATGATTATCATTATCCTTTTTTTAACCACCGTTTCACACACCCTCCCTTGCTTTTTTCTTTTTTCTCACCCCCCCCCCCCCCCCCCCCCCCCAGCCTCCTTAATAATACTTCATCTCCCATACTCCCCTCGTTTCCGTCTGACGGACATTTTTTATTTAGAGACGAACAGGAGAAGCGAAGCTAAGTGGCTACATGTTTTTCTTTTTTCACTGTTCTAAATGTTATCTGTTCTCGCCTGAAGAAGACCCAAGAGGTCGAAATGTATTGTGTATAGTCCTGCACTCTGTTTGTCTTTGTCCGTGGCGGTAACTAACCCCCTCTCTTTCCAGATTTTGCTTCATTTTCCGCCCTCAATCACTCCGTTCTGAAACTACTTTATAGCGTTTAAGTGGCATTGTGAATGTACTTAATCTGTGCGGTATACTACTTAAACTATTTAGTAGCACCAGCAGTGAGACAGTACTTGATTGTGCCTATTCTGCGAAGCCACACAAAAAAAAAAAAAAAAAAAATACAGCACTTGTGCATGCACATTTGACTGGAAACAGAATTGCTTCAAGTTAAGACTGCTGAGGTGCCTTCGACCTAGCCGTTATGTAAATGAAAAACCATAGAACAAATCAGGACAATTCTCCGCGAAAAAAAGCTTGCCCCGGTATTGACACTGTAGTAGACACAATTGAAAAACGTTTTATTCCCCCCCCCCCCCACACACACACACACACACACGCACTCACGCTCGCGCGTTCATACGCGCACGCGCCCACACATACAGAGAGTCAAGTCAAGTCAAGTCAAGTAAACTTTATTATCTCAGTTCGAGAAATTAGTTTGTGGTCATACACATTCACAGCAAATAAACAATGATTTTGTCACATCACCCATTTGTCACATATGGCATACATTCATATAAAAGAATTTGGATTTCAAGGTGACTAAATAATATAAGAATATTTACTGTATAAAATTGCATTCCTACAACGCATTTGACAATAAATTCTAAGATGAGATTTTAAACTAAAAGAACACAACTATTTGTTATCTAAATGCAACAGTATGCTCAATCTGAGCTTAAATTATGTATCTTTATAAAACAAAATGTAACAATAATCCATAGCTAAAAAGCAATTAAACATCACTCTGTTAAGAAAATCAATGGACAGGGGAATAAAACTGTGTTTAAATCTGACCTTCTGCATTTAACTGACCGATATCTTCGTCCTGACTGAAGAAGGTCATACTGACTTGCAAGAACGTGGGTCTGGTCACACGCAATCTTCTTCGCTTTACAGACAACACGGCATTTGTACAGCTCACTCAGACTTTTTTGTCTCCCACCAACAATTTTTCCTCCCACGTTCACCACTTTCTCAAGCACATTCCTACTCTTCACAGTCAGCCCACCTACCAACACATAAATGAGAAAGTTAAAACAGATTCCAAGAAGCATGAATAAAATGTCCGAAGAATGTCAGTATTCACATGAAATGATCGCAGCTTGCGAAGACAATAAAATCTGGTTTGACATTTTTTGTGGACATAATCAACATGGGATTTAAAATTCAGCTATTATCTATAAAAGTTCCTAAATATTTGTATGATTCAACACGTTCTACTTCAGCACCTTTGATAAAAGCGGTGGTACAACTTTTGGATTCTTTCTAAAATCAATCAACATTTCTTTCGTTTTTGTTACATTCAGATCAGATAGTTGTGATCGCACCAGTCAACAAATCTTTGAACCTCCTTGAAGTAAACAAGTCAGAGTTGGAAAGATCCTCAAGTGCTGAGTCATCTGAGTATTTAATGTACAAAGTTGAATCACTTCCTGAACAATCATTTGTGTACAGAGTAAAAAGCACTGGAGATAAAACATACCCTGAGGTGCGCCAGTTGAAATGACTCTGGAAGACGAAACAACACTCTGATATCGAACAGACTGTGTCCTCTTTGTTAGAAAATCTATTATCCAAAGAATGAGCTTGTTACAGACATTCATGTTAATGAGTTTCTTTGCCATCAGATGTGGTTGTATGGTGTTGAATGCTGATGAGAAATCAATGTAAAGAATGCGTACAAAGGAGGCAGGTTTTTCGAGGTGTGAAAACGCATGATGGAGAAGTGTGAGTGTGGCATCATCTGTTGATCTGTTCTGTTTGTATGCGAACTGAAACGGGTCTTGGTACTGCGTGGTATCTTTTAAAACAGAACAGAGGACAATTCGCTCAAGACATTTCTTGCAACAGATGTGAGGGCAACTGGTCGGTAATCATTTAAACAGCTTGGGTTGCGTTTCTTGGGAACAGGACATACAGTGGCATTTTTCCATAAAACAGGAATGATACATTCTCTTAGTGACCAGGTAAACAAACGACTGTAAGCATAGGAGAGCTGAGAAGCACACACCTTCAACAATTTTCCACAGATATTATCTGGGCCCATTGCCTTTCTCACATTTAAACGTTTGAAAAAAGACTGAACATCATTTTCCTCAATCACAACAGAATCACTTTCATCAACGTCTTTTTAACATTGCTTTGGAGTTCTTCCTTCACTTCCTTTAATTCTCTACTGAAATCTTTATCATCAAATCTACAGTTAAAAATCGTTTAGCCTTTCTGCAAATTGCTTCTGTTCTTTAGCTGTTTTTTTGTTACTAAATATCTTGATTTGAGTATTTTTCTGAACCTGATAAAACCTTTATTCCTTTCCATGCATCTCGCATATTTCCAGTCTGGAACATGTTTTCTACTTTTCTCTTGTAAGCTCTCTTTGATTTCTTCAATCTCTGTTTGCAGTTTCTTTTGTACAACCTTACGATCGCTTTTATTGCCTGATTGAAAAGCTATTTTTTTCTCATTTAGAGTTACTTTCAGAGATTTTGTAAACCCAAGGTTTGTTGTTGGGAAATATTTTGATAGTTTTAGTAGGTACAATCATGTGTTCACAGAAAGAAATGTAGTTGGAAATAACATCAGTGGCTTCGTTAATGTCAGAACTAGAATTTAAAAACAAATTCCAATCTGTACATTCAAAACAAGCCTGTAATTCATCAATACTTTCTTGTGTCCAACACTGCACTTGCTTTTTAGTGACAGGTTGTGTTTTCACTTTTGGTCTGTAAGCTGGCAAGAGATGAATGGCATTGTGATCAGACTGACCAACAGGGGGGAGCTGAACAGACCTGTATGCAGATGGTATATTACAGTAACATAAATCAAGTACTTTATCCTTTCTTGTAAAACATGACACATATTGTTTAAAAGAAGGCAGGTTTGAGTTGAGGTCACAGTCATTAAAATCTCCGAGGATAAAGCACGGTGCGTCAGGTGAAATAGCCTGCAGAGCGTGAACACAGTCCGTGATTTCTGCGGCTGCACGTGCAGAGAGAGAGAGAGAGAGAGAGAGAGAGAGAGAGAGAGAGAGAGAGAACATCAATGAAAAGATAAAGCAGTTTATTTAATACTAATCCCGACCGCACCTCGTTACCTTTCAATACACGCGCTCTGTGAGGTTTCTCATGCAGTCACGGACACACCTTACTCACCTTGAGCTTTGCCTCGTCTGTTCACCCCCGCTGGCAGGAGCTGTATTCTCTCCTCAAAGAAATAGCTGCTTTAGTCAACCACAATGGGTGACACATATACTGTTCAATCCTCTAAACGCTGGTAGAGTATGCTATTATGCCACAGATTAAAGGACCAGTTTACTTTAACGTCTTGTGGCGTATTTCTTTGCTCAGATAGATCTGCGACAATGCAGTATAAAGATTAACGACATGTATGTATGTATGCATGTATGTATGTATGTATGATATATATATATATATTATATATATATATATATATATATATATATATATATAATATGTATATGTATGCATGTATGTATATATGTATGATAAAAATATATATATATACATGCGCGTGTATGTGTGTGTGGTGTGTTGTGTGTGTGTGTGTGTGTGTGTGTGTGTGTGTGTGTAAAATCACCGAAATAGATAATCAAAATAATAATAGTGTTGTCATCCTACAGAATACAGGCATTTTGTGTTTGGACACTAGAGACTTACTAGCAAAGTTAGGGAAGAGAGTGTGTTATGTTGAAACGCCACGTGTGTTGCAGGTGTTTGGGCTTGTCTGTGTGAGTGGTTTGACTGGTGAAAGAAGACCTTGCATCAAGAAAAAGTACAGAAAAGACGACGGCTAAAAGACGTGTGAGGCGGAAAACAGGTTTGTGGGGAAAGCGGAGCGATTCTCAGACTCTGGTTGTGAGAGTGACAGTGTGGACATCTGCCTTGCTGTAATTGAATACTTTTCATTTGAACGGCCGTTCATTGGCTGCGGTGATACTAAAGGAAGCAGAAGGAACACCATGGTCACTGTACACAGCTGGGTAGACGTCAGTGGATACTATAATGCTAGGGCATTAAGTTATGATCAAATCGAAACATGTTGCGATTGTTTCCGTGATCCTTGTGGGTTCGTTTTTTAACTGAGAAAGTTGATAATGATTCAGGATACCTTTTAAATGAGGCGAAGAAGATTTCAACATATCAGAATTAAAATCTTCTAGAATGATACATCTTGATGGTGTAGTCTTTGCCTGTCCACAAATAAAAGGAATTCACACCTTTCTCCTTCAGCTGTCACTCGGTATGGGACTAGATATTAAAAGAAGCTGCTGGCGACAGAAGGCTATTCATAACAAATTCAATTAAATGTTAACAATTGATCCAGAATTCATCTAGTCTTCTTTCAAAGAACATCAATATAAGACCCTGCTCAGGCATGCTTGATATCCTCAAATGAACCACCCCTCTGCTACTCACGCCTCCTCTACACACACACACACACACACCACGCACGCACGCACGCACGCACGCACGCACGCACGCACACACACACACACACACACACACACACACACACACACACACACACACACACACACACACACACACACACACACTTATGTTGGTTGGGGGGTATCCATATTCAGAAGTATACGCCTTTTGGGCTGTCTTTGGCTCAACGATATGATCTCCCTCTCTTTGCACCAATCAAAGCGCAAGCTACACATTGAGGCAGCGAGTCCCCTAAGCCTGTGGACAAACCTTTCAGAATCCCAGCCCACACATTGTTCACACCACCCCAGCCCACACATTGTTCACACCACCCCAGCCCACACATTGTTCACACCACCTGTCGCCCTCCACGTCATGAGATCCAGCTATCGTTGCCGGCTGTGCTTTCTTTGTAGCCAGTCACCGTGCGCAGTGGTTACTGTGCCGATTGCTGACACGTTCGATTCCCATCAGGGCCATTTGTTTGAGAAATCTTATTGGCGCCCACCCGCCCCTGCTCAGAGCTGTTTGCCATGGGCTAAAATGGGAGGACTAGAACACCTAGGTCGAGTTTTTCTTTTAAAGAATGAGTTTCTGAGAGTGTTGTTCACATTGCCAAACTAAATCTGCGAGCATCTGTATCTCAGGTCTGGTAGACACTGGTATCTGTAATAAACGACAGCATAGATAACAGCCCAGTGATGTAGCCAGTGAGTAGAATGGCACCCCATAGCATTTTTGTCATCATCTTCATGGATTGTCATGACGGTTCGTATTCTGAACTTGTGACGCGAATGAGAGATCATATGTAAACTGTGTTTGAATCCCTAACCCTTTATTGTCGTTGATTGGAGTATAATCTTACAAGCGGACATCAAGCAGGTTTTAAGTGAAGGTATTCCTCTATCGATCATTTATGTACACTCATGTACTGTGTTCAGTTCAATATTAATTGTAATTAAAAAAAACTGTATGTTGCTTTCATTGATTTTGAAGAGGAATGTTTTTTTTTCAACAGAAATGTAATGTGGCCGGTATTATTTGGAAAAAATGGCATTTTAGGGTAACTGTTTGGTTGTGTTAAAAGCATGTACATGTGTGTTAAGGCGAGTATAGGATGTGGAGCAAAACTGACAGAAATTATCCATTGTTCAGCGGTGTAACTTTTTGTTTCTTTGTTCATAAAAGAGTTAGCAATTAATGTTACTGAAAAGGGAAAGTATTGTGTATGCTTTTTGTTAGATACTTTGGAACTGTTTATATCATTTTTATCTGATATTGTCGCCCTTTTGTCTGAAGCTATGGTTGGTCTTCAAAATCAGCTTAACAGCGACATCAGGCAAAACTGTCTTGGCCTGAAGTTTAATATGAACAAAGGTAATGTTATAGCATTTAGAAAAGGATCATTATTTAAATACTAGAGAACATGGCATTTGAATTAAAGAATACGTACGCATCTTGTCTATGTCTGTAAAGATTTAAAATTTATCTCTCAACGAGACTTGGTTTTAACGATACATGTAATGATCTTGCAAGTAAAAGCCAAACATACTGTTAGTTACATTTTGAGGAAATTGCTAACAATGAACGTATTTTCAGTAGAACTATTCTACAAGTTTGTTTGATGCTCAGATACATCCTATACTTTTGTATTGTTCTGAAATATGGGGACTTGATAGAACAGCTGTACTCTGTGAAAAAGTACATTTGTTCGCTCTAAAGAAATTGCTAGATGTAGACATGCGAACACCAATAAAATTGATCTTCTTTTCATGTTAATGCTGTTGTGAATTGTGTTAGCTGCTGGTTAAAGTTGACATGTATGGATGCACACAGTTACCCAGGAAAGCTTAACGTAATGTTATGTAATTTAGACGAGAGGAGATTGAGGACGCAGGTGTCGAATGTTCCTATTTGTCTGGTTGAATTTTGCTTTGTGTTTGTTTGGTAGAATGGTGTGGAAGAAGAAAGAAGTTTTCTAAGATTTTTCAAACAAATATGTATAGATGGTAGATGGCAAGAAAGGAGCAGCCATATTCAGAACAGCGACAAATTTGATATGTATCGCACATTTGGTCACAATTCACATCATGTACACACTAATTTACTTGATATGGATAAACATTTAAATGTTATAATGACCAAGGTTTGCTTTATGATATCAGATTTCACAGTGCATGAATTTCATCTAAGAAATAATATATGCTCTCATTTGCTATGTCCACTGTGTAAAGAACTACTGAAGAATATGAACTGTACTTTGTTTTATTTAATCCGAGAAGAGAATTGATAGCAGGAAATTTATATCAAAGCCCCATGCTTCCACATTGAGCCTTTTGATGTCTTCACATGGCAGTAGTGTCATCAAACTTTATCAATATACACATACAAGTTCTTTCAAATGAAAGAGTACGCAATATATCAATAATGTTTTGTTTGTCTGGTTTATTGTGACGTGGATTAGTTGTTTATAATGAGCACACCCTTCATTGAGGGCACTGCTTTTCTATGAATAAAAAATAGCCTTTGTCATTATTGTTGCCATACTCTTTGTCATTGTCATTATTATTGTCATTCTCCCTCACCCCCAATAATGATGCGATGATAATGGCGGAGGAGGAGGTGTTCTCAGGTCTGGCAATGGAAAGTGAGGGGGGGGTATACACAACGAGACCAAGGTTTATACCCTGCCGTCTCACCCCTCTTCCCCTCTTCGTTAACACACGAAACGCGACGTATTGTACCAGTTGAAATGTCATCGAGGAAGGCGAGGGAGCTCTGGACTGTGTCCACCGTGTTCTTAATGAACCCATATGTCCAAATGAGAATTTTTCCCAGACTCTCTCTCTCTCTCTCTCTCCTCTCTCCCCTCTCTCTCTCTCTCTCTCTCTCTCTCTCCTCTCTCTCTCTCTCTGTGTGTGCAAGTGTTTTTGCTGTGCGCGAACGCGCGCTGTGTGTGGGGTGTGTGTGTGTGTGTGTGTGTGTGTGTGTGTGTGTGTGGTGGTGTGTGTGTGTGTGTGTGTGTGTGTGTGTGTGGTGTGTGCGTGCGTGCGTGCGTGTGCGTGCGCGAGCATGTGTGTGTGTGTGTGGTGGTGTGTGTGTGTGTGTGTGCTCGCGCGCGCGCGAGCGGTATGTGTGTGTGTGGTGTGTGTGTGTGTGTGTGTGGTGTGTGTGTGTGTGTGTGTGTGTGTGTGTGTGTGACTGCTGTACACCGTAAACAGTGACTATAAATGACCAATAATAAAACAACCAAAAAGAAATCTTCAAGAGATATGTTTTCAGGTGAACAGTCTTCGCATTTATGCTAGCAGTGATGATAGTCACGTACACCGGAGAGCGACATAGTCCGGGATAAAGAACATTGACACTCTGATATGTAGCAGAGAAAGGTTGTTGTTTTTGTTGTCGTTTTAATTGGCTGATTTCCATTGGAGACAGAGTTTCATCGTCTCTGAGTTTATTAAATTGCAAGAGTTGAAGTACTTGATCACTTTGAAGAGATCTCTGACGGTAAGCACACAGGGAGAAGTGATCAGTTTTAACCATTGTCATCAATTTTGTGATGGCGTTACGGATGCGTTCGTGCGTGTGTCTGACTCACAGAAATTCGGACGCGTGTACGATTTTTAATTCACACATACATTCGAAATATGGACAGCCAGGCAACGGTTTTTTTGTGCTGCCCGAGGCATCGACAAACAAATATACAAAGACACATCAATATACAACAAAGCAGAATACTAACGTACGCAGTAACTATAGGCGTACAAACACATGATGCATATATATATATATATATATATATATAATATATATATATATATATATATATATATATAAATATATATATATATATATATATATATATATATATAATGGATCACTGAAAACACTTTCAAAACCAGATACGCAAGCCACAAACAGTCATTCAAAAATGAAAAAACAAAAATCAAACAGAGCTGAGTAAATACATTTTGAGACTCAAAGATAAAAATAGACTACAACATATCATGGTAAAATCATAAAAAGAGCAACATCATACAACAATATTTCAAAAAGATGCAATCTATGCTCCACAGAAAAATGGTTAATATATGTAAACCACACCTAGCAACCTTGAATACAAAGTAGAAATAGTAAACAATTGCAGGCACAAATGGAAATCTTTGTTAGCGCACGCCACCTGAACAGACCCCAACAAGAACCACAGACCACACGTGAAGCGACTCGCACGTGCAGAAACGGAATTCGGTCCCGCACGCTATAAAAGACAGATAGCGTGCCCCAAAAGATTATCCTGACGAGATATAATATATATATATATAACAAAACTAATAAATTCCAATAAGTAAACCGAGCACGATTCCAGCAACTTGGTGTTGCAATGACTGCAAGAACTATTCAATTATAAACAAAGTTTGCTCTTATGTCTTAGATTGAAGGAAGAGGGGGAGACAGGCATACATACCTGCAGTGGTAAATAATTCTACGTAAGTAACAGTATGTGCTTGAGTGGGTGAATGGGGATTAATAAATGCTTC
>CM031598.1:111734868-111750977 GCA_018398815.1 Conus ventricosus
AACGTTGTGTTCTGTTTGTGGACTTAAATGAACGTTGTGTTCTGTTTGTGGACTTAAATGAACGTTGTGTTCTGTTTGTGGACTTAAATGAACGTTGTGTTCTGTTTGTGGACTTACAGTGGCTGCCTTTGATTTTTTCATGACTCATCGTGCAAAGATGGCATCCGCCATGTTCACTAACACGGGCTAGGAGAGTTGAGATGACCTGTGTTTCTCTGACTGTTATCAGGATACAAATGTTGTTCTGTACCAGTGACTTTGAGAGGAAATGTAGTTCTTAGGATAACATTGGGGGGGGGGGGGGGGGGGGGGGGGGGGGGGGGGGGGAGGGAGGGGGGGGGGATCTCCGAGTAATGTTTGAGAAGCAAAATCAAAAACTAGAAAGATTTTTCAAACGTTAGTTTGATTCTCATTTTCACACTGTTAGTGATCAAAGGTTAGAATCCTCCTGAAGCAGGGACAATTTCGAGTACTTTAACATTACCATTTCCCCATATGCGTCCAACAGTACATGCCAGGAAAGTTGCCGACATTCTGCAGGACACTGTGCCTGGCAGGACATGGACACAGAACGATATCATACATGCCCATCGCCTTGGTACCAATCTGACAAAAATAGATATTTTGACTAAAAGCAGAATGATAAGGACTTAGCGGAAAAGCGTCAATGCACCAGGTGATCTGACAACACTACAACAGAACGTCTTCAAGCAACATCGTGACAGGAGTCCACACGCCTTGTATAGATTAACGGGCTTGTCGTGGCATGTCCTTTGCATTCCCAAAGTTTCGATGATGCTTTTATACACAGACCACGCCTCTGCAAATTCAAGGAATGTATTCATGGATCGTCAGTCATATGGACGACCCACTTGCCAGGATTCTAGCACCCGTAGACATGATGATCAATAAATTAACCAACTACCCATTCAGCAATACTTTTTCCAGTATATAGGAGGAGATGCACAAACGGAAATAGTTTCTCACTGTTGTACTCGTTCAGTTGTGCCTGACTCCTCCAGTTCTCGTAGCACGTGCAGGGACAGAGGAACACTAACCAGGGACTGATGTTGATCACAACACAGGTGTCATGGGCGTGAAAGAGCAGCCACCAGAGAAAAATATGATTCCAGCCCAGGAAAAGGAGCAGTGACAAAGGCCAGCCAACTCTGGTTTACAATGTTCTGAAAGCTGTGCTCTAGAGTTGGGCAAACGTGAAAACCCATTCTCAGACACTGGTTGTGAGAATGACCGTGTGAACGTCTGCCTTGCTGTAATTGAATACTTTTCGTTTGAACGGCGGTCGATTGGCTGCGGTGATTCTAATGGAATCAGAAGGAACACTATGGTCACTGTATACAGCTGGGAAGACGTCAGTGGATACTATTATGCTAGGGCATTGACTTAAGATCAAATCTAAACATGTTGTGACTGTTTCCGTGATCCTTGTGGGTTCGTGTATCAACTGAAAAAGTGATAACGATTCAGGATACCTTTTAAATGAGGTGAAGGAGATTTCAACATATCAGAATTAAAATTTTTTAGAATAATAAATCTTAATGATGTGATAAAAAAAAAATTTTTGCGTTGCAAAGGGACTGTCCTACTTGTGTGTGCATATGTACCTCCAGAGAATGCCACCCTTCTATACTTTAAATGGCTTGATAATGGAATTGGAATTTAGAGAGATTGTATTGTAAATAAGTTGTTGTCCTTTGATGATACTGAATTACAGTTCTGGGGTGAAATGAATGCGAACTTTAAATTTTCTCCAGAAACTGCACACGATTGTGATCTATATACTAACTTTAAGGAAAACAGATAGTAAATATGAAAGGTGCTCTCAAAGACAAGGTATTGAATCTGTATGGGGAAAAAAACTGTTTGGGGCATAGGCACTGAAATTAGGATTGACAATTTAGATGGAATATTGTAATGGTGATCTCGAAGGTTGATTCACATACGTTTTCGGATATGGGGAGCAGTGTAAAATGACTTGTTCTAGCAATCAATAGAATTTGTTTTAACTAATGTGTAGCCAGATGACTCTGAATGTGAGGGGAAAGATACGAGACTGCCCACTTACTGCTATTTTCTGCGCATTTAGAATGCAAAATGTCAGTCATATGACTTTTTGTTCCTGATATAGATGGTAATAGTTTATTATTAAATATTTCGGGAACCAAAGACTTCAGTCAACAATTCATTCATCAATGAACTCACCAAATATTTTAGAAAAGTTAAGTGTCGCTGAAAATCTTATTTCTGTGGACGTGAACGAAACCAAAATTTTTGTTTAACACAACTGTCAAAGAGCAAGCAGAGTTTTTTGAGGGAAAACTATACCAATAAACAAGAATGTTATACAGAATTGGTGTGATCAAGAATGCAGAAATTAGCAAAAAGTAAACTTCGTAGATTATTTAGAACTTTTTAAAAACAATGGACAAAAATGACAGAGTAGTGTTCTGCATTGCGAGAAGGGAAAAAATAAAAAATTTAAATGAAAGAAAAAAGAAAGAATATAATGATTTTCCTTTTGAATGATCTTTTGTCTTCGGGCCAAAAATCAGCAGTTATTCTGGAATACTGTACCCAAGATTTCTTAAAAGAAAATCCGACTTGCAAATAAACTTCCTGTGCAGGATTGGTTCTTACACTTTAAAGATCTTTTAAATAAGGACGATGTGGAGTCCGTTAAGGTATGGGCGTTTGGAGTCTATTAGGACTGGGCAAACCGTTGAGTAAGAAGAACATACTTTCGACAGACCAATATCCAGGGAGGAAATTTCATCAGCTATTACTAAATTAAGGAATGGTAAAACTGCCGGACCTAATGGTCTCATTGGGGAATGTTTTAAGAATTCTGGTGAGATTGTTTTAAGTTTTCTAGTTAAATTGTTTAATCATCTATTTGACACAGGGGTTTGTCCTAAAGATAGGAAAGAATTCATAATATTACCTTTATTTAAGAAAGGGAAGGTAAACGATGTAATTATTAATAATATACTTTATGAATGGATATCTCAGAATGATATAACTGGTGAACATCAAGCAGGATTAAAAAAAATGGCTATTCTACCATTGATCATATGTTCAGTCTACTAGCTGCAGTTCAAAAACAATGTGTCAATAACAAGAAGCTGTATGTGGCTTTTGTAGATTTTGAAAAAAGCTTTCGATTCAATTTCACGGAATGTATTATGGCCTATTTTCTTGAAACATTGAATCAAAGGTAAGTTGTATCGTTGTGTAAAAAGCATGTATAAAGAGGTAAAAGCAAGAATTCGAGCGCGATTAAAATTATCAGATTTTGTTGAGTGTACAAAAGGGGTTAAGCAAGGGGATGTTTGTAGTCCATTTTTATTTTCTCTGTTCATAACTGAATTGCCCTTGGACATTACTCAAAATGGACGACATGGTGCTACTTTTGATCTCTTGGAACTGTTTGTACTACTTTTTGCTGACGACATTATTTTACTGTCTGCAACAGTTGTTGGTCTTCAAGGGCAATTCAATAGCTTGTATACAGCCGCTACTAAATTAGAATCAAAAGATAGTATGAATAAGACCAATATTATTGTGTTTCGTAAAGGTGGATATTTGGCACGTAGTGAAAATTGGACCTACAGGGGTGAATTTATCGGTGTAGTTAACGCATACAAATATCTTGGATTTTATTTTACTACCAGATTAAGTTTCACTCTAGGGTGTCAAGATATAGCAAATGGGACAAGGACAGCAGTCACAGTTATTCTTCATATTTTATATAAATTGAAAAATAGCGCATTTTCTGTTTTTTCTAAGTTATTCAATTCTCGGGTGCAGCCAATGTTACAGTAATGAGCTGAAATTTGGGCTCTCGAGAAAAATGTTGACATAGAGAATGTTCATTTGTATCCAATTGAAAGATTTTTGAATGTCGACAATCGAACACCAAATGATTTAGTTTATGGTGAACTTGGAAGGAATCCAATTTATATTAATTCTCTTTTTAAATGTATTAAGTATTGGCTGAAAATAACCAGAATGGAGGAAACCAAGATACCATTTAAAGTTTATAAGACGCTGCAAAATTTGAATGGTAATAACAAGAAGACATGGGCTACCAATGTTCGTCAGTGCTTAAATTCTTATGGCTTTGCTTATGTTTGGGACAACCAGGGCGTTGAAAGTATATCAGGATTTCATATATGAAGTTCAAAAGCGAATATATTCATAACAGTTTGCGTGGTGTATATTATGTGTAATGACTTTTTCTTTCTATTTTCTTTACTGAAAATTCTTTTTTTTTTGTGTTGTATTGCAAGTGTCACCCCTTCAGAATGGGCTATGGCCTCAATCTGAATAAATCATTCGCATTCGCATTCTCTCTCTCTCTCTCTCTCTCTCTCTCTCTCTCTCTCTCTCTCTCTCTCCCCTCTCTCTCTCTCTCTCTCTCTCTCTCTCTCAGCGATGTTCTCAGTGTGGTTAGAGGTGGACTGATTTTGTGCAGGTAGCAGGAATTAAATTTGTATATGGATAACAGTGAAATATTTATCTTTTACAGGTCCTTTTTCACCATACTTGATGTTAAAAGCTATCAACAGCTAAATCTGGACAGGCACTTAAAGTATATAACGACTCAGGCTTTGTATTTCTGAAATTGCCGAGCATTATTACCGTCACGGTTTCCATAGTGAAGCAGATTTAATATGTCCACTTTGCAGAAAGGATACAGAAAATGAAGTGCAGTTTGTGTTGTGTTGTCCTGTTTTGCACAAATGAAGAGCTGAGTATATACAGATTAAGTTTTTTTTAAAAATAAATTCTAAAGTCAGTTTAGACTGGCACTTCTTTTAGCATGTACTCATGAGTAAACTGCTAAAAAAATATCAGTTTATTTATTCAAAACATTCAAGTATTAAGTATTAGTTATGTTTGCATGCAGATGCTCGCATGCTAAGATGACTGTAGTTAACTTGTAACCCCCTTGATGGTCTAAAACTGGGCTATGGTCTAAAACGTGAATACATTACCTTGAGTCTTGAGTCTTGGTCTCTCTCTCTCTCTCTCTCTCTCTCTCTCTCCCCCTCTCTCTCTTCTCTCTCTCTCTCTCTCTCTCTCTCTCTCAGTGTAAATGAATTAGTGATAGAAGTGATCGGAAATGGGAAGCATGGTGTAACTTTGACGTGTGTTTATTATGAATTGTTTATATTGCTTTTGGCAGATGAGGTAGCCCTTCTATCCGAAACGATAGCTGTATTGCAGGCATAATTGAACAGTCTACATAGGGCTACATCGGCACTCCATCTGAATGCGACTATAATTAAAAGTAATGCAGTTGTGTTCAGAAAAGGTGGATACTTAGCAGCTAAATAACATTGCATTTTTGATGGAATCCCTCTGCTCGTTGTTAATGTTTTTGAATATTTGGGCATTTAATTTTCAAGAAGGCTGCGTTTTAACGTGTTTTGTCAAAATCTTGACAGCAGGACCAAACATGCGTTGTTTTGTATTTTTAAAAAATTATCTAAGCTAAGTTGTAGTTCTTTTGTCGTATATCTAAAACTCCTTGACGCTGAAATAGAGCCAATTGATCAATATGGTGTTGAATTGTGAGGACGTGTTTGTGCAGTTCACCACTGTGAAAAGATACACCGTTTTGATTTTAAAAGGTTTCGAGGGCTTCAAATGCAAACACGAAATAACTTGATTCATGGAAAGACAAACAGAAATCGAATTTACTTAAATTCTCCTGTTAGGTGTATACGATATTGAATAACATTGATGAGAATGGATGAGTCGAGATCACCACGTGAAGCATATAGAACACTGTTCGATTTGGATTCTCGTGACAAGGCAAACTGGACATCAGATATTCTTTGTCAATTGCACATGTTTGGTGTCCGGTATGTGTGACTGAACTAATGTGTTGAAGGCGCAATTCAATTTTTCGCAGACTTTTAAGAAAGATTGGTATTCTGCAAATGGCAATTATACGATTTTCATGGTAAGAACAGTGAGAGGCTCTGTGGGCTGGCTCCCCACTTTGCCTTCAACATGTGGCCACTAAGTACAAAAGGAAAAGATGCTCCCAGGATTCACCGAAAGGGGGTGAGAATGATGAATCCATCGGTGCTCAACCATTCACGACTGCAAATCGCAAACGGACTATGAATATGGACCAAATGAAATATCTATGTGTCTGTGGAAAGTGCCTCGCTACCACCCGTGGCATGAAGATCCACAGAACAAAGATGGGAAGTGTGAAGACTCATCTGAATGAGCACCGGCGCACTGCATCAGCAGATAAGACGTCGGAAGACCAAGGCCAGGATTTAAACCACAGTGCCAAGGACATCCACGCTGTTGGTTCGGATGAAGAATTTGCACAGGCCCTCGATGCCAGACGCCTGAAACTCAACCTGCCACAAGCAAACGAAACTGAAAATTGGGAGAAACTGAATGCAAAAATCGTCCAAAGACTCGATGCACTGATAGGGAAAGCACCCTGGAACACAAACTAGCCATATATGGCGACATTGTGTATGCCACATGTAGAGACGCCTATGGAGCAACACTACCCAAAGAGAAAACACTTCCAAAGAAATCCAGACGCCAAGAAGAGATGGACAAGATCAGGGTCCAAAAGAAAGACCTCAAGACGCAAATGAAGACCGCACTGCCAGCTGAAAAACAAGGCTTGGAAAAACTCTGGAAAGACCTGAAAGCAAACCACAGCGCTCTCAGCAAAGCGGAATCTGCGAGGAAGAGGAAGCAAAAAGAAGGCACAAGAGTGCTTCTTCAGAGACCCCTTCCAGTTTGCCAGAACACTGTTCAGTTCAGTTCAGTTCAGTGGTTTATTTAACGTCTTTTCATCGCCAGATGATATTAGACACTTGTTTTAAAAAAAATAAAAAAACACCTTATCTAGTACTTGCAAAGCCACATCTGATATGTGCATATTTACATAAGTGAAATACCCTAGTGGTACACAAAGTTGTAATCTTTACAAAAATTTTGCAACCTGTGACTGCGAAATAACCATGGCAATTTCAGCAACACATGAACCATATAAGACGCTATTAACATTATCAAAGTGAATCATCTCAATACCTTTCTCCTGATAGAGCGAGGTCAGCACTGAGCATTCAAACAAAAGATGACGCACAGAAATGTTTTCTCTGCAGACACAAGTAATGCCATGAGAATATTTAGTGTTCCAAGTATTCAGCCTTAATTTATGAATCAATCTAATAATGTGCCTTGGGCACAACGGTAAAGTAGCCATGTTTTGACTAAAATTCTGCTTATGTATATACTTTTCCATAATTTGGATTAATTCACAAGAGGACAAATCTAAGGGATTTTTTGACAAATTGTCAGCGTTTCTATTTGCTCCTTCTTTTACAAGACTGTCTGCTATTTCATTCCACTTTATACCACAGTGAGATGGGACCCAACAAAAATCAATTCTTATACCTAAAGTTATGAAACAATGCAGTAAATGTTTTATTTCAAAAAGCAAATCTTTTCTAGCTTTACAGTCCCAACGCTCTAGTGATTGTAAAACAGATTTGGAATCAACACACAGTAAGATTTTATATAAAGTAATTGGTGTGTTATGTATGTACATCAAGCCTTTAGTATTGCATATAATTCTGAGGTATAGATTGAAAACCCCTTTCCTAAATGATATGATTTCCTGACATTTAAGGTGGGTATTATAAAGCCAGAACCACTGTCAGAAGATTCCAATACCGACCCATCTGTAAACACTTTTAAATGATTTGGATAGCTGTTTTCTAAATGTTCACGAACTTCAGTTGTTAAAATATTTACATTATCACTTTTCTTTAACATAGTGTATTTGTAATCAAAAGAAGCGTTTAGGTGCTCCCAAGGAGGCATTGGAGGTACCGCAGGAAATTTTGGTATAGCAGTGATATCAATATTACAATGTGACATAAAGTCAGATGTGTAGTTTCTAACTGGTTGGATATATGATATGTTTTCAGAACTCTTAGGAAAATCTTTATTGGAATCCATCAGTATTTCTTCCGTAACTGAATTTTCAACAGAAAGACTTCTGACAATATACTTAGACACATCCAATATTCGTTTTTCATTAAGTGGTAATATATTTGTTTCTTTATAACATTTATAAGTGTTTGTATGAACTGGAACTCCGAGAGCGAATTTCATGGCCTTACTATCCAAGCTTTGCAGTCTCTTTAAAAGAGAATTAGGTGCAGAGAAATATACTTCCTGTCCATATGTTAATTTCGATCAGACTAAAGAGATGTACAGATGTACTGTTTGAGCAGCCAAAATCTGGGACCCTAAGTGTGGACAAAGGAGTTCTTGAGCAGCATCTGAGGAAAACATACTCTGACTCACAGAGCAAAGCACCACTCGACATTCAAGGTATGGTGTGGCCAACCAACCCTGAGAAACAGTTCAATGACAAGCCTCCAAAGTTGGCGGAAATCAAGAAGGTGGTCGACAAAGCCAGAGCCAAATCATCACCAGGGCCAAACGGAATACTTACCAGCTGTACAAGAAATGTCCAAAGGTGCTGGAGTGGCTCCACAGGCTGCTGCGATCAGCTTGGAGAAACCAGACGATCAGCGGCCAGTGGATGACGGCAGATGGTGCGTACATCCCCAAAGAGCAAAACTCAAGTGACATCAGCCAGTTCAGGCCAATATCACTACCGAACGTCGAAGGGAAAATCTTCTTCTCTGTCATGGCAACAAGGCTGACCAAGTACCTCATGGAAAACAAGTACTTGGATGTGTAAGTCCAGAAAATTGGCATCCCAGGCGTGGCTGGCTGTGTAGAACACGCCACAATCATCTGGGACGCATTCCAAATAGCAAAGACAGAAAAGAGAGACCTGGACGTAGTGTGGCTTGATCTGGCAAACGCATATGGATCTGTACCCCATGAGATGATACAATTGGCTCTTGAGATGTACCATGTGCCAAAGAACATCTGCGACATGCTCAAGAAGTACTTCAATGGCTTCTCAATGCGGTTCTCTACCAAGGAGTACACAGCAGATTGGATCAACTTGGAAGTGAGCATTGCAATGGGCTGTGCAATTTCCCCAATACTGTTCGTGTTGGCAATGGAAGTCATCTTGAAAGCAGCAACAAGGAACGCAAGACAAACAGACCTTGGCGATGGATACAACATGCCCCTCTCAAGGCCTTCATGGATGACACTACAGTGATTCCATCCAGAGAAGACGAGACACGTCATGTGCTGGAGAGGCTGGACGACATAGTTGCCTCATCCAGAATGAAGTTCAAGCCAAAAAAAAATAAAATAAAAAAAAACCACGGAGTCTCTCACTGAAGAAATTTGTGGTCTTCAGTGTTGCCAACCAGGTCATTCCAACAGTCACAGAAGAGCCAGTCAAGAGCCTTGGAAGATGGTATGATTATACGCTGAAAGAAACACAAAGAGCAAAGGAAACCAAACAGATGTCGGAAGAAGGCTTGGAGACCATTGACCAGTGTGCGCTCCCTGGCAAATACAAGGTCTGGTGTCTGCAGTTCATGCTGATACCAAAGCTCCTATTTCCTCTGATGATAAACGACATCTGCACCGGCATAGTGGAGGCAATGGAAGCCAAAATCAACACGTTCACAAGGAAATGGCTTGGTGTCCCACCCTGTCTGACTGATATAGCGCTGTACTGTCGCCAAGCAAAGCTGAAACTACCACTGAAATCCATCCTGGAGGAATCCAAAGCAGGGAAGATCAGACTTCAAAGCATGCTGGAGGACTCAGGAGACAAGGTGGTAGAAGCAATCAAGCCCCAGCTGAAGACAGGCAGAAAATGGAAAGTTCAAGAGGCGATGGATTCTGAAAAAGAAAGTCTCAAGATCAGGGAAATAACAGGACACACACAGACCAACAGACAAGGACTGGGGGTGACCAAAACTGAATGGTGGTCAAAGGCCAAAGGAAAAGCCAAAAGAGACATGATGATGCAGGAGATGAGAAAAGAAGAAGACCAAACAAGACTCCAAAAAGCAGTCCCGCAGAGCCAGCAAGGGCAATGGACAACGTGGGAGGATGCACTCCAAAGACGTCTCACTTGGAATGACATTTGGCACATGGCCCCTCTCAGGATCAGCTTTATTCTCAGATCTGCATATGACCTTCTGCCCTCAAATGCAAACCTGATGAAGTGGGGAAAAACAGATGATCCTGCATGTCCCCTCTGCCATGAAAAACAAACGGTGGAGCATATCCTAAGCTCATGTAAAGTAGCCCTGGCTCGAGGAAGGTACACATGGAGGCACAAGCAAGTGCTCAAAGAGATTGTACAAGTAGTCTGGGCTAGTACCAACACCACAAAAGGGCAAATCAGGACTCCAAAAGCACCCACAATATTCTTCACGGCGGGAGGCAGCAAATCATGGCCAAGAACAACAGTGCCACTCGGAACATGCAGGCAGAGTCTGCTGGACGGGGCAGATGACTGGGAGTGCACTGCAGACCTCCCAGAATGGAAGAGTCACCCAGAGATCATCAGCAAGAGTGGCATGAGACCAGACATAGTAGTCCACTCTCAGTCAACCAAGCAGCTGATCATGATCGAGCTCACGGTGCCATATGAGAACAGAATGGAGGCAGCTCAAATCTACAAGACTGAAAAGTATGCCTGAGGAGAGAAGGCTATCAGGTCAAAGTCCTCACTGCAAAAATTGGAGCTAGGGGGTTTGTAGGAACGTCTGCATACAGCCTCATGAAACAGCTCTCAGTTGCAGGGAGGGAGAACAACAGAGCCCTGAAAGCAATGGCAGAAGCGGCAGAGAGGTGTTCAAGCTGGATCCGGTCAAGGAGGAACAAAAGTGAACTTCATAAGGCTTAACTTTCCTACAAATATCAGGTGTCCCAGTCGCTCAGTGGTTAGAGTGCGAGTCATTAAGTGGAAAATGAGCATGTCCAGAGGGTCATGGGTTCGAATCCCAGCCATGGATCGTCCCAAGATGGGGAAAAAGGGGCAGCAGAGGGACATCCGGAGTCATGAACCGGATGTGGCCCAACCCCCTAGAGTGTCAGGAGATAAGGGCCGAAACACTTGATTGAAGGGTGTTTCTCTTCTGAGGACTCTCTGCTGCCACGCTCTCCACGAGTTTCTTTCTACTACTATATTAAACGTTTTGCTCAGTTGATAAAACGCATTTACTGTTGAATCTTGACAGGTATCTTAAAAAAATAACAAGTTTTAGACTTGACATTCCCGATATTGCTGCACATCAATATCAATACAAACAATACACTCCAGTCGACTTGATTTTTTCCATTATAAAAACAAAAGAAGGAAGACGAGGTGCTTTTTGGGCCTCATTCTCTCCTGCATTAAATGTTTTAGGTTGCGATGTGTACATGTAAAGTACATATAATGTCCGACTTTTTTCCTACTAATTCATTTTTAGTATCAAATAACGACGAACGGTTAGAAACCTTTTCTTTTTTCCCTAATATAAAGCGTTTATGTTACGATAAAAATATGTTTTGTTATCTTGAGTATTAATTTTGTACATTTGGAATTAATGGACAATTCCGAGTCACAGTGGGGAAAATTCTGTTTTTCTAAAGATTGCTTAGCCTATTGCTTCACATTTATTGTGTATGCCTAAGACCAGAGGAAAAAAATCCGTATCGCGCCCCCTCCCCCCCCCCCCCCCAACCTACTTCACCATTCCTTTTATTTTTTTTTTCAACCGACTGAAAGGCTTCAGCTTCAGAGGGCAATTTTTGCCCCCCCCCCCCCCCCCCCACGATGCCCCCCCCTCCCTCCTTTTCCATGACGCTATCAAAGAGGTTACCATGACAGCAGGGCTTGAATGATCACAAAATTTGGTACTTTTCATAATGCTGATCGATAGGAATGAGGATGATGAAATGATGATCTCATTTCCCGGGAGAGCACTTCAACCTTTGTATTTAATCAATGACGATTCTTTACGTCTGTGTGATTGCCCACACTGAAACGGAACTTTCTGATGCATCTTTTTTAAAAAGAGGTTATCACGTTCGTATTCCCCATGGTTCTTTATGTGCATCAAGTCATGCTTCATAACCACCTGTTTGGATTATTGCCTCAGTCAACGATGAGCATTCAACCCCCACAAGTTGAATTTCCTTCATACATAGTAAGTAGAAAGATGAATGAATTATGAAACCACATATGAGACTCAGAGATTTGGCCAATGGTGTAACATGCTTTTCTCGCCCCCCCCCCCCCCCCCTCCCCCTTTCCCCGGCCCGCTCTGTTTGATCCCTTGGATACATTTCGCTCAGCCACCAAACCATCTTCATCTCCCTCCCCGAGTCCCGCGGTCTGTTAAGATAATCCACTCGCGGTTTCCCCTCCTCATCATACGTTCTCTTCCAGACCTCTCTCCGCCCTTATTTTTCAACAAGATGGCAAAAGGTTAAATTGGCACATAAACGTAAAAATCTGATGTGCGTGTTATCGTGATATGTGTCAAAAATACCCCGATCTGATAAGGATCTGGTACCAAGGCTGAATCTGGCACTCTGCATAAATACGTAGCATTAGAAATCGTTCTGGCTTGTGCAAAACATACCCCTGGGATCAATATTTCCACCCAGAAACACATATGGGTATACGAGGGCCACCACATAAGTTCTCGGATGCGCAGAAACCACTGACGTCATAATTTCGTTGTGTACATCCAGTTTCAGTTACTACCGATGGGAACGTGAGCACAGTGAAGGCCATGATTACAGAAAATCAAGAATCACGGAGGATGAACCAAGGATACTCTAAACCTTTCCTCAGGAAGCTTAGACCGCATTCTTCGGCACAATCTCTCTGTACGGAAGCGTTGCGCCCGTTGGGTGCCCCACCACTGCCTGGGGAGCAGATGAGGGCTAGGGTTGAATGGTGCCAGTTTATGCTGCAAAAATTTGACGGCGGAAGATCAGATAGGGTCTCCAATATCGTCACAAGGTGACGAAACCTATGTTTACCAGTATGACCCCGAAACAAAGCAGCAGTCGTCAGTTTGGCTGTTTTCCAGGGAAACCCCACCTGTGAAATTTAAGAGATCAAGAAGCTGCACAAAGCAAATGATTGCAGTTTTCTTCGCAAGATCCGGCCATGTGACTACTGTAACCGCTTCTGAAAAGAAAGACAGTGAACGCTGAATAGTACATCAACACCTGCCTGCCAAAAGTGTTCGCAGCTTTGGGGTGCACGGCGACCACGGACCGGTATCCGCCACCTATTCCTCCACCACGACAACGCCAGCGCCCACATGGCAGCTGCAACTTTAGACGTCTTGCAAGAGAACAGCGTGCAGCTCGTCACTCATCCTCCGTATTCTCCTGACCTGGCCACTTGTGACTTCTTTTTGTTCCCTCGTTTGAAAAAAAAACACCTGAAAGGAAAGCCGTTTTGAGAGCCCTGAAGATGCCCCGAGCGTTTGCCGAGGGCTTGATTTCTGGTATACCTAAGTCGGAGTGGGCTGGGGTGACGGATTCGTGTGTTTAGAAGGATGGAAAAGTGCATACACGCTGATGGAGGATACTTTGAAAAGATGGGCTAAGTAAGAAATGCCAGTGTACTCCATCTTTTCCCATCCGAGAACTTATGGGTGGCCCTCGCAGTTTTGGGATCAGTGGGAACACGTGAGAGGGAGTGTGGAAGGGAATGGGCGTTTTTAATTACACGCCATAGTATCCCCCTCCCTCCCCGGCACAATAACGCCACTCTAAGGCTCCTTCAATCACCATCACCCGATCGCTTCTCTTCCCTCCACAAACCGGTGTCTCATCTCACTTCTCAAGCCTTCGTCTCCTGTGTACTTTATACATGTACACGTATGTGTGTGTGTGTGTGTGTGTGTGTGTGTGTGTGTGTGTGTGTGTGTGTGTGTGTGTGTGTGTGTGTGTGTGTGTGCGTGCGTGTGTGTGTGTGTGTGTAAAAATTGTTAATCTTTGTTTTCTTTGTAGTTAATTGTCACGGGCTCCCTTTATGGAAAACATATGCCCAATTCGTTGAAGTAAACTAACCATAAAAATTGTGGCATGATAGCGTTTACTGGACGGTGTTCAGAGGATTAAAACAATGTATTTATGAGGAGAGAATACTGCCCCTACAAAGATGAAATATGAATACATGAATTGACTAGATAAATGAATTGATATAAATAAATACGTAAATAAATGAATAATGATAACAATTATTATAACAACATCAATGATAATGATAATAATGATAATGATGATGATAATGATGACGATGATGATGATGATGAAAAATAAATAAATGAAGAAATAATGAAAATAATGTAATGGTTATCATAATAATGATAAGTATAACAATAATAACAATACTAAGAGCAGTAGCAGCAACACCAGCAGTAACAAAACAACAGTGGTGATAATAATAATAATAATAATAATAATAATAATAATAATAATAATAATAATAATAATAGTCCCACATACATTTAAAATACTGGGGCAATGGTTTTCTAATGATTTGTCAAACATGGTTTAAATAAACATGGGAGACAAACTCTTCGAAGTAAAAAAAGTATTTGGAATTTGGCTACAAAGAACAATAACACCTCTGGGCAGAGTAGCGGTACTAAAATCCTTAATCCTTTCAAAGATTATCTTTCTTTGGATACTTCTTCCAAATCCGCCAGACACTCAGATCAAGAAAATTCAGAAACGTTGTTTTGAGTTTGTATGGGAAAATAAAATGGACAAAATCAAACGCAAATATTCAGTGCACAGTACTGAAAATGGAGGGATAGGTATTCCAAAAATTGAAGAATATATAAAGGCATTGAAACTAATGTGGATAAGGAAGATATTAACCAAAAAAACCAAAATGGGTGGTAATGTTGCTACCACAATGTCCAGAATTAGAATCAATTCATAAAATTGGACCGCAGTTTTTTAGTAAAACTAGTTCTAACGACTTCTGGAGAGATGTTTTCGGCGCATATAGTCAATTTTGTAATCAAATAGAATTAAATGAAGGGCATGAACTTGCATCAGAGCCCATATTCTACAATGAAAAATTCAAGATTGCCAACAAGACTTTTCATTACAAGAAATGGACACAAAATAATGTATATCAAGTGAAGGATTTACTGGATGAAAACGGCAATTTCCTGCCTTTTAGATCATTTTATCCAAAAAGTCGGAACAAAAACAAACTTTTTAGAATACACAAGTTGTATACAATCAATAAAAAAAATATCAGAGGAGTAGAAATATCCGTATTCAAGATAATGCAACCGAAAAAATGAGTAAAGCTGTACAGTCGATAGTTAATGTACAAGGAGGATCAAAGGTATACTATGAATTGCTTCTAGAAAAAAATTGAAATATTAAATATCAAGCCTTTCATGCGATGGGAAAAGACATTCGATAATGCACCGATTGATTGGGAAGTAGTGTTGAAAAAAATAAGGAAAATAAAAGAAGTTAAATTAAAATGGTTTCAAACCAGAATATGCTATAGAATTCTGGTGACAAATAGTGTCTTAAGCAAAATTGGCATTGCTGACAGTAGTTTGTGAAATTTCTGCCAAAAAGAGAAAGATACAATAGAACACTACTTATTTACCTGTCAACATTCATGTCTTTTTTGGCGGGAATTAGAGAAAGTCATGAAAGAAAACTGTGGAAACTGCAAACGTCTTCATTTAAACTTTGAACGTGTCCTCTTTGGCACAGAAGACAACAGTAAAACTGATGAAGTATTTGACCTTATTATTTTGTTAGGAAAATGTCATGTATACAAATGCAGAATAAACAAAACAAAGCCAAACATAAATGTCTTTTGAAAGAATTGCGTATCAAATACAAAATAGAAAAATATGCACATGATTTAGAGATGAAGCAATACGAGTTCCAACTAAAATGGTATCCATACAGCAGTTTATCAAAATATAATTTTTTTCCTTAGCTTTTAAATGTGCATTCCCCCAAAACAACAACAACAACAACAACAACAACAAAATAAATAAAACCAAGATTAAGAAATGTTTACACTTTTACTTTTGTTTTTATTTTGACTCGAAGTGAGCAGTGATATCGTATGATACAACAAC
>CM031598.1:111751977-111764477 GCA_018398815.1 Conus ventricosus
ATGTTCACATCGAAAAATTGAAGGAGGGCTTAAAACTTCCCAGTACTCGATACATTCCGAAGATTGAAGGGGTAGGGTTAGGCTTACTGGCTGTTGTTTTAAACAGTCAGCTGATCCCCCAAACTGAGTCCTTAAGATCCGTATTAAGCATCTAAATCGTTTATTTATATTTCAGCTCTGTATCCAACGTTGTCAATTTGTCATTGTAAGTTTGCCGCATCGCTTGACTCGTGCATTCCACTTTTAGTTTGCCTTGCATGAAAAGCAATGTGCACAGTGCCATCTGTTTTTTGGCCTTTCATGCAGTAAAAGACACCTCTTTTGTCTTTACGTTTTCTGGATGTGTCGTGCGAGCTGTTTGCGGTGTCGTGCGGCAGTTTTACAGTTTTTCTATGGTTAGACAAACTGCAGAATTTCAAAGGGTGGGATCATGTGATTGCTCGGTATTTCAACTTTAAACGGTCACAGGATGCCAGAGTCATATTGAATTTGAAAACATATTTTGTGCACCATGGCGCTCAAAATGCGAGTCAACAGGACTACTGATGAAAAGGGAAAGCGGCAGTGGGAGGGGAGTAAGAGTAGTGTTAATGGTGGGTGGAGGGCATTCCATTCTACACAGGTGCTGAATCCAAAGAGAATATCACCACTAGTTTGGTTGGTCTGAAACGATGGAGGTTGGACCCAGGTCCATTGCCTTCAGAGAACAATTTTAGCTCTGGCCCATGTTCACAGGTAACCCTGTCCCGTTTTGTTCCACGCATAACTCACCTGCCGGCTAACAGAGCAGCCCGTGTGGGGGAACAGGTCTGCTGGCTGTAGGAGTGGTTCAGGGTCAGTCCTCTCCGCGCCAGAGCCGTCAAGGCCGGTGTGGCCATGTCACAGTCGAGGACCTCGTAGTCTCCCCAGCCTGCATCGTCCGCCAACAAAACCATGATATTGGGTTTGGGCCAGCCGTTAACGCCTGTCCTTATGGTGACCAGGACTATCAGGGCCATGGCCCACGGTAAGCAGCTCATGGTTGTGCCTGTCCAACAATCCCGAGGTTCTAATGTAATTCGTGGGGATCCCGATCAAATAAGACAAATTGGTATGATAGTGTACGTTCATCTGCCAATGATAGTGTACGTTCATCTGCCAATGATAGTGTACGTTCATCTGCCAATGATAGTGTACGTTCATCTGCCAATGATAGTGTACGTTCATCTGCCAATGCGGTCTACATGAATCGAATGTTGAGAACATAATAACGTAGAAACTACCTGGACTGAAGTTTAACTGAAACACACCAAGCCAATCGGCCGAACATGTCCACTGGATTGACAACTTAATTTGAAAAATGGTTAATTCCTGTTAGACGATTCAAGTATAAATCTATTTAAAAGAAAAGACTATTGGACCCAAACATTGTAATCAATTAGTCTGATGCAGATAATAAAAAAATCAATTGACCAATACTTCTGAAAATCGATAGATCATGGATACGTTACCAATTTGGAAACGATCACAAATCCGTTGCTCCTGCTTATGGCTGCACTGCTGATTTGCCTGTCTGTGTGACGTGATAAGAAAAGAGTAAAAATTCACAGGCTGTATCATAAAACGATTCTCTAAATTTGATACTGAAAGTTTTTTCTTTGATTTTATTGAATTCGCCTCTAAATGATGTATATCAGTATACATATCCAAATCTGGTTTTAGAAGTATGGTATGCTATTTTCCATTACGTTTACTGTAAGTTTGCTCCTCTTCAAACGTAAAGAAAGAAATATAGGAAGGAAGCGCCTTGGCTAACAAACAAACAAAAAACCCACCACGCTTTATATCAATGGGATTATCCCATCACACTTGGCATTCGTGAAGAATACAAACAGCAAAGAAACAATATCTCTGTTTTGATCAGAAAAAAAAATCATTTTTATGGATCTAATTTATAACGAGAAAGATCGCAAATTTGTTTGGAAATCCATACCTGGATTAAATAGGAAAACACTTAACAAAAGATGACTTACTAGTGAACTTAACTACCATTCCGCCACTGTAACAAATCAACTAATACAAAATACGCAAAGAAATAACGATCTACAAGAATTGCAGAAATACGACCAAGAAATGAATACTCATTAAGCTTTAGACATTGATGCCATAGATGTGCATGGAGTTTTTTCTCTCTTTTTCCCGTACGATTAAAACAGGCAGCATCTTGTGGCATAAACGAAATGGACGGGAAAATTCTCAAACTGTCAAGTTTTTATTATTAATTATCATGATTATCATTATCCTTTTTTTACCACCGTTTCACACACCCTCCCTTGCTTTTTTCTTTTTTCCTCCCCCCCCCCCCCCCCCCCCCCCCAAGCCTCCTTAATAAGCTTACTTCATCTCCCATAATCCCCTCGTTTCCGTCTGACGGCCATTTTTTTATTTGGAGACGAACAGGAGAAGCGAAGCTAAATGGCTACATGTTTTTCTTTTCACTGTTCTAAATGTTATTTGTTCTCGCCTGAAGAAGACCCAAGAGGTCGAAATGCATTGTGTATAGTCCTGCACTCTGTTTGTCTTTGTCCGTGGCGGTAACTAACCCCCTCTCTTTCCAAATTTTGCTTCATTTTCCGCCCTCAATCACTCCGTTCTAAAACTACTTTATAGCGTTTAAGTGGCATTGTGGATGTACTTAATCTGTGCGGTATACTACTTAAACTATTTAGTAGCACCAGCAGTGAGACAGTGCTTGATTGTGCCTATTCTGCGAAGCCACCAAAAAAAAAAAAAAAAAAAAAAAAAAAAACAGCACTTGTGCATGCACATTTGACTGGAAACAGAATTGCTTCAAGTTAAGACTGCTGAGGCGCCTTCGACCTAGCCGTTATGTAAATGAAAAACCAAAGAACAAATCAGGACAATTCTCCGCGAAAAAAAGCTTGCCACGGTATTGACACTGTAGTAGACACAATTGAAAATCGTTTTATCTTGAAGCATGGAAACTAAGTTCTTTGGAAATAAATTTGCAATGCGATGGTCGATGTGCAAATTTGTGTTAAAAATCGATAATTTCTTTCACAAAAATCTTGATAATTTAAAGTTTTTTGGATGTGTTTTGTGGACGTACGGATTCATTGCTTTTGTGTGTAGTGTTCTCTTTACTCTTAACCTCCAATTTTTTCTTCATTAACCGAGAAAAATGTTGAGTCGTCTTGCCTATGAATCAATCACTTTCTATACAAATGGGAGTAACAGTGGCAGACGTAATGGCATGTTTCTGTGCGACTGGAAATTTGACGCTGTTACTGCTACTTTGTTGAAGAAAATGGCACATCTTGCTATCTAATGATCGATCTTTACTAGGTTTCAAGAATCTGGCTATCTAATGATCGTTCTTTACTTAGTTTCAAGAATTCACGACTGTTTGGAAAAGGTACTCTGAAATATCGCTTACAACACATGATAAAATATGATTATTGAAGGAAGAAAGGGCTAGGGACCTTCAAATCATAGGTTTAATGGATGCGCCACGCTTGCAACCCAAATTGCACGCCTTTAAAACTAGACTCTATTAACTTCATTTCAGTCTTTTAGGCACATTCACTTTTTCTGTCGTTTTTTCCTCAGAGATGCCGCACGCGGTTTTTCTTGCAAGTGGCACAGTCTTCCAGTCAGAGCCTTACCTGGAGGCAGTGGTCGTCCTGTGTGTGAAGGGAGAAGCAGCTGAGAGGCAATCACTGAAAGTGTGTCTTGTGACTGGCTGTCGCCTGCCTATCTCTGCTCCTTTATAACATCTGTCCCACTTGAGTCATTTGTGACTTGTTTTTTTCCCATACGCGCTGGTGTGAGCTTTATGACTTTGCACAGAATGCCTTCATAAAACTGTCTTGACAATTGATAGCTTTGAATAGCATCATTATCAGCGTCATCTACTGTAATCATTGTCAATATCATTGTGATTATTATCGTTTGTTGTTGTTTCAGTGTTGCAGTCTGTCGAACATAGCATGCGATCCTATCCCCCCCCCACACACACACTGCCCCCCCCCCCCCACACACACACACACACACACACACACACACACACACACACAACACACACACACACAACTCACGCTCGCGCGTTCATACGCGCACGCGCCCACACATACAGAGAGAGAGAGAGAGAGAGAGAGAGAGAGAGAGAGAGAGAGAAGAGAGAGAGAGAGAGAGAGAGAGAGAGAGAGAACAGCAATGAAAATATAAAGCAGTTTATTTAATACTAATCCCGACCGCACCTCGTTACCTTTCAATACACGCGCTCTGTGAGGTTTCTCATGCAGTCACGGACACACCTTACTCACCTTGAGCTTTGCCTCGTCTGTTCACCACCGCTGGCAGGAGCTGTATTCTCTCCTCAAAGAAAATAGCTGCTTTAGTCAACCACAATGGGTGACACATATACTGTTCAATCCTCTAAACGCTGGGTAGAGTATGCTATTATGCCACAGATTAAAGGACCAGTTTACTTTAACGTCTTGTGGCGTATTTCTTTGCTCAGATAGATCTGCGACAATGAAGTACAAAGATTAACGACATGTATATATGTATGTATGTTATATAAACTTATATATATATATATACATAATATATATATATATATATATATATATATATATATATATATATATATATAATATATATATATATATATATGTGGTGTGTGTGTGTGTGTGTGTGTGTGTGTGTGTGTGTGTGTGTGTGTACAGTTATATATACACACACACACTGATCTATATATATATATATATATATATATATATATATATATGTATATATATGCGTGTGCGCGTGTATGTGTGTGTGTGTGTGTGTGTGTGTGTGTGTGTGTGTGTGTGTGTGTGTGTGTGTGTGTGTGTGTGTGTGTGTGTGTGTAAAATCACCGAAATAAATAATCAAATAATAATAGTGTTCTCATTCTACAGAATACAGACATGGGTATGTTGTGTTTGGACACTAGAGACTGACTAGCAAAGTTAGGGAAGAGAGTGTGTTATGTTGAAACGCCACGTGTGTTGCAGGTGTTGGGCTTGTCTGTGTGAGTGGTAGACTGGTGAAAGAAGACCTTGCATCAAGAAAAAGTACAGAAAAGACGAAGGCTAAAAGACGTGTGAGGCGAGAAACAGGTTTGTGGGGGAAAGGGGAGCGATTCTCAGACTCTGGTTGTGAGAGTGACAGTGTGGACATCTGCCTTGCTGTAATTGACTACTTTTCATTTGAACGGCCGTTCATTGGCTGCGGTGATACTAAAGGAAGCAGAAGGAACACTATGGTCACTGTACACAGCTGGGTAGACGTCAGTGAATACTATAATGCAAGGGCATTAAGTTATGATCAAATCGAAACATGTTGCGATTGTTTCCGTGATCCTCGTGGGTTCGTTGTTTAACTGAGAAAGTTGATAACGATTCAGGATACCTTTTAAATGAGGCGAAGAAGATTTCAACATATCAGAATTAAAATCTTCTAGAACGATACATCTTGATGGTGTAGTCTTTGTCTGTCCACAAATAAAAGGAATTCACACCTTTCTCCTTCAGCTGTCACTCGGTATGGGACTAGATATTAAAAGAAGCAGCTGGCGACAGAAGGCTATTTATAACAAATTCAATTAAATGTTAACAATTGATCCAGAATTCATCTAGTCTTCTTTCAAAGAACATCGATATAAGACCCTGCTCAGGCATGCTTAATATCCTCAAATGAACCACCCCTCTGCTACTCACGCCTCCTCTTCACACACACACACAACACACACACACACACACACACACACACACACACACACACACACACACACCACACACACACACACACCTTATGTTGATTGGGGGTATCCATATTCAGAAGTATACGCCTTTTGTGTTGTCTTTGGCTCAACGATATGATCTCCCTCTCTTTGCACCAATCAAAGCGCAAGCTACACATTGAGCAGCGAGTCCCCTAAGGCTGTGGACAGACCTTCCAGAACCCCAGCCCACACATTGTCCACACCACCCAGCCCACACATTGTCCACACCACCCCAGCCCACACATTGTTCACACCACCCCAGCCCACACATTGTCCACACCACCCCAGCCCACACATTGTTCACACCACCCCAGCCCACACATTGTCCACACCACCCCAGCCCACACATTGTTCACACCACCCCAGCCCACACATTGTTCACACCACCTGTCGCCCTCCACGTCATGAGATCCAGCTATTGTTGCCGGGCTGCGCTTTCTTTGTAGCCAGTCGCCGTGGCGCGGTGGTTCCTGTTGCCGATTGCTGACACGTTCGATTCCATCAGGGCCATTTGTTTGAGGAAATCTTATTGGCGCCGACCATCCCCTTCTCAGAGCTGTTTGCCATGGGCTACAATGGGAGGACTAGAACACCACCAAGGTCGAGTTTTTCTTTTTAATTTAAAGAATGAGTTTCTGAGAGTGTTGTTCAAATTGCTGAACTAAATCTGCGAGCATCTGTATCTCTCAGGTCTGGTAGACACTGGTATCTGTAATAAACGACAGCATAGATAACAGCCCAGTGATGTAGCCAGTGAGTACAATGGCACTCCATAGCATCTTTTTTTTTTTCTTCTCATCATCTTCATGGATTGTCATGACGGTTCACATTCTGAACTTGTGACACGAATGCGAGACCATATGTAAAATTTGAATCCCTAACCCATTTTTGTCGTTGATTGGAGTATAACCTTACAAGGGGGCATCAAGCAGGTTTTAAGTGAAGGTATTCCTCTATCGATCATTTATTTACACTCATGTTCTGTGTTCAAAAACAGTTCAATATTAATTGTAATCAAAACTTGTGCGTTGCTTTCATTGATTTTGAAGAGGAATTTTATTTTTTCAACAGAAATAATGTGATGTGGCCTGCATTATTTGGAAAAAATGGCATTTTAGGGAAACTGTTTGGTTGTGTTAAAAGCATGTACATGTGTGTTACCAGCCGCCGTGGCGAAGTGGTTAGCGTCGCGGACTCCCGGCTGGGAGGTCGTGAGTTCGAATCCCACCAGAGTCATGTGGGTCTTTCTGCCCCGACCGGCTCCTACCCAGAGTTGAGTTTGCTGCGGACTCAGTTGGGAAGACTGGGACCACACAGTCGAGTTTCATCCACTTAATGGATGCGTTTCTGAGAGTGTTGCTCAAATTTCCTGACCAACACTGCAGGTGCCTGTATCTCTCGGGCCTGGTTGACGCCGGGATATATTATGAAAGGAAGCGTAGAGTACAGCCCTGTCATGTAGTCTCAGACCGAAATGGAAATCCGTAGCATCATCTTAATCATCCTCATTCTCATCGATCAGCATAAAAAAAAGTCTCAAATTCTGTGGCCCTTCATGCCCTGCTCTCATGGTGACCTCAGTTTCGATGTCCTCTCCACGTCTGTGGCCTTGGTTTGATTCCGTCGGGGTCACCGGTATCGGCGAGTTCATGGGGCTGTCGTTGGACGGACGTGGTGGCGCCCTCCCGAGGGAGAGCTCACTCACGCCGGCTCCGCGACTAAGCAATTATTGTCGTCAGTAGGGGGCTTAGTAGGTGGTGTCCTACGTATGTTAGATCAGAACAGGCGCCACTGAACAGCACCGAAGTGACTCGGCAGCAGTGCAGTGTCTTCTCCGGTGGGATGCCTCTAAACGACTCGACATTGACTGCTCCTTGTGGATTGCCTGTGCCTGGGCTGCGGCGGGGCCGACCGGGCTGTGGCTGTGGACAGGGTGTCGGAATGAGCGGCGTGGGTGCACTGCCTCTGAGGTGGCGCAGAGGTTGGGACAGCAAAAAAAAAAAAAAAAAGTACATGTGTGTTAAGGCGAGTATAGGATGTGGAGCAAAACTGACAGAAATTATCCATTGTTCAGCTGGTGTAACTTTTTGTTTTCTTTGTTCATAAAAGAGTTAGCAATTAATGTTACTGAAAAGGGAAAGTATTGTGTATGCTTTTTGTTAGATACTTTGGAACTGTTTATATCATTTTTATCTGATATTGTCTGTCGCCCTTTTGTCTGAAGCTATGGTTGGTCTTCAAAATCAGCTTAACAGCGACATCAGGCAAAACTGTCTTGGCCTGAAGTTTAATATGAACAAAGGTAATGTTATAGTATTTAGAAAAAGGATCATTATTTAAATACTAGAGAACATGGCATTTGAATTAAAGAATACGTACGCCTCTTGTTTATGTCTGTAAAGATTTTAAAATTTATCTCTCAACGAGACTTGGTTTTAAAGATACATGTAATGATCTTGCAAGTAAAGCCAAACATACTGTTAGTTACATTTTGAGGAAATTGCTAACAATGAACGTATTTTCAGTAGAACTATTCTGCAAGTTTGTTTGATGCTCAGATACATCGTATACTTTTGTAGTGTTCTGAAATATGGGGACTTGATAGAACAGCTGTACTCTGTGAAAAAGTACATTTGTTCGCTCTAAAGAAATTGCTAGATGTAGACATGCGAACACCAATAATATTGATCTTGCGTATGGCGATTTAACAAGATATTCTTTTCATGTTAATGCTGTTGTGAATTGTGTTAGCTGCTGGTTAAAGTTGACATGTATGGATGCACACAGGTTACCCAGGAAAGCTTACGTAATGTTATGTAATTTAGACGAGAGGAGATTGAGGACGCAGGTGTCGAATGTTCCTATTTGTCTGGTTGAATTTTGCTTTGTGTTTGTTTGGTAGAATGGTGTGGAAGAAGAAAGAAGTTTTCTAAGATTTTTCAAACAAATATTTATAGATGGTAGATGGCAAGAAAGGAGCAGCCATATTCAGAACAGCGACAAATTTAATATGCATCGCACATTTGGTCACAATACACATCATGTACACACTAATTTACTTGATATGGATAAACATTTAAATGTTATAATGACCAAGGTTTGCGTTATGATATCAGATTTCACAGTGCATGAATTTCATCTAAGAAATCATATATACTCTCATTTGCTATGTCCACTGTGTAAAGAACTACTGAAGAATATGAATTGTACTTTGTTTTATTTAATCCGAGAAGAGAATTGATAGCAGGAAATTTATATCAAAGCCCCATTGCTTCCACATTGAGCCTTTTGATGTCTTCACATGGCCGTAGTGTCATCAAACTTTATCAATATACACATACATCAAACTTTATCAATATACACATACATCAAACTTTATCAATATACACATACATCAAACTTTATCAATATACACATACAAGTTCTTTCAAATGAAAGAGTACGCAATATATCAATAATGTTTTGTTTGTCTGTTTATTGTGACGTGGATTAGTTGTTTATAATGAGCACACCCTTCATTGAGGGGCACTGCTTTTCTATGAATAAAAAAATAGCCTTTGTCATTATTGTTGCCATACTCTTTGTCATTGTCATTATTATTGTCATTCTCCCTCACCCCCAATAATGATGCTGATGATAATGGCGGAGGAGGAGGGTGTTCTCAGGTCTGGCAATGGGAAAGTGAGGGGGGGGGGGGTATACACAAGGAGACCAAGGTTATCCCTGCCGTCTCACCCCTCTTCCCCTCTTCGTTAACACACGAAACGCGACGTATTGTACCAGTTGAAATGTCATCGAGGGAAGGCGAGGGAGCCTGGACTGTGTCCACCGTGTTCTTAATGAAACCCATATGTCCAAATGAGAATTTTTCCCAGATCTCTCTCTCTCTCTCTCTCTCTCTCTCTCTCTCTCTCTCTCTCTCCTCTCTCTCTCTCTCTCTCTCTCTCTCTCTCCTCTCTCTGTGTGTGTGTGTGTGTGCAAGTGTTTTTGCTGTGCGCGAACGCGCGCTGTGTGTGTGTGTGTGTGTGTGTGTGTGTGTGTGTGTGTGTGTGTGTGTGTGTGTGTGTGTGTGTGTGTGTGTGTGCGTGTGCGTGCGTGCGTGCGTGTGCGTGCGCGAGCATGTGTGTGTGTGTGTGTGTGTGTGTGTGTGTGTGTGTGTGTGCTCGCGCGCGCGCGAGCGTATGTGTGTGTGTGTTGTGGTGTGTGTGTGTGTGTGTGTGTGTGTGTGTGTGTGTGTGTGTGTGTGTGTGTGACTGCTGTACACCGTAAACAGTGACTATAAATGACCAATAATAAAACAACCAAAAAGAAATCTTCAAGAGATATGTTTTCAGGTGAACAGTCTTCGCATTTATGCTAGCAGTGATGATAGTCACGTACACCGGAGAGCGACATAGTCCGTGGATAAAGAACATTGACACTCTGATATGTAGCAGAGAAAGGTTGTTGTTTTTGTTGTCGTTTTAATTGGCTGATTTCCATTGGGAGACAGAGTTTCATCGTCTCTGAGTTTTATTAAATTGCAAGAGTTGAAGTACTTGATCACTTTGAAGAGATCTCTGACGGTAAGCACACAGGAGAAGTGATCAGTTTTACCATTGTCATCAATTTTGTGATGGCGTTACGGATGCGTTCGTGCGTGTGTCTGACTCACAGAAATTCGGACGCGTGTACGATTTTTAATTCACACATACATTCGAAATATGGACAGCCAGCAACGGTTTTTTTGTGCTGCCCGAGGCATCGACACACAAATATACAAAGACACATCAATATACAACAAAGCAGAATACTAACGTACGCAGTAACTCTAGGCGTACAAACACATGAAGCATAATATATATATATATATATATATATATATATATATATATATATATATATATATATATATATATATATATATATATGGATCACTGAAAACACTTTCAAAACCAGATACGCAAGCCACAACCCAGACAGCAAGGGTCCTAGAGCCCACCTAGGTTCTGGCTTGATCCAGCTTGTCCAAGCTGAAGCTAGCCAGAACCTAGGTGGACCCTAGTACCCTTGCTGTAAGGGAAACAGTCATTCAAAAATGAAAAATACAAAAATCAAACAGAGCTGAGTAAATACATTTGAGACTCAAAGATAAAAAATAGACTACAACATATCATGGAAAATCATAAAAAGACAACATCATACAACAATATTTCAAAAAGATGCAATCTATGCTCCACAGAAAAATGGTTAATATTATGTAAACCACACCTAGCAACCTTGAATACAAAGTAGAAATAGTAAACAATTGCAGGCACAAATGGAAATCTTTGTTAGCGCACGCCACCTGAACAGACCCCAACAAGAACCACAGACCACACGTGAAGCGACTCGCACGTGCAGAAACGGAATCGGTCCCGCACGCTATAAAAGACAGATAGCGTGCCCCAAAAGATTATCCTGACGAGATATATATATATATATATATAACAAAACTAATAAATTCCAATAAGTAAACCGAGCACGATTCCAGCAACTTGGTGTTGCAATGACTGCAAGAACTATTCAATTATAAACAAAGTTTGCTCTTATGTCTTAGATTGAAGGAAGAGGGGGAGACAGGCATACATACCTGCAGTGGTAAATAATTCTACGTAAGTAACAGTATGTGCTTGAGTGGGTGAATGGGGATTAATAAATGCTTCTCAAAATGAGCCTTCAACAAGCTAAAAGTATCCAAGGGGGAAGACAATATCCTAAGGGCAGAATACTCACCAACATTACATAACCCTTGGTCAGAGACCAGTATTTCTTAACCTGATTGTTTCTTTTAAGTGAGCGCAAAAAGTGATAACTTGACTCCTCTGCCTTTTCAGTTTTAAGCAGACTGCTATCCCAGAAAAAGGCTGGCGTGCTATGCCATAGTATGTTTGTTGAGTTTTCAAAAAACAACAACCAAAGTTGCCACCTAAGAAGCAAAAGAAAATCATGGAACAGCAAAAAAAGCTACATTTTCTTGTGAAAAGTAGAAAATATAAAAAGATAACCTCTTAAAACACAAGTGCTGAGGGCCAGGTCTTGGAATGAATCCGCCAGGGACTAAATTATAAGAAACTAATAAATTCCAAGGATAGGTAACCGAGCACCATTCCAGCAACTTACAGAGCAGCTTGGTGTTGCAATGACTGCAAGAAATATTCAAATATAAACAAGGCTTGCTCTTATGTCTTATTCATATCAAAGGATGGTTTAAATACATATCAAAACCATTAATACACGATAGTTTCCATCGCTCACTTCTGGAGCTTACTATCAATGACATCATTACAATATATCAGAATAAACAAAACTTTATTTTTCATCATAAAGCCATGAACCAGGTAAGCCACCTCCTTTTCCAATCACTCAACAACATCTTTTTCTCTCTTTCTATTCATACTTTCTAAAACCAATTTCCTCCTATCACCTATCAAGTCACAACATATGCTAAAAAAAACAACAAATCCTTTTTTTTTCAAACGTTTACTTGGCGCTCAGAAAGTAACAGTCGCCTATAGGAGGGGAGAAACAATTTCGGTTTGCAATTTCAAATTGCTAATAATGAAATACCTGACTGCCACAGCAACTCGTTCAGGAATCCCTCTTCGGCCACTGGGCAGGTGCACTGCCGGAACTGCTGTAGAGACTGCCTGATAGTTTCAGCTCACCT
>CM031598.1:111766977-111813661 GCA_018398815.1 Conus ventricosus
TATGTCATCAGACAATAAAAGGAAGTAACAGAGTTATGCCTCATTAAATGTTGTACAATAACACAGAAAATGTTTTCCGTCAGTTCCAAATAATGGATAAGGAAATCACGTGAAACCCCAGATCGGAGCCATCGCTTATTTGCATTAAACCCCAATGTACATACTCTGATTCTTTGTCTTGTTTTGTGGTCCTCCGTCCCACGATTCCTCTTCTTCTCTCTCTCTCTCTCTCTCTCTCTCTCTCTCTCTCTCTCTCTCTCTCTCTCTCTCTCTCTCTCTCTCTCTCTCTCTCTCTCTCTCTCTCTTCTCTCTCTCTCTCTCTCTCTCAATGAACGCATATCAGAAAACTGGTCGAATGTATTGGGAAAGGTGTCCTGCTAGCTAGTCTTTTTATTTTACTAATTAATCGTTGATAGTGCACGCTTAAAATTTGTCAGAGCTTACAGACTTACAGAGTGTAGTAGAGGTCTCAATGGCATTTGAAAATGAACGTTTGGTTCTGTTTGTGGACTATTGCGGCTGCGTTTGATTTTTTCATGACTCTCGTGCAAAGATGGCATCCGCCATGTTCACTAACACAGGCTAGGAGAGTTGAGATGACCTGTGTTTCTCTGACTGTCATCAGGATACAAATTTTGTTCTGTACCAGTGACTTTGAGAGGAAATGTAGTTCTTAGGATAACATGGGGGGGGGGGGGGGGGGATCTTCGAGTAATGTTTGAGAAGAAAAATAAAAAACTAGAAAGATTGTTCAAACTTAGTCTGATTCTCATTTTCGCACTGTTAGTGATCAAAGGTTAGAATCCTCCTGAAGCAGGGACAATTTCGAGTACTTTAACATTACCATTTCCCCACATGCGTCCAACAGTACATGCCAGGAAAGTTGCCAACATTCTGCAGGACACTGTGCCTGGCAGGACATGGACACAGAGCGATATCATACATGCCCATCGCCTTGGTACCAATCTGACAAAATAGATATTTTGACTAAAAGCAGAATGATAAGGACTTAGCGGAAAAGCGTCAATGCACCAGGTGATCTGACAACAGTACAACAGAACGTCTTCAAGCAACATCGTGACAGGAGTCCACACGCCTTGTATAGATTAACGGGCTCGTCGTGGCATGTCTTTTGCATTCCCAAAGATTCGATGATGCTTTTATACACAAACCACGCCTCTGCAAATTCAAGGAATGTAGAGAATAGGAAAACCTTCATTCTGGGCCACCTTCGCCCTCAACCAGTTTCGGGCGAAGGTGGCCCAGAATAAAGGTTTTCCTGTTCTCTGACAAGTAAGACTTCAATAACCAAAAAATAACGATTATCTACAAACAAACATACTGTGCAGGGTTATCCGTTTTCAATACTAATTTACTAAACTTTTCAGATTTCAGTTTTTGCTTAATCCTGTGTTTTTCCTGGTCGTTTTCAATAACATCATTTTCACGCAAACATTCTTCAAATGAGTCTCTGTCTTTCATGTGAAATAACACTACAGTCTTTAACTGTTCTCTAAAGTCTTTTAAAACTGAGTTATATTTTTGGCATAAAATCCACACACTTATCCGAGCATGTCTTCCGCTGAAAGCTAGTTTTGACAAAGTGTTTCTCTTTTTAACTATGTCTCTTTCTGCCGAACAGTCATCTATAATAAATAGTGTTTGCGTTCCTTCAAACAGTCTATAAAACTGTTCTAAACACTCACTCAGTTTATTGCTAGGATTAACTAAATATATGTCATCATCTGTCCATATAAACCTTCTATCATGATATGCTTTGTTCCATTTAAGTGTTGGACAGAAAACCACAATATGATTAAAATTATAGCGATAAACTGTTTGTAATAGGTCTAGGACAAATATTGTTTTTCCACAACCAGTCTGCCCACAAATCAATGAGCAATGAGGAGTTTTTGTCATAAAGTTTAACTGCTCCATGGTTTTATTGGCAGATTTAATCTAATCCAGTTATTATTTTTATCATACTCTCTGTCAAAACTTGTTCAGTATAATAAAACCCTACAAGACCTAAATGTGTAAGATTAATCCAATTTAGTTCTGTAAGATTGTTTCTATTTAAGTCAACATTGATTTTGTTGCTTGTTGTTATGATCTTAATATCCTCGCCATTGTGAAGAACGACGACAACAACGTTAAGACGTTTAACGTCTAAGTTTTGCCAGCTAATATTAATTCCTTTTATAAGGTCATCACTAACTCCCACAACCCCATCCCTCTCCACATCTTTAAAGACAAAAATTTCAAATATTATTGTGAACGTGTCTCCTAATTTTCTGCTTGGAAAGAACTGTAATTTTGTAGAAGCTTTTTTTACAACTGTTTCTTTTCTGTGGAGGATGTACTGTTTTTTCCCATACGGCGTTATTTCAATTTCTTTTCGACTATTGTTGTCTGGCATAAGACTTACATGTAAAGGGCCAGAGTTGAATGCTTTTCTGAAACTTTTTTGACGGTCAAAAAATGTAAATGGGCTTATGAATTCAAATTTTATTTCCCATTCTAAATATGGTTCTAAGTGCCATTTGAGGTCAGGTTTTCGAACTATTTTATATTCATACTGGCCAACATTATTTGCTTCTAGATTGCGCAGTTGCTCTAGTTTAGGAAACCTTTTGTTGTCGTCAACCTCTTTGCGTTTATAATCACCATCTTTAGTGTACTCAAAACCATACAAAGTGCCTATCTCACCATTTTGTTCAAAGTCCGCTACGTCTGCAAGGTCTTTTAATTCTAAGGTTATACACCTCACAGGCGCTAATGTAACTCCTGGTTCTTCTGGCCCACGCGACATTATTTTTTAGTAGCGTATTATTTTATTTCCAAAACAATGTGCAGGTTATCACATTTCACAACTTTCCCCGCTTTGTCTTTGATTTTTATATTAAATGATCCAACCCTCCCACAAACTAATCTTTTAAACTGTAAATTAGGGAATTGTATAATTTCATAATCGCAATATGCAGCTTTCCCTGACGGAAGAGCTCTTAAAACAGTTGAGGGCCTTCCATCATATAAGTTTTCATCAGTGCTCAGCTCATCCAAATGAACATAGAGTAATGAATGTAATGCAAGATCGAGCGGGCTTTCCCCCTCATAAGTAGTTTTGGTTGGTGTAACTCTAAATCTATAATTGTTAGCTGTAAAGCCTAACATTTTAGCTAGCTCTTTATCAAATAGTAACCTCCTTCTTCTTCAGGCTTGAATGTTAACATTGTTTTTAGATTTGCTTTGTTAAGTTTGAGAGTAATGTCAAAGTTACTCATTGCTTCTTTTAGTGAGCAAAACCCATAATAACCATCAGGTATTGTTAACTGGCTAACTTTGGCCCCTGTTTGTCAACTTTTAGAACCGTATTATTCTCCCTGGTTTCACTTATTTTAAAACCCATACGACTTTGTAAAATATTTCATGAAGCGCAACCATTTTGGCCCCGCAATTGTTATCAATAGCATGTTCTAAAAACGAAGGACGTCTTGTGTTGTTATTGTTACAAACATTTTTTAAACGAAATAAAAATGAGTGCATTCAAATATACTGGTGCAAAATATTCTGTTGGGCCGCACTACAATCTTAAAAATATAGCAACTGACACCCTCGACATTGCTGTGACCCAGACTGCCTCTTTTCATAAAAAGGTGAGTACTCCATTGAAGAGCTATCTTAACCCCCCTATTGAAAACGACCACATTAAGAAAGCGTGGTTTAGTCATCCGATGCAGTTTTATCAGAACCAGTTAAACTTTGCTGTGTTTTGCGCATCAACTGGGTGTGGAGTGTCGTATGCTGATCATTTAAATCACCATGATCCTTTGGTGAGGTCAGTGACAGATTTCATTTCTATTACACCTTCAGACGTATTTTGACTGAACTGCAAGCGCCATTACCAAATGACAAACCGTTTAATCCACTCAGCAACAGAATAGACATGAAGGCTTTTGAAAGGATCTGTAACGAATTCAATATTAACATCAAGACAGGCTTAGACAAAAGTTGGATCATAATCATGGCCTAGGCGACCTTTATTTTCGGGCACGCACAGAAAGTATAACTATGACTGGCATCCTCCTTTCAAATCTTTTTTTTTTGGCACAACTGTTGAGCCCGGGTCCCTACAGCAAGAGCATAAAACAGCATGGACAACATTTATCTTAGACACTTCTAAGGGCTAACTAGAGCGGGAATAGAACGAATAAACGACTCTATTCGTACTTACGTTTGGTGTTTGCTAGGGTCGCAAGCACAGGCAAGATCAAGCATAACTGATCCCTTCTACTGGCTTTGACGCGCAAAAACAATACTTAGCAAATTTAGAGGACGCCATTAATTCTACAGTTGATTTACCTTCAAAGTATTCAAAGGTACCAACATTTTTACAATACGCAAGATCGAAAGTAGACTTTGCTGTTGGCACTGGTTTATACAGCTGCCTTCTGACCTCAGACTCCAGATAGGTACAATAATAAAAATATAATAATGAAATTCTTATAGCAGGCAATGAACAGAAGGTTGGGAAAAACGACATAAATTCTGAGCCAGTAATATTACAAACAATAAAAGAACACCCAAGATTAAGTCATCCAATCCCCGAAGACCAAACCCCCAAAGTCATTGAAGACTCAGACCATGAATATGAAAAGACAGCGCTTGTTCTTGGATTAACTGGCATAGGATTACTTGGTCTTTATCTTACTAAATAGTAACCCAACTATTACGAGAACTAATGTCCATAAGTGCTCGGCCAAAGCCAACTACTTTGCTTGCAGTAGACAAAAGCCAGCTGACAATGCTCCCTAATATACCCGGTAAAGAGTCTATAGCTTTACCGGCTAATTTTTTTAATAAACTCGCAAGATGATCAAGCTGTTTTTTTACCCATGATTTATCAGGTGGAGGCGATGGCGGCGGAGGCACTGAACTTTGCTCTCCACCACCGCCTGTAATAGCCACACCAGTGTACTTATTGCAAATCCTAAGGCTGTTATAACGCTTGCCAATGTGACTCCCTGCTCTCTAAACAATGTTCTTATTCGTTCTGCTAGTGTCGTGTCTTCATATAAAATTTTTTCGATAGTTTCTCTTATTCTATTCACTTGAGTTCGTAATTGGTCTCGGTTAGTAGTCAGCACTTCTAGTCTTGCTGATCTTTCTTGTTCAAGATCTTTTAATCTTTGTCTTATTCTTTCTTTAATATCAGGCCCTAAGTTGGCGTCATCAGCCTCAACGAGTTTTTTTTTTCTCTTTTTATATGCTCATCTAGTTCACCTAGTTTTGCTAAATTGTTTTTAATTCGCCTCTGATGCTTCTCAAAGCATGATCAAGGCCGCTATTTTCTCGCATGGGTAGCGGTGAGTCATGTATAGTCTTTAATGCTGTTTCTTCTGAAAAACTGGTTTTCTGCTTCTATGTATTTATTATTTCATCTGCCGATTGATTTAATTCTTTAAGTTCCATGTTTTGTATTTGGTTAGCTGTTGGGAGTTCTTGTAGTGTGTTTTGAAGTTTAAAACTGCCTCCCTATCTAATTTTGGTCTAGCAATGCCAAGGCGATTTTGATCTTTCACACTGAGTCTTTGTATAATTGTACTCTTGGCTAAAAACTTTGATGGTCTGGTTTAGTTGTAAGCCGAACAGATTCTCCTTGATCGCCCCTTACAAACAAATGACCATCTTCTAATTCAAAATCATTTGGGTCTATAAATTCGGGAGGTTCTTGACCTAAACTTTTGTAAAATGCTCCGACCGTACTTTCTGTTAATTCACGTCGCATTGAGAGCGCTGAGCGATGCCGTGTCAAAGGGATCATTTCACTCATGTCGTCTCCAGGATCAAAAACATCATAATCTTCTGCATCTTCAATGCCTGCCATGGTTTTAAATAATTAATTAATTTTTTATTTTGTTTATAAAAAAATGTCACAAGCACATGGCTCGATTCTTAACCCGCATAGAAGTCTGAAAGAACCCTTTGGCGTGAAGGGAAATAAGCGGACTATTACTGTTCCAAATAATCCATCTACTATTGATGCAGATCAAATTCTTACTGTCAAATTTCCAGACCTAGGAGCAAATGATGTGATTGTGCCAGGCTCTGCGCGTCTTACTTTCAAAATAGCGCTCGCTTCAACAACAGACCCAAACAGGACAGTTGTACAGAATCTGGGACGGGCAATCGTTAAGAAAATTTCTATAAAACTTGAGGGGCAAGAAATATTTTCTTTACACAATGCAGACATATTTTTAACCTATTCTGATCTATGGCTAACCGGGACTGAAAGGGCTGACTTTGCGTTTCAAGGAATAGAAAATGAAGAAGCACTAAAACATAGAATAGGTGCCGCAGATACTAAAGACGGCAAAAAGTATGTGGCTGTAAATTTTGCGTTTGGAAATCGCTTTTCCATTCCCTTAGATTTTGAGTTGTTAAAAGCGCATGCGCCATACTTTCAAGGAGCATTAAAAGACAGATTGTCATATGAACTAACTTTTAATGAATACAAACGGGTTATCAAATCATCAGACACCGAAGCAAAGTACAGCATTTCTGACATCTCGTTAGAGTTTGACGTTGTTAGCAACCCTAATTTAGCAAGGCTGATTGAACAACAATATCAGTCAAAATTAGCAATATATTACGAAAGAGTGATTCATCATACAACATATCCCAGAAGCAGGGCAGACACTATATGGAATTTTAGTTTTAGCGTCTCAGCAAGATCGCTTAAAGGTATTTTATTGCTGTGTGAAGATGAAGAACCATTCAAAAGAGGAAGTGAAAAGTTTTTTAATCCAAAAATAACGAAAGTACAATGTTCGATTGAGGGCAGTCCTAACCAAATCTATGCTAGCGGGCTTAAACCTTATCAGCATTTTGATGAAATAAGAAAACTGTTTGGAGGTGGGAGGTGTAGAAATCCAACAGTTGATCTTGTGGCTAAAGATCTGCACCTTCACAGTGTAAGACTTGATGATTATTTAACAACAAAATACGGTTTATGGATTGACCTAAGGTCAACAGAGGATAATCAGTTGCATGGAAGCGGGAGAACTGTGAGAGACGTAATAAACATTCAAATTGATAAAGAAGAAGAAGCCGATAAACCGCTTAATGTACATTTGTTTTTTAATATATGATGCGCAGCTGAATATTGAAAATAACAGATTAAAAGATATACAATACTAAATTATTTTTATTTTATAAAAAGCATGTCTGTTAAACATTATCCAAATGTGCCTACAGCGCCGCCAAGAGAAGAGATAGCAGGCAATTCTGCTGTTATAGAAACCCCTGAAGTTAAAAGCCTTCAGATTAACAAACATTACGCAAATGCAACAAAAACTAGAGCAGGACCTTTCAAAATACAGCAAAACCAAACGAAGGTATTCTGCTGCCTTTAATGCTGTTACATATGTCAATACTGGAGCATCGACTACAAGCGCCCTATCGGCAGGAACGAGTGTTTGTCTCTTAGCAACGGGCATAGGCGCACCCGCAGCTTTACCTCTAGAGGTTTGTCTTTAGCTCTCGGCCTGTGTTCATTAGCTGTAGGTTGCTCTAGCAAAAAAAATAAAAACTAAACTCCAAAAGCACACAGCTATAGTTCAACTAATAACAGCTAAACTTAGTTCGTTTAAAACTGACAATAAATAAAGCGCTTGTTGACTCAAACATCACGGATGAAGAATTTAATCGTTTACAGGCCGATTTTGATGACTACAAAAGACAAAAGTTTGATCTTCAAAGAAAGGCGAGGGCAAGTTTTTCTCAACAGCCAGACGCCGAGCAGATAAAAAGGAATGCTTAAAAAAAGTAAACGAGACATTAAACTCTGTTCTAAACAGCTCACATTAACAACGCCAAAGGGTGTTTATACTTTAGTTTATGAGTCCAAGCGCAAAAAGACCGTTGATATTGGTTCTGATTAAGTTATTTTTTTTTAATTTAAATAAATATTTTGGCTTAGAAAAGAAAGACAGCATGGCTAAGATATATGAAGGACAAGACGAATTGTTTGAAGGAATACTCGAGAGAGAGCGTTTATCAAGAGCACTGAATGATATTGATTTAGAAGTCATTGACCCAACAAACGTACAGGCAAGTGTTGTTCATGCTATTTCTCAAGTTCCAAGTAAACTAACAATAGACCCGCCAGTTAAAGTAATGTTAGCTGTTTTAATCGACTATGTAACAATAAATGAAGAAAATCTAGAAGTCTGGGTCTCAACTAAACAGCAGACTATTCTTTCTCATAATGACTTAACACCCGGTTGGGCAGACGAACTGCTTGCACAGTTTGACGCTGCCGCTGAAGAAGCTAAAATGAGAGGCTCTGGCTGGTCAGAGGGCGAAGTCTTAGAGATCAGATTAAAACAGGCTAAGTATGCACCGATTGTAGGCAAGGCTTACATTCCGCTACCTCGGGAGTTGGTTTTAAAGAGAGCAGTTTTAAACATAAAGAATTCAGACGACAAATGTTTCATGTGGTGTGTTCTTGCAAGGCTGCATCATGTCCGCGAACACGCAGAGAGAGTGACTAACTATCGGCAATACACCAAAGATCTTAACTTAATGGAATATCCTTTCCTGTTAGTGTAGACCAAATTGATCAGTTTGAAGAACAAAACAAACCAATAACTGTCAATATCTACACATGGGATGAGGAAACAAATTTGGTGCCAATTAAAGTGTCCAAGAACAGTCCAACAATAGGCGAACCAGCCAAAAGTCATGTGGACTTACTCCTAATGTTTTCGCCAGCAGGGCTGCCCCATTACACATTGATACGAACAATGAGTAGACTAATGCAGCATACTTCAAAAGATCATGGCAAACAAGAATTCTGTAGAAAATGTTTAACAGAATGCCATCTGTTCAAGCCGCGAGCGAACATATAAAACATTGTAAAAGTTCTGTAGACTGTAAGACAAACTAACTACGCCCCCGCCAGGATCTAAAGTTAGTTTTAAGAACTGGAAACGGCTGCAACATTCTCCATATGTTGTTTACGCAGACTTTGAATCACTCATTGTTCCTTATGAAGGGCCAGCGCCACAAAAACTTCGAAAAAACAGTCTTAATGAGTAATCATCAGATTTGTTCATTTGCCTTCATTGTTGTCAGGTCGATGGCGTTTATTCAGAACCAGAATTATATAGAGGACCGGATGCTGCAGAAACATTCTTAAAACGCATGCAGCAAGTGCGTAACGCCTGTTCTAATAATCTGAATTTATCTGAAATCATAATGACGCCTGAAGACCAACAACAGTATGCCTCAGCCACTCACTGTTGGATTTGTGGTTTAGGCCTCTCATCAGACGCAGCGAATCCAACAGTAAGAGACCATGATCACATTAGCGGAAAGTTCAGAGGAGCAGCGCATAACAAATGCAATCTTCAACTAAAGTTTGATCCAAAGACATGGAAGCTGCCCATCTTCTTTCATAACTTGCGAGGTTACGACTCTCATCTTATATTGCAAGCAGTAACCAGCGCCTTCAGGGTAGCATGCATTGCACAGTCATCAGAAAAGTACATGTGTTTCACTTTAAATAACATGTCTTTCTACGACTCTATGCAACACATGATGGGCTCATTAGAAGCACTGGCTATGTCCTTAAAGTCCTGCCCAATAACGGAAGAATATTTTGACCTAACGCTTGTTAGAAAGGGTGTTTACCCTTATGAGTACATGAACAGTTGGGAAAGGTTTAACGAAGAGACGCTTCCTCCTAAAGGCGCGTTCTTTTCTAGTCTTAGAGGAAAGGACATCAGCGACTCCGATTACCAGCATGCTCAAGATGCGTGGCAGAAGTTAGAGTGTAAAACAATGGGAGACTATCATGACTCCTATTTAATGGCAGATGTATGTTTGTTGGCGGACGTCTTTGAAAATTATAGAAAGACCTGCATGAAACATTATAGCCTAGATCCTGCGCATTACATTTCTGCGCCTGGGATGAGTTGGGATGCTTTCTTAAAGTTTACTGGAGTACAGATTGATTTGTTGTCAGATTTACCAATGATTCAGATGATTGAAAACGGGTTGCGTGGGGGAATTAGTATGGCGTCGCATCATTACTGTAAAGCAAACAACAAATACTTGGATCATTATGATCCGAGTAAAAGGTCTAACTATCTCATGTATTTAGATGCAAACAATCTGTATGGTTGGGCAATGGCGCAATCACTTCCGTTACGCAACTTTAAAATGCACACAAGCGTCGATCCGAAAAACATTCAAAAGGCATTAAAGTGGTTGGGCAGTTTAACGCCTGATCAACAGCGTGGTTTCATTCTAGAAGTTGACTTAGAATATCCTCATGAACTCCATGACCTGCATAATGACTATCCATTAGCAGCAGAAAGTCTAAAGATGAATCCAAGAGAGCCGCCTAAACTGGTGCCTAATCTTCGAGGCAAAAAAAATTATGTCTGTCATTACAGACTTCTACAATTTTATTTAAGACATGGTTTGAAGTTGACAGCTGTTCATCGTATAATTGCTTTTGATCAAGAACAGTTCATGAAACCATACATCATGAAGAACACTGATCTCAGAACTAAATCCACAGATGCTTCAGAAAAAGACTTTTTCAAGCTGATGAAACAACAGCTGTTTTGGAAAGACTATGGAGAATCCGCACAAGCGCAAAGATGTCAGATTGGTCACCAGAGAGAATGAAGCAATTAAGCTGACTTCAAAACCTAATTATCAGGACTTCAGAAAATTTCATGATCAGCTTTTTGGCATAATGATGAAAAAAAAAGAAGTCAAATTGGACAAACCTGTTTTTATCGGGTTTACTGTTTTAGAATTATCAAAGCTTTTGATGTTAGAATTTCTTTATGACTACTTTAAGCCCTCGTATCCTGAGTCCAGAGTACTTTACACAGATACAGATAGTTTTGTTATAGATATCCCTACTGAAGACATCTATAAAGACATGGAAATAGAAGTAGCTAAAGGGCACGCAGGATGGTATGACACGTCCGATTATCCTAAAGACTCGCCTTTACATTCAATTACTAACAAGAAGGTTTTAGGAAAGATGAAGGATGAATTATCTGGAAAGGTAATCAAGGAGTATGTGGGGTTAAGGTAAAAAATGTACAGTATTTCGAGCCAGGAGAAAATCATTAAGAAAGCAAAGGGAATATCACGCAGCGTTGTGCAGTCAAACATATCACATGACAACTACAAAGAAGCATTGTTTGGCAATAAGACTTTTCATCATGACAACGTAAAACTGCGATCTAATCTACATGAGATCAACACAACAGTTGTAACAAAGAAGTCGTTAGATAGAACAAACACAAAACGGGTGTTTGTTAATCCAGAGTTTTCATATGCAATTGGGCACTGGAGGACGCATAAACAGGGGGTTTTATATTTTTCATCAACTTTTATTATAAGATCAATCATAGCTTCATCCAATTCATTTAAATCTTTTCTCATGTTTGCTTGACGAGTTCGAATTTTTTTTATTATTTCAAGATATTCTTTTTCCCAATTTGGGGGTTTGAGTTGTAGGTGATCTGGATGATTTAGCATGCATTGATTAATCCTCGAAAATGTTTCCTTAATAGCATTACACGCCTGAAATGATTCCCGTATCATTTTCATGGTCTCTTCCTTTACCATTCTTGTTTCGTTCTGCGCTTCCTTCTGGCCTTCCATTTTAAACCAAAATATGTTTACGTAAATTAATTAAAGCGGAACGGTGCCTGGCGGGATTATCTGCAGTTCTTCCTTCACAAAAGATCTTTGAGGGGCTGGTTGTTTTGTTGTGTCAGTTTCTCGTAAATAATACACGGGCGGATTCATTTTTATAATTCTTTTTATTTCATATGGGTCAACACTCCAAACTGGATCGGTTGCCCTGATGCGAGTGTCCCCTTCTGCTTCCCCCGGTAAATAAAGGTACCTTACTTTCAATCCAAATGGTAATAGTTTGCCGGATGAAGACTCTCCTTCAGCAACATTTATTGTTTTTCTTTTGATTGCTTGTACTGGTTTTAGCCCTTTAAATTCTTCATTATTCATTGCGCGCAAAACTGAGGGCAGTCTTCTAACCCATTCTGTGTTGCGAGAATTGTCAATCAGCTCTCTGTGATACTGGTAGGAAAAAAGTCTTTCAGCTAACTGTTTGTTAAAGTTTTCGACTAAAGCCTGTGATCTATGAACTCCTGGAATGCCTCTTTTAACGGTAACTCTATGTTTTAACAATAATTGATTCACTTGGCCTTTAAATTCTTTTCCATCATCGACTTGAATCATGCGAGGATAAGTTAAAGGGCCTCGTTGGTATATCAGTTGTATAGCAACAGCAACAGCAGAAGCACTCTTTTGTGTTAATGGTTCAGCATCTTTGTATCTTGAAGCTATGTCAATGACTGTGAGTGCGTACTTAAATCTTTTCCGTCTAATCCTATCAGAGGGTAAATATAGAAGATCCATTTGATGGGTGTCGTTTGGGGTTGTATTGACAAAGTGTGGTCTCTGTATTCGCCTAGGCGCAGGTAAATAAATTTGCCAAATCGCTTGTTTAGATAACCATTCTTTTGCTGTTTGTTCACTGACTCCAGCTGCTTGGCTTAGCTTTTTAATTGCTGTTATTCCCTTCCAATATCCTTTTGGCGAATAATAGATTTTGTTCATTTTTTACTCAGCCAATATTATGTGCAACAAAATACACGACGGTCATACCAACGACAATAAACGCGATTTCTTGCATCTTTTGTTTTTCTGATGGTTGATAAAAGTCACTGAATTTTGGTGGGGGCAATGTCTGGACCGGTTTGCCTGTTACTAGATAATATTGTTTTATTGCTTGATCAACATTTTTAAATGTGTAAGCTGCATGCCCCTGTTTTTTCAGTGTGTCATTAATAAAATCTAACTGCTCAAGTCTCTGCTTTTCATAGGCGTCTTGTGCAGCTGCTAGTTCCTCCATAGCTTTGTTATGTCTTTTTCTCTCGCCGTCATCCCGCAGTTTACTAAATGCGAAATTACTTCCGCTAAAAGCAAGCGCATTCACCACAGCGCCGCCTATCATTATTGCGAGTGAAGCCATTTTTTATAAATGTATTTTTTTTTCTTACATATTTATATTGTCTGGAATTATTCCTTGCTTAACTAGAAAATCTTTCGTGGCAACCGAAGCTGCAATGATAGCAATCAGCTTTGCTGAATCCTCAAAGTCTAGTTTGCCAAGATCTGCCGGTTTTATTTTTAACAAGCTTTTACCAAGCATTGAGTATCCTACACTTAGTCCCCAATAACAGCAGAATGGTATACAAGGTTGGTAACAGTTTTTTCGGTGCTCATTTTTATAAAATAAAATAATTATAATTTAATAAAAACATGAACAGCGATGATCTACTACAGCTACAAGGCAGCCTAAACCTTCCTGAACTTATGAATGATCAAGTTGATGACCAAGCTATTAGGCCCAAAAAGGAGAGGCTGTATTCTTTGGCAGCATGTGGAAAAAACAAAACAGTTCCTCGGAACTGAATTCAGCATTGAACAGATTCAACAGATGCCGCCACAAGACATTTTAAAGTATCATAACAGGTATGAAGCGCAGCTAGGGTCTAGAATGGTGAAAAGTGTGGGGCAAACGGTTCTTAGTTTGTACACTAAACTAGTCAGTAGATTTGCTCCCATTGATTCTGAACAAGATCTTACGTATGATTTAACGCAAGATCCAGTTTTAACAAAGTCATTAGAGTCTCTAGGGTGTGATTTATACTATAGATTTGGAACATTGTTATCGCCATTAATCATGGGATTAATAACTTTTAATCATATAGATTTTATTTCCCTTCAAAATGAGCGAGCTGGAAAATCATCAGAATCAGAAAACACTGAATCAGGTGGAGAAAGTAACCAAGCCAGAAAATCAGCAGAAAACGCTGAATCAGGTGGAGACCATTAAAAATCCTGGGCGTGTTGAAGCAGGAAAAAAATTAGCAGAGTGGAACAGACAAAAAAAAATTAATGTTACAGAATATGACTCATCATGAAAACATAACACCGCCAACGCCAGAACAAGTTGATTCAATGCCGGCTATAAAAAACTCCATGCGATACAAGGGCCCCAAAGTCTTCATGGAATATTGAACTTAAAACTGTTGTCATTTTTGGTGCTCTTGCTGCTGCTGGGGGCGGTTATTACGGTTATAAAATATATAAACAACGCTGGCAAAAACAAGAGCCCAAACAATCTCCACCGCTAAATACAGAAGCCGAACACAACTGCACGCCAAAACCGCCAATAACAAAGCGTCATTTTGATCCATTTATAATGGAATAATATTTTAAGAACTTAATTTTAATTTTTTATAAAAATAGATCATGGCGTATTATAAAATGATGAAGTCAATAAATAAAGACCTGGAGTCTATAAAAGACATTTCCATAGACCAGAATTGTAATCAATGCGGTTGCTTCGGATGTAAGAATTTCATTAAGATCTATGCAGAGAACGCTGAGCAAGACATTCCTCAACGATGACGCGTTTTTTGAGGCGTGTGTGTACTATATTAGGCATCTACTATTTAAGATAAAAACATAGATTGTATTTTTTTGATAATTATAAGATAACTTAATAAGAACTTGGTTGTACTTAAAGGATGACTTAGTTATGATCTTGAGGTGACTTAATCAAGAACTTAATTAAAAACTTAATCAAGAACTTATTAAGAACTTGAAGTAACTTAATTAAAAACTTATTTAAGAATTTGGGGTGACTTAATTAAAAACTTACTTAAGAACTTGGGGTAACTTGGGGGTGGGAGTGTGTGTGGTGTACACAGAGCTTTATTATTTGTCATGTGTAACACCACTTGGTGCAAGACAGTGCTTGCGTTTTTGTGATGCATTGGCTCTTTTGTTGCAAGTTCAAAGCAGCCGCCAAGTGCATTTAACAAAAGCCTGATTAAATAAAACAAGACAATTGTATAAAGTACACCCGGCGGCCGCCTGAAAGGCAGCCTAAAAGTTTGTAGCAGGGTGTTGGCGGAGCGTTGGCGGGGTAGAGGTGAAGAAGCAGGCAACCACAACAGCAAAAAAGTCATTACATGGTGTAAGAATGTTGGCAGGCAGGCTAGCGTTCACGCGTGAACGGTCGTATTTTTAGTAACTGACGTCTGAACTTGCCAGGTCTATACTATGTGCATATCGATTCTATCCAGCCAGGCAGGCAGGCTAGCGTTCACGCGTGAACGGTCGTATTTTTAGTAACTGACGTCTGAACTTGCCAGGTCTATACTATGTGCATATTGATTCTATCCAGCCGTCACGCATGAGCGGTTCTATTTACTGGGACTGTTGGAGCTCGCTTGGTATGCATGGATCTTGTTTCCAGACCTGCGCAAATTCTGGCACTTGCAGCATGGCTTTGATTTCATTTAGCTTGCCAAAAATAAAACGAAAGGGAAGGCCTACAACATAAAACCCTGGGTATCCATAAAGAACGCTCGCAACGGCACGTAATTTTCGTGCGTGAACATCAGAATACCCGGTTTTTTCTTTCAACCAAACAGCCCATGTTTCCTTCGTTCTCCCTTCTTTCCTTTCATTTTCCTGCCATTGTTTACACAAAATCAAGAAGTTACCAAACTGAACGTAAATTAACAAGGACTGTGCATCTTGCCTCCTCAAATTTTTCATCCCTTTTTGTAGTCTTTCTACAATTTCAGCTTCATTTGCTGTTTTAGAAAATATCTGATCAGTAAAAGCTTCTCTGGAAATAGCTGATTGAATGTCAGCCTGATTTGCCATAAGATAGTCATGTAATTCTTGTGGCGTTGAAAGATCTGTTCTCCTTTTTTTGTCTCCTTTCTTTTCTTTTAACAATTGCTCAAGCTTTCTTTTAGGCTTCTTTGGCAAATCCTGCGGTCCTTCCTTTTAATCTTTTCAATTATTTCTGTCATTTTTTTAAAGTAGTCTTGATTCTCTTGCAAAATGAGCATTTCTTCCTCTGTCCACAATTCCGTTGGTGTTGGCGGTGGTAATGGAAGATTTTGAGCTTGTTGAAAAGTAGAAGCTTGATCCATGTCAGGTAGAATTAAAGTTGATGGCTGTGTTGAGAAATCTAATAGATTTTGATGAGCAACTTGCGATTCCCGAATTTTCTCTCTAATTCTGAGGAAATGCTGTCTTGAGACATAGATAATATTTCGTTTAAGCAAAATCTTTACCAGCAAAACACTCTATCACTGAAACACGTCCGTTCACCACAGCACCACAACACCAAATGACGAGATAACTTAAGGCCCGTTGTCAACAACACTAAGTGCTGGGCGGATGTGACGTCTTTTTAACTATCACATGATTAAATCTTGACTTATGATAGGTGAATGTAAGAAACATGTCTATATCTGTTTTACCCCAGGCGGGAATTCGCCACACGGCCAGGTGACGCCAGCCCTACCTTATGGCGCCATAATTACAGGTCATAGGATCCGTCCAGGGTACTGCCTGCCACAAACCCCAAGCCTCTAATTAGGGGTGTTCGCACAGGGTCTCAGCCAAGTTTTAGTTTAGTGACTGTCTCTGCAAAAATGATGGTATTGAAAATGACTGTCTGCGCGAAAATGATTAAGAAAACATAGTTTGAAGTCTTACTTGTCAGAGAACAGTAAAACCTTTATTCTGGGCCACTTTCGCCCGAAAACTGGTTTGAGGGCGAAGGTGGCCCAGAATGAAGGTTTTACTGTTCTCTAATGTATTCATGGGATCGCCAGCCATATGGACGACCCACTTGCCAGGATTCTAGCACCCGAAGACATGATGATCAATAAATTAACCAACTACCCATTCAGCAATACTTTTTCCAGTATATTGGAGGAGATGCACAAACGGAAATAGTTTCTGACTCTAGTACTCGTTCAGTTGTGCCTGGCTCTTTCAGCTCTCGTAGCACGTGCAGGGACAGAGGAACACTAACCAGGGACTGATGTTAATGACAACACAGGTGTCATGGGCGTGAAAGAGGAGCCACCAGAGAAAAATGTGCTTCCAGCCCAGGAAAGAAGCGTAGTGACAAACGTCAGCCAACTCTGGGTTACAATGTTCTGAAAGCTGTGCTCAAGAGTTGGGCAAACGTGAAAACCCATTCTCAGACACTGGTTGTGAGAATGACAGTGTGAACATCTGCCTTGCTGTAATTGAATACTTTTCATGTGAACGGCCGTCGATGGCTGCGGTGATTCTAATGGAATCAGAAGGAACACTATGGTCACTGTATACAGCTGGGAAGACGTCAGTGGATACTATTGTGCTAGGACATTAAGTTATGATCAAATCTAAACATGTTGTGACTGTTTCCGTGATCGTTGTGGGTTCGTTTATCAACTGAAAAAGTTGATAACGATTCAGGATACCTTTCAAATGAGGTGAAGGAGATTTCAACATATCAGAATTAAAATCTTTTGGAATAATAAATCTTAATGATGTGTAAAGACTTTTTTGCGTTGATAAGACTGTCCTACTTGTGTGTACATATGTACCTCCAGAGAATGCATCCTTCTATACTTTAAATGGCTTTGATAATGGAATTGGAATTTTGAGAGATTGTATTGTAAATAAGTGGTTGTCCTTTGATGATGCTGAATTACAGTTCTGTGGTGAAATGAATGCGAACTTTAAATATTTCTCAAGAAACTGCACACGATTGTGATCTATATACTAACTTTAAGGAAACAGATGGTAAATATGAAAGATGCTCTCAAGACAAGGTATTGAATCTGTATGGGGAAAAAACTGCTTGGCATAGGCACTGTATTAGGATTGACAATTTTAGATGGAATATGTAATGGTGATCTCGAAGGTTGATTCACATACGTTTCGGATGTAGGGAGCAGTGTAAATGACTATTTTCTAGCATCAATAGAATTTTTTTTAACTAATGTGTAGCCAGATGACTCTGAATGTGATGGAAAGATACGAGACTGACCACTTACTGCTAGTACTGCGCATTAGAATGCAAAATGATCAGTCATATGACAATTTTGTTCCTGATATAGATGGTAATAAGTTTATTGTTAAATATTTCTGGAACCAAGACTTCAGTCAACAATTCATTCATCAATGAACTCACCAAATATTTTAGAAAAGTTAAGTGTCGCTGAAAATCTTATTTCTGTGGACGTGAACGAAGTACTAAATTTGTTTAACACAACTGTCAAAGAGCAAGCAGAGTTTATGAGGAAAACTATACCAATAAACAAGAATGTTATACAGAATTGGTTTGACCAAGAATGCAGAGTAGCAACACGTAAGCTTCTTAGATTATTCAAAATTTTTCTAAAAACAATGGACAAAAATGACAGAGTAGTGTTCTGCATTGCGAGAAGGGAATATAAAAATTTAAATGAAAGAAAACAGAAAGAATATAATGATTCCCTTTTGAATGATCTTTTGTCTTCGGCCAAAAACCAGCAGTTATTCTGGAATACTGTACCCAAGACTTCTAAAAAGAAAATCCGACTTGCAAATAACATTCCGGTGCAGGATTGGTTCTTACACTTTAAAGATCTTTTAAATAAGGACGATGTGGAGTCCATTAAGGTATGACGTGGAGTCTATTAGGACTGACAAACCGTTGAGTAATGAAGAACATACTTTTGACAGACCAATATCCAGGGAGGAAATATCATCAGCTATTACGAAATTAAGGAATGGTAAAACTGTCGGACCTAATGGTCTCATTGGGGAACGTTTTAAGAATTCTGGTGAGATTGTTTTAAGTTTTCTAGTTAAATTGTTTAATCATCTATTTGACACAGGGGGTTTGTCCTAAAGATAGGAAAGAATTCATAATATTACCTTTATTTAAGAAAGGGAAGGTAAACGATGCAATTATTAATAATATACTTTATGAATGGATATCTCAGAATGATATAACTGGTGAACATCAAGCAGGATTAAAAAAAATGGCTATTCTACCATTGATCATATGCTTAGTCTACTAGCTGCAGTTCAAAAACAATGTGTCAATAACAAGAAGCTGTATGTGGCTTTTGTAGATTTTGAAAAAAAGCTTTCGATTCAATTTCACGGAATGCACTATGGCCTGTTTTGTTGAAACATTGAATCAAAGGTAAGTTGCATCGTTGTGTAAAAAGCATGTATAAAGAGGTAAAAGCAAGAATTCGAGCGGGATTAAAATTATCAGATTTTGTTGAGTGTACAATTAAGCAAGGGGATGTTTGTAGTCCATTTTTATTTTCTCTGTTCATAACTGAATTGGCCTTGGACATTATTCAAAATGGACGACATGGTGCTACTTTTGATCTCTTGGAACTGTTTGTACTACTTTTTGCTGACGACATTATTTTACTGTCTGCAACAGTTGTTGGTCTTCAAAGGAAATTGAATAGCTTGTATACAGCCGCTACTAAATTAGCATCCAAAGATAGTATGAATAAGACCAATATTATTGTGTTTCGTAAAGGTGGATATTTGGCACGTAATGAAAATTGGACCTACAGGGTGAATTTCTCGGTGTAGTTAACGCATACAAATATCTTGGATTTTATTTTACTACCAGATTAAGTTTCACTCTAGGGTGTCAAGATATAGCAAATGGGACAAGGACAGCAGTCACAGTTATTCTTAATATTTTATATAAATTGAATATTAGTGCATTTTCTGTTTTTTCTAAGTTATTCAATTCTCGGGTGCAGCCAATAAAACAGTATGGAGCTGAAATTTGGGCTCTCGAGAAAAATGTTGACATAGAGAATGGTCATTTGTATCCAATTAAAAGATTTTTGAATGTCGACAATCGAACACCAAATGATTTAGTTTATGGTGAACTTGGAAGGAATCCAATTTATATTAATTCTCTTTTTAAATGTATTAAGTATTGGCTGAAAATAACCAGAATGGAGGAAACCAAGATACCATTTAAAGTTTATAAGACGTTGCGAAATTTGAATGGTAATAACAAGAAGACATGGGCTACCAATGTTCGTCAGTGCTTAAATTCTTATGGCTTTGCTTATGTTTGGGACAACCAGGGCGTTGAAAGTATATCGGGATTTCATATATGAAGCTCAAAAGCGAATATATTCATAACAGTTTGCTTAGTGTATATTATGTGTAATGACTTTTTCTTTCTATTTTCTTTACTGAAAATTCTTTTTTTGTGTTGTATTGCAAGTGTCACCCTTCAGAATGGGCTATGGCCTCAATCTGAATAAATCATTCGCATTCGCATTCGCATTCTCTCTCTCTCTCTCTCTCTCTCTCTCTCTCTCTCTCCTCTCTCTCTCTCTCTCTTCTCTCTCTCTCTCTCTCTCTCTCTCTCTCTCTCTCTCTCTCAGCGATGTTCTCAGTGTGGTTAGAGGTGGACTGATTTTGTGCAGGTAGCAGGAGTTAAATTTGTATATAGATAGCAGTGAAATATTTATCTTTTACAGGTCCTTTTTAACCGTACTTGATGTTAAAAGCTATCAACAGCTAAATCTGGACAGGCACTTAAAGTATATAACGACTCAGACTTTGTATTTCTGAAATTGCCGAGCATTATTACCGGCACGGTTCTCATAGTGAAGCAGATTTAATATGTCCACTTTGCAGAAAGGATACAGAAAATGAAGTGCAGTTTGTGTTGTGTTGTCCTGTTTTGCACAAATGAAGAGCTGAGTATATACAGATTAAGGGTTTTTTTTTTATAAATTCTAAAGTCAGTTTAGACTGGCACTTCTTTTGGCATGTACTCATGAGTAAACTGCTAAAAAATATCAGTTTATTTATTCAAAACATTCAAATATTAAGTTATTTGTTATGTTTGCATGCAGATGCTCGCATGCTAAGATAACTGTAGTTAACTTGTAACCCCTTGATGGTCTAAAACTGGGCTATGGTCTAAAACGTGAATACATTACCTTGAGTCTTGAGTCTCTCTCTCTCTCTCTCTCTCTCTCTCTCTCTCTCTCTCTCTCTCTCTCTCTCTCTCTCTCTCTCTCTCTCTCTCTCTCTCTCTCTCTCTCTCTCTCTCTCTGTACATGAATTAGTGATAGAAGTGATCGGAAATGGGAAGCATGGTGTAACTTTGACGTGTGTTTATTATAAATTGTTTATATTGCTTTTGGAAGATGGGATAGCCCTTCTATCCGAAACGATAGCTGTATTGCAGGCATAATTAAACAGTCTACATAGGGCTACATCGGCACTCCATCTGAATGCGGCTATAAGTAAAAGCAATGCAGTTGTGTTCAGAAAAGGTGGATACTTAGCAGCTAAAGAACATTGCATTTTTGATGGAATCCCTCTGCCCGTTGTTAATGTATTTGAATATTTAGGCATTTAGTTTTCAACAAGGCTGCGTTTTAATGTGTTTTGTCAAAATCATGACAGCAGGACCAAACATGCGTTGTTTTGTATTTTACAAAAATTATCAAAGTTAAGTTGTAGTTCTTTTGTCGTATATCTTAAACTCCTTGACGCTGAAATAGAGCCAATTGATCAATATGGTGTTGAATTATGAGGACGTGTTTGTGCAGTTCACCACTGTGAAAAGATACACCTTTTTGATTTTAAAAGGTTTCTAGGGCTTCAAATGCAAACACAAAATAACTTGATTCATGGAAAGACAAACAGAAATCGATATTGAATAACATTGATGAGAATGGATGAGTCGAGATCACTACGTAAAGCATATAGAACACTAATCGATTTGGATTCTCGTGACAAGGCAAACTGGACATCAGATATTCTTTGTCAATTGCACATGTTTGGTGTCGGGTATGTGTGACTGAACTAATGTGTTGAAGGCGCAATTAAATTTTTCGCAGCCTTTTATGAAAGATTGGTATTCTGCAAATGGCAATAATACGATTTTCATGGTAAGAACATTGAGAGGCCCTGTGGGCTGGCTCCCCACTTTGCCTTCAACATGTGGCCACAAAGTACAAAAGGAAAAGATGCTCCCAGGATTCACCGAAAGGGGGTGAGAGTGATGAATCCATCGGCGCTCAACCATTCACGACTGCAAATCGCAAACTGACTATGAATATGGACCAAATGGAATATCTATGTGTCTGTGGAAAATGTTTCGCTACCATCCGTGGCATGAAGATCCACAGAACAAAGATGGGAAGTGTGAAGACTCATCTGAATGAGCAGCAGCGCACTGCATCAGCAGATAAGACGTCGGAAGACCAAGGCCAGGATTTAAATCACAGTGCCAAGGACATCCACGCTGTTGGTTCGGATGAGGAATTAGCACAGGCCCTCGATGCCAGACGCCTGAAACTCAACCTGCCACAAGCAAACGAAACTGAAAATTGGGAGAAACTGGATGCAAACATCGTCCAAAGACTCGATGCACTGATAGGGAAAAGCACCCTGGAACACAAACTAGCCACATATGGGGACATTGTGTATGCCATATGTAGAGACGCCTATGGAGCATCACTACCCAAAGAGAAAACACTTCCAAAGAAATTCAGACGCCAAGAAGAGATGGACAAGATCAGGGTCCAAACGAAAGACCTCAAGAAGCAAATGAAGACCGCACTGCCAGCTGAAAAACAAGGCTTGGAAAAACTCTGGAAAGACCTGAAAGCAAAACACAGCGCTCTCAGCAAAGCGGAATCTGCGAGGAAGAGGAAGAGCAAAAGAAGAAGGCACAAGAGTGCTTCTTCAGAGACCCCTTCCAGTTTGCCAGAACACTGTTTGAGCAGCCAAAATCTGGGACCCTAAGTGTGGACAAAGGAGTTCTTGAGCAGCATCTGAGGAAAACATACACTGACTCACAGAGCAAAGCACCACTCGACATTCAAGGTCTGGTGTGGCCAACCAACCCTGAGAAACAGTTCAATGACAAGCCTCCAATGTTGGCGGAAATCAAGAAGGTGGTCGACAAAGCCAGAACCAAATCATCACCAGGGCCAAACGGAATACCTTACCAGCTTTACAAGAAATGTCCCAAGGTGCTGGAGTGGCTCCACAGGCTGCTGCGATCGGCTTGGAGAAACCAGAAGATCAGCGGCCAGTGGATGACGGCAGCTGGTGTGTATATCCCCAAAGAGCAAAACTCAAGTGACATCAGCCAGTTCAGGCCAATATCACTACTGAACGTCGAAGGGAAAATCTTCTTCTCTGTCATGGCAGCAAGGCTGACCAAGTACCTCATGGAAAACAAGTACTTGGATGTGTAGGTCCAGAAAGGTGGCATCCCAGGCGTGGCTGGCTGTGTAGAATACGCCACAATCATGTGGGACGCATTCCAAAGAGCAAAAACAGAAAAGAGAGACCTGGACGTAGTGTGGCTTGATCTGGCAAACGCATATGGATCTGTACCCCATGAGATGATACAGTTGGCTCTTGAGATGTACCATGAGCCAAAGAACATCTGCGACATGCTCAAGAAGTACTTCAATGGCTTCTCAATGCGATTCTCTACCAAGGAGTACACAACAGATTGGATCAACTTGGAAGTGAGCATTGCAATGGGCTGTACAATTTCCCCAATACTGTTCGTGTTAGCAATGGAAGTCATCTTGAAAGCAGCAACAAGGAACGCAAGACAAACAGACCTTGGCGATGGATACAAGATGCCCCTCTCAAGGCCTTCATGGATGACACTACAGTGATTTCATCCAGAGAAGACGAGACACATCATGTGCTGGAGAGGCTGGACGACATAGTTGCCTCATCCAGAATGAAGTTCAAGCCAAACACACACACACACACACACACACACACACACACACACACACACACACACACACACACACACACACACACACACACACACACACACACACACACACACACACACACACGGAGTCTCTCACTGAAGAAAGGAAAAGTGGCCGAATCTGTGGTCTTCAGTGTTGCCAACCAGGTCATTCCAACAGTCACAGAAGAGCCAGTCAATAGCCTTGGAAGATGGTATGATGATACGCTGAAAGAAACACAAAGAGCAAAGGAAACCAAACAGATGTCGGAAGAAGGCTTGGAGACCATTGACCAGTGTGGGCTCCCTGGCAAATACAAGGTCTGGTGTCTGCAGTTCATGCTGATACCAAAGCTCCTATTGCCTCTAAAGATAAACGACATCTGCACCAGCATAGTGGAGGCAATGGAAGCCAAAATCAACAAGTTCACAAGGAAATGGCTTGATGTGCCACCCTGTCTGACTGACATAGCGCTGTACTGTCGCCAAGCAAAGCTGAAACTACCACTGAAATCCATCCTGGAGGAATACAAAGCAGGGAAGATCAGACTTCAAAGCATGCTGGAGGACTCAGGAGACAAGGTGGTAGAAGCAATCAAGCCCCAGCTGAAGACAGGCAGAAAATGGAAAGTTCAAGAGGCGATGGATTCTGCAAAAGAAAGTCTCAAGATCAGGGAAATAACAGGACACACACAGACCAACAGACAAGGACTGGGGGTGACCAAAACTGAATGGTGGTCAAAGGCCAAAGGAAAAGCCAAAAGAGACATGATGATTCAGGAGATTAGAAAAGAAGAAGACCAAACATGACTCCAAAAAGCAGTCCAGCAGAGCCAGCAAGGGCAATGGACAACGTGGGAGGATGCACTCCAAAGACGTCTCACTTGGAATGACATTTGGCACATGGCCCCTCTCAGGATCAGCTTCATTCTCAGATCTGTATATGACCTTCTGCCCTCAAATGCAAACCTGATGAATTGGGGAGAAACAGATGATCCTGCATGTCCCCTCTGCCATGAAAAACAAACGGTGGAGCATATCCTAAGCTCATGTAAAGTAGCCCTGGCTCGAGGAAGGTACACATGGAGGTACAAGCAAGTGCTCAAAGAGATTGTACAAGTAGGGGGTGAGCGCTGGTCACGTCGCAAGTAACACGGTAGTGTTGGGAGCTCCGGAGAAAAGTGGCAATTTTGCTACTTTCAAGTAACTAAGAAGCCACAATGTGCGTCGATTAGCAGCGCAATCAACAGCTGACCCCCCGCATGAAGCAATCATAAAGTTTCGATGTGTTTTGGGCACTTTTAATTGTAATTTTCACGGTAATTTGGGCGGAAGGTGAACCGGAAGTCGCCAGGGAACCGGAAGTGGCCATTGTTTATATCTGCACGTCTGCATCGTACATGCATGGAGAGGAAAAGAAAGCAGTGTGCGAAGTCAGCGTCTAGTGGTTCGGACACCTCCTTCAACACACCTCCTCCTAGTTCCAGCAGTAAGAAGTGCAAGGCTTCAGGAGGAGATACTCAGCAGACGGAAGATGAACTTTCTGTGAACTTTTCCATAGGCCAGAACAGTGCCGAGTTCGACAGCAAGGAAAGTAAAAACGTAAATTCAGACAGTCGCAGTATGGGTGAGAACAACGAGGTTTTCTCTCTCAGAGTTGAACAGGGTGCAACTAATGACGATATTATGTTGAAACTGTGTGGGGTTAGCAAGACTCTGGAGAAAGTGATGGAGACGGTGGAAGAACTGAAATCAGTCATTTTCACTTTACAAACTGATAATGACAAATTGAAAACGGAGGTGCAAGGTCTGAGGGATAGGGAAGATCAGCTTAAGGATAACATCAGAGAAGTGAAATTCACTGCAGAGTTAGCAGATCGCAGAAGTGAAGAATTGTCAGCTTATATCAGACGCAACAACCTCAGAATATTCGGTGTCAGTGAAAATAGTCAGGGCAGAGTGGAGACACCAGCAGAGTGCGAAAACAAAGTGCTATCTCTCTTCAAGGAGAAATTGAAGATTAAGGTCGATCCCAGAGATATCGAGGCTGTACACCGGGTGGGTGGTCCCAAGAAGGGGGCCTCGGACACTGCAAAACGGCCGGGGGGGATTATTGTACGGTTCGTGTCCGGGCGAACGCGCGACGAGGTGCTCTATGCACGCAGAAATTTTTCGGGGAAACAAAATTGAGGTGGAAGATTTGACCCCCCCCGGGCCAACGCTCGTTGAGTCGACAAGGGACAACAAAAGAGTCTGTGACAGAGCCTGGCCCAAAAAAGGGGAAAGTTTTAAATAAAGACTTTTGACGGGGAAGATATTCCAGGGGGAATCATTGCAGATGCCCCCCAATTATTTTACCGAGTGTAAAGGGCAAAGGGCCTCCCCAAAAGCCGTCCCACCAGGGGGAAAGGGGATAGAAAATTGGTTTGAGCTGCATTTTTTTTCATAGGAGACAAAAAAAAGGTGGGCCAAAAAATTTTTCCTTGTGCCCGAACTTAAAAGGCAAGATTAAGTGAAAATTTATACCCCTAGCAGTTTTAATATTTTTAACCAACTAGTAATATTACTTTTCCCGGTGATACTTTCACAAAAGGTTTGGGGTTGTGGCTGCTATTTACAGAAAATTGAAAAAAACAAAACCAACTTAGTTTGTTCAAAAGTTTTTGGTTTTCAGCATCATTTGAAATTTTAAGTACAAATTGAAGGGTTTTTTTCTTTTTTTTATTTAAAGGGAAGAAACCCTGTGTAAATTCTTTTAAAAGGGTTTTATTTTTGTTTGTTTTACTGATACATTGAAATTATAGTTTAAGACACAAAGGAAGGGGCCCGGGAAAATTATTGGTTTTTACTTTTTTTTTTTTTTCTTTTTTTTTTTTTAAAAAAGGTTTTTTAACAGAGAACCGAGGTTAGAAAGATAAAGGAGGAAGATTCCTTTGTGTTTCCCTTAAAATTTTTGTAGGGAAAGGGCCTGATTGCAAATATGTGAAACCGATACTGAAAACCCCATGTAAAATTGAAATTGAAAATTGAAAAATTTTAAACCCCACTTGTTTACTGCCCCCATGAAATAATGTTAATAAGAAATACCTTTTTTTGGGTGTGTGGGTGTTTTGGGGTTGTGTGTGTGGTGTTTTTTGGGGTGTGTGTGTGTTTTTAAAGTGTTGTGTGTTTTTTTGTGTGGGTCCCGTGTGTGGGTGTTTTTAATCAGGTAGGGGGTTTTGGGTGTGTGTGTGTGTTTTGTTTTTATTACGGGTTGTAGGTTATTGGGGTTGTTGTTTTTTTTTCTTTCAAAAACAGCTCCGGGGGATAATGAACAAAGTTTGACTTAAAGGGAAAAGCTAAAAGGAAGGGTCAAATTTTTTGGTCGGGAAAAGGGAATTTTTGCTGCAGGGTGCCCACCATATGGTGAAAATACTCCCTTAATGCAAGCCACAGGTTCTTAAAAGCAGGCAGCAGATATTGTGGGACAAAAACGGGGTCTTCCCAAAAGAAATATCTGGATCAGTTTTACCTGAGGATCCCTCAGGGAGGGGTTTCAAAACACTTTTAGCCCTTTCTATAGCATATGAAAAAGAAAAGTAAACCAAAACAGTTGATTTAAATTGGCAAATTGAAAAAAAAGAAATCGGCCCCCAACCCTCTTTGTGGGTGGCAGAAAATAGAAAAGAAGTGAATTTTTTCGATAGAAAGACTCATTAAAACTCCAAGTAAACAAAATGTAAAAATATTGTTTTTTAAAATGTCCACCTCAAAAAAGGAAAGAAAAAAATTATAACCTGTTTCATTTTGAAGTTGCTGTAAATTTTAGTAGTTTTTTTTTTTCTTTTTTTTTTTTTTTCTTTTTCCTTTTTTTTTTCAAGAAATTAATTTAAAAAAAGGGGAAGGGGGAAGGGAAAAAAAAAGGGAAAGGGAAACCCTCAGATGTCATGTCCTAAAGGAAACCGTCTGTGCAATACTACATTTTTTTTTCGGGGCAAAATGAATTTTTTCCCGGGAAACTGTTTGTTTTAGGGTTAACCTTCAGTTCCTTTCAAGCAAAAGGTAAAAAACAGAAACCCACAACATCATCACAAAACTCAAAAGGCCGCCCTTTCTGATTGCTTAAAAAGGTTTAAAGCTAACATTAGTAATCCTTTTAAAAAGTAAATTTGGGCCAACACTGTTTCTGAGCATTAATCGCTTTGGGCTTTAACTTTTGTGAAGATGAAAAAATCTTTTTTCCTCAATTTTTTTTGGTGAAAAACTGAGATGAGCAAGATTTTCTTTTTTGATGTTTTGTGTAAACCCAAGTTTGATGTTCTTTAAATGACTTCAAGGTAAAACTGATTGCCGGGTTTTTTTGGCGAAATGAATTTCCATTTTTTCTTGTTCAACGGGTTTATGAAAATTAAAAAAAAAATTTTGGGTGTGTGTGGGGTGTGTGTGTGTGTGGTGTGTGTGTGTGTGTGTGGGGTGTTGGTTTTTTTTGTGCGGGGGTTTTGCGGGGTGTGCGTGGGTGTGTGGGTTTTTTGTGAGTGTTTGGGGGTTTGGGGTGGTATGCAGGTGTGGGGGTGTTTGGTTTAAAAAGGGGGAAGGGAATTTTGGTAGTTTTTTTTTTTTTTTTTTTTTTTTTTTCCTTTTTGAAAATTAGGATGAAGAACACCATCAGGGATGATGGTTCTTTAAATTTGAAATCAAACATCGGAAAAGCGGGACCCTTTTCCAAACATGAACTTTTACAATATTAGTGGGCCATAAATTCAGAATGAGGTCATGGAAAAGAGCCTGTTTTTTGGGCAGGGTTTGCACTTTTTTGTAAAAATTTTTTCGAATGTTGCTTTGGTTCTTCGTGCCAAAAATTTAGTCAAATTTCGGTTTATATGCGGGGGCTGTCAGAAAAAGTTCCCCCCCAATATGAAATGAACTTTTTAAATTTAGTTTTTTGATTGAAACGATTTTTGTCATGTATTTGGGGTTAAATTGTGTAAATTTGTTATCTGAAAAGGTTTTTTGTCAGGGGCTTTTGGAATGAAAAAAAATTTCCCTTTGGGGAATACTTTTTTTATGCTTTTTTGGAAAATCAAGGTCTAAGTATCCCTCTTTCCATGATTTTTTTTCATACTTTCCTTTAAAGTAAAAAGGGAGTACTTCCTACGGGAGAACAAGAGGGAGCATTTTTCGAAGGGCACTTTGCACAATTAAAAAAGGGTATTGGATATAATTCGGGGGAATTTTTTCTGGAAGAAAAAATGGATAGCAATTAAAAAAAAGGAAAAAAAATTTTTTCAAACCCGGGAAAAAACCAAAAAAAAAATTTCCCTTTTTTTGGGGGAAAAAAATTTTGCAAAATTTTCTACAAAAAACCCTTTCCCCCCCAAAAAAAAAATTTTTTAAAAAAATTTTTTTTTTTTTGGGGGTACAAATAAAAATGGGGTTTCAAAATTTTTTTTAAAAAAAAGGAAAAAAATTTTTAAAGTTGTAAGGGACCCCAAAGGACCTAACTTTTTTTTGGGGGGGTTTTCAAGAAACGATTTACTTTGGAAATTTATTGGGGGGAAAAAAAATTTTTCCTTTTTAAACCCGGTTTAAAAAAAAAATTTTTGGAAAGGGGTGGTTTTTTTCAAAAAAAAAAAAAAATTTTTAAAAACCAAAAAACCAGATCGGGAAAAAAATTTTTTTTCCCCCAAAAAAAATTTTTTAAAAAAAAACCCCAAAAAAAAAAAAGGGTTTTTTCCAAAAAAAAAAGGGGGGGGGAATTTTTTTTAAAAAAGGGGCTTTCCTTTTTTTTGGTTTTTTAAAAAAATTTTTTGAAAAAAAAAAAGGGGGGGGGTTTTAAAAGGGGGGGGAAAAAAAAAATTTTTTAAAAAAAAAAAGAAAATTTTTAAAAATTTAAAAAAAAAAAAAAAAATTTCCTTTTTTCCCCTTTAAAAAAAAAAATTTTAAAAAAAAAACTTTTAAAAAAAAAATTTTTTTGGGTTTTTAAAAAAAAAAAAAAAAAAATTTTTTTTTTGAAAAAAAATGATTTAAAAAGGGAAAAGGAAATTAAAAAAATTTTTTTAAAAAAAAAAATTTTTGGGAAAAAACCCCCCCCCAAAAAAAAAAAAAAAAAAAAAAGGGGGGAAAAAAAAAAAAAATTAATTTTTTTAAAAAAAAGGGGGGCCAAGGGAAAAAAAAAATTTAAAATTTTTAAAAAAATTTTTTTCTTAAAAAATTTTTAAAAAAAGGGAAAAAATTTAAAAAAAATTTAAAATTTTTGAAAATTTTTTAAAAAAAAAAAAAAAAATTTAAAAATTTTAAAAAAAAAAAAAAAAAAAAAAAGGGGGAAAAAAAAAATTTAAAAAAGGGGGGGAAAAAAAAAAAAAAAACCCGGCCCCTTTTTTTTTTTTTTTTAAAATTTTTCCCCAAAAAAGGGTTTTTTTTTTCAAACCGGAAATTTTTTAAAAAAAAAAAAAAAGGGGGTTTTTTTTTAAAAAAAAAAAATTTTTTTGGGGGGAAAAAATTTTTTTTTAAAAAAAAAAAAAAAAAAATTTTTAAAAAAAAAAAAAAAAAAAAAGGGAAAAAAAAAAAAAAAAAAAAAAAAAAAAATTTTTTTGAAAAAAAAAAAAAAAAAAGGGAAAAAAAACCCGGGCTTAAAGGGGGGTTTTAAAAAAAATTTTAAAAAAAAATTTTTTTTTAAAAAAAGGGGGGAAAAAATTTTTTTTTTTTTATTTAAAATTTTTTTTTCCCCCCCTTTTTTTTGGGAAAAATTTTTTTTTTTTTGGCCCCTTTTGGGGGGGTTTGGGTTTTAAAATTTTTTTTGGGGGGGCCCGGTTTTTAAAAATTTTGAAAAAGGGGGGGGATTTTTTCCCCCCCCCCCCCCCCCGGGGTTTTCCCCCTTTTTTAAAAAAATTTTTTTTAAAAAAATTTTTTGGGGGGGTTTTTCCCCTTCCTTTTAAATTTTTAAAAAAAAAACGGGTTTTTTAAAAAAAAAAAATTTTTTTTTTTTGGGGTTTTAAAAAAAATTTTTAAAAAAATTTAAATTTTTTTGGGAAAAAAAAAAGGGGAAAAAAAAAAAAAAAAGGGGGTTTTTTTTTTGGGGAAAAATTTTTTTGGAAAAAAAAAAAAATTTTTTTTTTAAAAAAAATTTTTTTTAAAATTTTGGGTTTTTTTAAAAAAAAATTTAAAAAAAATTTTTTTTTAAAAAACCCCCAAAAAAAAAGGGTTCCCCTTAAATTTTTTTGGGGGAAAAAGAGGGTTTTTTTTTAAAAAAAAAGCCCAAAAAATAATTTGAAAATTTAAAATTTTTTCCTTTTTTTTTGAAAAAATTTTTTAAAAAAAAAAAAATTTAAAAAAAAAAAAAATTTTTTGGAAACCTTTTAAAAAATTTTTTAAAATTTTTAAAAAAGGGGGGAAAAAAAAAAAATTTTTTTTTTGGTTTTTTTAAAAAAACTTAAAAAAAAAAATTTTTTTTAAAAAAAAAAAAACCCTTTTTTTTTTTTTAAATTTAAAAAAATAAATTTTTGGGGGGGTTTTTAAAAAAAAAAAAAAAAATTTCCCCCCAAAAAAAAAAAAATTTGGGGGGGGAAAAAAATTTAAAAAAAAAAATTTTTTTTTAAAAAAAGATTTAAAAAAAAAAAATTTTAAAAAGGGGGGGTTTAAGGAAATTTTTAAAAAAAACCCCTTTTTTTAAAACCAAAAAAAAAAAAATTTTTAATTCCCCAAAAAAAGGGGTTAAATTAAATTTTTTTTGGAAAAAAAAATTTTTTTAAAAAAAAAATTTTAAAGGGGTTTTGGGGGTTTTTAAAAAGGGAAAAATTAAACCAAAAAAAAATTTTTTTTTTTAAAAAAAAAAAAAATTTTTTAAAAAAAAAAAGGGGGCCTTTAAAAAAAATTTTTTAAAGGGAAAAAAACCAAAAAAAGGGGTTTTAAAAATTTCCAAAAAAAAAAAATTAAAATTTTTTGGGGGGGGAAAAAATTTTTTGGGGTTTAAAGGGCCCAAAATTTTTTTAAAAAGGGCCCTTTTTTTTAAAAGGGGGTTTTTTTAAAAAAGGTTTTTTTTTGGGGGGGGTTTTTTTTAAAAAATTTTAAAAAATTTTTTTTGGGGGCCTTTTTTGGGGAAAAAAAGGGTTAAAAGGGTTTTTTTTAATTTTTTTTCCCTTTTAAAAAAAAATTAAAAAGGGGTTTTAAATTTTTTGGGAAAAAACCCCCGGGGGAAAAAAGGGGGGGGGTTTTCGGGTTTGGGGGTTTTTTTAAAAAAAAAAATTTTTTTTTTAAAAAAAAAATTTTTTAAATTTTTTTTTTTTTAAAAAAAATTTTTTTTTTTTTTTTGTAAATTATTTAAAAAAACCAAATTTAAAAAAAAAAATTTTTTTTTTTGGGTTTTTTTTTTTTTTGTTTTATTTTTGGGGAAAAAAAAGTTAATGGTTTAAAATTTTTTTTTTTTAAAAAAATTTTTAAAAAATTTAAAAATTTTTTTGGGGGGGGGAAAAAATTAAAATAAAAAAATTTTTTTTTTTTAAAAAATTTTTTTAAATTTTTTATTAAAAATTTTTTAAAAGTTTAAAAAAAAAAAAATTTTTAAATTTATTTATTGTTTTAAAAAAAATTTTTTTTTTGGGGGGGGTTTAAAAAAATTTTTTTATATTAAATAAATATATTAAAAAAAATAAAATTTTTTAAATTTTTATATTTTTTTGTTTATTTTTTTTTTTTTGGGGGGGGGGGGGTTTTTTTTTTTAAAAAAAATTTTTTATTTTTTTTTTTTTATTAAAAATATTTTATTTTAAAAAAATTTTTTTTTTTTATGTTTAAATTTAATTTTTAAAAATATATTATTGTTTATTGGGAAATTTTTTAATTTTTTGGGGTTTTTTTTTTTTTGGGGGGGTTTTTTTTTTAAATTTTTTTTTTTAAAAAAGGGGGGAAAAAAAAAATGTAATTTTTTTATTATAAAAATTTTTATATTAAATTTTTATTATTTTTAAAAAAAAATAAAAAAATTTTTTTTGTTTGTATTTATTTTTTTTTTTTTTTTTTTTTGTTTTTTTTTTTTTTTATAAAATTTTTTTTTTAAAAAAAAAAATTTGTTTTGGATAAAAAAAAAAAAAAAATTTTTTTTTTAAAAAAAATTTTTTTTTAAAAAAAAAAAATTTTTTAAAAAAAGTTTTTTTTAAAGGGTTTTTTTGGGAAAAAAAAAAAATTTTTTTTTTTTTTGGGTTTTTTTTTTGTTTTTTTTAAAATTTTGAAATTTTTTTTAAAAAAAAAAAAAAAATTTAAAATTTTTTCCTTCCAAAAAAAAATTTTTTTTTTAAAAAAAAAAAATTTTTTTGGGGGGTTTTTTTAAAAAAAAACCCCAAAAAAAACCCGGAAAAAAAAACAAACCCCAAAAGGGGAAAAGGGAAAAAAAAATTTTTAAAAAAGAAGGGGCCCGGGGGGGTGAAAATTTTTTAAAAAAAAAAATTTTTTTTTTTTTAAAAAAAAATTTTTTTGGGGGGAAAAAAATTTTTTAAAAAAAAAAAAAAAAAAGGAAAATTTTTATTGGTATATATGTGTGTATGTGTTAAATTTGGATATTGGTTTTATAATATATATATTATATATATAAAATATATATATATATAAAATTTATATATATATAATATGTTATAATTGTATATATATTGTATGTGTGTATGTGTATGTATATATATGTATATGTATAATATGTGTATGTGTTTTATGTATATGTGTATGTATATGTATGTATATGTGTGTGTAGGTATGTATGTGTGTAGCTATATATGTATGTGTGTTATATATGTGGGTGTATATGTGTATGTATAAAATATTTATATGGTGTGTTGTATGTATATCTATATGGTGTGTATATTATGTGTGTATGTATGAGTACGCATATGTAATATGTATATGTATTTGGGTTGTGTGTGTGTATGTATATATATTTGGGGTTTGTTTTCTTTGTTGTTGTTTTTTTCTGTTTCTGCTTGTCCTTTTTGTCCAATAAAAATGTATGTATTAAAAAAAAAAAAAAAAACCTTCATAGACTGAGCATATGAAACATACATACAATACAGAAACTATTTTCTTTCTTTTCACTCACAGATCACTTGATTGTGAGGTATGAAATTCTTTTATTCAGCCTTAGACAAATAAGCAGTTTATAACATAATTAACGGCACAATTATCGATACAAATTTAAATTATTATGTACATCAATAACCAATTGTTTAAACAAATGTATGTTGTAGACATGGACTAAATTGTGTGAGGAAAGTTTGATTGTTTCATATGATTTATCAAGTGTTCATATACATGTTCATGATGATCTTGCTGAAGGGATTAAAAAGATTTATTAAAAAAAAAAAAAAAAAGATTGTACAAGTAGTCTGGGTTTATACCAACACCACAAAAGGGAAAATCAGGACTCCAAAGCACCCGCAACATTCTTCACGGCGGGGGCAGCAAATCATGGCCAAGAACAACAGTGCCACTCGGAACATGCGGGAAAGAGCCTGCGGGCGGGGGCAGATGAATGGGAGTGCACTGCAGACCTTCCAGAAATGGAAGAGTCGCCCAGAGATCATCAGAAAAGAGTGGCATTAGACCAGACATAATAGTCCACTCTCAGTAAACCCAAAGCAGCTGATCATGAGGGAGCTGACGGTGCATATGAGAAAGAATGGAGGCAGTTTCAAATCTACACGACTGAAAAGTATGCTGATTGGCAAACAGCCTGAGGACAGAAGGCTATCAGGTCAAAGTCCTCACGGGCAGAAATTGGAGCTAGGGGTTTGAGGAACGTCTGCATACAGCCTCATGAAACAGCTCTCAGTTGCAGGGAGGGGAGAACACAGAGCCCTGAAAGCACTGGCAAAGCGGCAGAGAGGGGTTCTGGATCTGGTTAAGGGGGAAAACAAAAGTGAACTCATAAGGCTTAACTTTCCTACAAATATCAGGTTCCCGTGGCCAGTGGTTAAGTGCGAGTCATTAAGGAAATGAGTATGCAGAGGGTCATGGGTTCAAAATCCCAGCCATGGATCGTCCCAAGATGGGAAAAAAGGGGCAGGCAGAAGGACATCCGGAGTCATGAACCGGGTGTGCCCAACCCCTGGAGTGTCAGGAGATAAGGCCGAAACACTTGATTGAAGGGTGTTTTTTCTTCTGAGGACTCTCTGCTGCCACGCTGTCCACGATTTTCTTTCTACTACTATATTAAACTTTTACTCAGTTGATAAAACGCATTTAGTGTTGAATCTTGACGGTATCTTAAAACAATAACAAGTTTTAGACTTGACATTCCGATATTGCTGCACATCAATATCAATACAAACAATACACTCCAGTCGACTTGATTTGTCCATTTTTAAAAACAAAAGAAGGAAGACGAGGTGCTTTTGCCTCATTCTCTCCTGCATTAAATGTTTTAGGTTGCGATGTGTACATGTAAAGTACCTATAAATGTCCGATTTTTTCCTACTAAGTTCACTTTTAGTATAAAATACCGACGAACGGTAGAAACCTATCCCATTTTCCTAATATAAAGCGTTTAAGTTACGATAACATTATTTTTTGTTATCTTGATGTTTAATTTTGTACATTTTGGAATTAATGGACAATTCCGAGTTACAGTGTGGAATTCTGTTTTTCTAAGATTGCTTTAGCCTATTGCTTTCATTTCTTTCCCGTAGCCTAAGACCAGAGGAAAGAATTCCGTAATCGCCCCCCCCCCCCTCCCCCCCCCAACCTACTTCACCATTCCTTTTATTTTCTTGCAACCGACTGAAAAGGCTTCAGCTTCAGAGGGCAATTCCCCCCCCCCCCCCCCCCCCCCCCGTCCCCCCCCCCCCCCCCTCCTCCTCCCCTCATTTTTCCATGACGCTATCAAAAGAGGTTACCATGCAGCAGGGCTTGAATGATCACAAAATTTGGTACTTTTTCGTAATGCTGATCGATAGGAATGAGGATAAAGAAGATGATGATCTCTTTTCCCCGGGAGAGCACTTCACCTTAGTATTGAAGCAATGACGATTTCTTTACTCTGTGTGTGATTGCCCACGCGGAAACGGAACTTTCTGATGCCTTTTTAAAAAGGGTTATCACGTTCGTATTCCGATGGTTTTTTATGTGCATCAAGTCATGCTTCAACCACCTTTGGATTTTGCCCCAGGTCGATGAGCATTCATACCACCACAGAGTTGGAATTTCTTCATACATAGATAAGTAGAAAGATGAATGAATAAGAAACCACATAATATGAGACTCAGAGATTTGGCCAATGGTGAAAAATGCTGTTTTCCCCCCCCCCCCCCCCTTCTGCCCCCTCTGTTTGTATCCCTTGGATCATTTCGCTCAAACCACCAAACCCTCTTCATCTCCCTCCCCGAGTCCCGGGTCTGTTAAGATATCCACTCGCGGTTCCCCTCCTCATACGTTCTCTTCCCAGACCTCTCTCCCCCCATATTTTTCAACAAGATGGCAAAAGGGTTAAATTGGCAACATAAACGTAAAAATCTGAATGTGCGTGTTATCGTGATATGTGTCAAAAATACCCGATCTGATAAGGATCTGGTACCCAAAGGGTGAATCTGGCACTCGCATAAAAACGTTGCATTAGAAATCGTTTTGGCTTGTGCAAAACATACCCCTGGGATCAAATTCCACCCAGAAACACATATGGGTTACGAGGGCCACCACATAAGTCACTGACGTCATAATTTCGTTGTGTACATCCAGTTTCGTTACTACCGATGGGAACGTGAGCACAGTGAAGGCCAGATTACAGAAAAAACAACGAATCACGGAGGATGAACTCAAGGATACTCTAAACCTTTTCCCCAGGAAGCTTAGACCGCATTCTTCGGCACAATCTCTCTGTACGAAGCGTTTTCGCCCGTTGGGTGCCCACCAGCTGCCTGGGAGCAGATGAGGGCTAGGGGTTGAATGGTGCCAGTTTATGCTGCAAAAAATTTTACGGAGGAAGATTTAGATAGGGTCTCCAGTATCGTCACAGGTGACGAAACCAATGTTACCCAGTTTTGACCCCGAAACAAAGCAGCAGTGTCAGTTTGGCTGTTTCCAGGGGAAAACCCCCCCTGTGAAATTTAAGAGATCAAGAAGCCGCACAAAGCAAAAGGAAATTTCAGTTTTTTTCGCAAGATCTGGCCATTGACTACTGTATCGCTTCTGGAAAGAAAGACAGTGAACGCTGAATGGTACATTTAACACCTGCCTGCCAAAAGTGTTCCGGGCTTGGAGTGCACGGCGACCACGGACCGGTATCCGCCACCTATTCCCCCACCACGACAACCCAGCGCCCCCCATGGCAGCTGCAACTTTAGAGCCTTGCAAGAGAACAGCGTGCAGCTCGCACTCAAACTCCGTATTCTCCTGACCTGGGCCCCTTGTTTATTCTTTTTTTTTTCCTCGTTTGAAAAAACACCTGAAAGGAAAGCCCTTTTAGAGCCCTGAAGATGCCCGAGCGTTTGCCGAGGGCTTGATTTCGGTATACCTAAATCGGAGTGGGCTGGGGTGACGGATTTCGTGGTTTAGAAGGATGGAAAAGTTTCATACACGCTGATGGGGGATACTTTGAAAAGATGGCTAGGTAAGAAATGCCAGTGTACTTCCATCTTTTCCCATCCGAGAACTTATGGGGTGGCCCTCGCAGTTCGGGATCAGTGGGACACGTGAGAGGGAGGGTGGAAGGGAATGGGCGTTTTTAATTACACGCCATAAGTATCCCCCTCCCTCCCCGGCACAATAACGCCAGTCTAAGGCTCCTTCAATCACCATCACCCGATCGCTTCTCTTCCCTCCACAAACCTGTGTCTCATCTCACTTCTCCAAGCCTTCGTCTCCTGTGTACTTTATACATGTACACGTATGTGTGTGTGTGTGTGTGTGTGTGTGTGTGTGTGTGTGTGTGTGTGTGTGGTGTGTGTGTGCGTGCGTGCGTGCGTGCGTTGCGTGCGTGCATGCGTGCGTGCGTGCGTGCGTGCGTGCGTGTGTGTGTGTGTGTGTGTGTGTGTGTGTGTGTGTGTGTGTGTATGTGTGTGTGTGTGTGTGTGTGTGTGTGTGTGTGTGTGTGTGTGTGTGTGTGTGTGTGTAAACATTGTTAATCTTTGTTTTCTTTGTACTTAATTGTCACGGGCTCCCTTTATGGAAAACATATGCCACAATTCGTTGAAGTAAACTAACCATAAAAATTGTGCATGATAGCGTTTACTGGACGGTGTTCAGAGGATTAAAACAATGTATTTATTGAGGAGAGAATACTGCCCCTACAAAGATGAAATATGAATACATGAATGACTAGATAAATGAAATTGATATAAATAAATACGTAAATAAATGAATAATGATAACAATTATTATAACAACATCAATGATAATAATAATAATGATAATGATGATGATAATGATGACGATGATGATGATGATGAAAAATAAATAAATGAAGAAATAATGAAAATAATGTAATGGTTATCATAATAATGATAAGTATAACAATAATAACAATACTAAGAGCAGTAGCAGCAACAACAGCAGTAACAAAACAACAGTGGTGATAATAATAATAATAATAATAATAATAATAATAATAATAATAATAATAATAATAATAATAGTAATAATAAATGGACATAGGGAAAGCTGTCATCTTTGCAAATACGTCTGACTCTTTTATGACGATAATAAAACGCCCACAGGATTGGAGGGTGGGTGAGGGGAGGGTGCACACGCAGGTCACACGTGAGATCAAGGTAAATAAAAGGAGCAGAGATTGGCAGGCGACAATCGACCACAAGATACACTTCCAGTGATCGCTTCTCAGCTACTTCTCCCATAGGACACAGGGCGACCACTGACTTCAGGTAAGGTTCTGACATAAAGACTGCTTCTTTCAAGAAATACCGCGTGGGGCGTCTCTGTGCAGAAACCTGTGTACTGCATCTTAAAGTCAAAATGAATGTCTCTGAACTTAGAAAGAAAGAAAGAAAAGTGATTGATTTATAGAATCTATATTTGGAAGTATGCAGTGTTGGTTGCAGGGCATGACGATTGTATTTAACATGCGGCTCAAAGGCGTTTAGTCGACTTTCGTTTTCTTCCCTAGACAGCGATATTTCAAAGGCATTTTCCAAACCAGTTGTGGATTCGTAAAACAGAGCAAAGATCAATCACTGGGTAGCAACATATCATTTTGACAACAGTGAAAAATGTTGAATCACATAGAGGCATGCTGTAACTACTACCATTTTATTGTACTCCCAGTTCTTATAGAACAGGGAGTACTTTAGAATGGGAACGAAGAAATGCTCTGTGCGTGTGTGTGTGCGTGTGCGTGTGTGTGTGTGTGTGTGTGTGTGTGTGTGTGTGTGTGTGTCCGTCCGTCCGTCCGTCCGTCCGTCCATCCGTCCTTGGTCAAAATGTGTTCCACTCGCTCCAGACAAAACTACTGGGCCGATCTTCCTGAAAATTTGTAGGTATCTTCATTATGGGTCACGGATGATGCCCGATGTTTTAGTTTACCGTTATAACTGTTACTAACGGCTGTAACGGCATGTAGCATTTTTCTTCTTCATGGAATCTCTGAGAAAGTACTTGGCTAATCTTTGTGAAAATTAGCATGTATGTTCATTATGGGTCACAGATGATGCCCGATGTTTTAGTTTACTGTTATAGCCGTTACTAATCGCTGTAACGCATGAAACGGTTTTTCTTCTTCATGGAATATCTCAGAAAGTACTTGGCCGACCTTTCTGAAAATTAGCAGGTATGTTCATTATGGGTCACGAATAATGCCCGATGTTTTAGTTTACCGTTATATCCGTTACTAACGGCTGTAACGGCCTGTAACGGTTTTTCTTCTTCATGGAATATCTGAAAAAGTACTTGGCCAATCCTTGTGAAAATTAGCATGTACGTTCATTATGGGTCACGAATAATGCCCGATGTTTTAGTTTACCGTTATATCCGTTAGAGAATGTGAATATCTTCATTCAAGCTCACCCATGTTATTTTGCACGATAACCCCCCTTTTCACATACAAATCGCGTCCATCACATGTCAGTTTTGACCAAAATTAACACCTGTTTTTAAACAAAATTAACACCTCAAAACCTCTAAATATTGACGTAATCAGTACATTAAAACGGGGGCTTACGTGCTAGATAAGATTTGATGATCGTGAACAAAGATATTCACATTCTCTTACAGGGACATAAAATGAACTAAAAATGTATATGGCTTAACCGTTTACTACAAACTGACACTGCCGCTGTCGTTACGTGACACCACAAATCGATAAATTGCAATTACTGCCCCGGCCTGTGTTGATAGGGCTGGCCACCCCTATCAACACAGCTAGGGTGTCAGCAACACCACTGCAATGCGACAAATTAGTATTCATCGCGCGATGCACGCCGACCAATTGGAAGGAGGTATGACGTCATTTTTGGCTGACGGGGCCATAAGCCCCCAGCTAGTCGGTCATTTCTGACTAGAGCTCTACCTTGGAGGGTTGTGTTGTGTGCAGGCGCGTGTGTTTTCTGTGAGAGAATTGATTTTACCAGAAATATTTATGTCTCAAGACAGCATTTCTTCAGAATTAGAGAGAGAACTTCTGGAATCGCAAGTTGCTCATCAAAATCTATTAGATTTCTCAACACAGCCGACAACTTTAATTCTACCTGACATGGATCAAGCTTCTAATTTTCAACAGGCTCAAAATCTTCCGTTACCACCGCCAACACCAACGGAATTGTGGACAGAGGAAGAAATGGTTATTTTGCAAGAGAATCAAGACTACTTTAAAAAAAATGACAGAAATAATTGAAAAGATTAAAAGTGAAGGGCCACAGGATTTGCCAAAGAAGCCTAAAAGAAAGCTTGAGCAATTGTTAAAAGAAAAGAAAGGAGACAAAAAAGGAGAACAGATCTTTCAACACCACAGGAATTACATGCCTATCTTATGGCAAATCAGGCTGACGTTCAATCAGCTATTTCCAGAGAAGCTTTTACTGATCAAATATTTTCCAAAACAGCAAATGAAGTTGAAATTGTAGAAAGACTACAAAAAGGGATGAGAAATTTGAGGAGGCAAGATGCCCAGTCCTTGTTAATTTACATTCATTTGGTAACTTCTTGATTTTGTGTAAACAATGGCAGGAAAACGAAAGGAAAGAAGGGAGAACGAAGGAAACATGGGCTGTTTGGTTGAAATCAAAAACCGGGTATTCTGATGTTCACGCACGAAAATTACGTGCCGTTGCAAGTGTTCTTTTTGGATACACAGGGCTTTATGCTGTAGGCCTTCCATTTCGTTTCATTTCTGGCAAGCTGAATAAAATCAAAGCCATGCTGCAAGTGCCCGAATTTGCACAGTACTGGAAACGAGATCCGCACATAGCAAGCACAAGCGGGCTCCAGCAATCCCAGTAATCGTTAACGGCGGTAGGCAACCGCCAAAGCACAGCCTAAAAATAGAACCGTTCACGCGCGTGAACGGTGGCCTACTTGCTGGCATTCTCACTCCTGACTTTGTGTATAATAAAATGACTTTTGCTGTTGTGGTTTGGCTGCTTCAACGTTTCACCTATTCGCCTGCTACCTATTCACCTGCTTAAAGGCTGTCTCAGATGGCCGCTGAGAGAACTTAAACAGATCCTGTGATTATTGATTCAGGATTCTGCTAAGTGCTTTTTGGTGGCTGTCTCGAATTTACGTCGTTAAGTGCGAACCACAAAAAGCCCCCCATCAAATTTCCCTACAAGCACCTCCCCATCTATTGTGTGCGTTTGTTTGTTTGTTGTTTGTGTGTGCTCGTGTGTGTGTGTGTGAGAGAGAGAGGGAGGCGGAGACAGACAGACAGACAAAGAAGTAAACAGACAGACAGACAGAGATGTGGGAGTGAATGAGGGAGAGAGATGTGGGAGTGAATAAGGGAGAGAGAAACTGATTAATTAATTTTTTTAATTTATAATTTTATTTTGTTTTAAAATGAAGCCCGAAGAAGTTAGAAAGCTTATTAATATACTTCATACGTTAAATTGGAAGGGCCAAAGAGAAATGTTAAGGAGCAGGTTTGAAACATCAATTACTGATCTTTTTATTCACATAAATATACAAACAAACGTGAAGGAGGCCATTAGTGAAATACAAGATTATTGGCCCCCACAAGCTATAAAATTGTTTGCCATATTAGTTGATTATATGGCTTCTCAAGATGTTAATTTGACTGTTTCTACTTGTCCTTCAGGGGTAACTATTTGCTTTAATAAAGATTAGGTTTTACGATTAGAAAAGACTATAAATAACAGTTGAATTACAATTATTTTTAAAATTTATTTTAGATTAAAAATGGCTGCCGAACTTAGTGTATCTGATTTAAAGAATTGTAATGAACTATTTAACGAGACAATGAAAGCGTTAAACATTGATTTTAGTGAATCTGGGTTTGAGAATGATGTAAACAATATAATAAAAGATCATAGTGAACTATTTAAAGAAGCAACCAAAGTGATGAACATTGACTGTAGTGATTCAGAAAAAGCTAAAACATTAGCAGACGTTATTGTAAGGTTAACGTGTCTTGAAGTGTTGCAACGCTTGGGCGAAGAATAAAAAGCTTGTTTTACTTACTTTTAATACATTTATTTTTTTAATTTACGTAAATATTTTGAGTTAAAAAATGAGCCTCACAAACATGTCTGAGTTTGAAATACTGCCAGCCAGCGCACTGGTGAAAGGTAGTGACAAACAATTAATCAATATGTTTAGCGAAGTAGACATGGACATCATTAACCCCACAAACGTTCATGAAAGTGTGGCACATGCTATTTCTAAAATCCCAGAGTCTCTTAAGATGGAACCGCCAGTAAAAGTGTTGTTGGCCGTTCTGATTGATTATATAACACCCGATGATAGTAACATGGAAGTCTGGGTTTCAACTAAACAGAAAGAAGTTATTAGCTATCGCGACTTTAATTCTAACTGGGCTGATTACATGCTTACACAGTTTAACCATGCAAGTGAAGAGCAAAATTGCCGGTTCTGGCTGGTCTGAAGGAACAGTCCTTCAAATTATATTGAAACAAACAAAGTTCTATCCTATAGTTGGCAATTCTCACCTTCCTCTCCCAAAAGAGTTAGTTTTAAAACGAGCAGTCTTAAACATAAAAAATCCTGACAACATGTGTTTTATGTGGTGTGTTTTAGCGCATTTACATCCTGTTATAAAGAACGCAGAAAGAGTTTCCAATTATGACCAATACAAACAAGAACTGAACTTTGATAACATACCCTTTCCAGTAAGTATAGAAAGTATATCTCAGTTTGAAGAGCAAAACAAACCAATCACTGTAAGCGTATACACATGGTCTGTAGAAGCCAATCTAGTGCCTCTAAGGGTTTCTCCCAACGCCCCCACTTTAGGCGAACCACTTAACAAACACGTAGACTTGATCCTGTTTGAAGATAGTACAAAGAGCCATTATGTATTAATCAGAACAATAAGCAGACTTATGGTTTTTACATCAAAGGATCATGCTAAACAAGGGCTTTGTAGAAGGTGTCTGGTCAGAATCCCAACTATAGAAGCAGCTGCTAGCCATAGAACTCATTGTAAAAGTTTTGTAGACTGTGAAACCAAACTCCTCACACCTAAACCAGGGTCTAAAGTTAGTTTTAAGAATTTACACAAAATGCAAATGAGTCCGTACGTGGTTTATGCTGACTTTGAATCGCTCTTACCGCAGTACTATGGCCCACAACAGCAAGAACAAAAAACAACCTTATTAACTCACCATCAGATCTGTTCTTATGCGTTTATTGTTGTTAGGTCAGACGGTCAACACACGACACCAGAGATTTACAGAGGTCCCAATGCAGCCAGCAGATTTTTAGATCAGATGAAACAACTTCGCAATCAATTATCTAATGAACTAAATCTTTCAGACATTGTTATGGCTCCCGAAGACCAAGAACGCTATGACTCATCTACACATTGTTGGATATGTAACAAGGAATTATTAGGCAACGCAGTAAGAGACCACGATCACATTACTGGAAAATTCAGAGGGGCAGCACACAACAATTGTAATCTTCAACTTAAGGTTGACCCTAAGACATGGAAACTGCCTATCTTCTTTCATAACTTAAGAGGCTATGATTCTCATTTCATCATGCAAGCAGTGACTTCTGAATATAAGAGGGTTACCTGCATTGCACAGTCTTCAGAAAAGTACATGACTTTTACTCTTGACTCTTTATCCTTTATGACTCAGCCCAACATCTGATGGCTAGTTTAGATAAGTTAGCGGGATCTTTACAAGACTTTCCAATCACTAAACAATACTTCGATCCATCTTTGGTGCGTAAAGGGGTCTATCCTTATGAATACATGAACTCGTGGGACAGGTTTGACGAAGACTCACTTCCTCCTAAAGGCGCTTTCTTTTCTAGTCTTAGAGGCAAAGACATAACTGACCCTGACTATGAATACGCTCAGAAAGCTTGGACAGAATTACACTGTGAAACGATGGGCGACTATCACGATCAATATTTATTGGCTGACGTGTGTTTATTGGCAGACGTCTTTCAGAATTACAGATCTACATGCATGAAACATTACAACCTAGACTCATCACATTACATCTCTGCCCCAGGGTTATCTTGGGATGCTTTCTTAAAGTCTACAAACATTCAGATTGACTTAATATCTGATCTACCCACACTCCAAATGATTGAAGACGGGCTGAGGGGAGGTATTAGCATGGCCTCACATCCTTACTGCAAAGCCAACAACAAGTATTTAGACGACTACGACCCAACTAAACCATCCAACTATCTAATGTACTTAGATGCTAACAATCTGTATGGATGGGCTATGAGTCAACCGCTTCCATTACGTAACTTTACAATGATAAAAGGGCCTCATAATGTTAATACTGTGTTAGGTATGTTGTCACAGCTTCCGCCTAATAATCCAATAGGACTAATCTTAGAAGTAGACTTAGAATACCCGTATGAACTACACGATCTCCACAACGATTATCCCCTAGCTGCAGAAAGATTAAAGATGAGCCCTATTGAACCGCCTAAACTTGTTCCCAATCTTAGGCACAAGACTAAATATGTGTGCCATTACAGACTGTTACAGTTTTACTTAAGACACGGATTAAAGCTGACAGCTGCTCATAGAATCATAGCTTTTGATCAAGAGCCCTTTATGAGGCCATACATCAAGAAGAACACCGATCTTAGAACCCAAGCCACTGACGCTTCAGAAAAAGACTTCTTTAAACTGATGAACAACAGCTGTTTTGGTAAAACCATGGAGAACGTACACAATCGCAAAGATGTTAAATTAGTTACAAAAGAAAACCAAGCAATTAAGTTTGCCTCTAAACCCAACTATCAAGACTTTAGAAGATTTAACGACAGCCTGGTTGGCATTATGATGTAGAAAAAGGATGTTAAGTTGGACAAACCAGTGTTTATACAGCTTTACCGTATTAGAGTTGTCAAAGTTATTGATGTTAGAATTTCTGTACGACTACTTTAAACCACTGTACCCAGAAGCAAGAGTCCTTTACACAGACACTGATAGTTTTATTCTAGACGTCCCTACAGAAGACTTTTACAAAGACTTAGAAACTGAAGTAGCTAAAGGGGCTGATGGGTGGTACGACACATGCGACTACCCAAAAGACAGTCCTTTACATTCAACTGTGAACAAGAAAGTGATTGGAAAGATGAAGGATGAACTTAATGGGACAGTTATCAAAGAATATGTTGGTTTGCGGTCAAAGATGTGTAGCGTTGCCAGCCAGACTTCTGTAATGAAGAAGGCTAAAGGCATAAGTAAAGAAGTTGTCAAAAAAAATATAACTCACGATAACTACAAGCAAGCTCTCTTTGAAAACAAAGTATTTCATCACACAAATGTTAATCTTCGCTCTACTCTTCATCAAGTAAACACAACTGCTGTTAACAAAAAATCACTTGTCTCTAACAATAACAAGAGAATTTACGTTAGTTCTGAGCTTTCATATGCTGTAGGACATTGGAGAACTTTAAAAGATTAACTCAACTAACTACTTCCAACACTATTAACGTCCGCGAGAATGAGTCCTTCTTACTCTTCCAATATGCTCTTCTACTTCAAGTACCATTAATAAATCAGAACAGACAACTGGCGTCCCATCTTTATTAACTATTTTTACATCCAATGAATTCAAAGAGCCCTCAATTAAGTCTTTAAATTTACTGTCCCCACCAAACCTATATAACTGATAATCACAAAACCCTGCCTTAGTTGGCAGCAGTGCTCGTAGAACAGCAGATGGATAGCCATTAAACAAATTAGTATTTGTTTTTAACTGCTGTAAATGGACATACAAAATTGAGTTACGAGAAAATCGGACGCTCTACTACCTACATGCTCATAAAGTCCGCTTTCTAAGTACATGTGCGTTTTAATATGATATGTTTCACCGCTATCATAAAAGCCCAAAATTCGAGCAAGGCTTCTAGGAAAAACGTACTCCCTTTCTTCTTCTTTAAGTTCTGGAAAATTCATAGTAACTATAAGATTTGCCTCATTAATTTTTAACTTAATGTTAAAATTGCTAAATACTTCTCTAAAGAACAAAAGTTGTAGTAACCATCGGGTATTTTTAAACGTTTTAATAGCTGGCCTTGCCCGCCCTTAATATCCACCCAGTTATTCTTAGCTTTTTCAGATATGTTAACCCATTTTACTTTAAACCCAATTTCTTTAAGGGCAACCCTACAATCGCCGCGTCTATTTTCAATTGGGTACGTTAAAAACACACGCTCGTTTTGCTTGGTTATATAGATGTGCATCTTTTTTATAACTATTAAAAAACTAATTTAAAAATGGAACCTTTTAAATATAACGAAGCGCCCTTACGATGTAGGAGCGTTTTATAACCCCAAATCTTTAGACTTTACAATTTAACCATTGCATAGACGAATTATACG